>OY757018.1:121180892-122380892 GCA_963580285.1 Lucinisca nassula | reverse complement strand
TATATGAAGTTTCGTGAAGATAGCTTTAACGGTTTTCAAGTTACAGAGCGGACACGAATTTGTGACAGACGGACAAACAATGTCTCTCCGAAAAAAAAAAAAAAAAAACAAATCGGGGGAGACATAATAATATAAGCGATACACACACTCGAAGACAAACCATAACAAAAATAAATCGCGACAGAAGAAACGCCTTGAAACGGTAAGTGAAACGAATTCCACTGGTGGACTTAAATCGATTTTACGTGGCCACAATCCTCGCCCTTACTTCCGTCGCGATTTAGACAAATAATTTGTTCAGACCGCATGGAGGCCTCCTAACTCATCAGTGCAACATCTCCGTGAACACAAAAAACAAACAACCACAGAGATGAATTCGCCCCGCCCATCGGGGTTTGAAGTAATAGATGGGCTGCACGATGCTTCCACGCAGAGCTGAAACTGGCTGCACACGAGTACTGGTAAACCGCTTAGAGGATCTAAGTCTGCCCAGGCAAAGCGGTGCGAGTCTGTCCGTCTATGCTTATAAAACCTACTGGTTTCATTGGGCGACAAGGCTTGAGATGTCATTTCAGCTCAATGTCGGTTAAAAGTCCCATAAAATTCGAAGCAGCGTCTCAAAAATAACCTGTACAGTGTTTACGGGGACGTTAAATCTCAAATCAAACAAACAAAACCACAGAGATGAATCAACGGTGAGGACTCGACAGCAAGAAACCACAGAAATGCTGGAGCAAAAGAAGACCAACAGTTAGACTCCGATGGGCCCGACCAGAGAGAGAACATCAGGCACCAACCAACATTACATAAAATTAGATACTCTCTAATTCTCAGTAAGCCTTTACGCTGGAACCGTCATAAAATATGTGGCCTAACCAACCGGCGTGCAATTAAAGAGGGAAGCAAAGTTGTCAACCGTGATAGGGTTAACTACCATGCGTAAGCATGAAGGATCTATCTCAAACGATACAAAGGTTATGAATAAGTAGGTCACAGGTCAAGGTCACATGCCATTTTTGCATGAGTGGAAAGCCTTTGTCACAAGGAACCTACATGCCAAATTTGAAGGTTCCTATATGGTTCAAAAGTTATGACAAAGCAGGTCAACTGTAAAGATCACAGGTCAAATCCTTTATGGGTGGGAAGTCCTTGTCACAAGGAGCATACATGCCAAATATGAAGGCTCTATCTCAAATGGTTCAACAGTTATGACCAAGTAGGTCAAAGGCCAAGGTCATAGGTCAAATGTTTTGTATGTGTGGGTCGCCCTTGTCACATGGAACATACATGCGAAATATGAAGACTCTTTATCAAATGCTTCCAAAGTTATGGCAAAGTAGGTCATACGTCAATGGCAAAGGTCAAACTTCTTGTTTAGGTGAAAAGACCTTGTTACAAGGATCATACACGCTAAATATGAAGTCTCTATCTCAAATGGTTCAAAAGTTATGATAAAGTAGGTCCTATGTCAAGGTCACGGGTCAATGTTTTTGTATTGTATGGGAAGTCTTGTCATAAGGAACCTTCATTCCAAATATGAAGATTTTATCTCAAACGGTTCAAAAGTTACGACAAAATGACCTTCTGATCCACTTTTTGATTCGATATGACCCACATTCGAACTTGACCAAGATATTGTCAAGATGATCATTCTGAGCAAGATTTATGATAATTGGGGCCACAACTGTGGCCTCTAGAGTGCTCACAAAGGTTTTCTATGATTTGACCTTCTGACCTACTCTTTGATCCGACATGACCCATATTCAAAATTAACCAAGATATTGTCAATGTGACCAAGGTTTTTCTATGATTTGACCTACTTACCTACTGACACGACTCATATTAAAATTTGACCGAGATATTGTCAAGATGATCATTCTGAGCAAATGTGATGAAGATTTGACCAAAGTTGTGGCCTCTAGAGTGCTTACCCGGTTTTACTTTGATTTGACCTACTGACCTACTTTTTGACCAGACATGACCCATATTTGAACGCGATCGAGATATTTTGAAGATGATCATTCTGAGCAAAGTAGAAGTAAAACAAAGATCAGGAATCGATACAATTAACTAACTCCACCCATCAAAGACACCAAAGGGAAAGAAATACAAACATAAAGCGACCAGACCATAATGGAAACCTAAACAAAGGAAGGCCATAAGGACAGTTACTTTCCCACAAAATGGCCATATGGCCATCCAAAATTAAAAGACACAAGTGATACACACAGTAAGTAACAAACAACAACATAAATAAATCGCCACAGAAGAACCGCCTTGGAACGGTCAGTGGAAAGATTTCCACTGGGGGGCTTTAATCGATTTTACGTGGCCACAATCCTCGCCCTTACTTCCGTCGCGATTTAGACAAATAATTTGTTCAGTCCGCATGAAGGCCTCCTAACTCATCAGTGCAACATCTCCGTGAACAAGTTTGATGATGATTGGACCAAAACTGTGGCCTCCAGAGTGCTCACACGGTTTTTCTATGATCTGACCTACTGACATACTTTCTACTGACACGACCCATATTAAAATGTGACCGAGATATTGTAACGGCGTTACCTCGGCCAGCTATGACCTAAAAAATGTTGATTTGTCAGGAAAGGTGACACCGTTGCAACAAATTATTGTGGGATCGACCTGGGTCGTGCTCAATGTTGAGAGGGAGTGAAATAAGAACGGGTCATTTAGTTTTTACTATTTATTGAGTTTCCCTTAACAATATCCAGTATGGACAGTATTAAACTCAAATTCATAAATTCATCTAACACATCAAATACATATATGCCAATAGTTCAAATCTACAGTTTTGAACCGATAGCCCTTAAACAAGCAATACAGAATTTAATATGATTGTGAGCATTCACTTTAGCCTAGAATAACCTATATAATTAAGAAGCAAATCTATGCAAGATTTAGCCACTTTAATTTGATTGTATGATTTCTACTATTTAATGAATTTATTGAAATATGATAAGCAGGCGGAGTTAATTCTGGTTAGGCTTAGCTACAGTTAATTCCCTTAATATGCTTTGAAACTACGTAGTATGACCCATCTTCTTTCTTATGAATGTTTTCATTGCTCTTAAAGGATCTCATTTTAGATTTTTATTTGATACAACTGATATCAATGAACTCTACTTCGGTAACAGAGAATAACATCATACAATTTCACACAACATGCTTTTCACAAGCAATCAGGGCTGCAACGAAGTAGAAGTTCATCCTGCAGTAGCATCTATTTTAATATGAAAGAATATGAAAGTATTTAATATACTTGGAATACACTTTCTTGAACAGTTAGCGCCTAGAAAAAAATTATCAAAACAATATGTCCTTTAATTTAGCTTGGCAGGCCTCGCCTTTAAAAGCAATCTTCAGTCGGACTAGGCAGAATTCATCCTAGGTAGGAGTAAGCACTACTACCTCGATATGAGTGTTTACAAAGATGAACCAAAGTGAATAACTCAATCATTGACAGATTAGCAGTTGCCAACAAACGCTTTTCACAAGCACACAAACATGCAACGAGCCAAACTGCCAATGATTCTTGTGCTCTGCCTATCTCGGCGTAGTCAGAATTCTGCCAGATTCGGCTGAAAATTAAATTAAGCCAAAAATGCTCACAGACAATATATACAACAAACTGTTATTATACACAACTTCAGCCTTACTTATACTATCAATTTATATTGAAAACCTGTGCCAACTTCGCCTAAATGAGGATAGAAGAAGGAGAGAAAGTTTCAGCCAAGCTCGGCTGAGCCTAGATAGAAGTGGGTGGGGTGGATAAACAAAGTTTATTCATACACTGGATGGGCGATTCTCGAAAGACTTCTTTCTAGGGGGGCATATTCAGCCAAAGATCAAGTAGTTTTATGATCAGGCTGCTCCTAAGTCGGCCGAACAATTCAACTTCGGCTGAACAAGCGATCTCGGCTGAGTCTAGCTTTGCAAACTTCGGCTGAGCCAACAACAACAACAAGCCAACAGCGGTTGCTACACGATCTTAGCAACTCCCATTTTCAGCCAATCAATGGGTATTTATACTATTGCCTGGTTCTGCACGTTCTGGTGCTTTCCATAGTGCATAACGTAAGCGGCCGGGAACCAGTCATGTCACGCGATAGAATCAAGATGGTGGAGCGGGGCGATTTGAAAACACATTTTTGAGCAGGAAAACACGAAAAATGCAGCAATTTAAGTGCGGTAAACGGGATAAAATCGGTAAGTCCAGACTGCGGCAAGGGATTTCCTTGTATTTATAAGCTGAAATGAAGCTGCCAGTGCGTTTTCGTGCTGAAAAATGTGGGCGAATGTGACGGAAATCAGAACTACATTGGGATTTACACAGCGAAAATACAATATTGTAGGTCGAAAGCAAGTATAAAAATGTTGTGTATGTAAAGTTATTGCAGAATAGCCCAGCGCCGTTACAACAGCCCCCTACCTTGAAAAGGCATGGACCCCATGTGGAACGTAAAGTAAGTATTGAATAGTCAATATACAGCTTGGAAAGTTGGAATATTATAATAACATAATAATTTTATGGAGGCAGCTGGCTATCATGCTGTAACTTTATATTCCTTGGCCATCGGTTCGGATTACAAATATTCATGAATTATTATTGAACACTAAGAGGCATTTTACTCTTCTGGAGCACAACTCTTTGTATGTGCCAATAAAGATTAATAAATTTCACAATTATCTATCAAACACCTACAACAACATTTAAATTCTGCAGGTATAGATAAGAATAACCATTTGTTACTTAAAGTTTCATTGTAAGCATCAAGAAAGGGGGAATAGGTCTATAGTAAAAGAGGCATATTCCCACTCACTTGAGTCTTACCCACCGAAAACTTCAGCAATGGCATTCTACCATCAACCGTTATCTTAACATGTGAGATTGAGACAAAGCAAAATGTGCCTCTAGGAAACAGAGTCATACATACATATACTTTCACAATAAATTATTGACTCTCCAAGGTGAAATAATCTGACAATTTCAATACACAGTGTTCGTCAATAACAAATATTAGTATATACGAATGCGCTTGCATTCATTGTCAAATTGTTGCTCCCATTGTTTTCATTCAAATACAAGTATGCTACCTTCATACTATGATTTGGGATAACATCAAATACAACACGACAATACACATTACTCAGAGCTTACATCAAATATGAAACATTTATATCTTGAGCATTTCTATCATCAAATTCAATACAATTCATAATGGGATAAGTCTTATCATCAAACACAACTCAGTTGATGGGCTTGAAGAAATATGTGGGCTGCATGATGCTTCCACGCAGAGCTGATTCTGGCCCGCACACTAGTACTGGTAAACAGCTTAGAGGATCTAAGCCTGTCCAGGAACCGCGGTGCGAGGCGGACCGTCCATGCTAATAAACCCTATTGGTTTCATTGGGCGACAGGGCTTGAGATGTCATTTCATCTCAATGTCGGGTAAAAGTCCCACAAAAATTGGAAGCAACGTCTCCAAAATGACCTTTACAGTGTTGACGGGGACGTTAAACCTATAATCAAACAAACAAACAAGTTGATGATAACTGAACTTGAATGCTCGAAGTGGTCATTTGGTATATCATAAACATTTTGACATCATGTCATTGACAAAACTTGCACACAAACATTAAAATGTTAGGTTATATTAATCTGATGTAAAGTAGAAGTAAAGCAACGATCAGGAATCGACACAATTAACTTACTACTCCTAGCATTTTCTGTTGGTTTCTTCAAAAGCATAAGCATTCTAAAATTGCTGTTATCAAATCAAAACCTGTTATAAGGTGAATTAATTCTTGATGGAAATTCATATGATTCATATACTTAGAACTTGAATTATCAAATATTCACAAGGATACAAGATGAGAATAATTACAATATTCAATTTCCTTACCATATCCCTACTCAGGATCAGAAACAACATTAGTCTTAACTTAGACTCTTCTTTATTAGTTGTCTACATCAAGGCCACACATGTACTCCAATTGATAAGAATACAGGAAAAAGTTAAAAGAATACAGTCATGCAAAGATGTTAAGGGCATAAACATTTTTACTAAGACCGTGCTTGGCCAAGAAGGAGTCAACTATAGGAAGCATGGAGAGTCAATGACATAATGATAAACATTTGGGATAAAAAGTGAACAACTACATAATCATCAAAATTGCACACAAAATGAATACCAGCAAGGAAACAACGAGTGAATTTACATATAGGTATGCAATCATGCAGTGAGGTGTGAATATTGAAACACTGTTATCACCATAAATGTCTAATATATCTTGCAAGACTTTACATGAACATATTTGGTAAGGCTTTCAGTGAAACAAATATGAATATTCTCCTTAATTGTGATCAAGCTTTGTTCTAAAGTATACCTGGAACTCTTAGACAGTGCTAACCACCTGAGAAATTAGGCAAATTACATGAGTAGATAACCTCACCTAACCACATGTAACAAGCACTTGCCCAATTACTAGGTGTAATGCATCGTCCAAGAATTGCAGAAAGACATAATTAATTTTTTTTTTTTTTTTTTTTTTTTTTTAGATATTGTAATATATATACAAGAATTCTTATTTCAGAGTAAAATCTCTCTTTTTTTTTTAATTTAAGCCATTAAACTTGCTTAATCGATTGACTGAATTGATCACTATATTTCAACATTTACAGACTGTGGAATGCTAGACCATAACCAGATGAGAAGCTGACTTTACAAGATGATAAATTAAAAGGTATTAGCTTCATAGAATTTTGAAGATTTAAATATTTGCTCAGAAAGTACATAAACACTTGTTTAAAACTTTTGTACAATACTAAAACTTACTACTAAGAATAACTTAACTAATAGACTTAAACTAATTCCAGTGTCCTCTCTCAGTAGTATCTCCATAGATGTTGTCGCGATTATTGTAAATTGTCTCTAAATACTTTTGCCGCGATATAATTATCTCTAAAATTGAAGATGAGATATAATTGTCTCTATTTTTGTTGAATTCTTCACTTTCTGATGATTATAAAAGTCCATTTTTGTTTATCTGTGCTTATGCCAAAGTTAAAACGCGTATAATTTCACAATATTTAAATTTAATATTTAAACAAGATATATTTATAAGTACGCGATAACGCGGGTCTTGCTGGAATAGTTTCTTCAGGTCATCTCAGCTAGCCAACAAGGTCCATCTGGTCCATACGAACCACAGCAGCAACGTAAGGTTCATACAAACCACAACAACAACAGCTGGTTCATCCGAACCACAACAACAAGGTCTGGCTCAAATGAACCACAGCAGCAACGTAAGGTTCATACGAACCACAACAACAACAGCTGGTTCATCCGAACCACAACAGCAAGGTCTGGCTCAAATGAACCACAGCAGCAACGTTTGGTTCACATGGAAATATGATCCAACACCATTTAATTTGTTCACAATGATCTATGAACCAACAGCAGATGAACTAACAGCAGATATGTTCATGTATAGATACATGCCCAAACATGATCATTTATGGTTGAAACAGGTGATCATCCTTTCCCTCAATACCACAGAGTTCATTAACCTGTTTCAGTCGTCTCTTAACAATCTTCCGAAGACCTTTAACTCGATAATACTCACATTCTCTTTTCAGTTCAAGGAGGTGTCTTCTTTCCCTAGGTAGAGATGCAGGATCAACCTCAAAGTCATACCGAAGATAATTTAAGATAACTTTGAAGTGAGCTGGATCCCTGTCTAGGAAAATACTGTTACCCTGTGGTATTATTGGAGACTGTCTTGAGAACAATTTTGAGAGTAGGGAATCGGGATCTTTCTGCAAGGTTAGTTGGCAAGTCTCAAATCTTGCACCTCCGATGTTTAGATAGACCTTGTTTCCTTGAACCTTTTGAATATAGGCTAGATCTTTATCAATTTCACTTTCATCCATGTTTTCACAAATTTTTCTCTTGCTTACAACAGGGTTTTGTTCTATTTCATTATATTTCCTTTTTTCTGCTTTCTTTCTTAAATCCTCCATTTCTCTTTCATTAGTTTCACTTATAATTGTTTCAACCACCTCCTCTGCTAGTTCATCATATTCGCAGTGTGAAACGATCTTACCCACAGCATCGACTACTATCCCAGCAAACAGATCAACCCCTTCATCATATGTCCTAAACTGTATTGTGTTTTCTTCTGATATGCTGGCGACCGCTCTTTCAGTTTCTTCATAGTCAACCGGAGTGTTTAACATATCATGGTTACTGTTTTCACTCTCATTCCTTAGATTCTGTTTCGCCTGCAGCTTTCTACTTTCATATTCTTTTATAGAAATTTTTGACCTCTTTGAATTTTCTTCGTTTGTTTTGTTTTTATTATCTTTACACTTTTCTCTTTCTTTTTCATTTGTATTTATTCTTTCAATACTGTCCTCATTTTTCTCTTTTTCATTTATTCTTTTACTGTCACTGTCATTTTCTTTCATAGTTTGTTTATCTTTCCTTGAATTATTTCCTCCCTTTTCACAATTTTCCGTAACTTCTGTCCTTATTTCAGCTCCACTATCCTTTCCTTCAGTTATTTCTATCTCTTTCTGAGTTTTATCATTGTCTTTTTCCACATTACTTTCTGTTTGTACCTCATGAGTTTTGTCATGGTCTCTTTCTTCACTTACATCATTTTCCATTACTTGATTTTCAACTATTTCACTTTCAAACACATTACTTTTCTCAATTTCGTTTTCTTCACTTATTTCTTTATCCTTTTCTTCCCTGATTTCTGTTTCTTTTCCCTGTTTTCTATTTACATCTTGCACTATTTCTTTCTCTTCTCTATTTCTGTTTTCAGTTTCATTATCTACACTTATCTCTACATTATTCACTACATTATTCTTTATACTGGTTTCTGATTCCTTTCCACTATTTTCCTTAGTATTTTCCTGTCCTTTATCAACATTTTTCATTGTTTCATTTTCTTTTCTCTTTTCTTTTTCTTTATCAGTCTTTGTCTCACTTCTCTGGGTTTCATTTTTATCTGGTATTATTTCTTTCCCTTTACTAACACTTTTCTCAATTTCTTTATCTTTATTTGTCTCTTCATCAGCTCTTGATTCATTCCTTTGACTTTTACTTCTGACTTTTACTACTTCCTTTTCTTTTCTAACACCTCTTTCAGTTTCTTTTTCTTTTCTCATTTCATTTTCTTTACTAACACATTTCTCATTTTCCTTTTCATTTCTTATTTCCTTGTCTTTGCTTACAGCATTCTGAATTTCACTTTCTTTTCTCTTAACTTTATCTTTACTTCTCTCTATCCCAGTTTCTGTTTCTCTTCTTGTACATTTAACATTCTCTTGACCTCTCCTGTTTTCTTTCACAGACTGATTTTCTTTCTGATTCTTCATATTTTCTTCAACTGATCTTGGTCTCTCTTTTACTGTCCGCCTATCCTCTACTTCCTCAGACTGTCTACTTCTATCATCTGCTTTATTAACTACGTTCCTCCCCCTTTCTTTCTGTTCTTCACATTCATCATCACTTGTTTCACTTTCATCTTCAGAGGATGATGAACTAGATGATGATGAGGAGGAGCTAGATGAGGAGCTACAGGATAAATCCCGGAGCAGTCGACTCAGACGTCGTTTCTTGGATGTCGGCCGTGCCTCTTCCAACACGATGGACTCTGGGGATCCTAGGGACTCAGGTGACCTTGCCTGCCTCTTCCGTGACTTCCTTGGCCGTGGCACCCGTGCTGGTTCTGTTCTCTTCTCAGGAAAAGGACTCTCTGGTAGGTATATCTCCTCATCCGACCTCACAAACTTCCAGCAATTATCAAGCTCATTCTCTTTGAAATTCTTCAGAGTCTGGAATGCTACCTCCCCGAATTCACCGGTCATCACATTCACAAAGTCCATGTCAGACTCTTTGGCATTACAAGTGTGACGCATATTACGCCTGTGGAACAGCCACCCATACAGGTTGCATTGGAACTGTATCCCAGAGTGCTGCTCCTCAAGGTGCCTTTTGACATCGGACTTGTTCCTAAAGAACCTGGGAATCTTCAGGCACTTTAGACATTGGTAGTGGAACCCTTTGTATGGTATTTTGTATGTCTTCACATCATATCTCCTTTTCATGCTTTCGCTTGAAATGTTTAGATGTTTTCGAGCAAAATCATGAACATCAAGGAGTTTTTGTTCAAGTTGGTATGCATGCTCCGTGGCACAAAGTCTGTCATCACGAATAGGTCTGCCAAGTGTCAAATCTATAGGGAGGGTCAGTTCCCTGCCAAAAATCATCATGGCTGGTGAAAGTCCTGTTGTTTCATGCACAGACGATCTATATGCCAACATCAGCAGAGGTAAGTTCTCATCCCAGTCGTCTTGTGAATCAGAAATATAGGAGGAGATCATATTCTGTATAGAGCGATTAGCCCTTTCAACCATACCATCGGACTGGGGTCTTCTAACAGTCGTTCTGGTCTTGTCAATGCCAAGAAGCTTGCATACCTCTTGAAAAACTTTGGACTCAAAGTTTGAACCTAAGTCAGTATGTAGTTGTAGGGGTACACCAAATATGGATATGAACCTATTCACCAACTTTGAAGCAACATATTTTGCTTCTTGCGTTTTTAATGGTATAGCATCTACCCATTTGGTAAAATAGCAAGAAATCACCATCAAATATCTATGTCCTTTCTTTGAAACAGGAAAAGGACCACATATATCTAATCCAATGCGTTCCATTGGAAAACCAACATTGTACTGTCTCATGGGTGCTTTTGCATTCCTGTGAGGCGTCTTCCTTGACCCACAGGTAGAACATGTCCTACACCAGTATGATACATCTTTATGCATACTACACCAGTAGAATCTTTTCCTCATTTTGTCATAAGTTTTTCGTCTGCCTAAGTGTCCCCCAGTCACATTTGCATGTAACTGATGGAAGACTTCTTTTCTGAGAACAGCTGGCATAAGAAATAGATATTCGGCATCATTTTCAATCTCTCTGAAACGTTTATTACAAAGAATACCATCTCTCAACTCTATGGTATCCCATTTATGCCAATACGCTTTAAGTTCTCGGCAGAAAGGTGCCACCGTAGACCAAGGGGGTTTATCACCTTCACTCTTCCATTGTAACAAATGTTTTAAAACAGCATCACCTGCCTGTTTTAAACGTATATTTTCCTGTGTAATTTCTACGCATTCATCTCTCTCTTTACAGGAAGTATTGGATTGGCCAGATCCATCTGTAAGCTGACTGACATTGAAACATAATTTACATGTGCTGTGGTTACATCTTTGATCAGCCTGAAGACTGTCAGTGTTTGGGTTATTTGTACTCCTACTATTCTCGCAAAGACCCTGCAGCTTGTCATTACGAGCCTTTTCTAGTTTTGCCACGCCAGCGTGAGCAACATTCGTCTCATCCGGGCTGTTCCCAGTCTCAAACAAACACCCAAACACCGATGAATCTTCAAGCCCATCCATCCAATCTTCTCCATAATTTGCTGCCTCTCTACAGCAACAACAACATTGTTGACGACTGTCAATATTTTCATAAACTTCTGCATTTTCGTTGTTGCTTGCAGAACTGTTTGTTATATGCATAGAAAGAGGAACCCCAATCAGAGACATTCCATTTGATGTCCCCTGATAGGGCACGTCTTCTATGTCAGATATCAAACATGTGATAGAGTGATCAGTTCTACCACGGTGGTCGTCAAAAGTACTGGGCCCATAAAAACCAGGATCCTCATCCTGTTCAGCATGAGAAACACTTCCTACGTGTTTCACGATGGTACCATCATTAGGTAGAGTGATGTCATGGTCATCCCCATCATTAGGGTAAACAACAGCATGATCGTCACTCCCCAAGCAGGGAAGGGTGACCCCCATTTCACCCTCAGTATTGCCTTCAACTACGGCAAGTTTCTTCACAGCACTAATTTTCCCTGCAGTTTTATTTAAGTCAGCTAATATCTCGGGAGCATACCTCTGCTCATAGCGATCACAATATTTGCATCGATCACTGTTACATGGTCTACGTGACATTGAATCAGCATTGTTGTGCACCCTTCCTGCACGGTGTACAACAATAAAGGTGTAGGCTGATAAGGTCTCAATCCAGCGTGCGATTTGACCTTCACAATTTTTAAATCTCATTAGCCATTGAAGCGACCCATGATCAGTCCTTACTGTAAAATTTTGACCAATCAAATAATGATGGAAATGTTTCACAGCTTTAACAACAGCTAACAACTCTTTTCGGGTAGTGCAGTACTGCCTTTCCGACCTGGAAAGACACTTACTGAAGTAGCTAATAACCCTTTCCTCACCATTCTGCTCCTGAGATAAAACAGCACCAACCCCTACATTAGAAGCATCACAGTCCAATATAAAAGGTTGGCCCTGCAACAAAGGGTAGTTAAGGATTGGAGCAGTGGTAAGTAAGTGCTTAACATTATCAAACGCTTTTTGACATTGTTCACTCCAAACAAACTTCACTTCTTTCTCTGTCAGCTTATGTAATGGTTTACATATGGTGGCAAAATTGGGAATGAACTTTCTGTAATATGATGCTAACCCAACAAACTGTCTTACTTCTGTAGCAGACTTAGGTTCAGGCCAGTCTCTAACAGATTCTATTTTTGTTGGGTCAGTAGCAATACCCTCTTCAGATACTTCATGCCCAAGAAAAGCCACTTTATTGCACAGCAAATTACACTTTTTGGGGTTGAGTTTCAGGTTAACATTCTTAAGCCTTTCAAGGATGATATTAAGGTTCTCCAAATGCTCATCGAACGTCTTTGAATAGACAATTATATCATCCAAATAAATGAGCAAAATGAGAAAGGTTAAACCCGCAAAGACTCTCTCCATCAGGCGTTCGAACACACTTGGAGAGTTGATTAAACCAAAAGGGAGAACTCGCCATTGCCACAAACCACTGCCTGGTATGGAGAAGGCGGTTTTGGGTCTATCTTCCTCTGCAATGCTCACCTGATGAAAACCACTTTTTAAGTCTAAAGTTGAGAACCAACAGGAACCCCCGAGGGCATCTAATGTATCGTCAATTCTCGGCAAGGGGTGACTATCTGGAATAGTCAGCTGGTTCAGTCTTCGATAATCAATGCAAAACCTAGTCGAACCATCACGTTTCGGAACGAGAACAGCAGGGGCGGACCATGCGGAGAAAGAGGGCTCAATCAGTCCTTTTTCTGCCATGGCCTTGACTTCATATTCAGCAAAATCTCTTTTGGCAAGAGGTATCCTGTAGGGTCTCAACTTCACAGGTTTACAATCAGGTATAGTTTTGATTGTGTGCTCTACCAAATTTGTACAACCTAAGTCATGTGAGGATTTGGAGAACTGATCCTTATATTCATACAGTAAATTCCTCAATCTATCAACTTGCGACTCATTTAAATTTGAAGAACTTTGGCATAAGAGCTCATCAACATGAGCATAATTCTCATCAGTTTTATTTGAGTCAGTGTTAATTGAATTGACCTGCTCATGTTTTCCCATTTGTACTGGCTCATACATTGCAGCAACAGTGTTTTTGTACAGGGTGTAAGACTCATCACTCAAATTCATGATTCGCAGTGGCACAGTTCCAAATTTAGGACATACTAAAGCTTTTGCGATCAGAAGTCCACTGCGATCAACAAAATTTTCAGTAGCCTCCAGTACACCAACACCCTTACTATCAACAACATCTAATGGTTTGCCCATCACCAGCATTTCACACCCTGGTGGTACTTTAACAGTCTCTAGTATTGCTATCCTACTACAGGTGGGCAAGGCATCAACAGTGCTACGAAAACATGCAATCTCCTCACCATTCAGGAGCAAATAATTTCTGCTCAGAAACATATCACAATGATGTTTTGTCAAAAAGTCCATTCCAAGAATACCATCATTCTTGACATCAGCAAACAAAACATCATGGCGAAATTTCTGATTGCCCAACATAATTTCTACCTCAGCCTTGCCAAGAAATGGAGAACTTTCACCTGTAGCAGTCACGAGATGTAAGTTAACAGGCATCAAAGTTGGACGTGTCTCGGGTGGCCATCTTTCAAACATAGCTTTACTAAGTATAGTGCAGCATGAGCCAGTATCAACAAGGAAAGCATGGGTCTCATTATGTATCTTACCAGCGACAAAATAACCATCCTCCATACATTTTAATGGTGTATCATGGGGCCTATTTAATACTGCTGCCGGGTTGTGGCCCTCCAACCCGACTGGTTCCAGTTTCCCTGGTAGCTTCTTGACTGAGCATCCCCATTTCTTTGATTATATGCAGCAGCATCTCTATTGTCTTGCCTACCCCTCGGACCAAAGTTATTGTTTCTGTCATTAAACTTACGGGTAGACTGGTTTTGTCGACTGTTTTGATGAGGGATATTACCTCTGTACTGACTATTAGACTGCCTTTGTGAGCCATAAGAAGGAGGATTATTTTGACGTTGTCGATTTGGTCTGTCATTTTTACCTTGGCTAAAGTTATATTGTTGTCTATTGACCTTGATAGGAGTTTGAGAGTTTTTGTTTGGGCCTTTTAATTTATTTAGATCTTTCACCTGAGTGGTGAGCGAATCAATTGAATTTTGTAAGGTTTCAAACTGGGGACCAGATTCCCATTGAGTGTCAAGTTTGTTCTGCCCTGAATTAGCGTCAATCTGACCAACCAAACGAGCACGCTGTTTGTCGACAATCTTATGAGACTCAAGACGTAGAGCAGTTCTTTCAGCATCAGCCAAAGTCTTTGGACAGAACTCTCTAACTCTCAGGCGTATATCAGAGTCAGACAATGCATCTATAAAATGATCTATAGACAGTATTTCAACAACATCCTTGCTAACACCAGGATATGCTTGCCTTACCAATTTCTTAATTGCTTGTGCAAGTTCAGGAATAGTCTCACCCTTGTTCCTCGCCCTGGATTTCAACTGTGTTCTAAAAATTTCAGATCGATTCTCTGAACCAAATCTGCCAGCAAGTTTATCAACTAGGGTGTTATAATCACGTTTACCCTCATAATCAAGTTCACTGAAAAGAGAACGTGCATCACCTGTCAAACAGCTTGCCAGGTATAGGGACTTCTCTCTATACAGCCATCCGTTTAGCTCACTAACAATTTCAAATTGTGAAAGAAATTCATCAAAGTCCGTTGCCCCATTGTAATTTTGTGGTTTGATTTTACATTGATGGCGATCTATGGTTTGTTGGGAGCTACACTGAATAGGTGGTTCACCAGACGCTAGGTTATTTCGAACAGGCCCTGTAGGGGTATGAGGGACAGAAGAATTTACATTAGAATTTTGTCTGGCGGGTATGAGATCAGCAATTAAACTGTTAAACCTCATATCCACTTCGTTCAGCCTTTGATTCATGGTATCTGTCAGCCCTGTGACTGTATCTTTCATCATCTTGCCCATTTTGGACAGTTCAGTCTCAACTCTATTCTCTAGCAAAGACATCTGCAAAGTTCCTGCCGAACTTGGGATTGAAATGTCATCATTCAGGGTATCATTGTTAATATTTTGTTGGGATGTTGATGGGTTAATATTATCCCTATCAGGTGGATTATTTTCATCTGCCATTATTCTAGGTTATTAGGTTTATTTAGTGAAAATTATTCACTTCCACTCCAACAAAGACCAAACACCAGGATTTAACACTTCAGTTTTTGTGATAGGTCAACAGTATGTAATACAGTATGTAACAAAGCTCCGGCTATTGTCTCAAGGCTTATGAACAACTGCCTGAACAATCATCAGCCATTGTACTCGTAACTGCCAACCACAACTTTATTCCAAAAAGTTTTCTATCCCACTTCTGACACCAAATTGTAACGGCGTTACCTCGGCCAGCTATGACCTAAAAAATGTTGATTTGTCAGGAAAGGTGACACCGTTGCAATAAATTATTGTGGGATCGACCTGGGTCGTGCTCAATGTTGAGAGGGAGTGAAATAAGAACGGGTCATTTAGTTTTTACTATTTATTGAGTTTCCCTTAACAATATCCAGTATGGACAGTATTAAACTCAAATTCATAAAGTCATCTAACACATCAAATACATATATGCCAATAGTTCAAATCTACAGTTTTGAACCGATAGCCCTTAAACAAGCAATACAGAATTTAATATGATTGTGAGCATTCACTTTAGCCTAGAATAACCTATATAATTAAGAAGCAAATCTATGCAAGATTTAGCCACTTTAATTTGATTGTATGATTTCTACTATTTAATGAATTTATTGAAATATGATAAGCAGGCGGAGTTAATTCTGGTTAGGCTTAGCTACAGTTAATTCCCTTAATATGCTTTGATACAACTGATATCAATGAACTCTACTTCGGTAACAGAGAATAACATCATACAATTTCACACAACATGCTTTTCACAAGCAATCAGGGCTGCAACGAAGTAGAAGTTCATCCTGCAGTAGCATCTATTTTAATATGAAAGAATATGAAAGTATTTAATATACTTGGAATACACTTTCTTGAACAGTTAGCGCCTAGAAAAAAATTATGAAAACAATATGTCCTTTAATTTAGCTTGGCAGGCCTCGCCTTTAAAAGCAATCTTCAGCCGGACTAGGCAGAATTCATCCTAGGTAGGAGTAAGCACTACTACCTCGATATGAGTGTTTACAAAGATGAACCAAAGTGAATAACTCAATCATTGACAGATTAGCAGTTGCCAACAAACGCTTTTCACAAGCACACAAACATGCAACGAGCCAAACTGCCAATGATTCTTGTGCTCTGCCTATCTCGGCGTAGTCAGAATTCTGCCAGATTCGGCTGAAAATTAAATTAAGCCAAAAATGCTCACAGACAATATATACAACAAACTGTTATTATACACAACTTCAGCCTTACTTATACTATCAATTTATATTGAAAACCTGTGCCAACTTCGCCTAAATGAGGATAGAAGAAGGAGAGAAAGTTTCAGCCAAGCTCGGCTGAGCCTAGATCGGCTGAGCCTAGATAGAAGTGGGTGGGGTGGATAAACAAAGTTTATTCATACACTGGATGGGCGATTCTCGAAAGACTTCTTTCTAGGGGGCATATTCAGCCAAATATCAAGTAGTTTTATGATCAGGCTGCTCCTAAGTCGGCTGAACAATTCAACTTCGGCTGAACAAGCGATCTCGGCTGAGTCTAGCTTCGCAAACTTCGGCTGAGCCAACAACAACAACAAGCCAACAGCGGTTGCTACACGATCTTAGCAACTCCCATTTTCAGCCAATCAATGGGTATTTATACTATTGCCTGGTTCTGCACGTTCTGGTGCTTTCCATAGTGCATAACGTAAGCGGCCGGGAACCAGTCATGTCACGCGATAGAATCAAGATGGTGGAGCGGGGCGATTTGAAAACACATTTTTGAGCAGGAAAACACGAAAAATGCAGCAATTTAAGTGCGGTATGGGATAAAATCGGTAAGTCCAGACTGCGGCAAGGGATTTCCTTGTATTTATAAGCTGAAATGAAGCTGCCAGTGCGTTTTCGTGCTGAAAAATGTGGGCGAATGTGACGGAAATCAGAACTACATTGGGATTTACACAGCGAAAATACAATATTGTAGGTCGAAAGCAAGTATAAAAATGTTGTGTATGTAAAGTTATTGCAGAATAGCCCAGCGCCGTTACAATATTGTCATCTGAGCAAGCTTGATGATGATTGGAACAAAACTGTGGCCTTTAGAGTGATCACAAGGTTTTCTATGATTTGACCTTCTGACCTACCTTTGACCTGACATAACCCATATGTAAACTTGACCGAGATACTTTCAAGATGATCATTCTGAACAAGTTTGTTGATGTTTGGACCAAAACTGAGGCCTCTAGAGTGCTTATAAAGTTTTCTATGATTTGATCTTCTGCACTACATTTTGATCCAATATGACCCATATTCAAACTCGACCGAGATATTGTCAAAATGATTTTTTCTGAGCAAAACTGATGGTGATTGGATTAATACTGTGGCTTCTAGTGTGTTCACAAGTTTTAACTATGATTTGAACTACTTAACTACTTTTTGTCCCGACATGACCCATATTCGAACTTAATGGGATATTGTCAAGATGATCATTCTGAGCAAGTTTGATGATGATCGGACCAAAACTGTGGCCTCTAGTTTGTTCACGGGTTTTTTCTATGATTTGACCTTCTGACTTACTTTTTTACTCGGCACGACCCATGTTCGAACTTACCGAGTATACTGTCAAGATAATCATTTCGTGCGAGTTTGATGATGATCGGATTAAAGCTGTGGCCTCTAGAGTGCTAAAATGTGTTTCTATTATTTGATCTATTGACCTACTTTTTGACCCGACGCGACCCATATTCGAACTTGTCCGGGACATTGTCATGATGATCAGTCTGAGCAAGTTCGATGATATTAAACCGAAACTGTGGCGTCCAGAATACTCACAAGAATGACAACCATTTTGCCATTGTAAGTCTATGGGACGTTGTGGTTGCCATAGCAACCAAAGTTTTGATTCAATTTTGATTAAAAGCTTATGCAATCAATCCCTCGCCAGAGGCATGCTAAAGATGAGAAATTACTGAGATCAGCTAGCAGGCAACAGAGATATAACTGGTCAAAGGTGCTGACGGACCGACCGAAGACTATGCTATAAGCTCCTCTGGAGCCTTCGGCCCAGATGAGCTAAAATGAAAGATATAGTTAATTTATGACAAAATACATGTTTACACAGTTTATTTTATCCCTCTTCATTGCTAGGCATTTGTGTCCTTATTTTCAATAATTACCGCCCACCGGTATGTCTTCTCGTAATGCTATATGAAATAAAAATAATATAAAAGAGGGTGTGCTTATTTAGGGGGGGGGGGGGGGGGGAAACTGTATATTTATGAAATTTTAGTTCTGGGGTCATTGTTTATTTATTTAAATTGCTGGCACATGTCGGTATGCAAAATGATCAATAATCACTTTACGTTGTAGCTTGATCAACACGTGCCGTAATAAACAAAACGATTATCATATTACTCAAACCTCAGTCCTTATTAGGGCATGTGCCAATCATCCGTTTTATGAATATTTATTGGGCATTGGCAGATCAACAGGACAGCTATATGTGGGCCCAGCGTCGGGGCCCAGGGAAGACTCACGCCAACCTGCGCATCCGTGCAGCCTGATTTGTGTTTTCGCTGTGCACTGTAACTATGAAAAAGCTTCCTCATGCCTCCAGCGATCGTGACCCTACTGTGCGGCTGAACAAGCTTATCTGTGTATACTGGGCACTGTTACTATGATGCTTGAAGTAGCCAAAGCTTTTTCATGCCTCCAGCGATCGTGACAATATTGTGTGACTGAGCAAGCTGATCTGTGTATGCTGGAAAATTGTAGAAATTGCTGAGTTCTTGCTTATTTATTTTCTTTGCGTTTCAAGCGGCCTTATGTTCAAACGGCTTCCTCGGGAACCTTACGAAAACCTATGGGTGATTCCTGTTATAAAATTACAGATTTTTCTAATGAAACTAATATATATGATTCTTATTCATAACGTATTCCAATACCTAAATGGAAGTCGAAAAGCAGAAATAAGAAAGAAAATAAAAACCAATGTTCACAACGAAACCCATCACAATTTCATAACATGTTCTATAAAAGGGTTATCTTTTGGAAGGAAGGAATACACCACAGAACTGAAAAATATGGAGTGTGCCTGTTTTCTGGGCCAGACTAGCTAGTTTCGGCCAATTAGGCCTCATCAGTGATCCTCAAATATTTTCAAAATTCCACAATGGGCAGGCTTAGATCCTGTTAGCTTTTTGTTTGTTTTACAGCCCTTTAAAGATTATTTCACTCATATCGAGCCGATCGTTAATCAGAGGTGGGCGAAAACCGGAGTGCCCGGAGAAAAACCACCTGACCTTCCGTTGCAGAACTTGGCGTCTCACATGTGACCCGAGACAGGCTCGAACCCACAGTGGTGAGAGACCTAATGATTAATAGTCAGCGCTCTAATCCACTAAACCAGAGAGGCCCGTTCTCTAAGCGGTTTATCAGTAGTCGTGTGTGGTCGGGTTTCAGCTCTGCGTGGAAGCATCATGCAGCCCATCTATTTCTTCAAACCCGATGGGCGGGGCCGTTCTATGTATTTATGGATCGGGCCGAGCTGCATATCAAGTTAACAACATCACGTCGCGGTGACACCTTATGTTTAAGAGCAGAAAAGAGAAAATTTCTCGCTGCTTGGATAGTATGAAAATTGCACGTGGGAATAAAAAATGGGCAGATCAGCCTGCGCATCCGCGCCTAGCGTCGGGGCCCAGGGAAGACTCACGCCAACCTGCGCATCCGTGCAGCCTGATTTGTGTCTTCGCTGTGCACTGTAACTATGAAAAAGCTTCCTCATGCCTCCAGCGATCATGACCCTACTGTGCGGCTGAACAAGCTGATCTGGGTATGCTGGGCACTGTAACTATGATGCTTGAAGTAGCCAAAGCTTTTTCATGCCTCCAGCGATCGTGACAATATTGTGTGACTGAGCAAGCTGATCTGTGTATGCTGGAAAATTGTAGAAATTGCTGGGTTCTTGCTTACTTATTTTCTTTGCGTTTCAAGCGGCCTTATGTTCAAACGGCTTCCTCCACAATGGGCAGGCTTAGATCCTGTTAGCTTTTTTGGTTTGTTTTACAGCCCTTTAAAGATTATTTCACTCATATCGAGCCGATCGTTAATCAGAGGTTGACGAAAACCGGAGTGCGGAGAAAAACCACCTGACCTTCCGTTGCAGAACTTGGCGTCTCACATGTGACCCGAGCCAGGCTCGAACCCACAGCGGTGAGAGACCTAATGATTAAGAGGCAGCGCTCTTATCCACTAAACCAGAGAGGCCCGTTCTCTAAGCGGTTTATCAGTACTCGTGTGTGGTCGGATTTCAGCTCTGCGAGGAAGCATCATGCAGCCCATCTATTTCTTCAAACCCCGATGGGCGGGGCCGTTCTATGTATTTATGGATCGGGCCGAGCTGCATATCAAGTTAACAACATCACGTCGCGGTGACACCTTATGTTTAAGAGCAGAAAAGAGAAAATTTCTCGCTGCTTGGATAGTATGAAAATTGCACGTGGGAATAAAAAATGGGCAGATCAGCCTGCGCATCTGCGCATCTGATCAGCGATTTTGTTCCCTGCTTGGTATGATTACTAAGGCTGCTGTATGCTAAAATGTATGCCTCTGAAGGGCTTCTGAGACTAAGCAGGTAGATCTAGGTCCAATTTTGGGAGCTGAAATAGGAAACTACATCAATGAATATGATAATGACCAGTAATTAAGGTAAATTAATGGATGAATCGATGGATGGACCCAACAATTTATACATTTATAAATTTAATCTATTTTCTTATAAAGATTTTAAAGTCTTTTTTTAATATATTGACCTTATTTGCATCTAATATGGTCGCCAACGTTACTGTCTAGTTTAAACACGTTAAAGTCGTTGTAATTATTTACGTGTTTCTTGAAGTTTTGCCGACCAAATAAATAGTGAAGTGACAATTCCGAATATTGTTTTATTCATATTTGCTTGATGTTATTTAAATGAAATATTGATTTTCTAACGATAAGACAGTGGCTGAAAGGCACTTATTTCGCAACAACAACAACAAGTGTACGGGTGTATACAAAAAGTGCTGAAGGTGTTATACAACTTATTTTTATTTGTGCCACATTTTGTGGTAATCCTACTGTAGAATGGGGCAGGGGGTGAGTGTAAATATATAGTCAATGAAACGGAGATTAACTTCAAATCTATCCAAACAAATAAAAGTAAATATACAAATGACCTGTTATTAAGGGTCACACGATGACCTGATCCATGATAGTTTGATCCACTACAAAGTGAATCTGATTCCCCAATGATTTTCTTCTGATTAAATGACAACAGCCTCCAATTAATCTCAGGGGTTCTCAATTTCTCCAATCCTGTCCATGTTTTCATCTGTAGTTTTTTTAAGAAACAGTAATGGTCAAATGTGACCGACGCAGTGTCAGTAGAAAGGAAGGAAAGAAAGAACAGTATATGTACACAAATAAGAAAAGCACCAGATACACCCACACAGACAATATCCACCATATTTGCATTATTTGCTGGCTCCCAGCTTGCACATTGTCTATATTGGAAAAACAGGTAACCAGACCTCCTGACCTTGAAAGGTCAGAGGGGTCTGGTTACCTGTTTTTCCAACACTGATAACCTTCAAACTAGGAATCAGCAGATAATGCAAATAAGGTGAATATACAGCTGTAGTTATCAAGTCATAACTTCATAGCTTTAACCAATTTAGTACCGGAAACCTTGGCAAACAGTGCAGGCCCAGATCATACGCCGCAGAACATGGCGTTTGATCAGGGCCTACACTGTTTGCAAAGGAATCAGACATTTTCCAAATTAATTTTGAAGGAAACACAATCAGACACCCCTAAATTTTGAAATGACTTTTGAAAGCCATGCCTTTTTATTATACCACTCAGGCTTTTCTCGAAACCTGTAGAATGAGCAAACTGCTCTCTTTGAGCGTTCATTGCTTCATGGCTACGACCTGGAACACAACAGAAGTAATTCTGGCCCATAATTTCCCGTTATAGACCGATAGTCACGTCGAAAGATCATAAGTGAATACACGATCATCTCCATGGCACTCACACTTACGGAAAGCATTGTTTACACGACCACATTTTCACTCACTCGTTGTTGTTGCGAAATAAGTGCCAAACAGCTCACCAATTTCAGCCACGGTCTTTTCGTTAGAAATCAATATTTCATTTAAATAACAGCAAGCAAATAGGAATAAAACAATATTCGGAATAATCACTTCACTGTGTATCTTATTTTGTCGCAAAACTTTAAGAAAAACCAGGAAGTAACGTTGGCGACCATATTAAATGATCACGTGACCCCCACCCCTCCCAAGCTCGAAATCTCGCAAGGAAACGAGAGCGTGATTTTGGTCGGGTATGAAACTCCCTTCCCGATCCCGATTCGAAAATCCCCGATCCAAAATTTTCTATTTGCCCTAATTCATTCATAAGGATATATTTAAAACACTTTTGTGTTTATTTTATTATTTTTATGTATTTTAATAATTAATTATGTATATTTTGTTTAAATGTGTCCAATTTATGATTTTATCCTAAATTATTCCTATCTCAGGGGTATGAAAGACCCTGCCGATTTTTCGTAAAAATATTGTATTCTTCCGCCTCTAATTAAAAAAATAAGCAATAACTAAATATAAAATCAACATAACGGAATTGTTTTATACTTTTATGGCTTTTCTAGAATAAAAGAGAACAATTAAAAAGAGTTTCGGATGTGTTTTTTGCATATTTTTATCCTAAACGATTACCGATCATTAATGCTATTTATAGTTACGAAAATTGAACCGAATGTGAAATAAATGACTGGAAACGGACCGATTTTTAGTTTTCAAATGTCTCCAAAATCGTATGTGTGACATATAATGTCCATTGTGCGAGTGATGGAAATTTCACGATGTCATATCTATCTATTTTTTTATTTTTGAGACAATGTGAAGCTCAGGATCGGTCCGTCTCCAGTCATTTCTTTCACATTCGGTTCAATGTTTGTAACTATAATTAAGAAATAGATCAGCTCTAACTGTGATTTGTTGTGTAATAAATCACAGTTTGGAGGTCAGTTGTAAAGTAGACAAATCACGAGCGCGTAGCGCGCGTGATTTGTCTACTTACAACTGACCGACAAACTGTGATTTATTACCCAACAAATCACTGGCTAGAGCTGATCTATTTCGATTCTAACACGCTGAAAATCGGCAATAATGTTGTTGTTTCCTTCAAAATCTCACAACTTTTCGCCATTGTTAGAAGAAAACCCGCTAAAATTATCGACTGAAACACATGCATTTACATCCTTTTCTAACGTTCTCGATGCGAGAAAATGACGTTACACCGACTAACGTCAAGTAAATCGACTAGTGACGTCATAAATTTGCAGTTTTTAATGACGTCACACGTCACGCTCTTCCGAGCTGTGATTTGTTGCAGAATAAAACACAGTTATTTTGCATTGCCTATATAGGCGCGCTGTGTTAGAAATAGCAATAATGATCGGTAATCGTTTTGGATAAAAATATGCAAAAAACACCTCCGAAACCTTTTTTAAGTTCTCTTTTATTCCAGAAAAGCCATAAAAGTATATAACAATTCCGTTATGTTTATTTTATCATTTAGTTATGGTTTATTTTTTTTAATAAGAGGTAGAAGAATACAATATTTTTACGAAAAATCGGCAGGGTCTTTCATACCCCTGAGAGAGGAATAATTTAGGTTAAAATCACAAATTGGACACATTTAAACAAAATATACATAAATAATGATTAAAATACTTAATAGTAATAAAATAAACACAAAAAGTGTTTAAAATATATTCTTATTAATGAATTAGGGCAAATTGAAAATTTTGGATCGGGGATTTTCGGATCGGGATAGGGAAGGGTGTTTCATACCCGACCCATGATTTTGCGTGATTTAATAATGCAAATATCGTGAATAAAACACAACTCTATTATTATCATTACTATCATTAAAATACAAAAGGGGCCGAGTTTGTTAGGGGCCGAGTTGTCCAGTTACCATATAAACAACAAAATTCACTATTATCGATTTTTTAAGTCCCCTCCGGTGTGAAGGTTGTTCAGGTGTTTCCAGTCGTATCGGTGAATAAAGGCACCGGATTTTACCCAAATTTTCTCGATGAGTCAATCGAACAGCGACAACTTCCGTAAACAATGGACAGCGGAGAACTGTGCTGTTCAACTTCAAAGAAGAAAAGGCGTTTAATTTCTTCTTCTTCATCAGACGAAGGCACTCCTTTATCTCGTCTTAAGACTCCTACATGCAGTTCAAATACACTTATATCAGTACGTAATACGTTGCTTTGAAAATAATTACCGACGATTCGCTCCTTTACCATTTCGACCTTAAACAAAGTATCTATCGAGCGTCACACCCATTACTGAGTAATATACGCAGTGATGCGTGCATGAGAATAAAAAGTAAAAAAAAAAAATACCGAGAACATAAAGAGTGATAGTCCCTCAAGTGTCGGCCCTGGGCCGATCCTGTTCCTTATCTACCTCAATGACCTGCCTGACAATATTACATGAAATGTGCGCATTTTTGCAGATGATACCATGGAGGGCGGCAGTGACAGTTCAATGCTGCAACGAGATTTGGATAGACTGTCTACGTGGGAGATTGCCTGGGACATGGAATTTAACCCCTTGAAATGTCAGTACAGGTGACAGGCTCCAGGAATCCCATTAGTGCTAGTTACAGACTGCATAGGGAAATTCTGGAGACTGTCAGCTGTGCTAAATATCTGGGGGTCGACATCACCAGTACCCTGTCTTGGGGCTCACGTGGACAGAATATCCAATACTGCAAACGAGACCCTTGGATTTATAAAGAGGAATGTCAAAACAAAGATGTCCCGAACGAGAGAGGAAGCCTATAACAGACTTGTCCGTCTGCAGCTAGAATATGCTTCTGCAATTTTGGACCCTCATAATAAGGTGAAGATTGAGCAAATTGAGAAGGTTCAGCGGCGGGCTGCACGCTGGACCACCTGTGACTTTGATCGAACAGCATGTGTTTTGGCTACACTAGAAACATTGGGTTGGCGAACTCTTCAACAGAGAGTGCAGTACCTCTCAAGGTTGGGCGGCAAATTCCACCCCCGGTATTAACCAGTGGCATTTACCGGTATTTACCGGTCTGGAAAATACTCATTAAGTGGCAAATACCGGCAAATACTGGCAAATTGAATTTTTTAGCTTTGAAAAAATGCAAAAATCATTACCAATTTGAATTAAAATAATATAATGGAACTAAATGAGTAAAAGAATGTTAAAATGTAATAACTATATAAGGCTACCAACCTACAGAATAAAATATTACTCAATTTAAACATGCTGAACCAGCCAAAAAGTGAACCTAAGACTCAAATTTTGAAAATAGTAAAAGTTAAAAAAAAAAAATACATGTATCTTTTTTAAATCAACAGTAGAAAAATGAAGGTAAAAAATCCCCTATGATCTTGGTTTAATATTGTCATTTGCAACAAGTATTCTAAGTTTTTGTATTGACTAACAAGTAACCTTATCAGATGAAGAACAGACTGAGCAAATCTGTATCTTTTAAACACAATTTTGTACAGAATAACCATGTTTTCAAATTTTGGCAATTAGTAAAGGTGAAAGTATGTGGCCACTGACAGGTTCAAAACAGGCCTTTTTTCTTAAATAACTTTTTTTATCTAATTAAATAAGATAGTTACAAATACCAGAGTTAAACTGTTTTTAATAAAATGTAACCTCTACCGCTGAAATTGTCAATATATACCGGCTGAGTATATGGTTTTGTTTCAATTCAAGGGTTGAAAATTCCATTTTCCAGTATTTGCCGGTATTTTCCAGTATTTGCCGGTATTTACCGGTAAATGCCACTGGCATGGAAAATACTCATATTTGCCAGCATTTTGCCAACCCTGGTACCTCTCCCTGATTATGTCAAACAAGGTTGACAAAAAGCCGGTCAATATGGTCATCAGTGAACAAATAAAATTGTTTTTAGTAATAACAGTAATTATTGGAGGTCTTTTTTTATTTGATCAGAAGTCAAAAGACATTATTGCTGCTCAACTGAAGAGGTTGGACTGACCCACTGAACTGTATACAGGTCTTTCTTTTCAGTCAAACAATCTTTATAATTATCCTTTATTCCTTTATATGTTGGATCATAGGGGTGCAACGATACGCCAAAAAGCGTATTGCGATATGGACAACCCGTATTGTGATATGTATTGCGGTACATCCAATATCTATATTTCTCTTTATTACTGTCCTAAGTTCAACTTCATTAACCCATGCAATATATAATGCCATATTTAAGAAACATGAAATTGCTGCGCCTGAAATTTTTCACTAGATTAATTGACAAAGGAAACAACAGACAGTCTCCATATCTGCTTAAAATTCTGTTTTACTTGTTAGAATGACAACACCTCGGAGATCATGAATTGATGGACCCTTGGATTACTGTAATCGGTTGTGTATAGCTCGCATTTGCATTAACCGACGCCGTGATTTTCGGCTAAAATCGGCAGAAAAAAAAAGAAATCTTTTATATTACCCACAGGGATATTTGCTGAATCATTTTTTTGCATCCGAGACTGAAAGAAAAAAGACAAATAAATCAGATGATTTGGCAAAGGAAAACGTAACTTGAGATCGTCTAAAAAGCGGGAAAAGCCACGTGCTAGCGGCAAACATAGTACACAATGTGCAGAAGAATCGCTGAATCATTTATTGCATCTGAGAGTGAAAAAACCCTATGAAATCAAACTTTTTTTGCCCAGAAAAAAGTAACACGAGTCGTTTTTAAAAAGGCGGGAAAAACGACGTACTATCTAAAATCACAATATGCCAAAAACAACATAAGAAATTAGAGGTTTTGCAAAGAAAAACGTAACTTGAGGCCGTCGAAAAAAGGCGGGAAAAGCCACGTGCTCGCTAAATTCATATTAAATGTATTTTATGCGTTGATGATTTGCTGAATCATTTGTTGTATCTGAGAGTGAAAAAAACAATAACAAAAAAACATATGAAATAGCAACAGCGTCTTAAAAAGGCGGGAAAAGGCCACGTGCTAACTAAAATAATAATATACCAAGCGTTTTACTTTCAACTCTAGTTAGATATTTATTTAGGCGATACATTTTGATTATTTATGTACAAATGTATTCATCTATTCATCTTTTCTTTCTTTTCATTTACCGGCATTACAATTATCGTTTTTCACAGTTGATTGTTGCTTTCACGGATTTTGCACAACTGGTTAGTTGTGACAAGCACTTGGCATGCTAGGTGACCAGGCGATTGCCCAGATATAAATCTGATCTGAGACACCATTTATTGTTCTAAGCCTTTGTTTGGTCTAAGTGACAAACGCCTGGGGCAAAGATGAGAAGCACGCACACAGAGAATTTAACAGAATGTGTGTCACTAAAGAACAACCAAATTATGTTACACTTTAGTTCTTTCCAATCATTTATTTCAATTATAAGCGTGTATTTAGTAAACCGTTTCCCGCGAATATATTATAAGCCTTTGATAACGTTCATACTTCTGGTCGCGGAGGCACCCGAAAATCGTCGAAAAGTGTAGATAATTCTAGCAGGCAATGAAATAGATTGTTTACGACTGCGTCTGAACTATCGGAAGTCGATAAAACGTGTGTTCATTTTTTTGTAAACAACTCGGTCATTTAGTTGAAAATCGGCGTTTTAAACCTCGAAGGAATAAAATGGATACAACCTTAATTTGTTATCATCAAAATTGTATAATATAATATCCACATGAATGTCAAATTTGGAGCCGAATTTAACGTTAATTGTGCGAGTAAGAGTGAAAACATCGACGCTTCCGTTGACGGACATTGCAATATTTGGTTTCTATAACGCTTTCGGTTTACAAAACAAGTTTGTTTTATGCCAGTTTTCAGGAAGTATTTGATTTTTTTTCCGGATTTAAGAGGGAAATGAGCAAAATGGGACACAAAGAAAAGGCTTTTGTACCGGTACAGGCAAAAGCGAACCGCGGTACGATATTTATTTTCGGCGAACCGCGGTTTACCGGTATATCGTTTCACCCCTATTGGATCAATTATTCAATTTTGATTTACAGGAATATGAATAAGCTGAATTTATCATGGGTTTTAAGGAATTTATGAAAGGTCAGAAAAGAAGAATTGTTATTCCAGATTGTACCACTCTCCTCCCTAACCCCACCCCCAACAATCTTCTTCCCTTTTAAACTTTGAAAATATCAATTATTTAACATAATCTTTGATAATAGAATTTTAATGGTGACATCAAAAGGCAGTTCACATATAATTTTAATGTTATTGCAGAAAATTGTCACATACACATATTGACAAACGTGAAATATGTGTGCGATTAATCTTTAGGCCTTTTAATAGTTTATCTGTAAAATGCTGTAATTAATTAACCAAACAGTGTTGAAGATCCACTGCTATCTTTGAAGTAAATTAAAGTATCTGCAACACCTATAAATTGCTGTCAAAACAGATTAAAACTCAAAGTATTGCTATCCTGCTGCTGGTCATGTAATTACTGGCAATTTGAAAATTATTCCTGATTCTAGGATAAGGAATATAATTTCTAAAGGACCGAAATATCGGTTTCCCTCTAAAATTGATTTCAGTAAATGTAGAGATGAAATCGCTGCTTCCTTGAATGAATTCGGTAATCGATGGTGTAAGCGAGAGTATGTTGAGTGTAAAGCCCTAAAGGACTGGAAACTTAGCATTTTAAGACTAGTGAATAAACGCATTTCTTTCTATTCTCAAAATACTAACTTATTACCTCCTAAGCCCAAGACGTCTTTACGTCATCTTAAACTAGGTATTCAAGAATGTCATAAGAAGTTTGTTTTGGCCCCTGCAGACAAGGCCGCTAACAACGTCGTTGTTGTGTGACGGCTCCACTATGTTAACACGCTTAAGCAGGAGCTTGGTGGTACTAAGGCCTATACATGTTTGTCTTTCAGCCACCAAGTTTGCTGTGTGTGTTAACGAAGGCCAAGACAAGCTTCCTACGCTATACTGGTTACCAAAACTTCATAAAAAACCTTACAAAGCACGGTTTATTGCAAATTCTAGTTCTTGCACTACCACTGAACTTTCTAAATTATTAACTTCCTGTCTTACTGCTATTAAAACGCATGTAATTAAATATTGTGATAAAGTCTTTGAAAGATCAGGAAGAAATCTGTTTTGGTCTATAAAAAATTCGAATGAGGTTTTAAATAAATTGAAATCTAGACAGTTTCGTGCTTCTAGTCTGTCTACCTACGATTTTTCCACTCTTTACACTACACTTCCTCATAATCTTATAAAAGAAAAGCTTAATGATTTAATTGAATGGGCTTTTCACAGAGAAGATTCTCTCTATCTTGCATGTAATGTCAGAAATGCATTTTTCACTTCTAAAGAGCATAAGAATTATACACTTTGGTCATGTCAGAAAGTGTGTGATGCCCTCACCTTTCTACTTGACAATATTTATATTAGATTCGGTACTAAGTTATTTAGACAAATTGTGGGTATTCCGATGGGTACTAATTGCGCACCTCTTGTGGCTGATCTGTTCTTGTATTGTTATGAAAGAGACTTCATTTTGTCGCTTTCCATTGATAACCAATCTGAAATTATTGAAGCTTTTAGCTCTACTTCTAGATATTTAGATGATTTATTAAATATTGATAATACCTATTTTGATGGTTTGATCAGTCAGATTTACCCCCTAGAACTTCAGTTAAATAAAGCAAATTCTTCTGATACCGAGGCCCCGTTTTTGGAATTACATCTATCTATTGTAGATGGATTTGTTTCGTGCAAAATTTATGATAAACGCGATGACTTTGATTTTGAGATTGTAAATTTTCCTTTTTTGGATGGTGATGTTCCTCGTGCGCCATCCTATGGCGTTTATATTTCGCAATTAATTCGATTTGCTAGAGTGTGTAGTCATGTAACTGACTTCAACACTCGTAATAAATTATTAACGGCTAAACTCCTTAATCAGGGTTATCGGTACCATAAACTACGCAAAGCCTTTTCAAAATTTTATAGACGCCATTCTGATTTAATTTCAAAATTCAATATTGGACTTAAATCTCTTCTGCAACAAGGTCTATCGGAACCCGAATTTTATGGTGACTTAGTATATAAATTCAGAAAAATATATAACCGCAATGACTTCAGCACCCAATTTCGTAAAATCATTCTTCGATATAAAAAGATTGGGTACAACATGGATATTATACGACAGACTGCATGCATGGTAGTTAACCCAATCACGGTTGGCAACTTTGCTTCCCTCTTTGATTGCATGCCGGTGGGTCAGGCCTCAGATTCTATGACGGCTCCAACGTAAAGGCTTATTGAAAATTAAAGAGATAATGTTGGTTGGTGCCTGATGCTCTGTCTCTGGTCGGGCTCATCGGAGTCTAATTGTTGGTTTTCTTTTGCTCCAGCATTTCAGTGGTTTCTTGCTGTCGAGTCCTCACCGTTGTCTCACCTCTGTGGTTCTTTGATTTCTGTGTTCACGGAGATGTTGCACTGATGAGTTAGGAGGCCTTCATGCGGACTGAACAGATTTTTTGTCTAAATCGCGACGGAAGTAAGGGCGAGGATTGTGGCCACGTAAAATCGATTTAAGCCCCCCAGTGGAAATCTTCCACTGACCGTTCCAAGGCGGCTCTTCTGTGGCGATTTATTTATGTTGTTGTTTGTTACTTACTGTGTGTATCACTTGTGTCTTTTAATTTTGGATGGCCATATGGCCATTTTGTGGGAAAGTAACTGTCCATATGGCCTTCCTTTGTTTAGGTTTCCATTATGGTCTGGTCGCTTAATGTTTGTATTTCTTTCCCTTTGGTGTCTTTTATGGATGGAGTAAGTTAATTGTATCAATTCCTGATCTTTGTTTTACTTCTACTTTAAAAGGTGTAAAAGCTGCCCCATTTCACTGCTGTGAGTGTGCAAAGATCTATTTGCCAAAGTGACCAATCATATGTCCCTTATGGGGTATTATACACTGACACCAGACTTTATTCCTAAGGTGTGAAATTTTTACTTATCTGCAATCTAGATAGAATCTTATCAATCAACAAGCTGAGGGTGTCAAAAGTGCATGACACATAAAGATCCCGTTTTGAACTTCTTCACTATTTTGGAAGATAAAAAAAATCATTGCAAGGTGCAAAGATTGAAGTAAGTGCTAAGGTCTTAAGACTGCTGAGTCATTGAAAAAATTGCCTAAGGCTAAAAAAGCCAGAAAGTATTGGTAATTTGCCACTTGAAGAAATAACATCTGATAAGCCTCCAGCAAAGAGGCCAAGACTTCAACAGACTAGTTTCAGTAGCTTTTGCATTTCAACACTAAAACTATGAAGTTGACCACCCAATATTTCAATCAACCAGTATTGACCACTCTGGGAGTATTGACTGAGGTGGTTTTAACCGGTTAAAACCGCCGGTTAAAAATTACCCCTGTTTGGCCGCCCAACCTTGATGTCAAACCCAATCCCCGCATGTCCCATCATGGCCATTCTCAAGCCTTTTGGGAAGGAATTTTATAAATATATATTCCTTTTTCCCACTGGCAATTGTTCAGCCCTTCCAGAAGCCGCTGTCAGCGCACCAAGCCTTGACATATTCAAGGCAGAAATTGGCAAGTTGCAGCATGTCAAGCCCTAAGATCCCAAGTATAGTGTGTTTTTAACTGGTTTTAGCTATTCTCATCTATTTTTAACCTATCAGCTTTTATCTCCTTCATTATCTCACTATTATCACTCACTGACATGCTTTTTATCCTTTTCTATTAACATACTGGGATTGCTCGACAGTGCAACATGCCAAGAATGTCCGTGGGGCGTATGGCAATATGTCAAGAAAGAAAGAAAAAAAAAAAGAAAAAAAAAAGAGAGCCATAATGCCCAGGAACGCTCACCTGATCCTTATTGTACAGATAGATGCTGGACGTGTGAGTCAATGTTTCCCTTTAACAATACAGAGCTGACTTGTATGTCACTATCAGGACACATTTTGGACATTGAGAGTCATTTTCTAGTGCAACAGAAGTAGATGAAGTGGCTCAGTCTAACTAATAACCAGTGCTTCTGCTGAAGTGCACGACCCGCCGGATGCTTTTAGCTTAATGAGTGTTACCATATATGGGTATGGCGGCCATTTTGGTCATGTGACCTGGACCTAAAACGGTTCCCCATATAAATGGGCCTTATCGTAAGGAGCAAAAATATATCTAATACTTTAGTACTGTATTCAGAATCGTTTGCAGGATAAAATTCATTCTCACTTTTCAAATACAAAAGCATATGTGTCAAAGTTTGACCAAGGCACAAAGAAGGTCAAGGTCAACCCAGGGTCACCATTTTAGCAATTTATGATGGGCCTACGTCCCAGATGCTATTTATCAAGTTTTGTGAAATCTGCTCATTGGTTCTGGAGAAGACTATTTTTGAAGGGTTTTTACCATATATGGCTTGGCGGCCATTTTGGTCATGTGACCTGGACCCCATGAGCAAATTTTGGTTTCCCCCATCCCATAGAGGCTCCATATAAAATTTGACTTCAATCGGCCCAACGGTTTCCGAGGAGAAGCAGTTCGAAAATTTTCACATTTTTCGCCTCGGCGAGGCTATACTAAATGGAATGTAATATTTCGCAAGTTCATTGGTTAGATCTCATTGATATCTATCAGTATGCCAAAAATTGTTTAAATATTCACAAACGGGTTACGGACGGACAGACAGACTGACAGAATAGAATGACCGATTGGCCGAATGACAGAATGACACGGTGATTTTAGGGCACTCTTAGAAAATCAACCGACTTCAGTCGGTCGCTTTTTCTGCGGGTCGTGCAATGTCAGATGGTGACAAAGGGAGGGGTGGTTATTGGTCAGTGGTTCCCTTCGACAATACAGAGCAGACTTATATGTCACTGTCTAGGCACCTTGTGGACACTGAGGGACAGGTCCTGGTGCAGAGATGAACCGCCTTAACCCTATATAAAACCAGTGGGATCCAGGGCAGGTCCATTTTTGACCCCATGGTGTTATAATTTGAATTATCTTAGTAGAAGACAACTAGAGGTAGCTTCTTTCCAAATATCAAAGACTTGGGACTTCTGGTTTCAGGCGAGAATGTATTTAAAGATTTTCCCAATGTAAGTCTATGTAAAACCGTTGGGCACTCGGGCGGGGCTATTTTTGACCGAAGGGCTATGATTTGAATAATCTTGGTAGAGGTCATCCACATGAAGCTTCAAGCAAAATATCAAAGACCTCGGCATTGTGGTTTCAAAGAAGATTTTCCCTGTATAAGTCAGTGTAAAACCAAAGGGCCCAAGAGCGGAGACATTTTTGGCCCCGGGACTATAATTTGAACAATCTCGATAGAAGTCAACAAGACGAAGCTTCATACCAAATATCAAACATCTGAGCCTTCTGATTTCAGACAAGAAGAATTTTGAAGATTTTCCCTATATAATTCTATGTTAAACCAGTGGGTCCCGGGGCGGGGGCATTTTTGGTCCCAGGGCCATAATTTGAATAATCTTGATAAAGGTCCACTAGATGAAGCTTCACCACAAATATCAAAGACCTGGGCCTTGCGGTTTCAGAGACGAAGAAGTGAAGGCAATGATCAGGAATCGATAAAATTAACTCACAGCTCCCATCAGAGACACCAAAGGGAAAGAAACACAAACATGAAACAACAAACCCTAATAGAAACATCAAGAGCGGAAAGCCAAAAGGACAATTACTTTCCCACAATGTGGCCAATTGACTATCCAAAACAAAACAATATAAGTGATACAAACACTCAAAGACAACCCATAACAAAAAATTAGCCGCGACAGAAGAACCAGAGGGATTTTCTTCTGCACTTTGAGCAGCTAACCCTAATAAGTCTTGTAAGTAATTGTCATAGGCTGATCTGATTTTAGTCTGAATAAGGAACTTTACCTGTTTGGAATGATGTATGTCCCTGCTTTTCGCTGTCTTCTTCTGTAACCAAAATAATTTGTTGCGTTTCCATACAAGGCATTTAGATATTTACAGTGCGACTATGCTCAAGGTTGAACCCAGCACTTAAACGGAAGATGAAGATATTTAGGCCTATTCTTTCTTCTGTTTTTGAATAAACTGCTACACAGACTTCTGTTAAAAAGTAGAAGACTGTAGACAATGACTGATCACATGGTTTTTCCGAGCACTATCGTATGTCGATGAATATATGTATATGTCGCATAGGCGCCATACCCAGGTCTAGAGAAAGTCTAACAACTGGGTTCTCGGATGTTAACAGGACGTCTCGTCGGAATTGTTGAACCTCTTTACCTGTCTGTTGGAGGAGTGGCTATTGTTTGAAACACCTCCGTCATATTCAGAATTAGAACAAAGTTCAGAAAGAGGAGCTGATTCGCCTCGAGAATTCCGTATATCACCCCCTGATTGGGGAATATGGGGGTTTTGTTTGTTTGATTTGAGGTTTAACGTCCCCGTCAACACTGTAAAGGTCATTTTGGAGACGTTGCTTCCAATTTTGTGGGACTTTTACCCGACATTGAGATGAAAAGACATCTCAAGCCCTGTCGTCCACTGAAACCAATAGGGTTTATTAGCATGGACGGTCCGCCTCGCACCGCGTTTCCTGGACAGGCTTAGATCCTTAAAGCGGTTTACCAGTACTAGTGTACGGGCTGGATTCAGCTCTGCGTGGAAGCATTATTCAGCCCATATATTTCTTCAAGCCCCTATGGGCGGGGGCCGTGGAATATGGGGATGTCGAGAGTGGACAACTTCTTGTGATTGTGGCGCTCCCTGGGTCTTTCTTTTATTTATTTTCATTTCACGAACGGAAAGGTTAAATTTTTCAAACCACCATGGTTTATTGAAAATCGAGGCTGCCAGGCGCCGGACAAGTTTTCACTCTTGACCTTTGGTTAGCGTAGTGGCCCCTGGGCCCCTTGTTTTTTATACCCCCGGCATACGAAGTATGCAATGGGGGTATATAGTTTTTGTCTTTTCCGTCTGTCTGCCTGTCTGTCTGTCTGTGTGTCCGTAAACAATTATTTTGTGTCAAAGATATCTCAGGAACTGCTTCACATAGAAACTTGAAGTTTTGCACACATGATCAGTATGACTACTTGTATTGTGGGAAAGAAAATAAGGGCCAAGGGGTCAGGCCTTTTAGAGTTATTTCCCTTTGTAGTTCTTGTTTCAGCTGAGGCGATGGCCCTAGCCGGGGGTATACGTGCCCCACTGGGCACTTTGTCTAGTTTTTTTTTGTTACAAAAATGGAAAAAAAAAATGTTAATATAATATAATTATTTATGTGCTCACGTAAACTTTGTTATCGAATGTTGTTCATACTTCAAAGAACATTAAATTAAAATTACCTTCATTTCTTGAAGGTATATATTTTTGTCGCGCCTGCTTTAAGCATGGCGCGACATAGGAGTTGAATTTTCTGTCCCTTCGTCAAGCAGTCAACATTTGCAACCACACTAACTTTCACCCAAATGTAAGAGTCCCTTTCTCAAGAACTGTAAGAGCTTCATTAATGATACTTGGTACGATCTTGCATCTAAGAATAGCAACTTCAGTGCAAGCATCCATTTCTGACCTTGACCTGCATTTCATGGGCCACTGACTTCGTGAATTATTGCGACCATCCTAACTGTCACCCTAATGTAAGAGTCCATTTCTCGATAACTATAAGAGCTTCATTAATGCTACTTGGTACAAGCTTGCACCTAGGAATAGCAACTTCAATGCAAGCAGCCATATCTCACCTTGACCCACATTTCATGTTTCACTGGCTTCTTGAATTATTGCGACGACCCTAACTTTCGTCCTCATGTAAGAGGCCATTTCCCGAGAACTATAAGAGCTTCATTAATGATACATGGTGCACGCTTGCATCTAGGAATAGCAACTTCAATGCAATCATCCATATCTGACCTTTGTTTCATGGTCCACTGACATCGTGAATTATTGCGACCACCCTAACTTTTAACCCCAATGTAAGAGTCCATTTCTCGATAACTATAAGAGCTTCATTAATCAGAATTCTTATTGATTATTGAGGACTATCATTTCATTACATAATATTATGTAGCCTTCAGTGGCAATGGGTCTCCTTGTGGAGAGTCAGTTCACTAGAGGAATAGAAAAATAAGAAAGAGAAGAATTATTATAATTATTATTATTTACACTTGGACTCTGAAAAAATATTATAAAAAGCAACAGTTTTTGCAGAATTCTCCTCTAAATAATAGTTTTACTTTCCATGCTTATGCAATGCTTATTATAAAAAATAATAAAAATGTAAATAATATTGTTTTATTATTAATTTTACTCCTTTGTTAAAATATAAATATCTTATTTAGTGGTATAGATTTTTTAATCTACTTTGATCTGCTATAGCCATTATTTTATTTATTTATTTTATTTATACTTTTTTCCAGAGGGTAGCACATTTAGCTATCAAGGCATTCTACCATATGGCCCTCCATAACAAAATATTAAAAACATAAGAGGCAATAAAACATTTAAGAACACAAGGTGTATGCTAGTGTTAAAAGAATAAATGAGATTAATTAACTGTTACAGAGAGGTTCATGTGTATTCTGTTTTGACAGGAAAGCAAGAGGAGCTCAGCAAGAATAAGAAAGAGACAGAACAGAACCTTCTCATTGCCATCTAGAGAGGAAATATTGAAAGATATACCGGCTGACAAAAATGCAGAAAAAGATATCAGCAAATTAACGCCAAAGAAACTTGTCAACAACTTTACTAAAGAGTAAGATTGTATTTGGGGTTGATTGGTTTTCAATCACCACAATGATCCTAAGTATGGAGACATATAGGCCTCAGCAAACAATGCAGTCCCAGATCAGACTGCCCCGAGTCTGATCAAGATCAACACTGTTATCCCATGTGCACTTGATGGACTCCTTGTTGGATTTTGAAATACATTTGTTAAAGTTTTAGGTCTTCAGGGTGTCCAAACTTTAAAGATTTTTACAGTAAGCACATGAGCTCTTAAGAGCTGATGTCCACGTGTGTGTCATTGAAGTTTAGGTAGTCAGTGTAACGGTTATTTATAGAAAATATCCGCACTACTCTTCTCACTTTGATTTCAGCGTGTTGCGTAAGAGGTACGGTGGGGTGGGGGGTCTCCTTATAGTTTACGCACATTCAACACCTAGTTTCTGTATCTTTTGGTCTAAACTGGGTGCAAAAACCATTGTAACACGATGAACAGAAGAGCTGAACCGTTTATAAACAATGCTTATCTGACAATCTCGGAACTGATTTATTGATAATCTGTGCTGGAATCATGTACTGGGCTTGACAAACAGTGTAGATCAAGATCAGATGCCGCATCTGAGCAGGGTCTGCATTGTTTGCTATATGTACAGAAATTTAAGGGTTTACGAAATATTCTATGTCCCCGTTTAGGACCATTTTATTGCCCCCCAAGAAGAAGTGGCAGGGTATTATGTTAAACCCTCCAAAATTTTGAGAGTATCCATCTGTCAGTGGCTCATAATTGTGTCCGCTCCACAACTCTGATACGGTTTGAGATATTTTCAGGAAAGTTCAGAGATATATGTAAAGCACCATGAAATGCCATACAAAACAAATGGACCATAACTCTGATTTTCCTATGCTTGGTGTTATTGCCCCTTGATCATAGCCATTAATCGATTAAAGCCATACAGTGTATTCTTGTCCACTCCATAACTCTGACGTCGCTATAGATATTTTCCTGAAACTTCAAAATTTTCACAAATGTAAGATGCCATGAGACAACAGTAACTCGGTCGTTTGAAAATAGTAAATATAGAAAATAGCCATTTCTGTCAATTGTGTTCGTGTCCACTCTGTAAAGTGGAAACCGGTTCAGACATTTTGATGAAACTTCACATAAATGTAAAGAATCATTATACCCCCACAAATAAAATTTGGGGGGTGGGGGGGGTGGGGTATATAGGAGTGAGCCTGTCGGTCTGTGGGTTGGTCGGTCGGTCGGTCTGTTGACTTGGTTTCCAGACGATAACTCAAAAAGCGCTCCATCGATTTTTATAATTTTTGGTACACTGATGTAACATCATAAAATACAGGTCAAGTTCGATTTCCATTACAATTCGTCAATTTTCGACATAGTTATGGCCCCTTTTAAGTGAAAAAATTGCAAAATGCTGCTGTTGTACTATCAAGGCAGTTTTTGTGGGGGTATTCATCACCTTTAGTGATAGCTCTAGTTGGTTGCAGATCACAAGAATCGTAACTCTGGCTAACCTACTTTCGAAGTTATTGCACCTTGAACATTGAAAAAAGTGATTTCTGCAATATATTTGTGTATTCTCTGTAGCTTGAAAACTGTTTCAGATATACTCTTGCAAATTTATGCAAATGTACATCACCATGCTATGATATGCAGAACACAAGAACCATAACTCTGAATTATCTGCTTTTGGAGTAAAGGTCCTTTGGACATTGTGAACAGTGATCCTAGCCATACGTATGTGCCCATCCTAGAACTTGAAATGGTTTCAGAGATTTTCTTGAAGACTTGCAAAATTGTAAAGCGGCTTAAGATGGCATGTATAACTTCAGAACCATACGTATGGCTCGACTAATGTTTGAGTTATGGCTCTTTGAACATTGAAAATTAACGGTTTCTGTGATATACTTGTATCTACTCTTGAGATATTGTCAGTAAACTACACACGAATGTGAAGTACCATGAGGGGATCTGCAGAAAAGGAGAACTATAATTCTGTTGTTTTTTTTTTTACTCTCGGAGCCATGGCCCTTTGAACATTGAAAATAGTCTTCTCTGTCATATATTCATGTCATTTTTATTTAAAGACTTATGCACCTTCACTTTGAATTCATTTTTGAAAGTGTTATGGCACTTAATTAATGTACATGTAAGTGTAGTGGCGGGGCATGATACAGTGCTTGCAACGCTTTTATTGACAGTGTTATGTGTTATGGCACTTGCTTGATGTAAGGCCAGTTTTCATGATGTAAACGCATTTTTACATAGTGAACGCTACATCTACTTATCGGCCCCCGCCCATAGGGGCTTGAAGAAATATATGGGCTGCATGATGCTTCCTCGCAGAGCTGAATCCGGCCCGCACACTAGTACTGGTAAACCGCTTAGAGGATCTAAGCCTGTCCAGGAACCGGGGTGCGAGGCGGACCGTACATGCTAATAAACCCTATTGGTTTCATTGGGCGACAGGGCTTGATATGTCATTTCAATTCAGTGTCGGGTAAAAGTCCCACAAAATTGGAAGCAAAGTCTCCAAAATGACCTTTACAGTGTTGACGGGGACGTTAAACCTCAAATCAATCAAATCTACTTAAGAAAAATTACATGAGCCATGTCATGAGAAACATTGAGCATATGCACATTCTGATCAGTACCTTTGTGTTAACTGCTTTTACAATACAGCACCACTTTTAGTCTTGTTTCTATAGTGAACCCACGATAGCTCAATCAACTTTGGGACCATGGAACTTCGTTCGACATAGGGGTAGTTCAAGCAACTGAGGGTTTATCATAGTGCCAGGTCAGGATACATAATACAGATATTTATTTCGATTTTCTTTAAAATAAATGTATGTCGTGGGTACTCATTACTGTCGCAGGTAATACAGATATTTCTTTCGATTTTCTTTAAAATAAATGTATGTCGTGGGTACTCATTAGAATCGCCTCAACGAGGCGATTCTAATTAGTGCACACAGCATACATTTTCAGGATAAAAAAGGAATATTCTCCCTAAATTATCCAAAATATATTGATATCTGAAGGTATGAAACATTTTCTAGGGACTCAAGAGCGAGTTCAAAGCAACCGTGATGAACGAGCCATCGAAGTTTCATTGTATATCTGCGACTCTTACACTGTCACGACTTTGACCACGATTGTCCACGACTGTCCACGACCAATGGGGACCATGAAAATCGTGGCAAATCGGGACATACACGGTTCCGATTTCACTACCCTACGAATACTCACGACATTGCTACGACACTTCTACGAACAATCACGATTGCTGTACGATAACGGAGCCGATTTACAACGATCCTCCGCGATCGACCACGGTGTCTTACGATCCTCTAGGATTCTTCTACGACTGCACCACGATTGCTTCAAGATATCAGACGATCATACACGATTTCTCACGATCCCTGCAAGACTGCTCTACGACCAAGGCCGAATTGGCACGATGATCAAAGACTCAGTACGATAATAGAGGATTCGATACGATTTACTCACGATTAACCAAGACTTCTCCCGATTCGTCAGGATTTATAACGATCTTGGTATATAAAAGTGTTCATCAAATGCACAGTGTCATTCAGTTTCAACCATTTCTGTAGAGAGCATTTGACGAAAATGTTTTTGCAGCCAGGTCAAAGGCTTCTGTATCTTCAAAATTTAGTTCAGCTCGAACAAGACATGGTCGAAAATGACATTGCAATGGCTGAACGCTTTCATTTTTGAATCCCTAGGAGGCATGATCGATGTGCTCTTCACGAGTTAATGACAGTTGACCATAGTTACTTGGGTAATTATATGTACAAAGTCACGCGGAGAAAGTAGCGCGTTCGACGTAGCGTCTGGATAAATCGCGCTAGCGTCGTCATCAATCGTAGTGCATTCCTGGTGAATCTTGCATTGTCGTGAGCAGTCGTCGTGATATCGTAGTAGATCGTACGGCCGTCGCAACGGAATTGTAGAGGCATCGTAGATGATCTTGTCTCGTCGTAGCACAATCGTGGTAAAATTTAGTCTCGATTATTCACGACTGGACACGATTACCACGACGACGGCTCACGACTGAGCTTCGATTTCTCTACGACCGCTCTACGTTTTGAAAAATGATGCCGACTCGTCACGAATGTTTTGAACATGTCCAAAACATTCGTGGTCACTCCCGAACTATCACGATCAACCACGATTCCTCAAGATCTCTGCCGACTTCTCTACGACGTTGTTCACGATTGACCACGATTTAAAAAATCGTGGTGAGTCGTGGCCAAAATCGTGACAGTGTAAGAGCCCCTTAAAGTTCAACACTTGTGCTTGTATGTGCAGCTGAGCAGGCAAGCTTGTGTCCTACCTGCAAAAAATCCTGAAGACCATTTTTTGTTCTTAAATCTCAAATTATATGTACTAAAGCTCATGTGCGAGGGCTGATTGATATGTTGTGAGCCTCGTATTAAATGATTTGAATTTTGTCGGACATATTGTATTATTTTTCAACATAATCCCCTTCAGTATCTATACACCTTTTCCAGCGGTGTTTAAGGGCCTCAATGCCACTTTTATAGAACTCCTTTCCTTGGCTGTTCAGAAAGTCACCCACTGAATATATGACGTCATCATCGGAATGAAAGTGGGTGCTTGAAATAGCCGTTTTCAGTTTTGGAAATATATGAAAGGCTAATGGAGCGAGGTCAGGTGAATAAGGCGGATGCTCAATCAATTAAAAACCACAATCGTGAATGGCCCTCGTAGCAATGACAGACTTGCGAGCAGGAGCATTGTCCTGATGGACAACACACCTTGAGTAAGCTTTCCGCGGCGCTTAAGTTTAATATTTTCCCCTATATCATGGACTTTTGGCCATTTCTGGGGTTGCAGCATTGACAGGCCTTCTAGTACGTGGATCATCCTCTGCCGCACTTAACTTCCGCCACCAAGCTTTTCACTGTAGCATATGAAGGGGCATCTTTCCCTTGTGTTGGTACCATATAGTAATGGATATCTTTAGGTGTTAAAGCTTTTTTGTGCAAATATTGAATCACTGCTGTTTCACGATTCTGTCCATTTTGCAAAAGATGCTTGTCTTGTTTACTTTAGAGTGCTACCTCGTCGATAGAAATTGACCAAATGGGACCAGTGCTTGGGCACACGGTCCTATATAGTCAGAGAATAGTAGGACTTAAAAAGAACATCCCTGCGTACCTCCTTCAATACGACGCTCAATACATATCAATCAACCATTACATAGATCCATCTTCACTATTTGCCATATTTTGTCAGTGATATGGGACATTACGAAATTACACACAACAAGTAGAATGTAGATGAAAATGTTCAAAAATTGCTCATTCTAGCCCAAATATAGATTGTTGGTACCCGTTAGAACCGCCTTATTGAGGCGGTTCTAACGAGTGCCAACAACCTATGCTTTTGGTTAAAAATAAGTAAACTACATGTAATGTGTACCACTGAATGGGTGGCCGAATATTTAGGTTAGATAATGTATTACCTAATAAACATGAGTTGCAGAAATCTGATACATGTAGAAAAAGACCTAGGGAACATCCTTGGAATTTTTTTTATAGAAATCATGGAGCTGTTACAGAATCGTCCACTCAAAACTATCACGTGAACAAGTCTGTGAAATTAACATCCCCGTAAACCTCACTTAAAGAGAAAACTGGGGTTAATGGGACTTCTTAAGCCCCGCCCATAGGCTGCATGGTGCTTCCACGCAGAGCTGAATCCGGCCCGCACGCTAGTACTGGTAAACCGCTTAGAGGATCTAAGCCTGTCCAGGAACCGCGGTGCGAGGCGGACCGTCCATGCTCATAAACCCTATTGGTTTCATTGGGCGACAGGGCTTGAGAGGTCATTTCATCTCAATGTCGGGTAGAAGTCCCACAAAATTGGCAGCAATGTCTCCAAAATGACCTTTACAGTGTTGACGGGAACGTGAAACCTCAAATCAAACAAATAATGGGACTTCTTCATGCTTTTTCTAAAATTTGAACAAGCAAAATGTACCACCTGATGTTGTGTCTAAGAAAGTTGAATGCGTTGCAAACAGTGTAGACCCTGACGAGACGCCGCATTCTGTGGCTGTGGCGTATCAACTGAGTTTAATATGCTCAGGCCTCTGTCTGAATACTTATAGTAAATATGGTCTGTAGTAGGTTGGGCATTTTAGGAATATACAGATTTAATGCAAACAACAGAAATCGTATGCTGGGTCAGCAACATTATTTAGTGTAGATTAATTATAAAACGGTCATTCTGGAAATTTTCAATTTCAGGCGAAATAGTGTGCACTGTAGTGAGTAAAATTCGACCATGGTTTTCAATTTTGACTGTTTGAATTAGGGGACAACTGTATTCAAAATTGTCATTCGGGGAGGCAAATTGGCGGTTTCACGGTCAGAAATTTCGTTTTACGTAAACGGAATTTGCGACCATAAAACATATGATTTAAATCCCCTCATAACAATTTTGCAATACAGTTATCTCCATTCTAATGCACATATTCAGTTGTTTAATTAAAAACTGTACTGTTTTGCACAAAACGGCAAATGCTGTGAGCTGCGTCAAAATAAATCCGAGCCAATGAAAAGAGACCTTACGTGATGACGTCGGGTGTTCGACAGTGTAGCAGAATATACTCCTATACTGTAGACAATTTTGACGTTATCCAATCAGATGTCGCGTTTTATACACAAGTGCATTAGAATTGGAAATGATTGATCATTTGAGTCATGTGTACTTGGTTACAGTTTTACAAAAATAACACAAAAATCTACTCTCTTGCAGAAATCACCGGTACAACTATGACCCCGTTTACACCAGTGGAGAAGAATCATTTGAAGAGTTTATAAATGATGAATCAGAAAGCCCCACATCAGACAGTGATTCAGAGACAAAGAAAGTAAGTTACAAAAATAACAAAGAAAATCTCCCACCCTTGAAATACACCAATATAATAGTCGACCGAAGGCTTTATGGCCGAAACTAGCTAGTCTGGCCCATAAAACATGTACACTCCATATTTTTCAGTTCTGTGGTGTAATCTTTGCTTCCAAAGGATAACCCTTTAATAGAACATATTTAACTTCACTACAGCTGGTGTGTGGGAATGTGTGGCGGCGGTAAAACGTCTCCCTGTCCTACATCATAGTTTAGATTATATTTTCTTGTCCTTTGGGACCATTGATTCCATTGTGGAATTTCTAAAATAGCTGAGGGTCACTGATGAGGCCTAATTGGCCGAAACTAGCTAGTCTGGCCGAGAAAACATGTACACTCCATATTTTTCAGTTCTGTGGTGTATTCTTTGCTTCCAAAGGATAACCCTTTTATAGAACATATTTATGGTCGGGAGCTGTGGGAAAATACAGCACATTGCCATATGATGGTGTCCAAGGGCAATGCCGCTACATGAAAATGAAAATTATTATGCACTCGTACATGTTCCGATAAAATACACATATATTTTGTGACAAAAAGATGTAAACGTGCAATATAGTTTTAAAGGTCAGTGATAATTCTGGATCAGAATAACATTGGAGAAAATATCTCATTCAGCCAAAACTGGTGAATTTTCAACTAGAACTTTATTTAATTGTTTGATTTGAGGTTTAACGTCCCCATCAACACTGTATAGGTAATTTTGGAGACTTTGCTTCTAATTTTGTGGGACTTTTACCCGACACTGAGATGAAATGACATCTCAAGCCCTGTCGCCCAATGAAACCAATAGGGTTTATAAGCATGGATGGTCCAACTCGCACTGTTTTGCCTGGGTAGGCTTAGATCCCCAAGCGGTTTACCAGTACTTGTGTGTGGTCGATTTCATCTCTGCATGGAAGCATCATGCAGCCAATCTATTTCTTCAAGCCCCGATGGTAAGCCCCCGCCCATAGGGGCTTCAAGAAATATATGGGCTGCATGATGCTTCCATGCAGAGCTGAATCCGGCCCACACACTAGTATAGGTTAACCGCTTAGAGGATCTAAGCCTGTCCAGGAACCGCGGTGCGAGGCGGACCATCCCTGCTAATAAACCCTATTGGTTTCATTGGGCGACAGGGCTTGAGATGTCATCCCATCTCAATGTCGGGTAAAAGTCCCACAAAATTGGAAGCAACGTCTCCAAAATGACTTTTACAGTGTTGACGGGGACGTTAAACCTCAAATCAAACAAATCAAGCCCCGATGGGCAGGGGCTGACTAGAAATTTAAGCAAAATCTTCATCTAAATTACATTTCACTTCGGGATATTTCTCCTATTTTCCAATTCGAATGAGGTTTTGGAGAAAAAATGAGCAAATCTTTCACAATCCCATTCGAAAAATTTCCCTGAAAGCTATAATATTGAATGAGTTATTTCAATTGATTTGGTGTTGAGATATCAAAGGACACTTGCAAGTAATAACACAATATAATTAACCCTTTAAAATGCTACAGAAAAAAGTGCATCTGAAAATGCTGTCTGCTTATGTCATCTGCTGAATCGTCTTGCAAACTTTTTAAAAAATATTTTTGCATATAGGCAAACCGTGTGGACCCAGATCAGACTGCTCCTGGAGGAGCAGTCTGATCTGGGTCAGCACTGTTTGCAAAAATGACTTTTAAAGTAACGAGCAGACGACAATTGTTGTGATTAGCATGTTATGGGTTAAGGGATAATTTTCCTGAATTCTTGTAAGATGTATATATTATGGATACTTGTAGCTTACAAATTGTAACCACTGCATATTTACCTTATTACTAGTATTATTGTATATATTCCTGATCATTGCCTTCACTTCTATTTTGTCTGTAGCTATGTTGATTATGCTGTATTTGTAGCTCACCTAGGGAGCTATTGTGAACAATTTGTTATAAATGACTACCCTTTCTAAGAAAAAGCTTTGTGCCAGTTTCATTTAAACTTTACAGGAATTTTCTATCAAAATAGCTCAATCTGTTTCGCTCCATTGAACAAGATAGCTGCCATAGCTTATAGGTCATTTATCAAGAAAATTTAGAAATGTTAACTTTTAAGAGTACTCAAAGAGGAGCATTTAATTGAAAGCTACATGAAAAAATACCCATTCGTTCGAAAGTTGTGCTCATTTATATCTTATACCTACATATTTCCTCTAAGAGTAATCTTCCTTGAATTTTGGTTGATTTAGACCCTAATGCAATATTATATGACATCAAAATTGATATTAACTTTTTGAGCTAACTTAAAAGACTGATTTATTTTCAACGTCTATAGCTTTGTTATACATTTTCTTATGTCCACTGATGACTGTGAATCTTATGACTCACTTAAAGACACATTTTTTTCCTTATATAAAAGGGGTGGCCTGTCTAATGATCTCCAATAAACATTTCCTTCAGACCATAGTGCACATCAAAGGCTTATCTTATCTAAGTGATTATGAGGTGATTATGAGCAGATTTCTTGTTTAATAGGGGGCTCAATAAGGGTACTTGAGTGATTGTATAATTTACTGAGATTGTTTCCAACAACATTTTGTTTAAATAACTCCTTTTTTATTTTAAAATAAAGTAAAGAAAAACAGTGATATCCATTGATTCCTTTACTCAAAGTGCAAAGAAGTAAACAAACAAGGTAAATGAATTGATTAACCTCAAAATTTAATCAATCAATTTACCTTTATTTATTATATTTATTTATTTATTTTATTTTGGTTGAAAGTATGTGATACACAAATCATATAATGTCTGAAACATTAGCATTTTATAGTTTCAGTCAAGATGGAACTATAAAATGTTCTTTGTTTTAGACACAATCATATCAGAAAAGAGAAAAAAAAAAGTGTGTTTTTTTTTTTTTTTTTTTTAAGATTTTATTTTCACCTTTTCAAGTTTAAAACTAAAATAACAAACACAATTAAATTTATTTTTCTTATTTATATTGCAAACATAGGTTGTGTGTGCTCGTTAGAGCCGCCTCATTGAGGCGGTTCTAACGAGTACCCACAACCTATGTCTCAATTAGACGATTCTAACGAGCACCCGCAACCTATCACTATGATTTGGAGCAGAAAAAAAGAAAATAATGTATACCCCTTAAACCCCCATTTTCTTTATAGAAAGTTGGGTTTAGCGGATGTTCCTTTTTCCTCAAAAACATATATTGTGTGTCCTCGTTAGAACCGCCCGCCTCTTGGAAGCAGTTCTAACGAGCAGTCACACTGTAAAAACAAATTGTTGGTACTCGTCTGAACCACTTCGCCGCGGTGGTTCTAATGAGTACCCACAATATACAGGATTTTATCTGAAAAAACAAAAACAAACACATTTTTGATGGAAAAAATTAACCAATATATTTGAATTGGCATTTTCTGTAATGATTATAAATAATGGCTACTAAATATAAAATCGGAAAAAAGTGCTCTTGTTTTTCCATGCAAATCAAGGACTTGGGTGTAAATGAATAGATGTCATTTGTCAAGTCATATCCCTAGGTAATTTATTACCCTCTCTTGATCCCCTACCTGTATGACAGCCTGAATACCCCAAGTGTATTTTATCTCAATGCTGGATTCTTTAATAAACGGTCATTAGGATGTTATGTAATCGAAAAATGTGTCTTTAAGATGTAAATTTGAAATTTAATTATTTAATTTCTGAATTAAACATTTATTTAAGCTTTAGATGAGATTTTAAACTGTTTAAGACTTACAGTTCACTAAGTGTTTTAGTTAATTAATAAAAATGCTTTTTGTATGTCTTCTAACCACACATCCTACCACTGTATGTCATAACAACTCTTCCTATACATCAGGATAAATTTTATTCAAGCTTTGCTGGATTGTTGCTTAGGTGGCCCTCTACTAATTTAGCTAAAATGGCAGCTCTCTAATGGACAAAATGACCACCAGAGTTAAAAATAGAAATAATCTTTAAAATACACCCCCGCCCCCATTTGGCCAGTTATTGCCCAGGTGGTATTCTACAAAATAGATAAAATGGTTCTGCTCAAATCAAATGTAAAAGATGGCCACCTGAGCTAAAAATAAAAATATAAACTTTATATAAATTGAAATCTAGACAGTTTCGTGCTTCTAGTCTGTCTACCTACGATTTTTCCACTCTTTACACTACACTTCCTCATAATCTTATAAAAGAAAAGCTTAATGATTTAATTGAATGGGCTTTTCACAGAGAAGATTCTCTCTATCTTGCATGTAATGTCAGAAATGCATTTTTCACTTCTAAAGAGCATAAGAATTATACACTTTGGTCATGTCAGAAAGTGTGTGATGCCCTCACCTTTCTACTTGACAATATTTATATTAGATTCGGTACTAAGTTATTTAGACAAATTGTGGGTATTCCGATGGGTACTAATTGCGCACCTCTTGTGGCTGATCTGTTCTTGTATTGTTATGAAAGAGCCTTCATTTTGTCGCTTTCCATTGATAACCAATCTGAAATTATTGAAGCTTTTAGCTCTACTTCTAGATATTTAGATGATTTATTAAATATTGATAATACCTATTTTGATGATTTGATCAGTCAGATTTACCCCCTAGAACTTCAGTTAAATAAAGCAAATTCTTCTGATACCGAGGCCCCGTTTTTGGATTTACATCTATCTATTGTAGATGGATTTGTTTCGTGCAAAATTTATGATAAACGCTATGACTTTGATTTTGAGATTGTAAATTTTCCTTTTTTGGATGGTGATGTTCCTCGTGCGCCATCCTATGGCATTTATATTTCGCAATTAATTCGATTTGCTAGAGTGTGTAGTCATGTAACTGACTTCAACACTCGTAATAAATTATTAACGGCTAAACTTCTTAATCAGGGTTATCGGTACCATAAACTACGCAAAGCCTTTTCAAAATTTTATAGACGCCATTCTGATTTAATATCAAAATTCAATATTGGACTTAAATCTCTTCTGCAACAAGGTCTATCGGAACCCGAATTTTATGGTGACTTAGTATATAAATTCAGAAAAATATATAACCGCAATGACTTCAGCACCCAATTTCGTAAAATCATTCTTGAATATAAAAAGATTGGGTACAACATGGATATTATACGACAGACTGCATGCATGGTAGTTAACCCAATCACGGTTGGCAACTTTGCTTCCCTCTTTAATTGCACGCCGGTGGGTCAGGCCTCAGATTCTATGACGGCTCCAACGTAAAGGCTTATTGAAAATTAAAGAGATAATGTTGGTTGGTGCCTGATGCTCTGTCTCTGGTCGGGCTCATCGGAGTCTAACTGTTGGTTTTCTTTTGCTCCAGCATTTCAGTGGTTTCTTGCTGTCGAGTCCTCACCGTTGTCTCACCTCTGTGGTTCTTTGATTTCTGTGTTCACGGAGATGTTGCACTGATGAGTTAGGAGGCCTTCATGCGGACTGAACAAATTATTTGTCTAAATCGCGACGGAAGTAAGGGCGAGGATTGTGGCCACGTAAAATCGATTTAAGCCCCCCAGTGGAAATCTTCCACTGACCGTTCCAAGGCGGCTCTTCTGTGGCGATTTATTTATGTTGTTGTTTGTTACTTACTGTGTGTATCACTTGTGTCTTTTAATTTTGGATGGCCATATGGCCATTTTGTGGGAAAGTAACTGTCCATATGGCCTTCCTTTGTTTAGGTTTCCATTATGGTCTGGTCGCTTAATGTTTGTATTTCTTTCCCTTTGGTGTCTTTTATGGATGGAGTAAGTTAATTGTATCAATTCCTGATCTTTGTTTTACTTCTACTTTAAATCGCTACATCTCCTATACTTGTGGGCAATTTTCATTCGAACATTTTCATTCAAACTTCAAGGTGATTTTGCCTATGTACCTTAACTTTCCCCCAAAATAGCTAAAACCTTTCCACTATAGTGAACAAGATGCCTACCCAGAGCTAGAATTATATAAATCATTAAAAATGACAGCTCCTCCAATACCATTTGACAAATTTTATTCAAGCTTCACAGGCATGTTGCGTAGGTGGCATATCCATATGTCACATCTTACCAGTAGTCGTGTATGCCTGCCTAGGGAAAAAAAAAAACAACAACAAAAAAAAAAACTGAACACTGAAATAATAAGTTGTTTACAAAGTCACTAACCAATACAAAAAGAAAATCTTCATCTCAATTTGCAGCAGTAGTTCAAGTTATTTGATAAAAATGTATGTACCACAGTCATGCAAAAAGATAATACTAGAGAAGTTATTATTCCCACTGTCTTAGATATTGTGCTTACTAGAACAGGTGCTTACTAGAACATTTATCATTTTCACCACTTACTAGCTCCTTTAGCAAACAATGCTTTGAACAACTGGGTTTTGCTAAAAAGCAATGTATTACTTTCAGAAAAAGAGAAGGCAAAGAAGAGTTAAATATTATCACCCAAGGATTGTGAAGGAAGGTAGTGAGAGCAGCAGTGACAATAATAGCAAAAAGAAGAGAAACGATAGCACTTCAGGTACGGACAGCGATTCAGATCTTGGTGTACAATTAAGCAGAAAGTGTCAGAGAAGAAAATCAAAATGTATAGATACTGAAAGTGAGGATGATGAGGAACAGAAAGATAAGGAGTCTTCAAATGCTAGGAAGAAGTTGTACAGTGAAGGAGTTGTGGGAGATAACGACAAAGAAGACACTGATAGTGACATTGTGGCTGTTGATAGGAATAGAGCTTGTATAATAGAAAGCGATGAATTCAGTGAAGAATCTGACATTGAATCTAAAACAACAGAAAACAATATAGAATCAGTTAATAATGAAACAATGTCCTCCAGCATTAAGCTAGAAAGCAGTGCTAATAAAGTATTTGTCAATTCTGTTGTTGCCATAAACAATGAAAGAAATTGTGTGGAACTCGATCCTTTTTTCGAATAAAACAGATGCTATGTGTAACATTGAAGCCTCTGATCAGATGTCATCTCGCCATGATTCTGGTATAGTGGCTGATAGTGAGACATGTTCAATGTCTGATAGTGGTACATATGCATCAGCATCTCAGAATGACATTGCTGTCCCTGGTGATGATATTGAGTCCAATCTTCTCAATGAAATTTGTCAGTCAGATTTTAGTTCATCTGATACAGACTCAGAAGGAAGTTCAGCAAGTTCAGAAAGTGACATTGAAATAACGTCAGAGAGGACAAGAGTATTGATGGTGAAAAAGAGAAGGAATAAGGAAAAGTTGTTTGAAAAATTTAGAGCAGCCAGAGAAGCAAAGCTGGAGAAAGAGGCAAGGCGAAGACAGTCTGAATCCCAGAATGAAACAGCTCAGAACCCTAGTTGAAGTGGGGGTGGTGGGGGTACACATTATAGGCCATAAGTATAAGAGCAAACAGTGTGGACTCCAAATATGCCATCACCTCTTCATAACATTGTTGTTGAAGTACAAAGCAGAGGCGATGTTAGTGTAACAGCCAAAGCTCTAGATAAGTAGGCGTATCGAAGATAAATAAGGGAAAACTTTATTTCATTTCAGAATCATGTGGTGGGTACTTGTTAGAATTTGGCTCCCGCCCATAAAGGCTAAGAGAAATAGATTGATCTGCATTGTGCTTCCACGCACAGCTGAAAATGACCACATGAGTACTGGAAAACCGCTTATAAATAATGGCTAAATATGTTCCAAAAAAGTGTTATTCTTTGGAAGCAACTAATACACCAAAGAACTAAAAAGTATGGAGTGTACATGCTAGCTAGTTTCGGCCAATCAGGCCTCATCAGTGACCCTCAGATATTTTCAAGGTTCCTTAATTGAATCAATGATCCCGAAAGACAAGAAAGTATAAACTACACTCTGATGAAGGGCAGGCAAAGTCTGCCCAGGCAAAGTGGTGTGAGTCGGACTGTCCAATACATATATGCATTTTAGTTTCATTGGGCAGTGGAGTTTGAGATGTCATTTCATCTCAATGTCGGGTTGGAAGCAACATCTCCAAAATGACCTATCAATCTTTAAAAATCTTCTTCTCTGCAACCGCAAGGCCCAGGTTTTTGATATTTGGTATGTAGCTTCATCTAGTGGGATGAAAAACAAGGGATGAAAAACAACATGTTAGAATTGGTTCAATGAGGCGATTCCATCAAGTACCAGCATGTTTTTATGGAGAAAGAAAAAATATCCTGAAATTATCCTTATTATGCAGTCTTACCTGTAGCTATGACAACGGTGGTATATAATTATTTTAGCTCACCTGTCACGAAGTGACAATGTGAGCTTTTGTGATCACTTTTCGTCCGTCGTCCGTCGTCAGTGCGTGTGTGCGTGCGTAAACAATTTCTTCAAATGACATCTCCTCCTAAACCACTGATCGGATTTTGACCAAACTTCACAGGAATGATCCTTAGGTGGTCCCCTTTCAAAGTTGTTCAAATGGTTCCGGTCCATTGCACATCTGGGTCACAGAGGCCAAAAACCGAAAACTTAAAAAATCTTCTTCTCTGAAACCACAAGGCCCAGGTCTTTGATATTTGGTATGAAGCTTCATCTAGTGGACCCCTACCAAGATTGTTCAAATTATAGAGCTGGGGTCAAAAATGCCCCGCTCCGGGGCCCTTTGGTTTTACATGGGCTTATATAGGGAAAATCTTTAAAAATCTTCTTCTCTGCAACCGCAAGGCCCAGGTCTTTGATATTTGGTATGTAGCTTCATCTAGTGGACTCCTACCAAGATTGTTCAAATTATAGTGCTTGGACCAAAAATGCCCCCGCCCCGGGGGCCTTTGGTTTTACATGGGCTTATATAGGGAAAATCTTTAAAAATCTTCTTCTCTGCAACCGCAAGGCCCAGGTTTTTGATATTTGGTATGTAGCTTCATCTAGTGGACTCCTACCAAGATTGTTCAAATTATAGTGCTGGGGCCAAAAATGCCCCCGCCCCGGGGCCCTTTGGTTTTACATGGGCTTATATAGGGAAAATCTTAAAAAATCTACTTCTCTGAAACCGCCAGGCCCAGATCTTTGCTATTTGGTATGAAGCTTCATCTAGTGGACCCCTACCAAGATTGTTCAAATTATAGTGCTGGGGCCAAAAATGCCCCCGCCCCGGGGGCCTTTGGTTTTACATGGGCTTATATAGGGAAAATCTTTAAAAATCTTCTTCTCTGCAACCGCAAGGCCCAGGTTTTTGATATTTGGTATGTAGCTTCATCTAGTGGACTCCTACCAAGATTGTTCAAATTATAGTGCTGGGGCCAAAAATGCCCCCGCCCCGGGGCCCTTTGGTTTTACATGGGCTTATATAGGGAAAATCTTAAAAAATCTACTTCTCTGAAACCGCCAGGCCCAGATCTTTGCTATTTGGTATGAAGCTTCATCTAGTGGACCCCTACCAAGATTGTTCAAATTATAGTGCTGGGGCCAAAAATGCCCCCGCCCCGGGGCCCTTTTGTTTTACATGGGCTTAATATAGGGAAAATTTTTAAAAATCTTCTTCTCTGAAACCACAAGGCCCAGGTCTTTGCTATTTGGTATGAAGCTTCATCTATTGGTCCCCTACCAAGATTGTTCAAATTATAGTGCTGGGGACAAAAATGCCCCCACCACGGGCCCTTTGGTTTTACATGGGCTTAATATAGGGAAAATTTTTACAAATCTTCTACACTGAAACAGCAAGGCCTAGGTCTTTGATAATTGGTATGAAGCTTCATCTAGTGTACCCCTACAAAGATTGTTAAAATTATAGTGCTGGGGCCAAAAATGCCCCCACCCTTGGTCCCTTTGGTTTTACATGGGCTTATATAGGGAAAATCTTTAATAATCTTTAAAAATCTTCTTCTCTGAAACTGCGAGGCCCAGGTCTTTGCTATTTGGTATGAAGCTTCATCTAGTGGACCGCTTCCAAGATTGTTCAAATTATAGTGCTCGGGCCAAAAATGCCCCGCCCCGGGGCCCTTTGATTTTACATGGGCTTATATAGGGAAACCTTTAAAAATCTTCTCCTCTGAAACCGCAAGGCCCAGGACTTTGCTATTTGGTATGAAGCTTCATCTAGTGGACCCCTACCAAGATTGTTCAAATTATAGTGCTGGGGCCAAAAATGCCCCCGCCATAGGCTCTTTGATTTTACATGGACTTAAAGTAGGGAAAATCTTTAAAAATCTTCTTCTCTGAAACCGCAAGGCCAAGGTCTTTGATATTTGGTATGAAACTTCATCTAGTGGACCTCTACCAAGATTGTTCATATTATAGCCCTTGGGGCAAATGCCGCGGCGACAGGGCCCACAAGTTTTACATGGACTTGCATAGGGAAAGCCTTTAAAAATCTTGCTGCCTGAAACCAGATGGCCCAGGTCTTTGATGTTTGGTATGAAGCCTTATCTTCATTTAAACTTTGAAGTAATGTTGCTTAGATGACCCTCTACCAAAAAAGCTAAAACAATCCTGCTCAGATGTACAAAATGGCCACGGGAGCTAAAAATAGAAAAATATTGTAAATATGATTCAAACATGAACTCCTCCTAAAACCTTAGGCAAATTTGATTAAAACTTCACAGGAATGTTGCCTAGGTTACTCCCTACCAAATAAGCTAAAATCACTCTGCTGATGAACAAGATGGCCACCAGAGCTAAAAGTAGATTGTCCTCGAGGCAGTGACACTCAGGTGAGCGAACCAGGGCCCTCTGGGCCCTCTTGTATAAATTTTATAGTCATACAGTTGAACTTCGATGGGTCGAACTCGGTAGGCTTGAACACCACGTTTGGGTCGAACTGACTTTTCAGTCCCGGCAAAATCCCTATTCATGTTAACTAAACATGCCACCCTTGGCTCGAACCACGATGGCTCGAACCCTCGAACTCTAAGCCTGGTCCCTAGAGTGCATTTTCTATGTAAAATCCCACCGATGGCTCGCACTAATTACCTTTTTAAAAATTCCAATTTTATCGATCAAGTCACGCAGGCACATGATCAGTATCATAATACGGACCAAAAATACGGTTCATCATTCACTCTTCAAATTATGACCGATAAATGTACCGGAAGTCACCCAAATCGCCGCAGCTATGATAAAAAATCATAGTAAACAAAAATGGATCTTGCCGAGTTGGACTCCAATGGTTCGAACTACCGATGGCTCGAACTTTTTGCGGCGGTCCCGGCGAGTTCGAGCCATCGAAGTTCGACTGTATGTCATTACTATAAAACAGCTGTGCGACATAGTTTTTCAAGAGCTCATATTTTTTCCAAACAATATGATGGATTTGGTTCATTTTTGGTATGATGATAGTTATAGGTCTAAAGCGTTATTCAGCAAGAACCATTGTAGGCTAGTGGACTCTTTCATGCTAGTGGACCCCAACCATGCATATGGCCTCAAGATCAGGGTAATGGACTTACAAATTTTATATTATTTTTTTTTCTAAAATTTTTGTGTTAATTTTTTTAAACCATTCGAAGAAATATCTGGTATGATGATAGATATAGGTCCAAAGTTTCATTCAGAAATATTCATGACCTCAAGGTCAAGGTCACAGACTTTGAAATTTTTAATGTTAAAGTTTTTCAGCTCATAATTTTCCAAACCATACGATAGATAGTGTTCATATTTGATATTATGATAGATATTGTTCCATGGTTTTATTCAGCAGTTCCCCACCTATGCCATGGCCTCAGTGTCAAGGTCATGAACTTAGAATTTTTATGTTAGAGTTATTGAACAGGTGATATTTTCCAAAACATATGATGGATTTGCTTCATATTTGGAATGATGGTAGATATAGGTCCAAACTTTTATTCAGTGATACCCATACTCATGACCTCAAGGTCAAGTTCACAAACATAGATTTTTTTTATGTTAAAGCTTTAAAATGCTCGTATTTTGCAAACAATACCATGGATTTGGTTCATGTTTTGTATGATGATAAGATATAGGTCCAAAGTTTTATTTCACGATTCCCCACTCATGTCACTGGCGTCAAGGTCACAGGCTTAGAAATTTTATGATGAGCTCATATTTTCTAACTTTGTGATGGATTTGGTTCGTATTAAACTATTTGGTTTGATGATAGGTAAAGGTCCAAAGGTTTATTAGGCAATACCCCTACCTATGCCCATAGCCTCATAGACACTTTTCCAGGCGAATTTTGCTGTCTAATGACAGCTCTTATTCTTTTTCATCTATAAATGTTTGGGGATCAACTTTAAACTGTGTTTTATCCACAATGTTACAGTTAACCCATTGCATGCGGGAAACCCCTAAAGGGTACCTTGGCAAACAGTCCAGACCCAAATCAGACGCCGCAGAACGCGGCGCCTGGTCAGGGCCTACACTGTTTGCAAAAAGTTCAGCCTTTTTCCAAACAAATTTTGAAGAAACCACAATTAGACACCCCTAAATTTTGGAATGGACTCCTGCTATACATGTATATTAGGAGGAAGATTCCATTTGGTACAAAAAGGGTTAATGAATATTCTTTGTCATCTCTACTTCAGAGGTATTTATAGAAAAGTGAGGGCGTCTGCTTCTGTATTTTTTTTTAAGAAAATACAATAAGTAAATTAGTGAGTAAAGACTTTAATTTAGAAAGGGTGACAACATTTAGCACATACAAGTACAAATAATCTTCCATGAGGTCCTCATTCCTTATTCTGGCTAAAACAAACAAACAAAAAAATCATAGAGTGTGTGTACCTACTCTCTCTGTTTGAAGTAGAAATTAGAAAGAAAAAAAAAACAAAAAAAAAAAAAACGTCGACAACTTTAATTTTCAAATCCAAAATAATGTTGTTTTAGAGTCATTTAAAATGAAAAGTCCAGTTGTGCAAATCTAAGGATGTTACTTGTCAGCATTTCGTTCATTTATTTTATCAGAATTGTTGTTACTGGTGACACGTCAAATGACATTCATTCACCAGGACAATCATTAATATGACAGATATGCTATTATTTTTGCTGAAAAATTGTGACTAGCTTTTGCCAATTCATAAGCTACTCACATTTTTGCAGCAAAAATGCCACTGCATTGCACATTGCATTTGCTGGAACAGTAAACAGTTAGACCACTAACGAGCTCATTAGATTTACAAGGCTGTGAACAATTGGGTCCTTTCTATTGAAAATTGGATGTGTTATCCTAACAGGAGCAGTGGCAGGGTAAAAGGTACAACTTGACATGTGACCATGAAAGACCCTGATCTACCCGAGCTTCTGAACATCTGAGCAGTTGAAGGACAACACTGTATGGAATATAAAAATCTTGTATGGGGATGTAGGGATAGAAAAATCTTGCCCTGGAGATCACTATCCAGACACACAACATGCATTTCCAAGTTAACATACCAATTGCCTCGAAAGATATGTTGCATGTACTAAATTGCAGTTCGCCACCGCCCACCAGGGCTTGGATAAATAGATTGGACTGCATGGTACTTCCACACTGAGCTGAAACTTACTACACATGAGTAGTGGTAAACTGCTTAGAAGGACTAAGCCTGCCCAGAGAAAGTGATGCGAGTCAGATCGTCCTCTGCTTATAAGCCTTTCGGTTTCATTGGGTGGCAGGGCTTGAGAAATCATTTCATCTCAGTGTCGGGTAAAAGTCCAACAATATTGAAAGTAACGTCTCCAAAATGACCTAAATAGTGTTGATGGGGCAGTTAAACCTCATTTCAAAACAAAACTTAATTGCATCATTTAACTTGGAAATGTATGTTGTGTGTACTCATTGGAACTACTGCAAAGAGGCAATAGTATTTTAAAGAGGTTATAGTGAACACGACTTGTTTACCCATTTTATGCAGAATTAAATTCTTTTCACTGACCGTTTCTTCTGTCGCAGTTTATTTTTATTATGGTTTGTCCTTGAGTATCTTGAGTGTTTGTATCGCTTATATTGTTTTATTTTGGATAGCCAGTTGACCATTTTGTGGGAAAGTAAATGTTCTTTTGGCTTTCCGCTGTTGATGTTTCCATTAGAGTCTGTTGTTTCATGTTTCTGTTTCTTTTCCTTGGTGTCTCTGATGGGAGCTGTGGATTAATTGTATCGATTCCTGATCATTGTCTTCATTTCTATTTTCCATGCTGTATATTGTTGGATCCAATTTGAAATTTGGGATGTTACGTGGAGGCACATCATCGTAACATGTATTGTTATGGCCTGCAGATCCTGCCATCAAGTATCTACCTTTGTTGATTATGCACAGCGTTTAGGTTCTATCTGTGACAACTGCATCAGGGAGAAGATTCTTTATCTCAGTGGTTAGAGCATTGAACTTTCACCAGATTGGCCCAGATAGGAATCCAACTGTAGACATGGATTTTTTCAGCTATGCTTTATACCTCTGTTATGACTTCCATGTTGGAAGATTGGGGCTTGTCCAGGATTAGACATTTTGTGGGAAAGCATCTATCCCTTTGGCTTTTTGCTTGTGGCGTTTCCATAATGGTGAAATTGTTTTATGTTTGTGTTTCTTTCCCTTTGGTGACTTGAATGGGGGTGTGAGGTAATTGTATCACTGCCTTCACTTCTGTTTCACTTCACAGAAAATGGCTTTGCATCATCTTAAATGATGATTTCCTTGAAGAGGAGGGGAGTTATGACCCTCAATTACTCCTTTTAGTATCTGTCTTTGTAGATTATGCATAGCTTGTTACAAGTTTATAACCAACCTCTGACAGCTGCGTTAGGGAGTAGACTCTTAGGATCAATTGTTTGAGCATTGGACATCCACCTGGGTTTGTATCCCACCGCAGACAGAGATTTGTTAAGCTATGCTTTTTTCTTTCTTTTGTTACGACTTTCATGTACATTTGAGAGCCCCCGCCCATAGGGGCTTGAAGAAATATATGGGCTGCATGATGCTTCCACGCAGAGCTGAATCCGGCCCGCACACTAGTACTGGTAAACCGCTAAGAGGATCAAAGCCTGTCCAGGAACCGCGGTGCGAGGCGGACCGTCCATGCTAATTAACCCTATTGGTTTCATTGGGTGACAGGGCTTGAGATGTCATTTCATCTCAATGTCGGGTAAAAGTCCCACAAAATTGGAAGCAACGTCTCCAAAATGACCTTTACAGTGTTGACGGGGACGTTAAACCTCAAATCAAACAAACAAACAAATCATGTACATTTGTAAGTCCATTTATTGAAATTTATTTTAGAATGTGACAGAACTTTTTGCAAACATTGAAGGCAGTAATAAGACTTGGTATTCTCAGGCCTTTGATGATTGCAACAATTTAACTAGTCTACCAGTCTGTGTAATGGACACCCCTCAAGACACCATTTAATATAGAGAAAAGTAGAGTTTAAGGGGGTATTCATTATTTTCCTTATTTTTTGCTCAAAACATAGATTGTGGGTGCTCGTTAGAACCGCCTCATTGAGGTGGTTCTAATGAGCACCCACAGTCTATATTTGGACTAGAAATAAGAAAAAAATCAATCATTATCACATGAAAAATGCTGGTTCTGGAGATAAGAGAGATGCCAGTTTAGCACACATCTGTATTATCATTATGTGGGGTGACGTTCCTCAGCATTTTGTTGGCCTAATGTATATTTTTCATTTTTCTTATCTTTTGGTTTGTACTTTTTTGTATTGTTATATTAAAATTTTTGTTTATGATGCATGTTTTCTTAGCTTTCTTTTTCCAACAAATATACTGGGCCAAAACGTTTCGGACTACCTACAAATTTAACTCTTTGCTTAGTTATTTTGCATTCAAACACAAAACATATTAACAACTCATGTTTCTGCATTTTATTCCCGATTAAAAATAAATGAAAATTTCATTCAGAAGTATCACTTATATCACTAATCCCTAAACTTTACAGGGATCTTCCAAAAAGTGTCCCAAAAGTTTATAACGTTCAATAGTTTGTGTAACCATCATTATTAAACTATATCTTCTGGCAGACTTTTAAAACATTCTTTTGCATAAATGCAGTGGGGACTCTGATCAGACTGTTCCTCTATGAGCAGTCTGATTTTGGCCCACACTGCTAAAAAAAGTGCCATGGTGAGGTGGTTCTAATGTGCACCCGTTACCTAAAGTTGGAATACGAATATACGATTTCAGTATTAAGCAGAAAAAAAAATGGAGATATTACTTGAATGCACTATGACTCACAGACAACCAGTAAAATTATCTTGTTTACAAGTTCATATAATTAAAGCCTTTGCTGCCCCACTTTCTATAGAGAAAAGTTGGACTGAATATTGTAATATATATAATTAGGGCTCCCGCAAAATTTTGCGGGTGCCCTATAGTAATCACTCTGTCAGTCTGTCCTTCCATCTGACCGAGCCAACATTAAGGATTTAGGGGGCTACAATGTTGGTCCAGGACAGGTTTAGGGGCTATTTCTTTAAGGGGCTACTAGTCCCGAAACCCTTTATGCTATAAGGGGGTAACCCAAGCTGAATTTAAGACATTTGTAAAACAACTGCTAATGCTGTGAACAGTCAAATGTCTGATAATTTCCAAATTCAAGGGCTATTTGTCTCAATTTAGGGGCTTGTTAGCTCACAAAGTGAGCTTATAGTATAGGCAGGCATCCGTCGTCCACAACTTTGAACTTCAATATCTCAAGTTATTAGCTGGCCAATTTTGATCAAATTTTATGTGCAGCATCACTGGGTTGGGGGATTGATTGCGTTAAATTTTGGACCAGTTTTGATCAGAACTGTGGTTGCCATGGAAACAAACACGTTCCATAGACTTACAATGCTGAAAACGTCTCCAACTTTTCTCAGCCATTTCTGATCCGATCTTAAACAAACTTGCAGATATCCAGGAGAAGCATACAGTCTACTTTGAGTTCAAATTTGGGTCTCGCAGGACCGACGGCTTTGGTGTTACCTGCCCTTGAGCATAAAAATAAGCGAAAAATGATGTCTCCAACTTACTCAGCTGTTTTGGATCTGATCTTTTCGAAACTTTTAGTAAACAAGGACAAACATAATATACTCATCGGGAACAGAAATTATACACTCATTTTTAAGTTGTCACTAGCCAAACATTTTAATGAAATTTGAATTCCAATTATATAAATTATCATCAGTGGCATGTCTGGTTTATCGAATAAAATGTTTAATGTTAGCTAGGATTTAACGGGTAACGCCACAGGTTCAAGGCAAGGGTCAAAATCTTGGTGTTCAAGTTTCCATTGAGTCAAACATTTTGTGTCGTGGATGTGATTCCCATTTTAACCAATTATTACTCATCATCTAACGCTGGGAATATTGTTTACAAATTGAAAATTTTCATAATGGTTGAAAAGATATCGACCATTAAATATTGGACCAAACCACAGGAAGTGAGCGATTGTGGTTTTTGTTTTAATCAATATTTAAGACACAGCTAAAGATGCTAAAATGATTGAATGCACTTTTGGGTCGATTTTTGGCTTGAGACATTATTTTGAAAATTTCATTGAAAAAAGTAGTTTCTGAGATTTTAATCAAATGTTTGTTTCTCCAAAATTTTAGACGTTATGATATTTTTTTATTCCTTGCTTTTATTACCTAGACGCAAAAAACGTTGACGTCAAAACTGGATTGCAAACAGATTTTGTGAAAAATGCACTTTTTTACATTTTCCCCCAAAATGTTTATTTTGAACACCAGATTTTCTTTAAATTGTTACAGGATTCATGTCTATAGATAGTCAAATCCTAAATCCGTAATTTTTCACTGAATTATCCACTTGTTTTGTCAGACCGGGCAATTTAAAAGTGTATAGTTACTATTTCCGGTCAGTATATATCGAATGAGTTAGAATTCGGCTTGAATCTGACAGCCCGTTTTGCAGTTACGTTCCCTTGAGCGTGAAAATTTTTACCATCATAGTCTTACAATGGAATAACGACGTCTCTAGCTTTTCTCTGCCATACCTGATCTGATCTTTATCAAACTTGCAGATAACCAGGAGAGACATACAGTGTTCGAATTCAGGCCTCACAGGACCTTCGGCTTTGGAGTTAACTGCCCTTGAGCATAAATATAAGCGAAAAATAGTGTCTCTACTCTTTTCCTGCCCGGAATCAAAGATTCGGGGGCATATAGTTTTGGGTCTGTCTGTCTGTCCGTCTGTTTGTCTGTCCGCAAAAACCTTAACATTGGGCATAACTTTTGAATGGTAACTGATAGGGCTTTCATATTTCACATGTGCATTCCTTGTCACAAGACTTTTCAACAGGTACCATAAAGTTTGACCTCATGACCTTGACATTTGACCTACTTTTTACCTCCTTTTTAAAAACTTTTAACATTGGCCATAACTTTCGATTGGTAAGTGGTAGGGCTGTCATATTTCACATGTGCATTCCTTGTCACAAGAACTTTCTAGTGGTACCATAATTTTTGACATTGTGACCTTGACCTTGACGTTTGACCTACTTTTTAAAAACTTAAATATTGGCCAAAACTTTCGATTGGTAAGTGATAGGGCTTTCATATTTCACATGTGCATTCTGTGTCACAAGCCATTTCGAACGATCCCATAATTTTTTACCTTGTGACCTTGACCTACTTTTTTAAGACTTGAACATTGGCCATTCCTTTCGATTCCTTAGTGATACTATTTTCATATTTAACATGCGCTGTCCGGGGGCATCAGTGTTTCACAAACACATCTTGTTCTCTGCTGTTTTGATCGGTTCTTTTTGAAACTTTTAGTAAACAAGGACAAGCATAATATATAAGATGAGTTCGAATTTGGCTTGAATCTGACAGCCGGTGTCGCAGCTACCTTCTCCTGAGGTTCAAAAATTTAACCAGAGGCTTACAATAGAAAAACGATGTCTCCTGCTTTTCTCATCGTTATCAAACTTGCAGATAATCAGAAGAGAAGGCAAACAGTCTGAGTCGTGTTCGAATTTTGGCCTCATAGGACCAACGGCTTTGAAGTTATCTGCCCTTCAAAGCCGTTGGAGTTACCGTCCACCAAATAATAATAGATTTATGCCCCTTTGAAAAAATCTCTAAACATTTGTTTCCGGATTACTCCTACATTTTACATCCGATGATATTGAAACTTTACAAACAGTAAGACAGTGATATGGAGCAGTGCATATTATTTTGGGGTTGCAGTCCGCCAAATATTACCAGATTTTTCCAGAGATTTTTCTGAACATATTTTGTTTCCGGATAATGTCCCCTACATTTTACATCTGATGAAGCTGAAACTTATAGTTAGACTTTGATGTGGAGCAGCACATATTATTTCAAGGTTACAGGCCACCACTTATTGCCAGAGTCATGCCCATATTATTTTGAGGTTATGGTCCACCAAATATTTTTGGAGACAGGCAGTTTGAGCCATTGAGGGTTATTAATAGTGCCAGGTAAGAATATATGGAGCACATATTGTTCCTTGGTAACATTCCACAAACTCAAACCGACAGTATGTATATGCTCCATCTTACTAATTGCCACGGGCGTTTAATGCCCCGCTGGTGGAGCTCTTGTTCTCAGCTGTTTTCCATCGGATCTTTTTGAAATTTTTAGTAAACAAGAACAAGCGCATTATCTAAGATAAGTTCGACAACCGGTTTCGCAGTGACGTTCCCTTGAGCTTGAAAAACTTTACCACTGACTTACAATGGAAAATCAATATCTCAAGCTTTTCTTAGCCATTTCTGATCTGATCTTTATCAAACTTGCAGATAACCAGGAGAGACACACAGTCTAAGTCGAGTTCGAATTTGGGCCTTACAGGACCAGCGGCTTTGGAGTTACCTGCACTTGAGTATAAATATAAGCGAAAAATGGTGTCTCCAATCTTTCACAGCTGTTTTCCATCGGATCTTTTTGAAACTTTTAGTAAACAAGAACAAGTGCAATATCTATGATGAGTTCGACAACCGGTTTTGCAGTGACGTTCCCTTCGGCGTGAAAAACTTTACCATAGGCTTACAATGGAAAAACAATGTCTCCAGCTTTTCTCAGCCATTTCTGACCTGATCTTTATCAAACTTGCAGATAACCAGGAGAGACATACAAGCTAAGTCGAGTTCGAATTTGGGTCTCGCAGGAACAACAGCTTTGGAGTTAACCTGCCCTTGAGCATAAATATAAGCGAAAACTTTTTCTCAGACGCTTTCAATTGGATCTTTTTGAAACTTTTAGTAAACAAGGACAAGCATATCTCGAGTGAGTTAGAAAATGGCTTAAATCTGACAACAGGTTTGGCAGTTACGTTCCCTTGAGCGTGAAAACAAAATACCATATTCTTACAATGGAAAAGCGGCGCATCCAACTTTGCTCAGCCATTCTGATCTTAAACTAACTTGCAGATAACCAGGAGAGGCATACAGTCTACGTCGAGTTCGAATGCGGGACTCACACGACCAACGGCTTTGGAGTTATCTGCACTGAGTATAAATATATGCGAAACATGGTGTCACCACTTTTTCTCAGCTGTTTTCCATCGGATCTTTTTGAAATTTTTAGTAAACAAGAACAAGTGCAATATCTAAGATGAGTTCGACAGCCGGTTTCGAAGTGACGTTCCCTTGAGCGTGAAAAACTTTACCAAAGGCTTACAATGGAAAAACAATGTCTTCGGCTTTTCTCATCCATTTCTGATCTGATCTTTATCAAACTTGTAGATAACCAGGAGAGGCATACAGTCTGTGTCGAGTTCGAATTTGGGCCTCACAGGACCAACTACTTTGGAGTTACCTGCCTTTGAGCATAAATATAATATCTCAGATGAGTTTGAATTTGGCTTGAATCTGACAACCTGTGCTAACTTGCAGGTGAGCGATCCTTGCCGGCTGGGCGATTTGTTATATTTGTGGGTTTACTTTATGACTTATAGAGTGCACGGGCGTATATTGCCCCCCCCCCCCACCCCCCCACCCCACGCTACGCACACACTTGACGGAGCTCTTGTTGATAACACTGCGACGTGTTGGAGGCTCGGTCGTTGCGAAGATGCTGTGTAGTTTCAGTGCCGGGGCGATCTACTGCTTTGGCTTCAGTAGGGCAATTAAGGACCTTATGTGCTTGCGGCAGGTACGGGATTGGACGCTTTTTTATTTTTTAGTTTTTCCTTCTACTTTGTCCGATTTTTCCTTTTCTTATAAAGAGCATAAAGGTTGTCGTTTACAACTGCCTTTTGAAACAAAGAACCCATAAAAGAACGAAAATCGGAGACTCGGTTTTATTGAGTCTCTTCATACACGGCAATATAGTTTTGCAAGGCTGCATACGCCTCCTAGCAGTTCCTAATACCATCTTTTGGTAGACGGCTTTGAGATGGATGGTTGCCAGAATACTCGGTCGTTGACCCTCTGGCTGTTGTCTGGTACCGGTGAATTGCTTAGAGGGTCGAATAATGTCCGGGAACAGTGAAGGTAACTTACCAGCCCGACGTAACCTTAGCTGTTGAATGGAGCGTAAAACCACAGCAGACTCTCTGAATGGTGAGGATGCATACGAAAATACATTCCCTGTCCCGCTGACAAAGGGGTCTACTCTTAAAGGAAAGAGTTTGCTCCCCAGGAGCAAATTCTTTCCTTTAACAGTTGGCCCCTATTGATATGGGAGACAAAAATACTTTTGCAGGAGTTGCCTCCCTGAAGGTGTATCCATTCCCCTTAAGATATGGACTTTGTTCTGCTTTCCTCCACAAACTGAACATGATCGCCCACGAGTACATTAGACAGTTACTATGTATTTGTATAGGCGTGTTTTCGTAATGGAACTTCAATGGCTCGAATACATATCGGGCCAGAGACATTTGTTTGAGATAGATGTAACTCGAGCTGGTTGTGTGTACTCATAAGAATCGCCCATTCTAATTAGTACACATCATGCAGTTTCCAGATAAAATAAGTAAACCATCTCTATATTATCTCTTACACATCACCTTGAGTTACGGGTATTATATCAAAGAACTCGAGCCTTTCATTTTCGAGCAAATGAAGTTTTAATAAGTACTGGCTTTCTTGTCTTACCTCCAAAACAGTATTTTTTTCTGGTGAAAATTTGTAATATTTTTTTCTTATTTATATTCCAAACATAGGTTTTAGATGCTCGTTAGAACCGCCTCATTGAGGCGGTCCTAACGAGTACCCACAACCTATGTCTTGCAGCAGAAATAAGAAAATTAATCTTTACCACCATAAACCCCAGTTTTCTCTGTTTAAAATGGGGTCTAGAGGAATGTTCATTACACGGAACTGTTTTTTTTTTTTTTTAATTTATTTTTTTATTTCATTTTCAATTTATACACACAGACATTATACAGAGTACTTGAACAGTAAGCAAAGCCATCTAGCTATAGTTTAAACGGCATTTCATATAAATACACATATATGACAATGTTGTATGTGTCTACAATAGACATGGAGGAAATTTGATTTTTCCAAGTGTAAGGCAAACATCTACTCCACAGAAAGAAACACCGAAAGAGGCATTTTCACGAGTGAGAAAGCCACGAGTGAAAATACTTCTTTCGGTGCCCACGAGTGAAACAAAAACTGATCAAACATTGATTTTTCCCCCATCCTTTAAATTCTAATTGGTAACGCAGTTTCAAAGCCATCATCACAGAGAACAAATTTTTTCCAGGGCGATTTCACGTAGATTTAGAGGTGTTCAGTGTGTTAACTAGGTATAAAATTAGGTGAAATTCACCTGGAAAACAGCAAGATGCAACTTTATCAAATAGTTCACTAGCTAATGTCCACAGTTGCTAAGCTTGGTTGGCGTCGAGTGCATTATTTATGATGCGTAGGAGGCAAAAGCGGCGTTATCAACGTCAGAATTACATGAAAACATGCGTGAAGTAATTTCTGTCCCACATTAATAACTTGTGACGTTCATTTCTCATATGAAGTCGTGTCCGAGAATGTAAAAACGTCATTTAACAAATCCATGTTCCAATATTGGATGTAATATGCGAATTAGTTAGATATGCTCCATAACTTCACACGTACGACGTCCTTATCGACGTCACGTTTATTAATGACTGAATATTGACATTTTTATTATACAGTCGTGAATAAAATGCGTTTAAAATTTCATACGATAAATAGAATCCAGCATTCGTGCACATGCATTACCGAATCTATAAAGCTCGTCGAAGAAAAGCGACAAAATGCTCGGCAAAGCCTAGCATTTTATCCCTTTTCCTAACTCGCCCAACAAACCAAACAATACACGAACACTCATGCAGGATCCTCTGTTTAACCAATTTACTTTTCACAAACAGAGAATATGTTTTTTTTTAGGATTCATCGCCTTCACAAACAGTGAAAAATAGAAATCGTGTTTTCACTGTTTCAAACAGTGAAAATATCCATTTAGATTTCGCTGAGATATCTCTATCATTTTATTGAGAAGCATGCAAGAATGCGCAATGCCAACCATGCTAACCAGTGGTTTGTTGCCAAACAAACCTAGCTCTTCGTAATTGAGTGCGAGAAAGGTGTGTTTAAAAATACATTTTTATGCCCCCGCATCATATGATGCCGGGGGCATATAGTTTTTGGGTTTTCCGTACGTGCGTACGTGCGTACATGTGTACGTCCGTCTGTACGTGTGTGTGTACGTACGTACGTACGTACGTACGTACGTACGTGATCCTGTAACCTCAGGTTAAAGTTTTTGTAAGAGGTAGAGCCTGAACTTTTAGAACTCATATTTTCCTAACCATTTGATGGAACTGGTTCATCTTTGGTATGATGATAGATATAGGTCCAAAGTTTTATTAAGCAATACCCCCACCCATGCCTGTGACCTCAAGGTCAAGGTCACAGACTTAGAAATTTTCAATGTTAAAGACTCAGGTTAAGGTTTTTGTAACAGGTAGACTTGAATATTTTAGAACTCATATTTTCCAAACCATTTGATGCAATTGGTTCATATTTGGTATGATTATAGATATAGGACCAAAGTTTTATTCAGCGATACCCCCACCCATGCCCATGGCGTCAAGGTCAAGGTCATGGACTTAGAAATTTCCCATGTTAAAGACTCCAGTTAAGGTATTTGTACCTGATAGAACCTGAACTTTTATGATGGCTTTGGTTCATATGATGATAGATATAGGTACAATGTTTTATTCAGCAATACCCCCACCCATGCCTATAACCTCAAGGTCAAGGTCACAGACTTAGACAATTTTAATGTGAAAGATTTTAAATATCTCACATTTTCCAAACTATATTATGGATTTGGCTTATGTATGCTATGATGATAGATACAGGTCCAAATGTTTATTTGGCAATACCCCACTCATGCCTATGGCTTCAAGGTCAAGGTCACAGACTTAGAAATTTTTAATTAGATATTTTAAGAGTTGATATTTTCCAAATCGTGCGATGGATTGAGTTGATATTTGATATGATGTTAGATACCTGTCCATTTTATTCAGCAATACCCCCACCCATGCCCATGAGCTCAAGGTCAAGGTCACAGACTTAAAATTTTTTAATTATCCCCGCGCACAACATAGCTCTAGCGTCTATATTTCTTCACTGATTTCAATATAACTTCACACAAATGTTCCTTATGACAATACCTCAAACGAGTTTGACTTTCAAGGTCAAGGTCACTGTGGCTATTTTTAGAAAAACTTTGTCATCGCTCTAGCGCCTGCATTTCTTCACTGGTTTCAAAATAACTTCACACAAATGTTCCTTATGACAATATCTCTACCAAGTTCCACTTTCAAGGTCAAGGTCACTGTGGCTATTTTTAGAAAAACTTTGTCATCGCTCTAGCGCCTGCATTTCTTCACTGGTTTCAAAATAACTTCACACAAATGTTCCTTATGACAATTCCTCGAACGAGTTTGACTTTCAAGGTCAAGGTCACTGTGGCTATTTTTAGAAAAACTTTGTCATTGCTCTAGCGCTTACATTTTTTCACCAATTTCAATATTACTTCACACAAATGTTCCTTATGACAATATCTCTACCAAGTTCCACTTTCAAGGTCAAGGTCACTGTGGCTATTTTTAGAAAAACTTTGTCATCGCTCTAGCGACTACATTTCTTCACTGATATCAATATAACTTCACACAAATGTTCCTTATGACAATACCTCGAGCGAGTTTGACTTTCAAGGTCAAGGTCACTGTGGCTATTTGTAGAAAAACTTTGTCATTACTCTAGCGCTTACATTTTTTCACCAATTTCAATATAACTTCTCATAATTGTTCCTGATGACAAGGTCACACACTTAGAAAATTTTGTTGCAACATGGATTTTCGGGGTGAGGCGGGGCCCTTGGCGGGGGCATCTGTGTCGTCTGGACACATTTCTAGTTAAATACGAAAAATGTCTATGTGAGAAAAAGAACAAAACAAAAAATAAACATACAAAAGAAAGTAACAAAGAAAAAGCAAAACATAAAAAAAGACAAAGTCACCTTGCTAAAAATAGCACGTACAAGGTGTGTTCCATACATGTAAATAGTGTTGGCAAACCATATTACCATACAGAAAGTCAAACCAGCAGATATTCTTATCACATATCTTCGAATGCCACCAAGGCGCCAAATACATCATTCTATTAAATTTAAATATTTTTCCCACTTTTTTTCAAAGGCTCGCCGGGTTTGGTGTTTCACAGCATTAAACTTGTCCACCCTATAGTGCATATTGATATCCTTTCTGAAAGCGATCAAAGAAGGTACCTTTCGTTCCATTTTCCTAAGAAAAATTTGTTTTTTGCCAATTAATATTAATTCATTTAATTTGTAATCAAAGTCTGGATTTCCAAAGAGAATATCATTTACATTTAGAACTATATTTACTAAACCACAATTGTCCCGTAAAAGCATTTGAAATCCGTCCCAGAAGTATTTTGAAGGTTCGCAATCCCAAAATAAGTGTTTAATAGTTTCAAGGTGTTTATTACAGAATGTGCAATTAGGGTTTGTTTGTAAATTCATTTTTGAACGGAGATAATTAGTTCCTAATACTCGATGAATGATCCTTACTTGTAGCCATCTTAAACTAGTATCTGCAGTAACCTTAAAAGGTAAAGTAAAAAAATTTTCCCAGTTGATGTTGGGACAAATTAAGTTCATGTTGCCATTTTCGTATGGCTGAAGGTGCATTATTTTTGTTCACAAATTTATCATATAAATTTCTACATCCTTTGCTCTGTTTCAATAAAAATTCGACTAAGAAAGGTCTAATAGGATCAAATTGTCTATATAGAAAAGGTGCAAAAGTAAAACTAAATATATAATCTTTAACACTCCTCACAAAACCTTCAAACTGTATAAAATGAGGTCTAAAGTTTTACTTCTGTTGAAATTCTATTGCAGATAAGATTTCCCCATTTTGGTCTAGTAGATCATTAACAAATGTAATACCCTTATTTTTCCAGCTTCTATAGAACACAATATTGCCTCCGACCTTTATGCATTTGTTAAACCAAAGAGGGGTACATAATAGTTCGTTCCAACTTGTCGGCCTTAACATTTCATAAAACGAGTCTAAACATGTAATGACGTCTTTCCAAAAATCATTATCTATCCTAATTCTCATTAGTTCGATATATTTACTCCCATACTGCAGACAATCATTTATAAATGGGTATGTATCTAAAACCATTCGACTGTATTTACTATTACAATTATTTAGAATTCTCCTTACCCAAGTAAGTTTTAAAGATTTAATAAACGAATCTACATCTAACATTCTAAGACCTCCCTGATTATAATCTAGAGTAATTACTGTTCTTTTAATTTTGTCAGGACCCTTATTCCATAAATAGTCATAAAACATTTTTTGAATAACATCAATTATTTCCTTTGATGGAGAAGGAAGCGATAAAAAGAGGTGATTTATCTTTGCAATTGCTAAACTGTTGATAACAGTTATTTTCCCAAGCGGTGTAAGAATTCTTTTAGACCAATTCAAAAAGAGTTTCTTCAATTCATTTATTTTATCATTATAGTTAATATCCACCATGTCTTTTAAAGATTTTGTAAATTTTACCCCTAGTACAGTAAATTCATTGTTTTCCCAATTTAAGTTATAATCCTCACAAAATTTAATATTACTATTTTTTGCTGATCCTATCCATATAACTTTTGTTTTGTCCATATTAACATGAAGGCCGGAGGCATTGGCATATAGTTTTAAAACTTTAGTGTAGATTATATTTTCTTGTCCTGTGGGATCATTGACTCCATTGTGGACTTTTGAAAATATCTGAGGGTCACTGATGAGGCCTAATTGGCCGAAACTAGCTAGTCTGGCCCAGAAAACATGTACACTCATTATTTTTCACTTCTGTGGTGTATTCCTTGCTTCCAAAGGATAACTCTTTTATAGAACATATTTAAGACAATTTTCTAGTGATTTCTCTGAACCATCAAGAATCATTGACGTATCGTCGGCATACTGTAAACTCGACGTTACCTATTGTAATGCCTTTTATATCCTTATTGTTACGTATGAGATGCGCCAATATTTCTGCACAAATGATGAACAGATAGGGTGACAAAGGGTCTCCCTGGCGGCAGCCTCTTTGTAAGAAGAACCAGTCCGACAGGTGCCCGTTTACAATAACACAGGACTGACTATTTGTATAGAATAATCTTACCCACTTTATGAAGGACTCTCCAAAATTCAAAAACTCTAGGACTTTATATAGGAAATCCCAAGAAACACTATCAAAGGCCTTTTCAAAATCAATCAAAATCAACATACCCGGAATTTTATGCTTTTCTGCATAGTAAATAGTATCATACAACAGTCGGATATTTTCTCCTATGTATCTTCCTGCAATGAACCCAGTTTGGTCGTCATTTATTATATACGGCAGAACCTTTTTAATTCTTTCTGCAATACATGATGAAGCTAATTTATAAGATGTATTTAATAAAGATATGGGCCTCCAGTTTTTTAAAAGTAGTTTGTCTTTATTCCCTTTAGGAATACATGTTATTATTCCTCGTTTTAATGAGTCTGTGAGTTCTCCGTTTTGAAAGCAAAAATTGATTGCCCTTACTAAGAAATGGCCCAGATCGTTCCAAAAGAACTTAAAAAATTCATAGGTAAAGCCATCAAATCCTGGGCTAGTGTTATTAGAAGACTTTTTAAGACAAAGTAATATCTCTTCATGTGTAATAACACCCTCTAGTGAGTCTTTTTGAGGCTCTGTTAATTTAGGAATTTCTGTTGCATTAAATAAATAATCTAAATTAATGTCACTTGTATTTTTCTTTGTGTATAATTTCTTATAAAAAGACATTGTTTCATTCAGGATTTCAGATTGATCCGTGATAAGTGTCCCGTTTTCTATGCGAAGACTGTTCATAGATTTACTAACAAAATTTCTATTTTCCATGTTACAGAAATATTTTGTAACTTTTTCCCCATCACTAACCCATCTTGCTTTAGATCTTATTTTGACTCCCTCCATTTTAATTTGCCTAATATCATAAAGTTCTTTACGTTTTTGTTCTAACAAATCAGAGTTTATATTTTCCTGGTTTTCTAAATTTTCGATTTCTGTCAATAATTCGTTTTCCCTATTATTCATAACTTTCTTTCGGTGGCTTGAAAATGATATTGTCCAACCCCTTATTTCCATCAAAAGCACATAAAAAATAGACTATCACTTATATAAAATTGAATACTCCGGGATGTTGTTTCGTTTGTATTTTGTGCAGAATCTTGTTGAATTTCAGTTGAATAGAGTGATATCGTATCTTTTATTACTTTCTTAACTTCCGTAATATAGTTATGATCTTTTAATAAAGAATTGTTGAATTTCCAGTATGACTTTCCTTTTTCAAATTTTCCAAAATTTATTTTCAAAAAAAATTAAAGAATGGTCCGTTTTATATCCCGACATGATTTTAGCCTCTTCCGTATCTGTAAACAGTGTTTCAGAAATTAAAAAGAAGTCTAATCTAGCTTTTTGATGTGTGTTTTTTCTTCTCCATGTATATTGTAGTTTTTCTAAATTTAGTTCCCTCCAGACATCAATCAAATCAGCCTCAATCATAAGGTTTAAAACTTGCTCTCTAGCTTTAGGGTTATTAAGGTTTCTATAATTAATAAAATCATTGTCTGGGTTTAAAATTAGATTAAAATCTCCTGCAAGAATAATTTGGTTTTCAATTTCATTAATTTGTTTTAATAGTCTACAGTAAAATTCTGGATCATCTCTGTTTGGTCCATATATATTAATTAATGTTAAACGTCTTCCTTCGATATCCATATCTAAAATTAACTTATTTCCATTTTCATCTTTATCTACCTGGTGTATTTTGAATTCAAAATTATTATTTAAAAGTATTGCTACCCCCCTAGAACTGGAAGAGAAATTACTAAAATAACATTCAAAACCCCACTGAGTACGAATATAATTTTCGTCTTTATCAGTAAAATGAGTGTCTTGTAACATATAAATAGAATAGCTTTTGTTTCTTAAGAAATTAAGGGTATCTGCTCTCTTAATTTTATTGGAAAGACCCTGACAATTCATACTTACAAACGTAACAGGACTGGTCATTATTTCTTGGTTAAACAAAAAGGTGTACTAAGGCGGCACCTATAAAAAAAATTGGCATCACAGTTGCCAAACGCTTACCAATCATTCGGTCTTTGAATTTAAAAAGGGTAGGTGGTTTCATATTTAAAGGGATTCTTATTTGCCAACAACGAAATACATGTATGTTTACATAAAATAAATAACACATCAAGAACACTCACAAAAAGGAGAAATATCTTATTCCATAAGATTAAACCATTATATGTGCATAAAGTCAAGGTATAATAATCTGTTTCAAGCATCCGACTGTCGGCTAATCCGCTCACCAATTGCGCCTTATACAGTCCACTATCTAAAAAGCAGCAATCCCGGCGGTGTACCTTAATCATCACCCACGGTGTTGAGTCCCCCCACCTATATTTACCAATGCCAACTGACAACCCGTAATGAGAAATGCATGCCCCGGGAAGAACCCATAAAAACTCACGTCCATAGCGCCCCCACAAAGATTCAGTGGTAAGACCGAACGACGACAAGACTCCATCCACACGACTCAGCGTCTCCGCTGTAAAAAGTCCGTGATAAAAATTCCCTGCGTTTAATATAAGAAACATAAGTAAGGATTCAGAACCTATTAACATCAATATTTATACCAATATATGCGACCAGCCATGCCGAAATACACAATCCATCTGTCCAAAGGCGCTATCAAAACAACAACTGTAAGGTAAATAAATAAATAAATAAATAAATAAAATAAAATATACTCCTCCAAGATGGCTTCCCAGCGCGGCCACTCGCATACATATACATCCAAAAGGGTGCCCGTTAGGCCGTACAAAAATTGACTGATTACTTCACCTACATGACACTTTAGAAAATTCCCGAGTGATGTACAATCCTTCGAAAAACTGATATTATCCCTACGGGTTAGCCAAAAAAAAAACAAAAAAAAAAAACACACACACAAAAGGAGAAAAGATAACCACAGCGGTCTCAATCCTGAGCCCTGGACCCCAAAAGTCGAACTCGCTCAAGACACCCTCATACCAAACACCCGTATGACGTTATATTATAATCTATCAACAAGTTTAGGCGTCAGATCGGTGGTAAAGTTTATAAAAAAAATTGTCACAGCGAAGCCGACCCTGGGCCCGCACCCGAAAGCCAGGCGCACCCGAGGCACCACCTTATTCAGCATTTGTGTGAAGTTATATCAGAATCCATCAACAAAGACAGGTGCTAGAGCGACAACAAAATGTTTCTAAAATATCTACAGTTTATTACACGGAACTGTTAATATGAGGGCGCAGAGTTTCTATCCATAGGTATGTTGATAATGTTACGATAACACATGTGACTCTTTTACCTCTAGATCTAGCATTTTTCTGTTGATAGTGTTTGATATATATATTTTTAATTTCTAGCCCAGATATAGATTGTGGGTGCTCGATAGAACCGCCTCAATTTCTAACGAGTACTTACTAACGAGTTCTAACAAATCCATTTTTCGGAGCAAATAATAATAATAATAATGAATACCCCTGTAAACCCCACTTTTCTCTATATAAAATGGAGTTTAGAGGGGCGTTCATTCCACGGACTTCTTGTTTACTGAAAAGGATTGTGTTTTGTGTTTGCTTGGGTTTGGGCCATTTTCTTCTTATTTCTGTTCAACAGTGTAAATTCTCAGTATTAAGGCACTAATTCTGTGTGCCGCCAGAAAATGGACTAGGCAGGGTTTGGTTACACATACATTAGATCAGAGGTACCATTTATTGAGGTATGCTTTGTTCTGCTTTCCACAACAAACTGATAATGATCCCTTGCAAAACCCAGAAAAATCAGAATTAACGTCATAAAGGGCTTCATTTCACTGGATGTTCAAGTTCAGCTTTTCAATATGACTTCTCCTTTGATATCAAAGTACCAATGCATCAGCAAGAATTAAGGAATAGATCAGCTGCAGCAGTGAATTGTTGATTAATGAATCACACTTTGGAGGTCAGTTGTAAAGTAGATTCAGTCACGAGCGCGTTGGGGCGTGAACTATTGAGTAGTGAATTCAGTTTGGAGGTCAGTTGTAAAGTAGATTCAATCACGAGCGCGTAGGCGCTACGCGCTCGTGATTGAATCTACTTTACAACTGACCTCCAAACTGTGATTCATTACTCAATAATTCACGCCCTAGAGCTGAGCTATTTCGATTCTGACAGTAATGTTGGTGTTTCCTTCAAATTCTCCCAACCTCTCGCAAAGGGAATCCCCGCAAAAAGTTTTGAGGGCAACGCATGCATTTTATCCTATCTTACGTTTTTGATGCGAGAAAATGACAATTCACCGTCTAAAGTAAACACAATCTACGAGTGACTTCATAAAATAGCAGCGTTTCGCTTTTTGTTCTGAGGCTCGAATAAATCATAGTTTCTCTCGATTGCCTAAAAAGATGCGCTGTGTCATCGTTGATACATTTGTAACTTGATATCAACTTGGCACCTGAAGCGAAAACACCCCCCCCCCCCCCACACGCACACACACACACACACACGCACACACACACGCACAGAGAGAGAGAGAGAGAGAGAGAGAGAGAGAGAGAGAGAATTATAAACTTTTATCTGAGACATACCAACTCAAGAGCAATGAAAAGATAGTGGCCTATTTGTCTATCTGTTAACCGAAGATCGACAAGGTATTTGTATAGTTCAGCAGACGCAGTTTGAACGGATTTATAAATCTGATTGTTGTTTTTGAGTTAAACGGCGCAGTTAACACTATGTCATATGGGCCCCGTCAAGCGATTTTGGTACTTATCGCCTTTGCAAGCAGCGAAGGTTCAGGCGAGCCTGCGCATCCGCGCAGTTTCGCCAGAACCTTCGCTGCTCGCTCATACAAGCAGTGAATCAAGAGGAACCTTCAGACAGAAAGCCATATCCCTGGCCCCTCTGAATGGCTGGGCATGCGCAGTTAAAATTTGTCATGACGGAATGCTCGAAGACACAAATTCGCTTGGCGGGGCTCATATAGAGACGTTCAGTTTGCCTAAGCACACTTTTCCTCGACTGGCTGATTCATAAGCGGTTAACCACTGTATATAGGGCACGTTCTTTTGCTTGAAACTGACAACTGCACTTCTTGATACAGCGGAAGAGAGAAAGATTTCATGATCAAGCCCCACAAAAGAATGTTTCCGACCCGACCCGGCAGGTATCCAAAGCACGACCATCATCAGTTAGACTCGCATCCGACCGAGCTTCCTGCGCCAGTCTCTATTTGGTAGAATAAAATTGCCCAGCTATCTTCTTAGTGAATGCATTTCGATAACACACCCGTGTGACATAGTGTATTTTTTTCAGATCTCCAAAATGGCTACTTTTCTGAAGTTGTGGTGCGCCTCATTAAGGCGGTTCTAAAGAGTACTTACAACTTATGTCTTGAGCAGAAACAAGAAAGATAATGTGTGCCCCCGTAAACCTCAATTTTCTCTATAACAAGTGGGGTTTATGGAGGTGCTCATTTCTCGGACTTGTTCAAGTGATGCAACGAATTTTTTCTTTGGTTACGACTTCTGTCTGAGCAAAGAACTTAAATGTTGTCTTATGAGATTTGTGAAAGGTTCTTTCTCATAATTGTTTCATGTCCAACTTTAATATAGAAATTATGTCAGCTTACGTTTGATTAAGCACAACATTAACTAACACGTCCTTAGAATCCACTGGTGTTTGTGCATGCTTAATTTCATCCTCACACTTTTCCTGGCTCTTTACTTTAGAGTCGTCATCAACTTTTGCTTTGCCTTCATTCAAACCTGACGAAGAAGGTTGGTTCGTCGCCGCGTCGGTCTTTTTTGTCCAGATCGCATTTTTGCATTGGATGAGTTTCTGGATTCGGAGTATTTCAAATACACGGTCTCGAAACTTGGCTGAGCATAAAACGTAGAGAAAGAAGTTGGTCGAGTAATTCAACTGCTCAAGTATCTGCGCGATTTCCCGCAGAACAAAGAAATCAAATGTATTTGTATCAAAGGCACTTACACCTTTCCAGAAAGCAAGGTTGTGGACAACGGTGATCGGCAGGATAAAAATCACATAGGCCACAACGACACCAATTAACATGGCTGATATTCGGATAGTTTCGGAATCACGTTTTGCTTGACGCCTTTCCACTCGCCATCTTGCGACGTTTGTTTCTCTGCATGACCAGCTTTGTAACGATTATGGGTGTAAGGATTGCCATAATGAGCATTGGTATGAGGGAGTAGAACGAGGACCCAGCCAACAGAAAGTCACGATATTTTTGTTTGGTTTCTGGGTACGTCACATCCGGTTTACAGACGCCGTCGACGACGATCGAAGAGAATGTCCACACGGCATTGTACGTGCCGATAAAGAGATAGTCTAGGCCGATCATGATAAAAATCGTCTTTTTAGTTATGATGGATTTTGCTTTTAGAGGAATCACCACGGCAACGAAACGTTCGAAGCAGAGGAGAACTATCAGCCACGACGAAGTCATTTTTGCTGTCTTGAAAATATGAAAGAAGGCCTTGCAACCGAAATCCGATGAAGCACGGACATCGTACCCAATGACCTTCCGTACAAATAACTTGTTGAACGGCTGTGTTAGAATAAGCGTTGTATCGGACAAAGCCAAACATATCAGAATGAGGCGTGACGTCAAACTTCGGAATTCTTTCGAGACCATCGTTGCAATGGTAAGGGAGTTTCCAAACAATCCGATGATCAGAAATGTGGGCAGGATCACGTAATTCGCCATGTAGAAATTATCACTGACATGCTGCCAAGCGATAGGTTTTGACTGCGGCTGAATTTCGGGCACAATCGTCGCATTTTCGGTATCATTTAGCCAGGAACTTGTCAGGTCATATAGATCAGAAAGCACTGTCGTCGTGTTCTCCATGACTGAAAGGCATTGAAACATATAGGTCTATCATTTACGCACATTTGACGCTCTTAATCTTTGGAAAATGGATACGTTAAGATAATTAGAAATAAAATTAGTTATTAAAGCTACTTATATACTTTTTTTTCAGAAAAGGCCGCTAACAATTTATATTCCGCGGCTTATCAATTTATGTGAATAGCTGCCCATAAAGCCGGAAAGCCTGTTTTGGTAACCTACACGGGCAACTTTTAGATAACTAGGACTCGCTAACACCTGGACAAAACGATACTAAAATGATCAAAGTAGATAGGCGATGACATTTTAAGAACATATTCCAGGGGAAAAAAAGATAGTAAACTCTGTGCAGCCGGCATTGAACGCAACATTATTTTCAGACTTTTTCAAAGAATTATCGCCCGTACATTTTGGTCCTTTTGCAGGTTATTATCACAACAATTGATAAAATTAAAATGTGATATATATATTTATCATATGACGTCGTTGATAAGCAGTGGATAACGTCGTGTAATAAAAATCGTATGACCACACGTGTAATAACACTTTGGCGGGATTAAGTAACGTCATGACGACGTCCATGTCAACAATGCATTTTTCGTAGAAATAATGTCAAATTAAAGGGCTATAAAATCCAATTAAAAGTATTCATATGATAAAGAGAATCTTACACTCGTGGTCATTTCGTATGATATTTATGAAACTCGCCGAAGGCTCGTTTCATAAATATCATATGAAATGGCCACTCGTGTAAGATCCTCTATATGTGGAGGATCTTACACGAGTGGTCATTTCTTATTAAATTTATGAAACGAGCCTTCGGCGAGTTTCATAAATTTCAATTGAAATGAACACGAATGTAAGGTTCTGTTTATCATATGACTACTTAAAATTGGATTTTATCGCCTTTTAATTTGACAATTTTTCTACGAAAAATGCATTGTTGACATGGACGGCGTCATGACGTTACTTAATCCCGCCAAAGTGTTATTACACGTGTGGTCATACGATTTTTTATTACACGACGTTATCCACTGCTTATCAATGACGTCATATGATAGAGAATTTTACATTACAGCTCATGTATTATTGAATTTATTAAACCAGTTGAGGGAAAGGAATAAAATGCGAGGCATCGCCGAGTATTTAATTCTTTTTCCTCAACGAGTTTAATAAATTCAATAATACATGAGCACGAACGCAAGATTCTACTTATCATATGACATTTAAAATGCATTTTATTTTCGACTGTTTTACAAAACTGTCAATAAACGTGACGTCGTTAAAGACGTTGTACATGTAATGTTACGGAGCGAATCTAACTAATTTGAATATTTAACCCACGAGTGGTTTACCGAATTTATTACATGACGTTATTACATTCTCAGACGCGACGTCATATGATAAATTGAAAATAAAACATGTTGCATAGAACTATATTTACATTTCCAGTGTAAAATCTTATGTAAACCTAAAGAAAACAATTTAGTTTATATTTCCATAAACGCATCAAGTCGCATGATTTTCAGTGACGTCAACTGACGTCAGTCTAAACAATGGTTCTCAATAGGCGTTGGTGACGTCAACGCTTTTCTGCTCTTTGTTGAAAAACAGCCTGTAAATGTTTTTCAGCTTTCAGCTTCAGCTTTTTTTTGCCCAGTGATGAGGGGTAAAAAATGTTAATACATGTATAAGAAATAAACTTAATTTTTTCTGGTTTTCATGAAAGTATGAACGACAGCGGGTCGCTAGCAAAGTTTACATGAACCCCTTCGTGGTTCATTTACTTTGTACGCGACCCGCTGCCTTCATACTTTCATGAACAGCATAATAATAAACTTAATTTCTTAAATACAAGTGGGGCCAGTTGTTCAAAACTGACGACGTCGATAGTTAACGTATCGTTAAATTTTTAATCATTTATTATGGCAAATATGCTAATATTTTTGTTGATAACAAGCCTAATTTTAGATATTGTACTTGCTAGAACGGCTAACGGGATGACCACTAACGAGCTCGTTAAGTTAACGATGCTTTGATCAACTGGCCCCAGGCAAGGATAACTACATGGTTTTCAGATTTGATTGGCTTTGTGGTGTTGGTATCGATTTTTATCAAAAGTTCTTGTTTCTTATGTATTTTTTTTAAGTTAAACATTAATGATTGTGTATATAAACCCAGAAAAATATATGTTTGTAATGATTTAAGTACCAGATTACGTCAAGTCATTCTTCGATATAAAAATGGGTACAGCATACATGTTATACGTCAGACTGGATGCATGGTAGCTAACCCAATCGCGGTTGATAACTTTGCTTCCCTCTTTAATTTCACGTCGGTGAGTCAGGCCTCAGATTCTATGACGGCTCCGGCGTAGAGGCTTACTTAAAGGTTTAGGTAATATCGGCTGGTACCTGATGCTCTGTCTCTGCATGGTCGGGCCCATTGGAATCTAACTAGGTTTTCTTTTTGCTCCGGCAATTCAGTTATTTCATGCTATCGAGTCATCATCGTTGTTTCATCTCTGTGGTCTTTTTTTATTCTCGATCAATTAGATAGCCTTCATGTGGACTGAACAAATGTTTTGTCTGAACCGCGACAGAACTAAGGGCGGGGATTGTGTCCACGTAAATCGATTGAAGCGCATCCCCCGCCCTCCGGCGGTCGTTCTGTTGCGGTTTATTTTTGTTACAGTTCGTCTTTGCACGTATTTATTGCATATATTATGATGCCCCTCTTTTATCCACAGCTGCCAGTAAAAAGCTGGGGACAATTTATGTTTTATATTAAGGCGTAACTATACCAAATGTAGTGACACAGAGGCCTTTCTGATATTTAATCTTCATCAGTGTGTCTCAACCCCAAAGTTATGAAACCGAAACGGATGATTAGCAAGACCCGGCAAACACAGCACACCCCCCTCCGAGCACACACCGACCGACGTAGCTCATCAGACAGGTCAACTGGAGGCATCAGGCAGAGACGCGTACCCGCGGACTTATAGGCGTCCCCCACCGAGCCAACATCAGCAAACATGGCCCACGCTCCACGGAAGTCCCGGGCATCAGGAAGATGTCCAAAGTAGCGAGACTTGCAAAATTTAAAATATAACAAAAAGTGGCAACCAAATCCGCTAAGATACGTGTCTCACCTCACAAGTAAGTCTTAGTTTTAGTAAAATTAGAATTTTAAACTGCAAAAGATAAAGATATATATATTTTTTTTTTTTTTGGATTGGGTTTTACGGCTCTTTCAAGATTATTTCACTCATATCGAGCCGATCGTTAATCAGAGGTGGGCGAAAACCGGAGTACCCGGAGAAAAACCACCTGACCTTCCGTTGCAGAACTTGGCGTCTCACACGTGGCCCGAGCGAGGCTCGAACCTACGGCGGTGAGAGACTTAATGACTAAGAGTCAGCGCTCTTATCCACTAGGCCACGGAGGCCCGTAAGATAAAGATATAATATAGCTATTTAAATCAGTACTTGAGTACTGACGTCAACACCATAGTATCAACCTCAGCACTAAGGAACTGATACTGAGCTGATGATACCCGTATGCCATTTGTATATTCTCCAGAAATATTGCAGTTAAATAAGTTAGGGTTAGGGTTGGGTTAGGGTAACTAAAACCGTTTAGGCAACTAAAATTGCCTTAGTGGCCGAAAACCTAACTATCCAGATTTAATCAATTCATCACGAGAACATGCCTATATAATTTTTACCCCCTTGAACCCCACTTTTATATAGTAAAACTGAAGTTTACAGGGTTAAACCTTATTTTTATTATTTCTGCCTTAAAATATAGACTGTAGGTACTCGTTAAAACCGCCTCGATGAGGCGGTTCTAACGAGTACCTACAATCTATATATTGCATAGAAATAAGAAAAATATCACAGTTTTTCATCTTAAAATTATCATTTTTTCGGCGATAAAGGTTACAATGTATTTGTATAGGCGTGTTTTTCGTAATGGACTGTCTTAGCTTGTCACATGTGACTTGAGCGATGCTCGAACCTGCTGTAGTAAAAGACTTTACAAAGGCCACTGAGAACCAGTCTATTTTTAAAGTTAACGAATTTATACTTTTCATGACAAAATGCAAGACAAGGTTCTTTTTTTTTTCACAATTTTTATTTACGATCGGCCTATATGAGTGGAATATTCCTGAAAATGTTACTTAACTCAGTAAGTTACAGGATAACATGCCCGTGTGGTATAATTCATTTTCGTATCTCCAAAACTAAAATTGTCTTCTGTTGAGTGTTTGTGTTTAAATTTTACGCCCCACCCCCCACCCACCCCAATAACTAAGGTCATGTGGAGACGAAACCTCGGTTTAAAGACTCATACGAATGTATGAAGAAGCCCGGAATCGAACCTGCGACACTTGATTTATGAGGCGAATAGCTTACCAACTTCACCACAAAGGCTTTTGTTATCTGGTGAAAATGTGTGATAATTGTCTTGCCTTGTCGAAGCTGTTTTAATGTATAATAGAAGTGGAGGCAATGATCAGAAATCGATACAATCAACCCACAGCTCCCATCAGAGACACCAAAGGAAAAGAAACACAAACACGAAACAATAGACCTAATGGAAACACCAATAGCGGAAAGCCAAAAGGACAGTTACTTTCCCACAAAATGGCCAATAGGCTATCCAAAATAAAATAATATAAGCGACACAAACACCCAAAGACAAAAAATAACAAACATAAACCGCGACAGAAGAACCGACTTGGAACGGTCACCGGAAACGAATTCCACTTAAATCGATTTTACGTGGCCACAATCCTCGCCCTTACTTCCGTCGCGATTTAGACAAATAATTTGTTCAGTCCGCATGAAGGCCTCCTAACTCCTTGAACACAACTAATCAAACAACCACAGAGATGAAACAACGGTGAGGACTCGACAGCAAGAAACCACTGAAATGCTGGAGCAAAAGAAAACCAACAGTTAGACTCCGATGGGCCCGACCAGAGATAGAGCATCAGAGATACCCACAATTTAGGGTTTTGAGCGAAAAATAAGGAAATGATACATGTCTTTTACCTTGTAATCCCAATTTTGCGGCTTCACAGGGACTTTATATTACCGATGCACGCCTATTCAAATATATTGAAAATTTTACAAACAAACACTTTTTTTTCAGGTAAAAAAAACTGATATTTTTCATATAGAAGCGGTTCTTACAAGTATCCACAATCTATGTTTTGAGAAGAAATAAAAAAATCAATAATGTATACCCTTGTTAACCCTAGTTTTACTGCATAAAAGTGGTTTAAAATGATCAAAATTATATAGGCGTGTTTTCGTGATGATTACACGGACTTGTACTTCTTTGGTTGCACGGCGATGGGCCGGACTCCGGATACTTTGATGACGGTCCAACCCTAAATCCTTTGAATTTGGGAAGGGTGTAGCCGGATATTTCCTGAGTTCGACCCTCCGTGATCTAACTGGTGGTTTTCTTCTACCCTGACGTCGGAGTGCTGTTGAGTCCTCAACCCTGATTCATGATAATATTAATCTACACATAACCACTTTACTATGTATTTTATCATGATTCACTGTTGAGCTAGAAAGCCTCCAAGCGGATCAATTTGTTATTGTTATTTTGTTTGATACTGTACTGGAACTGAGGGCGAGGGTTGAAATTTCACAAACTCCGGAGTTGAAGCCCCATGGTAGTTTTAATATTGACCGTCCGCAGGCGATCGTTCTTTTGCAGTGTCTTATTTGTTATTTGGCTTTGTGCCGTTGGTTCATGTTTTTGTGTGTGCCTCCGTGTCACTTTCTATAGGTGACATGAGACGGCTGCGTTCTTGGATTGTGGTCTTTCCTGAGTGATCTTTTCTTACTAGTTTGTAAACGGGATGGAAATCATAATTACTTTAAAAAATCTTATATATGCTTGAATTTTAATTTTTATTTTTCTTAATTCTAATGAAATTTTAAAAGACAAATTAGAAGTATACATATTCTTTCATCAATTTCTATTGCTTGTTCCACAAGAGAAAGAGAACAGTTAGCTGGAGACAATAATATTAGCCTTTGAAATTCAACGTATTTGCAAATACTTTTTGAAAATAAATATATAAAAATAAACGCAAAGCTCAGGATCACATACAGGGTTTTCCTTTCTTTATTAATTTTACAAAATAATCATAATAAAAAAGTAAAATAAAAATAATGTAAAATAAAATAAAGTAAAAACTACATATTACTTACCAACAGAAACGAAACCCAAATGGTTTGGTTTCCTTCGATTATCAGTTTGGGTGTAGTTAAGGTGTAGTGAAATAGTTGATATATATAGCTAAGGTTTGGCCACCGTCCTTTGCGCCAGGTCGTGGGAAAAGATTACTTCTCGCAGAATCGACATGCAAAGGCGCGACTGCGCAGTCGTCTCGCTAGCGTCTTTCCCGCTCGGAAATCTATAACGGAGACCTTGAGGTTGCTCCTTGCAAGAATGCATGCGTGTAACACTATTAGTTGGCCGCGCCAACTAAAAGTGTTACACACATGCATTATAACACGCAGGCATGTAAAACAGAGATCGGAGAATGCTATGTGACTTTTTCATACTTCGGCTCATTTGGAATCATTGACACGTTTCTTCATCTGGCAACTAGAACAAGAGAAAAGGATTACATTTTGCCAATTGAGTACAGAACCTTACATGTCGCACGTGGCTTGGGAAGGCTCTGATTAGACTACACGCATGCGTATTCTGATCTAAGCTTTTCCCTGGCCACGTTTTGTATGCGCCATGTTTTCTGATGATGTGCCTCATATACAACCAAAGTTGAAAATAAACTGCGACAAAAAGTCTATTGTCTGACAAAATTAGAATTAGCCTTTGCAATGACATGAAAATGGTTCCATTCTCTGTGAACAGAATGGTGAAAAAGACTGTAACTGATCTATTAGTACTAACCCAAAATTCTAAAGCTACGTTTCGTCTTTGTTGATGTCATTATAATGCGATAACTATTGCATTGTCCATGGTTTCATAGTATCTGGCTCAAACAAGTTGTACTTAAAACCTGTTTGATGCATTTTTATCACTTTTTCCGGGGCATTGTCAAAAATATTATATACATACAAACTATATCTGGTTTTGTGGAACCTGATTAATAAATGCGTGTACATGTTTGACATTAACCTATGCTATTAATGCGGCTGTTTTTCTCTAATACAGTTACGTTATTTCTACTGTCAGAGCCAGAACAGAACCTTGTTTTGGATCTGATAGGCAGCCTGGGTGTTGAAAAAAGTGGAATTCACAAGAGTGGTCATTTCATATCCTACACGTTTGTCGGGTTGTGTTGGTAAAAGTCCAGAAAATCTTAGAGCTCTCGTTAAAGCAGTTTTTTCCAAGCCTGAATGTTTTTCATGAAGTTCCCGTTTCGTCAGTTAAGGGAGACCGGGGCTAGTTGGTCCACGGTTAAGATGACAGTATATGGAATCTTTGATTACGTTACACTTACTGAAGAGAATAGGATGGCGATCGGAGAACGCGTCTAAAATATTGAGAAGAAAAACCGATTTTGAACCACAAAAAGTAACTTTCTTGCACCATTAATCTTTTGTTTTTGCATTTCCTATGTACCGAATTACACGCCTATGTTATACATTTCCTAAGAGCGCAATATCTCTGGTATTCAACTGTGCATATTTGCTGTGTCCACACCTGATGGCGGTTAGGTCATTAATGACGGTTTGCAGTGCGGTATGGTCGGGGTCAGTTGGTACATCTGCAACGAACCAACTTGCCCCGTAGGGGGCATCGTATGTAGTGGCTTCTTTAAAGACAATTAAACCATTAACGGTCTTTAATTAAGTATCAATTAAATGTAATACATTGAAATCGATGCATGACGGACTCACAAACGTGCATAAAATTTACTAGCTTTTGTCACTTAAATTTCCCACGCCGATCTGATATTTTTGTGGAAGGCGAAAATGGCACTTTCGGCTGATAATCTGAGGACCACCGGGCTAGTATTACAGCCAATGGTGTACCGAATGCCGACGGAAGACCACGAAATCCCGTCAGTCCTCAGATTTTCGGCCGACAAAAATACCATTTATCGTTTCCACATCTGTCATTACTGACAATGACCAATCTTAATCACATGCGAGAAATGCTTCTGTTTGTGTGTTCTAAGATGGCTGATTAGACCAATTCTGGCTCTAAATTGTTTGTTGCAGATAGAACAACACAGGTCAGAGGAAGACAGCTCTGTTGGTAATTCCTTAGCTCTGGCTTTGCGCTGTGCACGTTTCGTCTCGACTTCGCTGATTTTTTTCCCCTCATATTCACTAGCACCTCTCCAATGAGGCCTCGCCACTTTGCTCGGTTCTGTGCAATTTGTTCCCACGACTCCGTTAGTATCATGAAGTCATTAAGGGGGCTTTGAGGGTATAATTGTATCTGTCCTCCTGGCCACCATGGGAACGTTTGCCCATTTCTAGTTCTAGTTTCTAGTTTGTATTTTCTTTAGCAAACTTTCCTCGGGCATACTGGTAACGTGGTATGTTCATCTTAACTGTGCCAGTTTCAGAAGTGTATGTACACTGCATCCCTGTCCATTTCAGGACTTCTGTCACTGGAATTCTTTATTGCCACTTAATCTTTAAAAATTTACTATGACAGCCTGTATGGAAGTGGTTAGTACACTGTCCACGTTCCGGCTGCATATAAGTGTTACCAGCACCACAGCTATGTAGACTTTCAGCTTTGTGTCAAGCCTAAGCCCTACTCTACTTCGGTCCCAGACACTACCACGTAGTCGGCCATTTGGCAATCCTCGCATTGACTTCATAATCAATGTGCACGCTACTTGACAATGTGCTTCCAAGGTAGGTGAACTTGTCTACCACTTGCGATCATTGGCAATTCATTGTAATGGTGGGCTCCTAGTGCTGGTTGATAAACCATCTCGGTCATAAATAATGGTTATTGTGAGTTCATAGCTGTCAGACACTTGATCTACACTTTTATAGCATATTCTCCACTGTTGGAGCACCCTTTGTCATGTCTGCAGCAAAGAGGAACACGCCTAGCACGTCTGTCGGCACCTTGCATTGGCTTTCAACCTTCTTAGGTTGAAAAGCTTCAGATCAAAGCGATACCTAATAGGCATCCCGGAAAGCATATGTGAGCATAGTAAAGAACATTATGCTGATAAGCAATAGGGCTAGAACACAGCCTCGCTTAACTTCAGTTGTCAGAGGGAAATGGGTCAGAAAACTCACCATCATTTTGGCTCTAGGTAAGCATACCATCGTGGAATTGCCTCACAATTACTATGAACTTGTTCGGACAGATAAACTTCGTCATAATTTTCCAAAGACCTTCACCACGGACTGTGTCAAATGCTTTGATGAGGTCATTTGTTTGTTTGATTTGAGGTGTAACATCCCCATCAACACTGTATATGTCATTTTTGTGGCGTTGCTTCCAAGTTTGTGGGACTTTTACCCAACATTCAGATGAAATGACATCTCAATCCCTGTCGCCAGTTGAAACTAATAGGCGTGGGCGGTACGACTCGCACCGTTTTGCCTGGACAGGCTTAGATCCTCTAAGCGGTTTACCAGCACTCGTGTGCGGTCGGTTTCAGCTCTGCGTGGAAGCATCATGAAGCCCATTTGTTTCTTCAAGCCACGATGAGAGGGGGCCGTTGGTGTGGTCAACAAAGGTCATATAGAGGTCCAGGTTCTGTTCATGGCTTTTCTCTTGAAGCTGCCTTGCTAAGAAGATCATGTCAATTTCTGAACCCACACTGGCTTTCTGGTAGAATCCCTGACTGTTCATGGTGTTCATTCAGTTGTTTAACCCTTATCTTGCTGAATATTCATTTAAGCCACACCCATTTCTGTGCATCAAATTACTTGATGTAATTTATTGCTACAAATGCATAAACTGAATGCCAAACAGTGTAGATCCTGATCAGATGGCTTCTTCAGAAGCCATCTGATCTGGATCTACACTGTTTGCAAAGATAGGGGTTGTTGTGAATAGCATGATAAGAGTTAAGTAGAACTCTTGCAAGAACCTTCCCAGTAAGCGACAATAAAGAGATACTACGATGATTGTCATTCTGATTATGTGGCTTGAAATCTTGAGGGATGGCTATTTTTCTCCACATGGTGGGAAATAACCCTTACAGTTTCTTTGAAACTTGAGCAACTTCACAAAATAACATCGAATTACCGACTGCGAGGTAAGTTGGTCCAGTTGATGTCATCTTGGAAACGGCTATATTCATCCGAATTTGTCATTGTCCCAACGAAAAACTGTATTATATAAAGTTAGAAAAATGATTACAGTAGTTACACAATGCGAAAATAATACCAACAAATGAATATTAACCCCAGCATATGAAAAAATGCAATTTTCGGACCAACTAGCCCCGGTAATCACCAAGCTGAAAGATTGTACATTATATCGATGAAGCGCTTATGCATATGGCTGCCCATGAAGTGTGGTAAGGTAAACCGACAAGCTCGATATAAGCTTATTAGTGTTGACTGAGCCACAAACAAATTCAGAAAAAAGCATAGTGGCTAGCAGGATACACATATGGGATGGGTGCTTCTGTTATGTCTTCATGCTTGTGATATACTTATTATTACGAGCCGTCTGTCAACTGCTAATCCACGTTTCCTTGGCAGTCTTGTATCTTCTAAGTAATGTTCGGTTGGTTTCAGCTCTGCGTGGAAGCATCATGCAGACCAATCTATTTCTCAAATCCCCGGTGGACGTGGGCGCGGCTTTCTTATGGTACGTCTTCATAACACCCTGGTATGCATACATCTATCAGCAGCAAGTTTGCGAAAATCGGCTATTTACAGACGTTTGTCAGCAGCACATTTCACGTGAATTGGCTAACTTTATATAGCACACGCCAGTTTCCTTGTGTTATTATACGCGTTGGCGTTATCCAAAAAGCAACGGAACATTAAAGCTGCACGTTGTTTGGTTGGTTTAGAGTTGAACAGATCAGTGAACACATAGAATGTCCCGAAGTTAATGTATGTCAATGTTAAAGCCAGAGTGAGACTTATAGTCTCTGGTTGGGCCCATCGGAGTCTAACTAAAGGTTTTCTTTTGCTCCAGCATTTCAGTGGTTTCTTGCTGTCGAGTCCTCACCGTTGTTTCATCTCTGTGATTGTTTGATTTTTGTGTTCTAAGAAATTTTGCACTGATGAGTTATGAGGTCTTCATGCGGACTGAATAAATTATTTGTCTAAATCGCGACGGACGTAAGGGCGGGGATTGCGGCCGCGTAAAATCGATTTGAACCCCTCCAGTGAAATTCTTTCCATTGACCGTTCCTAGGCGGTTCTTCTGTCGCGTTTTTTTGTGGTTTGTCTTTGGGCGTGTGTCGCTTTTAATGTTTGTTTTGGTAAGCCATTTTGTGGGAAACTTACTGTCCTTTTGGCTTTCCGCTATTAATGTTTCCATTTGGGGTCTGGTTGTATCATGTTTTTGTTTCTTTCCCTTGGTGAATCTGGGGGGTGGGGGGTGGGGGGCTGTGGGTTGATTCTATCGATTCATTGCCTTCACTTCTATTTTACAAATAAGCTAATTGATAAATTTTCTTGTATGCTTTGAGCTAGAAAATAGGAATGTTTTCCTCATTTATGTTTATTATGTTTTTAAATGATCTGGAAGAAGACGGTTTATCATATGACGTCGCGTCTGAGAGTTTAATAACGCCATGTAATATTTTCGATAATCCACTAGTGGATGAAATATGCAAATTAGCTAGATACGTCCCGTAACGTTACATTTACGACGTCCTTAACGGCGTCGCGTTTACTAATGGCGGAATATTGACATTTTTGTAAACAGTCGTGAATAAAATGCGTTTTAAAAGTCATATGATAAATGGAATCTTGCATTCGTGCTTATGTATTATTGAATTTATTAAACTCGTTGAAGAAAAGGGATAAAATGCTCGGCAAAGCCTCGCATTTTATCGCATTATTGAATTTATTAAACTCGTTGAGGAAAAGGTATAAATGCGAGGCTTTAATCGTTGAGGAAAAAGGATAAAATGCCCGGCAAAGCCTCGCATTTTATACCTTTTCCTCAACTCGTTTAATAAATTCAATAATAGATGAACACTCATGTAAGATCCTCTATGAAACAGCTTTGAAGATTTAGATATCGGACTGCTTAAATAGAAAAGAAGGCAATGATCAGGAATCGGTACAATTCAAGTTTTTTATCATGATTTTGTTAGTTTTTCTAGCTATTCTTTCAAGGAATTCAGGATGGCATATTTATGTAAAAGCATATTGTGGAAACCTAAACTGGAAACACGAAAACACATACAAAAAAGTCAAGGTATTTGGTCAATGTGGCACGAGGGGTATTCGAAAACGTTTGCAAATGACACGTTGTCTCCGAGATATAAATTGTGATATTTTCTTTTGACTGGTTACCTTCGAAATATTCCGTTGTAGTCAGAATAGATCATTTCATTTTTTTAATCCAATTTTTGAAACAATTTTTATGCTCCTCTTTGGATACACCCATAAGAAAATTGGGGATACGGACCTCAATGCACTTCTTAACCTATTTCTGCTACCAGATATATTTTTGTTTAAGGAATAGATCAGCTCTAACTGTGATTTGTTGAGTAATAAATCACAGTTTGGAGGTCAGTTGTAAAGTAGACAAATCACGAGCGCGTAGCGCGCGTGATTTGTCTACTTACAACTGACCGACAAACTGTGATTTATTATCCAACAAATCACTGGCTAGAACTGATCTATTTCGATTCTAACAGGCTGAAAATCGGCAATAATGCTGTTGTTTCCTTCAAAATCTCACAACTTTGCGCCATTGTTAGAAGAAATCCCGCTAAAATTACCGACTGAAACACACGCATTTATATCCCTTTCTAACGTTTTCGATGCGAGAATATGACGTTACACCGTCTAACGTCAAGGAAATCGACAAGTGACGTCATAATTTTGCAGTTTTTAATGACGTCACTCGTCACGCTCTTCCGAGCTGTGATTTGTTGCAGAATAAAACACCGTTATTTTCCAATGCCTATATAGGCGCGCTGTGTTAGAATACCAGATATATTTTTGTTTTCAATTTCGGAGAGAGGAAAACTCTCACATGACCAGATCTGGGTTGTAGGTGGGGTTGTGTGGCTATACATTGACCTTTTCAGACTGCAAAATCTGTTATCCGATTGAGGAGAATATTTAGGTTGGAGCATTGTAATGCAACAAATGGACATACTGGAGACCGGTTTTTGAGACATAAATTCTCTTTTTTGTTGGCAGTGTTTTCAGAACCACATTCGTATAGCTACCAGACACACACATAACTTTTGGAACAGCAATATGAATGAGTGGCGCAGAATTTCTGAAGAAATAGGCGTATAACATCTTTGCTGTTGGTATTCGTTTAGCAAAGGTTGGCCTTATGACATATCTCGGAGCCCGCACCCTGGAATCAACTTTTCGTTTGGGCTCATAGAAATGGACACGGGTCTCATTACCGGTTATAACACAATCAAACATCTTTTTTCTGACAATTAGGGTACGTATCTAGCAGTTGCTATGCAATCTGCACCCATTTCTGTTCATCTGTGAGTAAATGGGGGATCCACATATATTCGCATTTTATCAGAATGAAGTGCATAGATGCTAAACCCGACTGTCATTTGCGCCAGCTGGCTAACAGTCAAACGCAAACCTTTCTCAGTGATGAACTACAGTCGAACTTCAATGGCTCGAACACCTTTGGGACCTCATAAATCTGTTCGAGACAGGGGTAGTTCGAGCCACTGAGGTTACTGTCAGGAGGCATAACGAGATACTTTTAGACATCTTTTCGGTGTTCTATAATGAAAATGTATGCTGTGTGTACTCATTAGAATCGCCTCATCGAGGCGATTCTAATGAGTACACACAGCATACATTTGCAAGATAAAGGACTAAAATCTCCTTAATTATCCCCACTATTTCTTATGTACAGGATTTCCCTAGGGGCTCAAGAATGGGTTCGACACATCCATGGTAAACGAGCCATCGGTGTTCGAGCCATCGAAGTTCTACTGTATATTTTGTTAATTTCGCGTTGACAATGTAGACTCTGGTCTTCTTAGACACTGATTCCTGACCGGAACTGATTTTTGTAAGCCACGTTGAAACAAGCCCGTTGAAACTGTGGAAAACGGAAATGACATTTGTTTGTCCCTGCAAATGACGCATACCTCATCATGCATGCTTATGACACTCGATCCAAACCTACAGCGGGCTTTTTATATAACCCGTGATTTGAACAACAGCTTCAATCAATTTGTTTTTAACCATTTTCAATTTGCACTTGAAAGCAACCAAAAATTGCAAAAGAACCAGTTTATGGATTTCAAGTACAAGTATTCTTACACAATATACGGTGTTGATAACTCTTCACATGTGCAGTCGTATTCATTACAAAAACACGCAGAAAAAAAAAAGAAATATTTAAGATAAAAAATGTGATATTTTTCTTATTTCTGATCAAAATATAGATTGTGGGTACTCGGTAGAACCGCCTCGATTCTAACGAGTACCCACAATCTATATTTTAGAGCAGAAATAAGAAAAATAAGGTATACCCCTGTAAACCGCAGTTTGACTAAGTAAAATTGGGGTTCAAAGGGGTCAAACTTATATAGGGGTGTATTTATGATGGGTTTTGCACAGGTAAATTCCGAGGCTGTCGAGTAAACATTGCGTTTGCAAAAGTTTTCGAACACCCCTCGTACTTTACCAAGAAATTTAAATTTTGCTTATAAAGTAGTTTTACATATTACACTTCCGCAGGTTCTTTCTCAGAAATTCAAAATAAGTTGATTGGTCGGGCTAGAAAAGCTTTTGTGATACTAGAAAATTTGTCTATAAGTTTGACATCAATCATATATCATACTTACCATTTTGTACATAGATACATATGATATAAATACCTTTTGAACCATGAAAAACTGTTCGAGAGAGGACTAGTGTAGTAGTGTAGACTACTGTGGGTGGTTGTTATCCCCATATATGGTAAAAGGAGCTGAAAGGCCTTGCTATGCAGTATTGGGGACTCTGGCGCTACCAAATTTGTTCAAAGCCGACCATGACCTATGCGGGAGCATAAAAACCAATGATTGATTTGAAAATAATTTGGCATCATTGATCCTTTGGTTGACATTTTGTAAGCCATCACGGTCTGTTTAAAAATAAATAAATGGCTGCCAAAAGGTTGGGCCCTTAATGCCCACTTAGACTATGGTGAGGCTAGTGGCCCATGGGGCTCTTGTTTATATGTGGCAATGATCAGAAATCGATACAACCAACCCAGACACCAAAGGGAAAGAAACGCAAAAATGAAACAGCTAGACCCTAATAGAAACATCAATAGCGGAAAGCCAAAAGGACAATTACTTTCCCACAAAGTGGCCAAATGGCTACCAAAAACAAAATAATATAAGCGATACACTTGTAAACAACTAAATGTTCCCATGACTATGCCTAATAAACAATCATTTTAGCGCAATTATACGCCACAACTGGAACAATCTAATTCAACTGATTGCTTTCAAACTTTTAGTATATGTTCACTTATCAGAATCTATTGTTGTTTTACTCCAAAGCTGTCAGCTTGAAGCAAATGGAGGTAATTGCTGTTGATGCATTTGAATTGGCGAAGTTACTCAATATTACAATAATTATATCTGTGACATCAACAGAAGATAATGTGCCGTTTCCGATTAGCGTGTGCATGCGCGCAGCCTGATAAGATTCTTCACTGTGTGCAAAATGGACTTCCTGTCTCATATACCTTCTTCATGCCGGCATAAACGCGTAAGGATATACTCGTACCACCATGAAAACACGCCTTTATAATTCTGACCCCCTTGAACACAAAACTGGGGTTTACAGGGGTAAACTTTATTATTCTTATTTCTGCTCTAAAATAAAGATTTTTGGTACGCTGGTGAGGCGGTTTTAACGTGTACCTACAGTCTATATTTTGAGCAGAAATATCACAATTTTTTATCGGAAAAGTATCGTTTTCATACTGTGAGCACGCATGATGACTAAATCAAAGCACTGATGACCTTGGTGGTCAAGATAGGGACCTGATATGGGAACTTAGACGCTTTCGTTGGACTTTTAAGTTCCCGTGAGTGAGTGAGTGAGTGTTTGAGTTTTACGTCCCACCAATAATTAAGATCATACGGAGACGAGCCCTCGGTTCAAAGACTCATCCGAAAGTCTAGAGAAGACGGGGATCGATCCTGCGACGCCTGGTTTACAATGCGAGTGGCGTAACCACAACACCACGGAGGCTTCTTTTTAAGTTCCTGTACTTTAGGTAAACAATGTAGAACCTGATCAGACACCATGTTCTGCGACGTCTGATCTCGGTCTACATTGTTGGCCACACGCAACACAAGATTCCAGTTCAGCTCCTCTTACGCAACAATCTGGGGCCAGTTGTTCAAAACTAACAACATCGTTAGTTACCGTATTGTTAAAACTTTGATCATTTATTATGGCAAATATGCTAATATTTTTGCTGAAAAAATGTGAGCAGCTTTTGCATTCGCAAAAGCTGCTCACGTTTTTTCAGCAAAAATACCAAAATTTTAAATATTAAACTTGCTAGAACAGTTAATAATATGACCACAAACGAGCTCGTTAAGCTAACGATGCTTTGAACAACTGGCCCCTGATCTCATAACGGTAATATTAGCGTATTCTATAAATTACCATTACCTGGATTGCCTATAAACCAGTAATAGTTGAGAGTGAACATCAGCACTGAAGAGCTTCTGAGCTCAGTAACTTTGGGTCAGTTGACACACAATCGACCCAAAATTAACTTCTAGCTTGCCAATCACAAAAAAATATCGTCTGCTTTGTCTGCTAGGTACTTTCACAGTCATTGTTGCAAATACAGTCGAACTTCAATGGCTCGAACACCTTTGGGACCTCGAAAATCTGTTCGAGACAGGGGTAGTTCGAGCCACTGCGGTTACTGTCAGGAGGCATAACGAGATACTTTTAGACATCTTTTCGGTGTTCTATAATGAAAATGTATGCTGTGTGTACTCATTAGAATCGCCTCATCGAGGCGATTCTAATGAGTACACACAACATACATTTGCAAGATAAAAGACTAAAATCTCCTTAATTATGCCCCACTATTTCTTATGTAGAGGATTTCGCTAGGGGCTCAAGAATGGGTTCGTCACATCTATGGTAAACGAGCCATCCGTGTTCGAGCCATCAAAGTTCTACTGTAGAGTGGACCAATCTCGGACCGTGCCTGTAGGAACAGTCTAATCAGGGTCCACACTATTTGCCTTTTCCAGAAATATGTTTGAAAAGTTAGCAAGAAGATGCAGAAGACGTTATAACCAGACCATGTTTTCCGATGCATTTTTTTTCAGGGTTTAAAGGTGCATTATTGAGCTATCTGGAAAAAATGCTTCCAAAAATAAAATACATATAGCCGCTATTTTTCTTTTAAACAATACAAATGAATGCATTTTATGCAAAAATGCGAACAATTATGATGGCAGGTAAACGAGTTTGAGAGGGATTCCCTAACTAGGTTTCGCACACTAGTTAGATCTATTTTTAGTTCGTGACAAAAATAGAATCCCCATATATGACGTTATGCGACGTTAATTTTTGGATTTGTTTGCTTAGGCCATGCCTGAATCGGAAAAAATATGACGCTGAATACCATGCCATAAGTAACGACACTCAGAGACGATACTGTCGCCATCTATGTGTAAAGTGACAGGTTTATTTTTAGAACAGAAATTCCGAACATATGTTCAGAGCGAAGGATAAACACGAATGAAAACAACCATTTTCACAAAGTTCTGAAGCTGTATTTGGCTCCAAAAGTGTACACATGACAAAGGAGTATGCATTGAAGATAAAAACCAGAAAAAAAAATTGAGACCCGGTAACTCAATAATGCACCTTTAAGCACTTAAGTTGGCTTTGAAACGTAGAACACATTAATTCGCTATTAGAACCCTCAAAAAGTAAGTCTAATTTTACTTTAAAAAGCTTATTTAGTTGGTTTAAGTTATTCTTTTCTGTGTGTGTTTTTGCATACATCGTCCTTTGGCCAGAGGCCACCATTGGAACTGTTCAAAAGTGGTCTAAAACCTCTTTTGATCGGCCCCAAAGTGGTCTAGATCACCTTTGATCAGTTCTAAAAGTGGTCTTAATATAGGAATGTTACTGCATAAGGAGAAAGTGAGTCTCGGTTTGACTGACAATTTTCAAATTCCAGGCCTGATATTTAGAGAAAAGAAGGGTTTCCAAGGGTATATATTATTCACCTCATTTTTGCTCTAAGACATAGCTTGTGGGTGCTCGTTAGAACGGCCTCGATGAGGCGGTTCTAACGTACAATTTCAACATATATTTTGAGTATAAATAAGACAATTAAAATTTTCACCAGAAAAGTACCGGTAGCTTTTTTGGATATATGAAATACTGCACATGTCACACGACTGTGTTATCGTAATGACAATAAAAGGAAAACCTTTATTGTTTTTTCTTTATAATTTATTATAATTTAAGAAAAATAAATATGACCGGCGTTACATGAGTGTATTATTTCTTCCCCACTGGTATTGTTGGGTGCTGGTTTATTATTTGGTAGATAGAAACTGATCCAGAGGCTTCACCGATGACATAGACAAGAGGCTTATCAATTGGACTGTGGTCAGAAACGATTATGCTGAAAAATAAAACACAATGAAGGATGGATTTATAACTGCATGGGAACTTCAATAACTTAAGCACCGATGGGTCGTTGACTATGGCTAAGTCGATGAAACTGACTTTTGAGTCCCTAGGGAATTCAAAAAGTCACGCGTCTATAGTAGCGTTCAAACTATTCTTGACATTCTTGTAAACTAGAAGTTAACTACAATTAGACAAGATGATAACTTCTAGTCAACTTTAGAGTTAACTGTTGTTTATTAAAACAGTCGAGAATACAGAAAAAATCCTATATTAAGACCAATTCTGAATAGTCCAAAAGGTGGTCCCTTACAAGATGATATTAGGTATGGAAAACATAAGAAAAAATAATTATAAGTATGCTTTTAAAATGAGATAAGGCTAAGATTTAATTGGTCTTAATAGCGGGATTTCACCGCAGTTAACTCCTGGTTTACATTTAGTTAACTTTGACGTCTATGCAGAATATGACGTTACCTACGCCATAAAAGTAGTGTTTAAAGTGACTTAGTATATAAATTCAGAAAAAATATAAAAATGCAATGACTTCAGCACCAAGTTTCGTTAAATCAGTCTTTTAGCTCAACTTCTGGATATTTGGATGATTTATTAAATATTGACAATACCTATTTCGATGGTTTGAACAGACACATTTACCCCCCAGAACAACAGTTAAATAAAGCAAATTCTTCTGATACCGAGGCCCAGTTTTCGGATTTACATGTACCTGTTGTAGGTGGGTTTGTTTCTTGCAAAATTTATGATAAACGCGGTGATTTCGATTTTCCTTTTTTGGCTGGTGATGTTCCTCGTGCGCCATCCTACGGCGTTTATATTTCGCAATTCGATTTGCCAGAGTGTGTAGTCATGTAACTGACTTCATCACTCGTAATAAATTGTTAACGGCTAAACTTCGTAATCAGGGTTATCGGTACCATAAACTACGCAAAGCCTTTTCAAAATTTTATAGACGTCATTTTGATTTAATTTCAAAATTCATAATTGGACTTAAATCTCTTCTGCAACAAGGTCTATCGGAACCCGAATTTTATGGTGCTTTAGTATATTAATTCAGAAAAATATATAACCGTTATGATTTCAGAACCAAATTTCATAAAATCATTCTTCGATATAAAAAGATTGGGTACATCATAAATGTTTTTCGACAGACTGCATGCATGGTAGTTAAGACCCTTTGCTTCCCTCTTTAATTGCACACCGGTGGGTCAGGCCACAGATTCTATGACGGGTCCAGCGTAAAGGCTTATGTTGGTTGGTACCTGATGCTCTGTCTCTGGTCGGACCCATCGGAGTCTAACTGTTGGTTTTCTTTTGCTCCAGCATTTCAGTGGTTTTTTTGCTGTGGAGTCCTCACCGTTGTTTAATCTCTGTGGCTAACATAACATAAATGTTATATACGACAGACCCCATGCATGGTGGTTAACCCAATCATGGTTGACAACTTTGCTTCCCTGTTTAGTGTAATTTCCTCGGTTGTCAGGCCTCAGATTCTATGACGGTTCCAGCGTACAGGCTTACTGATAATGAGAGAGCATCTAATTGTATGTAATGTTGGGTGTTGCCTGATGCTCTGTTTCTGGTCGGGCCGATCGGAGTCTTACTGTTGGTTGTCTTTTGCTCACGCATTTCAGTGGTTTCTTGCTGTCGAGTCCTCACCGTTGTTTCATCTCTGTGGTTGTTTGATTTTTGTGTTCGCGGAGATGTTGCACTTATGAGTTAGGAGGCCTTCATGCGGACTGAACAAATGATTTGTCTAAATCGCGAAGGAAATGTTTGTTTGTTTGAATTGGGGTTTAACATCCCCGTCAACACGATTAAGCAGTATTTTGGAGACGTCGCTTTCAATTTTGTGGGACTTTTACCCGACATTGGGTCGAAATGACATCTCAAGCCCTGCCGTCCAATGAAACCAGATGAAAACAGAATGATTATATGCATCAGACGATCTGACTCACATCGCTTTACCTGGACAGGCTTACTCCTTCTAAGCGGTTTACCAGTACTCGTGTGTGGTCAGATTCAGCTCTGCATGGAAGCATCATGCAGCCAAATCTATTTCTCCAAGCTCCGATGGGCGGGGGCGACCAATCAAAGGAAACGTAAGCCCAGTCCCATCCAACAAAGTAGTACTGACTTTGAAAATAGGACAAGGTATGGACAACTTTTAATCAAATGGAAAACAAGCCAAGACATTATATTGATGGTAGTGTAGTAGGTTCTCAAGATGCCGTTCAAAGAAACTTCATTCATCTGAGGTTTGAAAATGAGAACAAGGTCACAAAATTCTTATTATTCTAATGATTTTGTTTGAGTTTAGGATTTACGTCCCCGTCAACACTATACAGGTCATTTTGGAGACGTTGCTTCTATTTTTGTGCCGCCAAATAAAACCAATATGGTTTATAAGCATGGACAGTCCGACTTGCGCCACTTTGCCTGGGCAGGATTAGATCCTCTAAGCGGTTTACCAGTACGCATGTGCGGTCGGTTTCAGCTCTGCGAGGCAGGATAATGCAGCCCACTCTATTTCTTCAAGCCCTGATGAGTGGGGGCAGTGTCCTAATGATAAATGCCTATATCTTGATAATACAGATTCACCGCCTCGCCTAAGAAAAACTATTATGGTGTCTGATTGGAATCTAAAGACGACTGTTTTCGCAGCCATACTAATGGCATATTCTATAGGAATGAATTTTTATCGATGTGTAAACTCCGACGAATCACTCGTCACTCACAAACTGCATAATTCGGCCTTTATGCAGTCTAGCTCTGAGTGATTCGCCGGAGTTTACACATTGATAAAATACACAATAAATGACAATTCATACCTTATCATTCCCACCTTGTCAACGAAATGTTAATAATGTCACCAAAATGGTAAATTTTAGGAATTCTTTCGAAAGCGTAAGAATGAACTTATCAACGGTTACGGCGGAATGATTATTCAAATAGAAAATAAACCCACTTACAAAACGTCAAGTCTTTAAATTCAGTTTATTTACGTTTTCAATAGTTTCCCACCTTTTAATCGAACACTGTTGACGTCACGCCGTATTCAATGACGTAACGTGCGAGTTCTAAACATGCTCTTTTTGATCCCGGGCTTCTCCAGACTTTCGGATGAGTCTTTAAACCGAGGTCCCGTCTCCGTATGACCTTAGCTGTTGGTGGGACGTAAAACTCAAACACTCACTCACTCACTAAACATGCTCTATGACGTCACGTTATATCACAACCTTTCGCTGTGTGAAATAGTTCTGAGATTCTAGCTCATGGAATTAATTAATTGATTATCCTATATTACACAAGGTCAACCAATATTCAAAAATCATAAATCATGTTTTTAATTGCATCAATTAATAAAATTGTCATTAATCAAGTAATTTCGTATTGGCCCAGTTACAGGTCCTCGGTCAGCTGTATTGGCCTCGGCCTTCGGCCTCGTGCCAATACAGCAGACCTCGGACCTGTGACTGGGCCAATACGAAATTATTTGATTAATAACATTTTATTATCGACGTATAAAACTTTTATTTCGACCAATAAAATGGATCGAAATGAACATAATGATGGATACTAGGAATTATAAGCTTATAAGCTTACCCAATGTCAGATATATAAGCGTCTCCGGAAGTGCTATTGGCGTAGAGGTCAGCCCATGGTAAATCCTTCCTACCGGATCTGGTGACACTCTGGAATTGTGGGACAGGTGTTGATCCGGATACATCTACCGTGTAGGTAAATAGAAACCCTGTCGGCTCACTTCCGACCACTAAATACGTTGTACCATTATCGTCTGCTACATCCAAAGCATTGATTTTAGGCCCCTGTCGACATGCAAGAGATTCACATTTTAAACCTATATTAGATTGGAACAGTAGACACATCAGACGCCGCAGAATGCAGCGTTTGATTAGGTTCTTCATTATTTTCTTATAGTATGCATTTTCTGTCTACAATCAGACTGACGTCTCTTCAGTTAAAATGGATCTGCCCAAAGCTGTTTATTCATGGGCCATTCATTAATTAAGAGGAACGTTTAATTACTTCCACCAGGGAAAACAACGTTCATGAGCTTATATTTACTTCCATGTAAGTTTTGTGAGGGTGTCACTTTGCTAATCATGACAAACGGTTTACCTTCAGTTTCTGGCGAATGAATGCATGTGTTCAGCCTCCATATTAAAATTGTGGCTGGGTAAACTGACCAGATCGACAAGAACTTACTTGTGCTGACGGTGTTCTGGTTTAATTTTTATCACTGTTTCTGTAGACTGGATTGCATGGTGCTTCCGCGCAGAGTTGAAACCGATCGAACTTGAGTACTGGTAAACCGCTTAGATCTAAGCCTGCCCAGGAAAGGTGATGCAAGTCGGATATTTCCTTAAATCCTAGCGGTTTCTATGGGCGGTATGGCTTGAGCTGTAATTTCATCTCAATGTCTGGTAAAAGTCCCACAAAACCGGAAGTAAGTCTCCAAAATAACATTAATAGTGTTGCCGGGGACTTAACCTAAACATGAAAAAAAAACTGTTTCTGTTCTATAGAATGCTTAAAAGTAACAACGGATACAGCTACTAAAATGAAGTCTATATCCGCGGTTTTTGCCAAATCTTTGAAGGATTTTGTACGACGTGGCATTAATGTAGCGTTTCCAGATCGTCCACGAAGTCACGCAACGCGGTCATCCTCCCAGGTACCAACCACACTATCGTGAAAATGCCAACCACTCTACCTGCATCACTAAAAGAGCCGGCTCCTACAGCAAGACTGTTGAAGTGATATATTGTAAAATTCCCCTCTTATATTTCTGTTTGCCCACAAGGCTAAAGGCACTCGGGAATTTTATCAGTAATTTATTAAAATGTTTAATGTATGTAGCCTTGTGACACAAGCAGGGCCGGCTGATCAGACTCTACTCCGCAAGAGGAAAATATCTTAATGACTGCTATGCAGCAGTATTCTCACACATGCAAAGAATCACGTAAATCCATGACTGTATTTTCCAGCTATTTATAACGAAAACTCAACGGGAAAAAGACCCAGAGCCTTCCTGGGCATTGGTTTTATACTCCCTTATGACCCAAAATAGCTTACAGTGTAGTTTTAAATAGATGATAAAACTTTCCCATAAAACTATTCTGAGACTAGTGCTAAGAATGATTTATTATTAGACATGTATTTATACAGGAGCACATTCCTCTAGTTACAAAAATATACCCAACAACATATTGCTAAATATACCTTAGCAACTATATTTAGCAGGGCCACTAAAAATAGAAAGCCCAAATTCCTACGTAGACCAAAATACCTTACAGCCAAGTTCTCACGGTCTAAAATAAATCTGCTGAACTTGCAGGCCAGCTAAAATATGATACTGAACTTATATTTTGCAGCACCACATGACAAAATCTATGTAGGCTATCATTGAATGATTAAAGTGTTTCGGAATAGCTCCACATTTAAGTCCCTACAAAATGAAACTAACAAATCTACATCAATATGTATGTCCATACCATAACCATAATAATATTAACTTGTCTTAGAGTATTACCATATTATCTGACACAGTATCTCGTAAAGTCTCGGGTGACTGATAAAGCGAGTAAGTAGATCCCACACAGTCCGTGTTGAACACGGTCTTATCAAATGCCTCCATATACTCTTCCAGGGAACCGGCGCTGTCATACACCGGACTTGTGAGGTCGCTTGCGTCCCAGACTGAGAAACCGCGTCCACCGAATGTCTCGAGATGCTGGAATGTTTGGAGAACGTCTTTGCCATCAATACTTGATATATGTAGTCTTCCTAATTAAACAACAATTGGAATTGTAATATCAGTCCTTCACTTTCCACAATGTAAACATTAGCTTCAGCCCTTAGAGTACATATCATATTACTGTGGCAATAAATTCCCTGCTTCTCAACAATTAACTTTAACAATTTTCTTCTCATATCAGCTCCAGATGTTTATCCTCACTCTTAGCATAACAGAGTCCTGTACCACCAATGTATCTATTTACTGCAGAGGTACATCTGAAAATCTTAATCCATTTATATTTGGTTTGTGGAAAGATAAATAAAATATTTTCATAAAATAAAATAACAATAATAAATATAGAAGTTGCAGAGAAGGTATATATTGATAAGACCTAACCAACTTGTCTAATGCCTGATTTCTTTATTATAATAGCCTCGCCGAGGCAAAATTTTCACCAACTGATATGGATGTTTAATTTTCAAATGCTAGGAATTATTTGATTATTTTTGGCAGGCAGATGTATATTGACAAGATATAACCAAGTCATATTGTTTAATCCCAGATTTCTTCATAAATTATCCTCGCTGAGGCAAATTTTTCACAAACTGATTATGGATGTGTAATTTTCAAACGCTAGGGATTATTTTATTTTATTTTTTTTTTGACAAACAGATGTATATTGACAAGTCATATTGTTTGATGCCATATTCTCTTACAAATAGCCTCGCTGAGGCAAAATTTTCACCCATTATTGACAAATTTTGGAATGCAGATGTATATCAGTAATATTGTTTCAAGGGTGATGCATTGGAACGGGGCAACTACCGTGGTCTCAAGCTGACAGAACAGGTCATGAAAGTACTGGAGAGGATTGTGGATGGCCTCATTAGGCAGTTGGTGTCCATCGACGATTCCCAGTTTGGGTTCGTCCCAGGAAGAGGCACAACATATGCAACTTTTGTTGTACGGCAGCTGCAAGAGAAGTATCTGGCGGCTAACAGGAGACTCTACATGGCTTTTGTAGACCTGTAGAAGGCATTTGATCGAATGCCTCGGAAAGTCATCTGGTGGGCACTAAGAAAAACTTGGAGTGGACGGGTGGATTGTGCGACTGGTCCAAGGGATGTATGCTAATGCTCGGAGCTGTGTCCGTGTTGGTGATGGTTACAGTGAAGAATTCGAAGTGAAGGTGGGTGTTCATCAAGGCTCTGTTCTCAGCCCATTGCTTTTCATCATTGTGCTTGAAACCTTGTCATGTGAGTTCCGCTCTGGAGTCCCCTGGGAGGACCTGTATGCTGATGACCTTGTCATCATAGCTGAATCCCTCGAGAAATGTGTCAGGAGGCTCTTAACTTGGAAAGACGCAATGGAGGCGAGAGGGCTGAGAGTGAATGCAGGGAAGACAAAGATCATGATCTATGGCTCGATCAGGTCTGGACTTCCTGCAAAGTACAGACCAGTTCCCATGCGCTGTATGTCGCACTTGAGTGGGCAGCAACAGTATCTTTTGTAATGGCTGCAAGTTCTGGGTGCACAAGAAATGCAGTGGGCTCAAGCTTTTGATAGAGGACCCTCATTACAGGTGTACACGGTGCCAAGTAACTGCACGACCCTTAGATGGCAGACCACAGAGGGAAGTCCAAGTTGGATCCGACAAGCTGGAGGTTGTGGCTTCCTTTTGCTACCTAGGTGATATGCTCTCAGCAGCGGGTGGTTGTGACCTTTCAACCACATCACGTGTGAAAACAGCCTGGAAGAAATTTAAGGAGTTGCTACCAGTTCTTTCTCCCTGCAATCTCTCGTTCAAGACACGTGGCCGTGTGTACAGCTCTTGCGTGCAGAGCGCAATGCTCCATGCCAGTGAGACATGGCCATTGACAAAGCCAAACCTCCAACGTCTTCAGCGGAATGACAGGGCAATGATCAGACAAATTTGCAATGTCAAGCCACAGGACACTGTCACCATCAGGTCCAGTGAGTTACTTCAGCGTCTTGGCATTGAGGACCTGGACCTCATCCTGAAAGAGAGAAGGCTCTGCTGGTATGGGCACGTGGAACGCTCCAACGGTGCAGTCAAGACTGCCTGTGATATACAGGTAGGTGGAAAGCGGGGGCCTGGAAGGCCCAAGATGACCTGGATGCAGCTGACAGAAAGAGATTGCAGAGAATGGAAGCTCTCTTCTATCAATACTCACGATAGACAGGCCTGGAGATCTGGTGTAAGATCTGCCATGTGTGCAGCAAGCCAGCTACCTGGAAGGAGGCCCACTTATGAGGACATTGCCCCTGTACCTGCACGTTAATCAAAAATCTGTTGTTGTTGATGATGATGATGATGATTGTTTGAAGCCCTGCTAAGGCAAAATTTTACGTATAACTTCCAAACCCTAGGATTTAGTTTATAGTTTTTGGCATGCAGATGTATAGCGACAAGATCTAATCAGTCATATTGTTAAATGCCATTTTTTAATAAATAGCCTCGCTGAGGCAAAATTTCACCAACTAATTGTGGACACGCTAGGAATTTTTGATAGTATTTGGCATGCAGATGAATACTGACAATATCTAATCAGTCATATTGTTTAGTGCCAGATTTCTTTATAAAACAGTATCGCTGAGACAAAATTTTTACCAACTAATTATGGACGTATAATTTCTAAATGCTTGGAATTTTTGCTAGTTTTTGACATGCAGATGTATATTGACAAGGTCTATTAAATCGGTCATACTGTTTAATGCCAGACTTCTTTATAAATAGCCTCGCTGAGGCCAAAGTTCAGCAACTGATTATTGGCGTATAACTTTCAAATTGATAATTTTTGGCCTTCAGATGTATATTGACAAGAGTTAATATGTCATATTGCATTCTCCTGTTGACATCACCTTGACAATCAGTTGGATCCGGCCCCCGAACATCGGGGCTTGAAGAAATATATGGGCTGCATGATGCTTCCACGCAGAGCTGAAACCGACCCGCACACAAGTACTGGTAACCCGCTTAGAGGATCTAAGCGTGCCCAGGCAAAGCGGTGCGAGAAGGTCATTCCATGCTTATAAACCCTATTGGTTCATTGGGCAACGGGGCTTGAGATGTCATTTCATCTCAATGTCGGGTAAAAGTCCCACAAAATTGGAAGCAACGTCTCCAAAATGACCTTTTCAGTGTTGACAGGGACATTAAACCTCAAATCAAACAAACGAACGAGATAGCTGCCGGGCTTAAAACAGAAATGCAGAAAACTCTTCGTCAGCTCGAATGGTTGGGTTAGGCAAAGATGACATGTATCTTGTGTCACTCGGGCGTCTAACTGATGCGGCAGCCGTGTTTTCCAACAAACCATGGTGGCTTAAAAATCTATTATTATAAGTCCATCCAAGGATCATTGACGCCAAATTATTTTTGAAATCCGATGCCATAGACTACAACAGAACAAAAAAAATCCACCAATTTCGGTCCAATAAAATCAAAACTTCACAGGAATATTGTTTAGGTGACCCTCTATCAAACTAGCTAAAAAGGTTCTGCTCCAATAAATAAGATAGCACCCAGACCTAAAAAATTATTTAAACCACAGTTTCAACTTTCAAACTGGTGTTTTGATTTATTGTCTAATAACTTTATTTATAATCCTTAGTCTTAGTAACTTCAAACCCAAGTAACAATGCTAAATGTACTAAAAATCTTCAAACCACAATTCAAAGCTTTATACCCAGATTAAGACGCCATTTGCAATACAAATATCTCATTATATCGTTCACTATGACAAGCCAAGTCCACAGTTAATCTCCAAACAACACTTTCAATCGGAAATCCCTGTTTAAAGTTTTAAAACTAAGGTTTGAAAACTTTAAGCCACAGGTTCAAAGAAAAACGAACAACATTGAATAATTCTTTAAACGTGGTTTCAGCTTTCAAACTAGGATTTTAATTTCTGTTCCTTTATAACCGCCGTTGCAACGCCGTCTGCACAATATTTGCTTAAACCACAGTTTTAAAGTTGAAACAATGGTTTAAAAAATTAATGTGTAGTTTTTCTTTGAAACCGTAGTTTGAAGTTTTTAAGCCCTGGTTTGAAAACTTCAAATTGGGGTTTCATGTTCAAACCGTGGTTTAAAGATAAATTGTTCAATTTGCTTCCCATGCATAATTCCATTATAAGAGTAATTTCCCTTTCAAATTTTTGCAATATTAAGCTTGTCCGGAGCATATCTATGAAAATATTAAAGCTAATTTAGTGGATAGAGGACCATGCGGGGAATTGCAGAATAACCCTGTCACCCGTATTTATGGAGTTGCTTCCCTTCTTAATATTTGCAATGAAAAGCTTGTCCGGAGCATAAGGGAATTAAATGTAACTTGATACCTTGACAGAGGACCATTAGAAGAAGTGCAAAGTGCAAGAAGCGTAACTGTCACAAGTAATTACAGAAGTATTACCCTTTCTAAATGTGCAATAGTTAGCTTGCCCATAGTATACCGCTGAAAGTATAGGAGGTTTATAAATGAAACTTGGTACACTGACAGAGAGCCATGAAGTGAATGCAAGGACCATAAACTAGTCAGCAGTATTTATGGAGTTACTTCCCTCCTTAATTTTTTAAATAAAATGCTTGTCCGGTGAATATCTCTGAAAGTACAGAAGGAAATTAAATGAGACTTGCTACTTTGATAGATGGCCATTAGAAGAAGTGCAAAGAAGCCTTAGCATCCGTCTGTTCATCCATCTGTCCATTTGGAGATATCTCTCATAATTAGACTCTGTTGCATGCCTTATTTTTATGCCCCCGGAATCTAAGAGATTCGGGGGCACATAGTTTTTGGTCTTTCTGTCTGTTTGGCCGTTTGTCTGTTTGTCTGTCTACAAAAACCTTAACATTGGGCATAACTTTTGAATGGTAATAGATAGAGCTTTCATATTTCACATTTGTATACCTAATCACAAGACCTTTCCAGTGGTACCATAATTTTTGATCTCGTGACCTTGAACTTGACCTTTGACCTATTTTTTTCAAAATTTTTAAAAACATTAACATGCGCTGTCCGGGGGCATCAGTGTTTCACAAACACATCTTGTTTAAATGATTTTTACAGTCTTTGTTGAAAAAGAAGGGAACAAAAGAAAAACTTGAGTTTATTTATGGTCTTACGACTATGGTTTATGAGCTACAGGCCTTGCAAGGAAATGGCCTATTTTTGCATTCTTTGCTGCTGATTGAAAATGATGATTACGCATATGACGGTGACCCTATCCTATAGGCCACAGCCCCATCCCAACCCGGAATCTTTGGACTCTGGTGAACTAAAAAATATGCACACCAATGACCACTCCAAGTTTACTATATATATTAAGTAAGAAGGGGCCTTAACACTTAAACTACCATGGTAATTCCTCAAAAGACAACAATTCTGGGTTTTTCCTTTTCTTTCTCAGAAAAAAATGCGGCTTGACTTTTCGTATGATTTGTCTGTTGGGCCTGCACATGAAAAGTCTGGCAACGAAAATTAAGACAGAAAAAAAGACTCATTATCGTCTGCCTGTTGTGATTGTAGCTTTATAAGTTTATTACAGTTGAAAACTATGGCAAGCCTTTTAACTATTTATGGTAGATTTCAGATATCTTACATATTATATACGATATATCATATAAGCTATCATATATAAATAAAATATATAAATAATATGTCAAATACGATATCTTATTTAGGATATAAAATAGGCCGTATAAAATATCTAAATCATCAAATAAGATATCTTATATAGCATATAGAAAATCTGATATTTTGTATGGGATATTAGGTATCTTATATGGAAAAGTGGTTATCTGAATTATCCAAACATATAATATCTATCTATCTATCTATCTATCTATCTATCTATCTATCTATCTATCTATCTATCTATCTATCTATCTATCTATCTATCTATCTATCTATCTATCTATCTATACTGCCTACGCCCTTGTGGGCATTTTCGGCAGGTGTACATTATGTACACTCGAGATTTACAGGATGAAAGCCTACACAATAACCATGTAGTTACTGTAGGGATCTTTAACCTGCACATGGGATGGTTCTCCCTGGGGCCTCCAGTTAAGGTCCCGATCTGAAGGATGGCGGACTTTATGACATTCATCCCTGCAAATGATGCCAGTGGAGCCTGTTCGGATACCGAAATTTTATCACCCCTGACAGGGATCTCACCTGGAACCTCTAGCAACTAACCACTGAGCTATAACGCTATAATAGATATATACTATAAAAATATCTGCTAAATAAGATATCTTATATAATATATTAGATATCTTATGTTGTAAATAAAATATCTTATAGATATCTTTTATGTTTGGATAAATCAGAAATCTTATATTCCATAGCAGATCAGAGCTTTCAATAGCTAAGGATCCCATCCTCATTTATCTAGCGACGACTATCACACTGCACAGCTGCACAGCTGCAAAGACTGATCTTAGACTTTGCTGTGTGCACATGTAAATTGAAGGCATTGCTAAGTCTATATTATTTTAAATACATGCATGCATCTGAATCTTTGATTGTTTGTTTGATTTTAGGTTTAACGTCCCCGTCAACAATGTAAAGGCCATTTTGTAGACATTGCTTCCAATTTTGTGGGACTTTTACCCGACAATGAGATGAAATGACATCTCAAGCCCTGCCGCCCAATGAAACCAATAGGGTTTATAAGCATGGACGGTCCTACTCACACCGCTTTACCAGGGCAGGCTTAGATCGTCTAATGGATTTACCAATACTCGTGTGCGGGTCTGTTTCAGCTCTGCGTGGAATCACCATGCAGCCCATTTATTTCTTCAAGCCCCAATGGGCGGGGGCCGGCATCTGAATCTATCTATGTATCAGAAATTGATAAAAATATCTCTTGAAATTAAATTGCTCCCACCTGGTATTTCTGATTTATGGCTTGCTGCAAGAAAATGGAACATGATACACTTCTTTCCTAAACATAAACAATCACAACTAATCTCTTGTGGTTTCATCAAATAAACACAGAATGTTGACCTTCCAGGTCATGGAAGTTGTGCTGTGGAAAGTGTAGGACTGATATCGAAACAACAACTGTTACCGCTTATTTCTTTGGAAAGCCCATAGCGTAACCTTTAACGCTCTCTGGCCTAATTCATCAGATGAAAAACTGTTTGTATTCTTTCTTATTTTTCCCACAAAGCAGGATTTGACATCTCATGTAACTTGTCTCGAAGTTGTGATGTTAGACAAAATAACCCTTGTCCAGCTGAACCCGGATTTGTCTTATCTTTCTGAAGAAGCCATCTGATCAGGATCTACCTTGTTTGTCATCCAGAGTGTGAATTTGTTACAATAATAGGCATCAAGTAATCTGATTGGTTGATAATCAATAGTGGGTGTGGCATGTTCAAATATTCAGTAGGCAAAGGGTTTAGCCATTTTATACGGGAAACCTCATAGCTGGTACAAGGTCAATATCAATCATTTGAGCCTGCGCATGACAAAACCTACAATTAAGACATGTGTGTCCAGCGAAGAATCAGATCAGCATGTGCATCTATATAGTCTAAGCAGTGACTTCTCTTGCTGCATGAAGGAGCAATGGGCCCTTAGCTATCCTCAGAGCGCACAGCGAAGACTCTGACCAGACTGTGCGGATGCGCAGGCTGGTCTGAGTCTTCGCTGGGTGCACATGTCTTAGTGTAGGTTTTGTCGTGCGCTGGCGCGTTTAGTTTTGTGATTATATAATGAAACTAGAATCGCGCAGTCGATGGCAAGCCATCGCATATCCCCACGCTTCCCCGCAGGCCCCATCCCCTGGGCCATCCCCTAGGGGTGTTTGACCCGAGGGGTAAAATTTTGATTGTGATGTATTCTACTTATCATGCCGTTCGATTTAATATGCTACACGACCATGTTCTGAAAACTTTGATTTTTTATCCCCAAGGTGCCCCACCCCTGGCCCTACTCTCAGGGGTAGGATCAAAATTCCGAAAGTGTTATGCACTCCCCAGACCAAAGTTTTATCAGTTCCCAAAATTTCAAGTTTCTATCTGTAACGGTCTAGGAGGAGTTATCCGGTAACAGTAATGTATGGGGGTAAAGGGGTCAAAATTAGTTTTTGACCTCTGGTGACCTCAAAATTGACCCCAGGGGTCAAATTTTGGTTGGAATGTTTTCTACTCATCATGCCGTTGGCTTTGATATATTACACGACCATGTTCAAGAAATTTTTGTTTTTGACCCCCGCGAGCCCCACCCCCTGGGCCCACCCGTAGGGGTGTGATCAAAATTCCAAAAGTGTCATGCACTCCCCAGGCCAAAGATCTAACAGTTACCAAAGTGTCAAGTTTCTATCTATAACCTTCTTGGAGGAGTTATCCGGTAAAGGGGTCAAAATCAGTTTTTGACCTCTGGTGACCTCAAAATTGACCCCAGGGGTAAAATTTTGGTTGGAATGTTTTCTACTCATCATGCCGTTAGCTTTGATATATTACACGACCATGTTCTGGAAATTTTTGTTTTTGACCCCCGCGGGCCCCACCCCCTGGGCCCACCCGTAGGGGTGTGATCAAAATTCCAAAAGTGTCATGCACTCCCCAGGCCAAAGATCTAACAGTTACCAAAGTGTCAAGTTTCTATCTATAACCTTCTAGGAGGAGTTATCCGGTAAAGGGGTCAAAATCAGTTTTTGACCTCTGGTGACCTCAAAATTGACCCCAGGGGTCAAATTTTGGTTGGAATGTTTTCTACTCATCATGCCGTTCGCTTTGATATATTACACGGCCATTTTCTGGAAATTTTGATTTTTGACCCCCGCGGGCCCCACCCCCTGGGCCCACCCGTAGGGGTGTGATCAAAATTCCGAAAGTGTCATGCACTCCCCAGACCAAAGATCTATCAGTTCCCAAAGTTTCAAGTTTGTATCTATAACCGTCTAGGAGGAGTTATCCGGTAAAGGGGTCAAATCAGTTTTTGACCTCTGGTGACCTCAAAATTCACCCCAGGGGTCAAATTGTGGTTGCAATGTTTTTTACTGATCATTCCGTTCGCTTTGATATATTACACGACCATGTTCTGGAAATTTTGATTCTTGACCCCCGCGGGCCCCACCCCCTGGGCCCACCCGTAGGGGTGTGATCAAAATTCCGAAAGTGTCATGCACTCCTCAGACCAAAGATCTATCAGTTCCCAAAGTTTCAAGTTTCTATCTATAACCGTCTAGGAGGAGTTATCCGGTAAGACGGACGGACGGACGTACGGACGACGAAGACTATTACAATATCCCCACTTTTTCTTCGAAAAGCGTGGGGATAACAATTACAATTGTTGACTATTTATTCATTGGGCATGGTGTGATGTCGACAAAAAATACAAATTTTGACCTCTGCATTTTTGTGAGGTTACATGAAAACATATCACACAGTTGGTAGAGAATGGACACGGGTTAATGACAAACTCACTATTTTCAGTGTTCAAAGGGGCACCTCTGCAAAATTAGTAAATCCAGAGTTATGGTTCTTGTCTTTTGCCCGTTTTCGGATAATGCTTTACGTTTCAGAAAAAGTTTTATGAAACTATCCCGAATTTTTTTATTTTGTTTTTATTTATTCAAAATTTTATGACATATACGACAGATCTGTGCTACAAATATACATACAATGTCAAAGGATTGGATGCAGGCACAGCCTTTATTTATCCTCTCTTTGGTGTTGTAGACATATAATATATGTTAATTATATAGATTTATCTATTGAATGTAATACAAAAAGTATTACAAAATTTTGAATAAATAAAATTGAACTATCCCGAATGGTTTCCAAGTTATAGAATAGACACGAGTTAATGACAAAATCACTATTTTCAATGTTCAAAGGGCATTTACTCCAAAAGTATGAAAGCCAGAGTTACTCGTATGTTTATACCTTCTGCACATTGCCTCGTGGTGCTTAAAAGTTCAGTCAATTTTCATTAACATATATCAAATTATTTCGAAGTTACGGAGCAGACACGCAATTGTGAGGGATGGACGGACTGACAGACCGAGGAGAAATAATACGTCTCCAGACCATGTCAGAGGAGACAAAATATGGAATGCTCTTATTGTTTTATATACAAACACATTATATAACTTTTTTCTGCTCAGATAAGCAAAGAATATATAAATTTATATAACACCTGTTAGCATTTAAAAATTCACGAGTAGGGCCAATTTCTTACTTAATTGAATTGAGCACGAAAAAAAACCTTAGACCCTGATCAGTCTGTGCAGATCCACAGGTGTATCGGAGTTTTTGAAGGTCGCACAGGCTTCTTGTAAGTTTAGTTTAATCGTTCTCGGGTCATTTAGAAGAAGGATTACCTAAGTATTCGTCGTTACCCGCATTTGCGACTAAAGCTGCAGAATTTGCGAATGTGCCAATGTTCCGAGCTGAAATGAAAACATGTAAAATTAACAATATTCTGATTATCCGGCACCTTGAAATCTTGAATGATACCATTGGTTACATTTCAAATCAAAGCACTGACAACATTGGCGGGTCGATCTGCGGGTGAGAGTTGGCTGAAAATACAGTAATTCCAATTTTAAGACCATCGTTGGTACTGTTCAAAAGTGGTCTTCAAGACCACTTTTGAACAGTACCAAAGGTGGTCTCTGACCAGAGGACACTGTATGCCGAAAACACAAAGAAAGAATAACTTAATCCTTCTCAATAAGCTTTTTAAAGCAGAATTAGTCTTAATTTTAGGTGGTCTTAATAGCGAAATTTCACTGTATTCCTGAACTGAGGCTTAGACTCTTTCGTTGTAGTAGACCCTGGTCAGACGGCGTTTTTTTCTGATCTGGGTGTACAATGTAAAACCCAACACAAGAGTCCAATCCAGCTCGATTACAGCGGCAACCCTCTTTATACAACACTCTGACCCCACCACGGTAATAATACGCGGCTATAAATAACCGGTGCCTGGACTTCGTACTAACGAGATAGTCAGGTGGACATCAGCAACTCAAACTTACTGCGCTTAGTACCGTTGGGTAAAAATGACCTTTCCAAATTGTAGCTGCAGATCTAGTTTGTTGGTTGTTTAAAACAGAAGTGATAAAGATTTTGCACGGCCTTATAAACTTTGTTGAAAGGGTTGCTCTTTTCACGGACTTGGCCGAAACTAGCTAGTCTGGCCCAGAAAACATGTACACTACATATGTTCCAGTTTTGTGGTGTATTCCTTGCTTCCAAAGGATAACCCTTTTATAAAACATATTGTAAACGTAATGACCTGTTTGGAGATTTTACTACTTCCGCGTCACGCCACTTATCTAACTAGTAAACCACATATGCAAATGCTACTTCCTTTGTTTGGGTTTCCATTGTGGTCTGGTCCATTCATGTTTGTGTTTCTTTCCCTTTGGTGTCTTTGATGGGTGGAGTAAGTTAATTGTATCGATTCCTGATCTTTGTTTCACTTCTACTTTCATTTGTGATATTGCAGTAAGATACTTTTTGCCCTTGTGGAAAATGTCTACTGGAACGGGGATTAAGGACCAGTAGGTATCGATGTGTTCAAACAATATCTACATGCTTATACTAATGCAAGCAGAAGAACAGAAAATATATTCTGCTGCATCTGCTGTAGAAACTTTCTATAGATCCCATTATCAAAGTCTTCAACATTTCAATCTACTAGATCACACGATTTTTCCTTCAAAGAAATATACAACTCTACAAACAATCTCAGTCTTGTCTGGATCAGAGAACTAGGCGCTGCAGCAGCTGATGGTTGCAATGTAAAAGTAGGTTCTTTTGCTCCGGCATTTTAGTGCTGTCGAGTCCTCACCGTTGTTTCATCTCTGTGGTTGTTTGATTTTTTGTGTTCACGGAGATGTTGCACTGATGAGTTAGGAGGCCTTCATGCGGACTGAACAAATTATTTGTCTAAATCGCGACGGAAGTAAGGGGCGAGGATTTTGGCCTCGTACAATCGATTTAAGCCCCCCCCTCCCCCCCCCCTCCCCCCCCCGTGGAATTCCTTTCCGCTGACCGGTTTGTCTTTGGGTGTTTGTGTCGCTTATTTTATTTTGGATAGCCTATTGGCCATTTTGTGGGAAAGTAACTGTCCTTTTGGCTTTCCGCTGTTGATGTTCCCATTGTGGCCTGTTGTTTCATGTTTGTGTTTCTTTCCCTTTGGTGTGTCTGATGGGAGCTGTGGGTTAATTGTATCGATTCCTGATCATTGCCTCCACTTCTATTCTGTAGGGTATCTGAGCAGTCCAAGATGCAGCTGGGTAAATGTGATGAGACTCTTTGGCAGCTCGCAATGACGTAAGCGAAGTCATGGACATCGGTACTACAATCGTAATAATTTTCATGCTGTCACATTTGATACTCCCCGTTTGAGCTGAGGTTTTACGTCAACACTATTTAGGTCACCCTTCTGCATGTACAGCAGTCATTAGGACTTCATTATTCACGCACCAAGTAAACTTCACTCTTTGAAGAAGGAAACATTGAACTGGTGCCTATAATTTCGTTCAGGCTGTACAAGCCTGTCAAAACAATTTATCCAGAAGAGACTCAACTCGTGATTTTCTGAAACATGATTTCCGAAACAAAGGTATTGACGCCGTTTACATATCAAGCAATATTCAGAACCATAAGATATTGACCTAAAACATACAAGCGTTCGCCAAAAACGAGATCCCACGCACCATATTCTACAATTATTTGTCTCCCTTTCCATCTAAACATTTCAAACATAAAAGTGTTGCAAGATCTAAATACTGAGAGGAGTAATCAAAACCCCTCAACGTCCCTGCGTTCTGCTACATTCCAGCCGGTCATATCATAACAAGAGACCGCAATACAGTCAGGAATAGCAAACTCTGGGACAATATTTCCAAAAGCCTAAATACAAGGAACGCGGGTACTTTACTTGGAAACACAATTCCAAATTAGTTTTGGATTTGGTTGAAGGGTATGCACAACACTGGGTCAAGAAAGAGGAGTTGGCTCTGAATGAGTAAATTCTGTAATTTCCTTGGTTAAAAAAAAGCTTCTTAGTACTAAGCAGATCCATGTCTCGCCGACATAAAATCGGTGTCTGATGATCCATATGTTGCTGCGGACTTAGCTGAAGACTTGAAAAGATTGACGTTGTTCCAGCCGACAACGCATCTAACAACATTGTGTCTATTTGCAAAACACACAATATAAACTGCTTAATGGGCGAGCTGGGTATAAGTACCGTGACTGGAAACCCTACATATAATCTTACTGTTATGTCCAAGGACGAAATTCTCCAAAATAACCAGTCGGTGATGCTCACATTCGGACTTTCCCTCCCAGTGGAAGATATTGACCTTCTAAACGTGTACTGGATTCCTAACTTTCACAAGAATCATTTCAAGCAGAGATACATTGCGGGTCCGGCTCTTCTTTCTCATGCGATTAAAGAAGATTTTGCAGAAGTGATGTGACACTGCTTATCAGGAAAACACACCTATATAATTTTGATACACTTCAACCCACTTTTATATAGTAAAACCGGGGTTTACAGGGGTAAATCTTATTTTTCCTATTTTTGCTCTGAAATTAGCCTGTGGGTACTCGCTAGAACCGCCTCGATGAGGCGGTCCTAACGACTACCCACAAACTATATTTTGAGCAGAAATAAGTGAAATATCACAATTTTTCATTGTAAATTTTTCATATTTTCGACGATAAAGGTTACAATGAATTTGTATAGGCGTGGTTTCGTAATGATATGCCAGGAGCGGTGTAAATCAGCTGTGGATTTTGAAAAACTCCAAAGAGCCTTCTCCTCATACTTAAAAACCCCAAAGAGCCTTCTCCTCAGACTTAAAAACTCCAAAGAGCCTCCTCCTCATACTTAAAAACTCCAAAGAGTTTTAAGAAAATCTATAGGCACTATCTCTACACTCGGTCATACGAAAAAGTATTTCGATTTCTTTACTCTTTACACAGCTATTCCTCGTGACAAATTAAAATCTAGAAGGAAATCATCAATCAGTGTTTCTTCCATAAGAATGGCAACCGTCGTTTCAAGTATGTTGTCACTGGCTACAAAGATACACTTCGTTCTTGATCACTCTGATGCACCACACGATACTCAGATGCAGATGTCAAAAAGATGCTGGCTTATTTTTGTGGAGTTCAACGGACGGGTATTTCAGCAAACAATGGGCCTACTGATGGGTACTAACTGTGCACCGCTGCTTGCTAAAATACGTCATAATCGTTCTTGAGGAGTTTGTAAAAAGCCTCACCAAAGCAGACACGAAACGCTTTATATAGGGATTACATAATCTGTTCAGTCCTTACAATGTGGCAGTTTCCAGAATTAGTTCTGATGCTTTTTGCTAATGACAAGTCATTTCCTTTGTTCAGTCCGATAAGCATGGCGGACAGAGTTTTTTTTAACAAGTAATGCTTACAATCCGCGTACGTCTGATTGCACCATTCCTTCTGGGGCTCGAGCCGAACAGCCAGCTAAATTGTATTAACCGCGGCGGAAGATAAGGGTGAAGGTTGAGCCCCCGTACTCCCCCGATAATTATTACTTACCGCCCAAAAGGCGAGACTTTCATTGCAGTTTCATTTGTTTTATGTTTGGCGCTTTTCAATTGTAAATTGTAAATGTTTAAATCTTTTTAATTCAGTAAAAGTAACTGAGTTGCCGCTTATTTTGGAAAGAGCTGCCAACTCGCCAACTTGTCGCTTGATAAGATGTCTGTCTGTCTTCTCTTTGATGTTTGAGATAGGCTTTGTGTTCTGATTCGATCAGTTCCAGAAGTATCTTTACTCATTTAATTGTCATGCCTGGCGCCATTCGTTCACGGATTTGATTATGGCATGGACACTATGACCACAACTACTTTTCATGGTTATACTTTGGAAGCAATATACCACATAACTGATAATTAAGGTAGTGTTCACTGTTTCCTGGGCCAGACTGACTTACTTTCGGCTAACTAGGCCTCATTAGAGACCCGAAAATATTGTTTTAATTTCTCAATGATCATATAGAACATATAGTCTACACTATACTGAAGGGCAGGGAGACTTTTACGGCCACCAAATATTTCCCTAACACCAGCTGTAGTTAATTTAAATATGTTAAAAATCTATCTCTTGAAAGAAATTGAAACATATTTTTACCGCGATTACACATAAAATTCAAAACACTTAAAATGCGTCTTGAATGGCGCGAATGTCGCCCATGTGCGTGGTGAAGATAACCGGAGTACTCGGGAAAAGCCACCGACCTTGCGACCACTACTTTTTCGAGTTCCTAAGCCGGCAATCGAACCGTGCCGCGACGGCCCTGTGCCATCTAGGCCCTAACATGTCTTTTTGAAGTGTAGGTAGTACAGAATGGATAAAATAGAACTGAAGACAATGATCAGGAATCAATACTGTTTACCCACACCACCCATCAGGGACACCAAAGGGCAAGAAACACAAACATTAAATGGAAACATCAATAGCGGAAAGCCAAAAGGTTAGTTACCTTTCCACAAAATGACCAATTAGCTATCCAAAACAAAAAATATTAGCGATACCCACATTCAAAGAGAAACCGTAACAAAAATAAACCAGACAGAAGAACCGCCTTGGAACGGGCAGTGTAAAGAATTTTTCAATGGGGGGGGGGCTTAAATCGATTTTACGCGGCCACAATCCTCGCCCGTACTTCCGTTGTGATTCAGTTACATAATTTCAGTCTGCATGAAGTCACTCGCCCTGTAAACCATTAGTTCCAGCCCCAGTCTTTCGGATAAGACAACTTACCTTGTGTTTTTGCCAATGTGTCATCCGACCAATCAAATGTGTGCGCTGCCTTGGTGTATAAGCGGGTATGGCCCTCATCTGCGGTGAAGAGGAAATCGTTACGTCCAATACGTAAGGTTTTAATTGCACTTGGTTGTCGTATCCCTCGTAGATAAGAATAAATTCGGCGATGGACACCTGAAATTTATGCGATACGTACCATAATTAAGACACCGTGTCACGTTCATCTCAACTAAGCTTAAAATACATCCCAGCAGGCACATGACGTAATGGTGACGTCACATCTAGTTCGGTGCAGCGTTATGACGTTTTTGCAACGTCGTGACGTTGCACCGACGTTGATTTGACGTTGCCTTAGCGACATGTGCCTGCTGGGATGATTAGTCTGTCCAAAATATTAAAATGTAATGAAATATTTGTTTGTTTTGTTTGTATGGTTGTTAGGAGTGTTGTTGCTTAGACAGCACTATTTAGGTTTAGTTTAGTTTAGTTTAAACGTATTTTATTGCATCAAAACATGACAAAACATGCATGCATTGGGGTTCGGTCACAAGTTCTCACAACATTAGTTACGACCCTTCCCCTACATATAGTAACATCATCGAAATTACAGTCACGCGACAATGACAAACACATAAATTATTAACATTTATACTTTAGCAGTATTTGATAAATAAATAAATAAATAAATAAATAAATAAATAAATAAATAAATAAATAAATAAATAAATAAATAAATAAAGTGTGTGTCTCTACAGAATGGTTGTGGTTTGGGATTCAGCGGTATGATATAGATCATCACGCATACATGATTCGATGCATAATCTCAGCAGTTATTAGAAAATCTACCAGTATTCTTGATGTATGTATGTACAGCATTGAAAATAATCATGTTCTCCTCGAATGGTAGCTGTGTAATACCATAAAATAAAATATCTAAATTAAGGGGGTGAAAATTTCGAGTTTCGGTAAAAAGATTTACTCTCTAATTTGCGTATTTCGGACAGCGAAAAAAGTAGTGCTCAGCATCCTCATTTTCTAAGTTACATTGACAAACAGGACTGATTAATAAATGGTTAGTGTATAAGTCACTGAACAAGTTGCTACATTTGTTACGTATTCTAGCATGCATTACAGATAAAAATCTATCACCTTGAATATAATATTTTGGTACTCCCTCTGTAATTGAATAATGACTTTTTATTGCATATTTAAAAGAATTAAGAGAAGAGCTATTGCGTAAATTCTCACCCAAGTCGTTCCCTAATAACAGAGAAGATGGAATACAAGACTTTCGAAATAGCTCTGTTCTGCAGAAAGGAACGGAGAGGTTATTACGGTTTCTGAGTGGATAATTAGTGGTTTCTCTTACGGCAGGAGGAATGAGATCAACAATATACGAGGGGACTTGCCCATTGATTGATCTGTACATGAAATATAGTTTCTGTTTTTTACGTCTCTCCGATAAAGGAGTCCAACCACATTCTTTGTATAATAATTCGAGTGAAACAGACCTTGTCAGTCCAGTTACAATTCTGGCTGCTTCATTTTGTAATATTTCTAAAGCATTAGAATCTTGCTCTGTGCAACCATCCCATACTATAGAGGAGTATTCAAGTATCGGAAGGACATATGAGTTATAAATTTGATTTAAGGCTATTCTATTTAGCGTGAATTTTAACTTTCTCATAATACCAACAACTTTTGCCGCACTATTTAAAATATTGCCAAATGTGTATGCCACTTACAATTGCTGCTAAGCGTCAAACCTAGATGTTTGTGATTATCTACAAAGGACTTCCGAAACTATGGGGGGTTTTATGCCTCAATTTTGAAAGCTTCTGCAAGCGTCTGTAGTGTGTATATATGGAATTGACCTAATGTATACTAAAAACTGACGTATGTCGAACATCATGGCATTTACCAAATGTAGAAGGATGGCACACTAGTAGAAAAATTCCACATTGAAGTGGGCGGGGGTGATAATTTTTGAAAAAAATATAAGGTAAAAAAATGACAATTCCATGTTTCATTTTCAAGTTGATATCAAGTTAGGGCTATTACAACTAAAAATTTTAACATATAGTGCTATGCACACATAAAACGCAGGTGCACTACTTCAATGCATTTTACACCAGGAGGTACAGTGCTCATCACAAATGGACACACCTGTACATAAATAATAATATTAGATATACACCTGTTATTTATAGAAGACAGGTAGCCTGCTCATTCAGGTATAACATACCTGTATTCTGTATGTACACTATATATGCTCAGCCAGGCATAAATATGTCCTTAGTTTAAAAATAAACCCTACTGTATAATGATACAGTATAGTTCCAAATCCTGTGAAGTTTTTCAATGATAGCGCTAAGCATGCATGTTGGTGTTTAGGATTTTTCACAGCCTCCCCCCCCCCCCTTGCCCAAACACGACAGTTGGTCAGAGGATGTATAAGTTAAAAATACAAATGTATGCCAAATTGTTTTATTGGGCAAGGGGGGGGGAACACATACTTATTTAAAAGTTTCTGTTTCCTATGCAACTTAATAGAAACTTGACTCAATTAAGCCAAAAATCAACAAAATTAATATTTGAGCTGTTGACCAAAATGCATATCATAATAGAACAAAGTGTTACCTTTAAGTTGCCTCTGTGATGAGTTCGTTTGGTTAAATTTGAGAATTTTATAATTTCCGGGGCAAATGTCTTAACAAAGTTTCCGAGAAGCCTCTGTGGTGTAGTGGTTAAGCTACTCGCCTGATAAACCAGGGATTGCAGGATCGATCCCGGGCTTCACCAGACTTTCGGATGAGTCTTTAAACCGAGGTCCCGTCTCCGTAAGACCTTAGCTGTTGGTGGGACGTAAAACTAAAACACTAACAAAGTTTCCGAAGTCCTTTAATTTCAGTGTCGTTGAATATTAACTTTGGAAAATTTTCAAACCCTTTTAAAGTAAAAAGCATTGCTTCTGTTTTCAGCGGATTGAACTTTACAAGCCACTGTTTTGCCCATGCAACTAAAATGTGAAGATCATGGTTAATAATACCTTCAATATCAGCAATACTAGATGCTGAAAAAAACAAAGAACTATCATCTGCAAATAACCTTGTCAAACTTAGCAGCGATTCAGATATGTCATTCACGTATATTAAAAATAATAGAGGGCCCAAGACGGACCCTTGAGGAACTCCAGCATTGATATTTTTAAAATCAGACATACACGATTTGATAACTACTCTTTGTTTCCTATCAGATAAATAATCTGAAAGCCAATTAAGTAAATCGCCATCGAAGCCATACTGGCGTAATTTAAAAATAAGTCCCTTGTGCCAAACCCTGTCAAATGCTTTATCACAAAATACCATGCAAGAATATTGCTTATTGTCTATGGCCTGACATATATGATGAAAGATGTCAATCAACTGAAAAGTTGTTGAATGACTGGGTAAGAAACCCGATTGGTATTTGTATATTAAGTTATTTTCAATTAAAAAGTTATGCATATTTTTGAATACAATACGTTCTTGAAGTTTTCCTATACCACTTAGTAAAGAGACAGGACGAAAATTAGATGGCTCTGAGTTATCACCCTTTTTTGGCAGCGGAATAAGATTCGAGTGTTTCCACATGTCTGAAAATTTACCTTCTCTAAATGATCTATTAAATAAGATGCTCAGCGGTATTGAAACTTCCTTAGCTACTGGTTTTAACATTTTATTACTAATTCCATCCGGTCCGTTAGCTTTATTTGGATTCAAGATCTCAATCAGCGTTTGGATTTCAGAAGATATACATGAAATATTTAATAATTTATTTATACTTTTTATCTCAAAGGGTGGTAAAGAACAATTATCATCGTTTAATGTCGAAATAGAAGTTAAGTATTCATTCAAACATTCAGCTTTTTCCTTATCAGTATAGTAATAATCATTTTGGCCATTTGGGGGAAATACTTTAAGAGGCGGTATAGAGCTTGTGGTGCTATTATTCTTAACAAAATGCCTTATTGTGCTCCAAAACTGTCTTTTATCATTACTGTAGAAATCACTAATAGAAGACTCCAAATTATTGAAAAAATTTTCTTTTGCATGTTTTTTTAAAGTATTTACTTTATTCCGAAGCTTTCTGTACTTTTCACGTATATTCGAACTACCCGATTTAATTAGTTTAATTTTAAGTCTGTCTCGTTTGGATTTAGGTCATAGCAACTTTTATATACATTACGTCCAAAGCACCAAAATTACAAACACCCTATACTTCTTTATGCTGCAATAGCTCATATAATGCTAACTCGGCAGTGAAGGACTTTTTCACCTCATAATAATCAACAATAAATATGACACAAAATATCTGTTTTTAGAAGAACTCTATGGGCCAGTTATATTTGAGCCAGCGCATTACAAAATCTACAAGAAGTCTTGAGCGACCAGCGAAGACTCAGATCAGCCTGCGCACCTATTATAGGCTAATATCTATACAAAGAGACATAGCAAAATGTCTTGCCATAGTGGATATGTGCGCGAGTGGATTTGGGTCCCTGCTGGTCGCACCGGTCTTATTTTACGTTTTATCAAGCGCCGGCTCAGTTTGCATTTTGCAATAAAGCTTGAAAATTCGACAAACTTCGTCTGTACGAATGATTCTGGTTTTGTTGAAACGAACTCAGTAACCTATTATTTTTTGCATCGGTATGATACAGAACGTAGAAATGTACTCGCATGCATTAGAAAACCTTTTGGGAGAGCCTATATACGTATTCTTGATTTATTATATAACAAACCACTTTGAAAAAGAGCGTGGCACAAAAAATTCGTCGCTTTAAGACGTCGCTCGTATATTCAGTCGCTTTAAGACGTCGCTCGTATATTCAGTTGGCCCCCGCCCATAGGGGCTTGAAGAAATATATTGGCTGCATGATGCTTCCACGAAGAGCTGAATCCGGCCCGCACACTTGTACTGGTAAACAGTTTAGAGGATCTAAGCCTGTCCAGGAACCATGGTGCGAGGCAGACTGTCCATGCTATTAAACCCTATTGGTTTTAACGGGCGACAGGGCTTGAGAAGTCATTTCATCTCAATGTCGGGTAAAAGTCCCACAAAATTGGAAGCAACGTCTCCAAAATGACCTTTACAGTGTTGACGGGGACGTTAAACCTCAAATCAAACAAATCGTCTATTCAGTGATATTGATAAGACTGTCTGTGAAATGAAAGGCCCAAAATTAGAAATATATCCTACATGTTTTATCTGTGAAAAAGGAAATCATTGGGCAATAATACGCAATGTTAGAAGTGAAGAATTAATTTCTCCCTCGAGATAAGATAAAGATTTTGGCCGGGTCTACAACCGTTCCTCAACATCAAGGCCACTTTAAGGATAGACTACACTTTGGGACAGTGGTCATTCTCAAATGTTCTTACTGAACCTTTATATGGTGCAATTTTAGTATGCTATATATCACATTAAAGCGTATAATGAGCAAGTTTGTGAATCGAAATTCGACTGTATTAATATAAAAATTAGAATTAAAAAATATGAGTTTTTAATATAGTTGGAGTCAGTTTTTTTAGCATTTGTGTAAAAAGGACCATTTTCTTTGGGTAGGCATCACAGGTATATGCTCTGCAATATTGTATCACAGATATTTTCTTACCTTGTTCAAAAGAAAGTTTTTAGTACATATGCTTTTTTTTTCCTGGAACGAAATTGATTGGTCATTATGAACAAAAGTTCCATTTAAAGTAGTTGAGGTCGTAGTACCAAAGCGTTAATCCAAAATCGTTAATCCATAGACAAAATGGCAAATATCAATGTTCAGATCAACATACATGGACTACAGAAGAGTGTAATCAGGCGTCCAAATGGAACAAAATATCAAAAATTCTGTGATACGTTTAGCAAGTTGGGACATCATTATATAATTTGGACACACATTTAAAGACACATTTTTGGATTGCATAACACCCAAAGGACTGATAATTAAAGAATGCAGTTTTGGGATTAGATACACTTCTGGGTATTCTGGCTGTCATACAGGTAGGTGACCAAGATATAATTTGACAATTAAGATCTATTCATTTACTTGTTTGATAACCTTGAATGTCAGGGGCCTCTGGTTACTTGTTTTCCCACACTGATAATCTTCAGACTAGGAACTAGCAAATGCAAATAAGGTGAATAATGCTATTAAGTATTATTATAATATTTCAAACGATTGCGGAGTTTCGTTCCGGAAACGAAATGTTGAAAAATATGGATCAGGGGAGATAATTTCAAATGGCCTGTTCTGTAATCCTACAACGTACTGGTAACATATTTTAAACGGTTGCTGAGTAATGCTTCGGAAACGAAAGTAAAGTAAAAATATGGATCAGGGTAGATAATTAAAAATGAAGACAAGCAGAGCTGTCATTCTTGCATGCGACACTCGGCACTGACCGGTTCTATTCTCCTACCAAGGGTCATCAACATATTTCGAACGGTTGCGGAGTTATGCTCCGGAAATGAAATATTGAAAAATATGGATCAGGAAAGATAATTCGACAATAAATATAGAGTTGATATGCGACACACTGCGATGAACTGTTCTATAAGCCTGCTATGCCTAGTATTATTGAAATATTTCAAGCGTTTGCCAAGTTATGCTCCGGAAACACAAATAAAGTAAAATATGGATCAAGGGAGATAATCCAAAAAAGAAGATAGGCAGAGTTGTCATTCGTGCATGCTACACTTCGCACTGACCTGTTCATTATTTTGTTTGATTTGAAGTTTAACGTCCCCGTCAACACTGTAAAGGTCATTTGGAGACGTTGCTTCCAATTTTGTGGGACTTTTACCCGATGTTGAGATGAAATGACTTCTCAAGCCCTGCCACCAAATGAAACCAATAGGGTTTATAAACATGGACGGGTCGACGCGCACTGCATTGCCTCGTCAGGCTTAGATCCTCTAAGCGGCTTACCAGCACTAGTGTGCGGGTCGGTTTCAGCTCTGCGTGGAAGCATCATGCAGCCCATCTATTTCTTCAAGCCCCGATGGGCGGGGCTAGACCGGTTCATTAATCCTTACAAGTATCAAACGGTTGCATCGGAAACGAAATGTTGAAAAATACGGACCAGGGGATATAATTCAAAAATGAAGATAAGCAGAGTTGTCATTCCATCAGGCTACACTGCGCAATGACCTGTTCTGTAATCCTACCAAGTATTATTGAAATGCTTCAAACGGTTGCCGAGTTATGCCCCGGAAACGAAAATAAAATAAAACTAGAATTTGTTTTTCTACAAAAACACAGATGTCTCCCCCGTTTTTGACTGCTAAGTATAACCTTGACATTGGAGGTATTGAGCTGGGTCTTGTGTGCAACACATCATCTAATGAAGATGAACATGTCTGCATAGTAACTTTAAAAATGTTCATAGAAAAATAAAAAAGTTATTGGCCGTAAACAAAAAAGCACTTTTTTACCTTTGACCTCTAAGTATGGCCTTGACCTTTGAGGTACAACACATCGTCTCATGATGGTTAACATTTCTGCCAAGTAATTTCATAATACATCAAAGAATAAGGAAGTTATTGACTGTCCATTTTTTACCTTTGACCTCTAGGTTTGACCTTCACATTGGAGGTATGGACCCAGGTCTTGCACATGACTCATGGTCTAATGACGGTGAACATTTCTGCATGGCTACTTTATAAAGTCCATCCAGAAATAAAAAAGTTAATGACTGGACACAAAAAAACAAACAGACTTTTTTTACCTCTGACCTCTTAGTATGACCTTGATCTTGGAGGTACCGACCTAGGTCTAGCGTGCACCACATCGTCTCATGATGGTTAACATTTCTGCCAAGTAATTTCACAATCTATCCAGGAAGAAGAAAGTTATTGACTGAACACTAAAAAAGGCCCCTTTTTGTCCTTTGACCTCTTGTCCTTTGACCTTTTGTCCTTGACATTTGAGATACCAACTTGGGGCATGCACACATTACATTGTCTCATGGTGATTAACATTTCTGCCAAGTGATTTCAAAATCCATCTAAAAATAAGGAAGTTATTGACAGAACTCAAAAAAGGCCCTTTTTTACCTTTAACCTCTATGTATGACCTTGACCTTTCAGGTACCAAACTGGGTCATGCGTGCAACACATCATCTCATCGAGGTTAACATTTCTGCCTAGCAATATCAAAATCCATCTAAAAACTAGAAATGGTGTTTGTAAAACACAATGCCCCCAACCTTTGCTTGTCCCTAGATGGCAAAATATTCAACAAATATTGTTAAAGACTCAAAAACATACAACAAGAATTACGCCGAAGGCTATGTCGCGTCTGTGGGGGCGCAAAGTCACCAAACCATGAAATCTAGGTCAAGGTCAAACATGGATGCCTGCATGAAAATTTCACTCCTAGTTGCAAGCATGTACCAAGTATCATCAATGAAACTCTTAAAAACAGACTCTTACATCAGTGTGAAAGTGAGGGTTGTCACACTATTTTACAAAGTCAGTGAACCATAAAATGTAGATCAAGGTCAGAAATGGATACTTGCTTTGAAGCTTCGATTCCTAAATGATTGATGAAAATATGCATGTGTGTGTGCGTGTGTGTGTTGGGATTGCATGTATGTGTGTATATATATGCATGCATGTGTACATGCATGTTTGCATGTGGGAGAGCATGCATGCATGGATGCAGGCATGCATGTGCATGCAGACATGTGTGTGCATTGATGCATGCATGTGTGTGCATGGATGGATGCATGCATGTGTGTGTTCATGCATGAGTGCATGCATGCATGTATGTACATGCATGCAACTGTGGATACATGCATTTGTGAATGCATGTATAAGTGCATGTGTGCTTGCATGTTTGCATGCATACATAAAACCATGCATGTGTGTATGCATGCATGTGTGTGTGTGTTCATGTTATGGATGAGAAAAAAAAGGCATCAGCTTATTTTCCATCAGGAATACATATATGAAATTTCAAAACAATAGCATATACGGTTCTAAAGTTATGCTATGCATCACTTTTAGCATACATTATAATGGGCGCAAATTACCAAAATGACAAAGGGCCATTACTCACAAAGTATTTTTCGGAATTTTGTCAAAGTTAAGCAGGTCTTCTACTCATCAACACCAATCTACGTGTATTCACCAACATTCAAGGATCTAGCTATAATAGTTTTTGAGATATTTTGCTGACAAGATTTTATTCAAAAAACTTCAAAGGGCAATAACTCTTGAAAGGGGCATAATCCGGACGAGAAAAAAAAATACGCGTCAGCTTATTTTCCATTAGGAATGCATATATGAAATTTCAAAACCATAGCATACACGGTTCTAAAGTTATGCTATGCATCACTTTTAGCATATATTACAATGGGCACAAATTACCAAAATGACAAAGGGCCATAACTCACAAAGTGTTTTTCGGAATTTTGTCAAAAGTTAATCAGTCCATCTACTTATCAGCACCAATAATTTCACCAATTTCAAGGCTCTAGCTCTAATAGTTTTTGAGATATCTTGCTGACAAGATTTTATTAAAAAAATTTCAAGGGGCAATAACTCTTGAAAGGGGCATAATCCGGACGAGAAAAAAAAAACTCTTCAGCTTATTTTCCATTAGGAATGCATATATGAAATTTCAAAACCATAGCATACACAGTTCTAAAGTTATGCTATGCATCACTTTTAGCATTCATTACAATGGGCACAAATTACCAAAATGACAAAGGGCCATAACTCACAAAGTATATTTCGGAATTTTGTCAAAAGTTAATCAGTTCATATACTCATCACCACCAATATACTCAACAACTTTCAAGGATCTAGCTGTAAAAGTTTTTAGATATCTTGCTGACAAGAGTTTATTAAAAAAATTTCAAAGGGCAATAACTCTTGAAAGGGGCATAATCTTGACGAGAAAAAAAAATCTGTGTCAGCTAATTTTCCATCAGGAATGCATATATGAAATTTCAAAACTATAGCATACACAGTTCTAACGTTATGCTATGCATCACTTTTAGCATACATTACAATGGGCACAAATTACCAAAATGACAAAGGGCCATAACTCACAAAGTATTTTTTTGGAATTTTGTCATAAGTTAATCAGTCCATCTACTCATCACCACCAATATATTTACCAACTTTTAAGGCTCTAGCTCCAATCCTTTTGAGATATCTTGCTGACAAGATTTTATTAAAAAATTTCAAAGGGCAATAACTCTTGAAAGGGGGCATAATCCGGACGAGAAAAAAATATGCGTCGGCTAATTTTCCACGAGGAATCCATATATGAAATTTCAAAACCCTAGCATACACGGTTCTAAAGGTATGCTATGCATCACTTTTAGCATACATTACAATGGGCACAAATTACCAAAATGACAAAGGGTCATAACTCACAAAGTATTTTTCAGAATTTTGTCAAAAGTTAATCAGTCACTCTACTTATCACCACCAATAATTTCACCAACTTTCAAGGATCTAGCTGTAATAGTTTTTGAAATATCTTGCTGACAAGATTTTATTAAAAAATTTCAAAGGGCAATAACTCTTGAAAGGGGCATTATCCTGACAAGAAAAAAAATACGCGTCAGCTTATTATTTTCCATCAGGAATGCATATATGAAATTTCAAAACTATAGCATACACGGTTCTAAAGTTATGCTATGCATCACTTTTAGCATACATTACAATTGGCACAAATTACCAAAATGACAAAGGGCCATAACTCACAAAGTATTTTTCGGAAAATGTCATAAGTTAATCAGTTCATCTACTCATCACCACCAATCTATTCACCAGCTTTCAAGGCTCTAGCTCCAATACTTTTTGAGATATCTTGCTGACAAGATTTTATTTAAAAAAAATTCAAAGGTCAATAACTCTTGAAAGGGGCAGAATCCGGACGAGAAAAAAATACGCGTCAGCTAATTTTCGATGAGGAATCCATTATGAAATTTCAAAACTATAGCATACACGGTTCTAAAATTATGCTTTGCATCACTTTTAGCATACATTACAATGGGCACAAATTACCAAAATGACAAAGGGCCATAACTCACAAAGTGTTTTTCAGAATTTTGTCAAAAGTTAATCAGTTCATCTACTCATCACCACCAATATATTCACCAACTTTCAAGGCTCTAGCTCCAATAAATTTTGAGTTATATCTTGCTGACAAGATTTTATTAAAAAAAAATTCAAAGGGCAATAACTCTTGAAGGGGGCATAATCCGGACGAGAAAAAAAATAGGCGTCTGCTAATTTTCCATGAGGAATCCATATATGAAATTTCAAAACCCTAGCATACACGGTTCTTTAGTTATGCTATGCATCAAAAGCATAACGGACGGACGAACGGACGAACGGACGAACGAACCAGAACCAATATGCCCCTCCAACTTTTTTAAAGTTGGGGGCATAATAAGAAAGTTATTGACAAAACACAAAAAGGCCCCTTTTTACTTCTGACCTCTATGTATGACCTTGACATTTTAGGTACCAAACTGAATCATGCATGCAACACAGTGTCTCATGATAGTTAACATGTTTGCCAAGTGACTTCAAATTCTATCTAAAAATAAGCAAGTTATTGACAAAAGCCGAAAAAAGGCCCCATTTTTTACCTTTGACCTCTAAGTATGACATTGACCTTTGAGGTACCAACCTGGGTCATGCACGCAACACATCGTTTTATATTGGTTAACATTTCTGCCAAGTGATTTCAAAATCCATCTCAAAATAAGAAAGTTATTGACCAAATACGAAAAAAGGCCCCTTTTTTGACCTTTGACTTCTAAGTATGACCTTGACCTTTGAGGTACCGATCTGCCTCATGCGCACCACACATCGTCTCATGGTTGTTAATAATTATACCAAGTAATTTTAAAATCCATCTCAAAATAAGAAAGTTATTGACCAAATACGAAAAAAAGGCCCCTTTTTTGACCTTTGACCTCTAAGTATGACATTGACCTTTGAGGTACTGACCTGCCTCATGCGTACCTCACATCGTCTCATGGTTGTTAATAATTATGCCAAGTAATTTTAAAATCTATCTCAAAATAAGGAAGTTATTGACCAAATACGAAAAAAGGCCACTTTTATGACCTTTGACCTCTAAGTATGAACTTGACCTTTGAGGTACTGACCTGCCTCATGTGCACCACACATCGTCTTATGGTTGTAAATATTTCTGCCAAGTAATTTTAAAATCCATCAGAAAATAAGAAAGTTATTGACCGGACAAGATTTGCCCGTACATATATACATACCGACAAACTTCCAAGGGAGATAATTCAAAAAGTATAAATGCAAGAGTTATAGTTTTTGCGCATTGCACGTCGACTAATGCTGATTAATATTTATACCAAGTTTCGTGAAGATAGCTCTAACGGTTTTCAAGTTATGGAGCGGACACGAATGTGTGACAGACGGACAGACGGACAGACAGACAGACGGACAGACAGACGCCCGGGGGAAAAACAATATGTCTCTCCGAAAAATTTTTTTTCGGGGGAGACATAAATATGTCTCAGGGAAGATAATTTACAAACGAAGAGTTGTCATTTTTGCATCCGACACTCCGCACCAAGTATCATTAAAATATTTTAAACGGTTGCGGAGTTATGCTCCGGAAGCTATATGTTTACGCCCGCCCGATCGCCGTCGAACATCTTTTTAATAAGCAGAGTTTTCCTTTGGAAAACCTGGTTAAAATAGTGTATACCCCTCTAGACCCCAGGGTTACTGTATAACATACGGGGTTTAAGGGGTTCTCTTTTCTGATATGTATACAACAAGAAACATTTTATAGTATCATCTTGACTAATACTATAAAATGCTAATGTTTCAGAATTATATGATTTGTATAACATAAATAAATAAATGCTAATTGATTCATTAAATCTTGAATTAATCAATTCATTACGTTTTTTAACTTTTGAATCAATGAAGCAATGGATGTCAGTATTTTTCCGTTACTTTTTTAAAATAAAAATGAATTTAAAACAACATTTTGCTGGAAACAATCTCATTAAAATATACCATCACACAAGTTCCCCTTATAGATCCCACTTATAAACGATATCTCAGAGAGTCTTTGCAACTAATCACCTCATAATCACTTAGAGAAGATAAGCCTGTGGTGTGCACTATGGTCCGAAGGACATGTTTATTGGAGGTTATTAAACAGTCCACCCCTTTTAAATAGAAAAAATGTGTCTTTCAGAAACTCAACCACTTTGAAGACGATCACCCACACAGAAATACTTTTTTTTTCACAAAAAGCAAAAATGTCTACTGCCCAATAAATCTATTTTAAATAAGATTTGCTGGTTTGATAAGCAGGCCCAAGCTCAATTTACCAATCAGTGTTTGCAAAAGTTTCATAGGTGTGTTTTCATTCATTCATTGAATATGTATTTTTCTCAAATTTTGCATGTTCTACTCTTGGACATTTATCAGCTGTTAACAAGTAAATGATTGGCCATGATGCTAAATAGTCATCCTCGATAAAGCGTTCGACTTACGATCGAGCGGTTGTGCGTTCGAATCCGGCCACCGGTATCGAGGTGTGTCCTTGGGCAAGACACGTAATGACACTGCCCCACTCCACCCTGGTTTAAATGGGTAGCAGTGGTGTAAAAGCCACTGCCCCTCTCTCGCGCGCGCGTGAAAACACCTGGAATGAGTGTTCGAGAGCGATTCAATAAGCTTGCAGCTTTCATCGCAATCAAACTAAAAGAATTAGTATAAACTAAACTAAATGATTGCATAATTGCTTCACACATACTTACAGACTCGTAAATTTATTGAAGATGAATCAAGGAAGCATTATGTGCATTAACTACAGCTGCATCCAGTCTCTGTTGTATCAAATCTAATTTTGTTCCATGACCACATAATGATCAAAAATGTCGATTTTAGACGTTCTCAAGATATATTTTCTTTGAAGCATGGAAACCAGTAACAGGAGGTCACTCGGGAAGGCCACAATCCAAGAACGAAGCCGTCTCAAGTCACCTATAGAAAGTGACATAGAGGCACACACAAAAACAGACGAAACATGAACCAACGGCACAAAGCCAAAAAACAGTTAAGACACTGCATAAAAACAACCGCCTTGGGACGACCAGCAGTAAAATTACTGGGTTGGGGGTGGGGGTGGGGGCTTCAACTCCAGAGTTTATGAAATTTCAACCCTCGCCCCCAGAATACACACCAAATTGCAACCCTCGCCTTGGAATACACAACAGCAATGACATGTGTAGACTCTACAAGTTTTCCTAGGCCAGACTAGCTATTTTCGGCCAAATAAGTCTTATCAATTACCCTAAAGTATTTTCAAACTTCTACAATGAAATCAATGATATAAGTTAAAATTACACCATGATGAAGGACAGAGAGCCTATTGTACTCTATATTATTGTGGTATTTCAAATGAATACAATCAAGGGAATTTTTCAGGTTTGATTTCAGGCTGTCAAAGTTAATTGTGTTTTCAAAACGTTATTCTTTTAATTTAAGGAAGATTCAATTTAATTCAAAGAATGATTGGGGTCCGTGTACTGGAAACAACCATCCCTTTAGATACATATATTTTTATATTATGTTCCTTGATACTTATGAAAGCTGGGTCTCGAAACAATTACCAGTCGTCCCATTACCTCCATCCCTATCACTGGCGTCAATTTTAACATTATCCCAATTCTTCCTTGGCAGCGGGCTCAGGTCCGTCACTAGACCACTGCTAATGTCAATGGTAGCAATGGCGTCGTTCTCCTAAAAAACAAAGTCCCCGAATTAGGAAAAGAGTAATATTTCTTGTGGTATAGGCCGCCAGAAGAAAGACAGGCTCATCTGCACTCAGCGGATCTCAAATCAATCTCTAACGCCTTAAAGATAAATAGAGCATTTTACGAGTTATCATATTATTATTATACTGATGATTTTTATATTTTTCTCTTATCCATTACGAAAACACGCCTATACAAATACATTGTAACCTTTATCACCGAAAAAATGAAAATTTTAAGATTAATTATTTTGATATTTTTCTTATTTCTGCTCAAAATATAGATTGTGGGCACTCGTTAGAATCGCCTCAATCTATATTTAGAGCAGAAATAAGAAAAATAAGGTAGGGGAGACCGGGGCCAGTTGATGCACGGGGTAGGTTAATGCAGGCATAATAAATAAGCCAATATGCAATTTATGATGTCTTAAATAACGAAATAAAGACATCACTGATAGCCGCCATCTTTTCCGGAAGTTTCGACGAATTTGGATGACAAATGCGCCTTCAGTGAAAAAAATTTCATTTTGGAGACATATGAGTAAATTTACAGATTTTTTGCACTTTTTCGTTTCGCGTACATTTATTTCTGCTTGATCACAACCAAGTTATGCACACGGGTAGCTAGATCCTTCATCTTTCAAACGACACGCTCATTTAAATGAAAACCTCATATATAGGTTGCCTGCCTTGCTGAATGTCACGTGGGGGGTGGCATGGAAGTATGAACTACACTGTTTTCTATAGGTTTACATTAGGCTTTACACTGGAAATGTAAATATAGCTAAATGATAATTGCATTATTTTCAGGTATCTGGTATCCAGCCCTTAAAGCCTAATGAGTTATGTATTGGGGGTTCTTTGTTGCGTTTGCAATTCTTTACAGCATACAGTAGTTCTAACTCAATTGACCAGCAAGAGTTTAACATTGTTCATAAGGTTTGGAAGGACTTAATATGTGCATGGTATCTATGATATTCTTAAAGATCCGTTGATTTCCCGGGTTGATTTGTATGTTCTTCTTTACAATGTTCTAAGTTTTCAGAAATAAATGCATTAAACGCATTCCAAATTTTATTGGTGCAAGTTTACACTTGCAACCATCCCTTTGATAGATTTTTGTCAATGATAATTTTAATGAAAAAAAAAAAAAATGAAATCCTATCTTATCCATACAAAATGGTAAGTTTTCTGTTGTATCCGTTGTATGAATTCATAAAAGCGAGAAAATAAATATCGCCTCAACTTACCCCAAGCGTTGCATCAACTTGCCCCACTGCTTGGGAAAGTTGATGCAGTCGACTTGCTCAAGAAATCTATTGAAAATGAGGATAAACAATCCAAATATTCGGGATTGCGCTTAAATTTTAAATGCAGAAAAGATGGAGATTTAAGAATATGCAAAAAATAACAAAATCGGTTGGTCCAGTGAAGATATATGTCAAAACGTCTAAAAAGTGCATCAACTGCCCCCGGTCTCCCCTATACCCCTGCAAACCCAACTTTTACTATATAGAAGTGGGATTAAAGGGGGTCAAAATTTTATAGGCGTATTTACGTGATGTCTGACCCAAGCAGACATTGTTAGTGTTCGTTAGTATCGCCTCAAAGAGGCAGTTCTCACAAGTACCAATAATCTATGTTTTTGAGCCAAAATAAGGAAAATGATGAAGACCACCATAGAAGCTTTTCTCTATAAACGTTGGGGTTAAAAGTGGATGCAAACTTGGTCAGAATACAATTTTTTTCTGGATGCATAAAGAAGCTTTCTGCCAATGACCAACCAAATAGGGGACGCATGTGGAAGACACTGATCAGGCCGCGCAGATGTGTAGGTTGATCTGTCGCTTAGCTTGGCGCCCGTGCTTGAAGATAAAATTTTAGGTGTGGCCTATATAATGTCATCTTTTATAACTGTACGTGTAGGTCGGGAATTGTGTTATCCTAAATGATTGAAATTAAAAAAGTTTTCTTGCACATCAGACAAGGAAATCCGTGATTTTACCCAGGGATAGAAATTTGTGTTCTGACCCTGGTGTTCCTACCCAATATCGAATATTCCCGCGTGTTTGATAAATGTACTGGTTGAACACGACCTCGTGTGCGTCGTCGTTAAGGTTGACGTCATGCACGTTACGTGACGTCACTAAACATTCCTGTAGTGTAATCACAATATGGCGGACGTTGGTAACCGAAGTGACTGCAGCATTAAAAATCCGCTCTAAAAATGGAAGGTATGCAAGAAAAAGAATCCTATATTGGTGTGAGGGGCGGATAGAAAAATCCGTCCCTCGGGATCACTGTCCGGCATCACTCGGCAAGCCTCGTGATGCCGGACAGTGACCCTTGGGACGGATTTTTCCATCCACCCCTCACATTCATATAAGATTCTTATAATATCCCCTCCCATCAGAGACACCAAGGGGAAAAGAAACACGAAGTAAATTAACCCTTATCTAAACATCATAGATAGTCGAAAGAACAGTTACTTTCCCACAAAATTGCCAAACGGCTATCCAAAATAAATAGAGGATCTTACATGAGTGTTCATGTAATATTGAATTTATTAAACGAGTTGATAAAAAGGGATGAAATGCGAGGCTCTGCCGAGCATTTTATCCGTTTTCCTCAACGAGTTTAATAAATTCAATTATTCATCAGCACGAATGCAAGATTCTATTTATCATATGACATTTAAAAAAAAAATTATTCACGATTATTAACAAAAATGTCAATATTCCGCCATTAGTAAACGCGACGTCGTTAAGGACGTCGTACATGTAACTTTACGGGACTTATCTAGCTAATTCGCATATTTAATCCACTAGTGGATTATCGAAAATAAAACATGGCGTTATTACACTCTCGGACGCAACGTCATATGATAAAAATATATAAGCAATACATACATGCAAAGAAAAACTACAACAAATAACAAAAGCACAACAAACGTGTGTCATGCCCGTCTGTTATTTTTTCGTATGTCACAAAGGGAGATATATCAATTAAATTGCATGATATGGGCCCCGTCAAGCGATTTTGGTACTTATCGCTTATGCGAGCAGCGAAGGTTCAGGCGAGCAGTGAATCAAGAGTAACCTTCAGACAGAATGCCATATCCCTGGCCCCTATGAATGGCTGGGCATGCGCAGTTAAAATTTGTCATGACGGAATGCTCGAAGACACAAATTCGCTTGGCTGGGCTCATATAATAATGGGACTTTGTCAGAATGTAGCTCTTGTGAAGATACAGATGCGTTTCAAGTTTCATGAGGCGGGGTCAAATACGTTATGAAATATGACCAAAGCGGTTTGTTAAATTCTCGAAAAATAGGACAAAGTTCAAAGGTCAATGTCACAGGTAAAACAAAATTGATATGAATGGAAAAATCTTCCCAAACGAAACACAAAATGTGAAATTTGAAAGCTGTATTGTTTGTGGTATCAAAATGAGAGACCAAACCATTTTCTTGAAATGGGTGTTTTTCACTGGTCAAAAAGAAAGATAAAACTCAAATTGCATGATATAGTTACGGAACTTGGCCAGAATGTGTGTTTGTGTCAAGATTCATGAGGCTATGGTAAATAATTTTGGAAATGTGACCACGGTTAAAGGTTTTGGTTACATTTTCGAAAAATGGGTCAAAGTTGAAAGGTCAAGGTCACAGGTAAAAAAACCCTGATATCAGTCGATCAGGAACGATCTTGTCCCAAGGAACATCCATGTGAAGCTTGAAGGTTGGATTGTTTAGTGGTATTAAATGAAAGAGAAAAACGTTTAAAAAAGACGGAGAGAAAAGGGGTGATAATTCAGTTAAATTGCTTGATAGAGTTACGGAACATGGATGGAATGTAACTCTTGTGATGGTGAATATGCGTGTGAAGTTTTATAAAGCTAGGCTAAATGCTTATGGAAATATGAACAAGGTTAAAGTTTTTAGTTAAATCTTTTTAAAGTAGGCCAAAGTTCACAAGTTAAGATCACACGTTAAAAAGTTTGGTATCAGTGGAAAGGCCTTGTTCTAAGAATTGTCCATGTAATGTTTCATTGCTCTATTATAAATAGTATTGAAATGAAAGGAAAAATGTGTCTCAGTAAAAAAAAAAAAGTAGAAAGTGGAGATAATTCAGCCAAAATCAGCAATACAGTTATGGCCCTTGGGCAAAATGTAGCTCTTGTGATGGTGAGTAAGTGTATGAAGTTTAATGGGGCTAGATCAAATACTTTCGAAGTTATAGCCAAGATTAAGATTTTTCGGACGACGACAATGACAACGAAGACGCCGGAGTGACGACAATAGCTCGAAATGTTTCTTCGAAAAACAACAATAACAACAACAGCAACAACAACAACAACAACAACAGTCGAGCTAATAAACCACGACAGAGAACCACCTTGGAACGGTCAGCAAAATGTATTTCACTGGAGGGGGCTTTACAATATACGAGGGCTGATTGATATGCTGTCAGCCTCATATTGAAGGATTTCAATTTTGTCGGACATATTCTATTGTTTTTCAACATAATACCCCCCAGAATCTATGCACTTTTGCCAGCGGTGTTTGAGGGCCTTAATGCCACTTTCATACAACTCCTTTTCTTGGCTGTTCAGAAAGTCATCCACTGCAAATATGGCGTCGTCATCGGACTGAAAGTGGGTGCCTGAAATAGCCGTGTTCAGTTTTTGAAATAAATGAAAGTCTGATGGAGCGAGATCAGGTGAATAAGGCGGTTGCCCAATCAATTTAAAGCCACAATCGTGAATGGCAGCCATATCAATGACAGACTTGTGAACTGGTGCATTGTTCTGATGGAACAACACACCTTTAGTGAGCTTTCCGCGGCGCTTAAATTTAATATTTTCCCGACAGAAGTGAAGCATAATATGCGTCATTGATTGTTCGTCCCTTTTGGAGATTTAATGTTTTAGCAGAATACCATCTGCATCCCAGAAAACCGAGGTCATAACCTTCCCAGCTGATTGAACAGTCTTTGCCTTCTTTGGCGGGGTGCTTCCATTGTTTCGATTGTTGTTTGGCCTCTGGGGTAAAACGATGGACCAAGTTTTCAGCCACAGAGACAAATCTCTGAAGAAAGTGGGCAGGCTCTTCCTCAAAAAGGTTAAGATTAGCACCCGATAATGCGCGCCCGGTGTGCATCTGATAAGCTGTCAGAAGTCTTGGTACCCATCTGACCGAATGCTTTCTCATTGCAAGATCCTCTGTCAGAATGGCATGCACTCTTTCTTGTGAAAGGCCAACTCTACTGGCTATATATCTTTCTGTGCCTCGTCTGTCAGTCATAACAATATCATTGACTTTATTGATCATTCTTGGGGTTGCAACATTTACAGGCCTTCCAGAAAGGGGGTCATCCTCAAGGCTTTGTCGGCCGCACTTAAATTCCGTCACACAATTTTTCACCGCAGCATATGAAGGGGCATCTTTCCGATATCATTATACATATCCTTAGGTGTTAAACCCTTTTTATGCAAAAATTGAATCACTGCTTCTTCAAGGATTTTGTCCATTTTGCAAAAGCTGCTTGTCTTGTTTACTTTAGAGTGCTACCTCGACGATATAAACTGACCAAATGAAATCAGTCCTTGGGTACACGGCCCAAAGGAAACATACTGCAATTTTGCGAATTTCGAATAGGCAGTCAATTCAAAGACTGATATAAATCAAAATGGGGTCCAAATAATTAAAAATTTGTCTAGAATATGACTCTAAACCAATAATTTATTTCCGATTTCTCAGAATATTCATGCTGATCTCAAAGGACCAAAAGTAAAATATAAACTGCACTATGGTTGATGTACGGGGAGACGTTTTACGGCCGCCACACGGCACAACACCAGCTGCAGTGAAGGCAAATAAAAATAAAAAATGAGTTCCTTTAAGAGCAATGAAAACATTCATAAGAAGGAAGATGGGTCATACTACGTAGTTTCGGCTAATAAAGCCACATCAGTGACCCTGTAATGATCCGGCAAAGAAAGCCAGAGGAAACATACTGCCATTTTGCGAATTTCGAATAGGCAGTCAATTCAAAGACTGATATAAATCAAAATGGGGTCCAAATAATTAAAAATCTGTCTAGAATATGAGTCTACACCAATAATTTATTTCCGATTTCTCAGAATATTCATGCTGATCTCAAAGGACCAAAAGTAAAATATAAACTGCACTATGGTTGATGTACGGGGAGTAACCCTTCATGGCTCGAACAACTGCTGTTTCGAAACAATTTTCATTGTCCAAAACGGATTCGAGTCATCGAAGTTCGTTAGCTGGATGTAATCCCCAGGGTATGCTAATCTGTCCACCTCTGGGGAAAAACTGTAGGCTGTAGGTGCTTGATAACTTTTGATTACTTTTGTCCAAGAATATATATAAGGACCGCTTGACCGTTGTATACTCTCGGAAAAAAGTTATCGTTCCATCATGAAGTGAGTGTTTGAGTTTTACGTCTCACCAACAGCTGAGGTCATACGGAGACGAGACCTTGGTATAAAGACTCATCCGAAAGTCATGAGAAGCCCGGGATCGATCCTGCTACCCCTGGTTTACAAGGCGGGTAGTATAACCACTGCACCACAGAGGCTTCTAATTCCATCATGAAAACATGCCTATATTATTATGACCCCTTCGAACCCCATTATTTTAATTGTAAAACTGGGGTTTACAGGGGTACACCTTATTTTCGTTTTAAAATATAGACTGTGAGTACTCGTTAGAATCGCCTCGATGAACGTGTATCCACAATCATTATTTTCATTTTTACGGCGGTAAAATTCACAGTGTATTTGTATAGGCGTGTCTGCTAAGGATCACCAAAGAACGCACCTGTAGCGTGACGAAAGCTTTCTTGTTGTCTTCGGATATTGTGACGCATTCTGGTTCTAAATCTTGTACCAGTGTTGTCGGTGTTGACAATATAGTTCTCGGGATGTATTTGGCTGGAGACCGAATATCAGTCCTAAGAAATAAATAAAAAAAAATATATTAACGAAATCGATCTCGACTTATATCCCGAAAAAAACAAACAAACAAAGAAATAAATTAAACAAAAACTCTTTTCGTAACAGAAAACTGTATTTTGCAGGTAGCACGTAAAATCCGATTATTGTTTCTTTATCTGCTTTTTCTGTTTCTTTTGTTTTCTTTTTTCGAACTTGGTTTGTTTTTAACATTAATTGAATACGAGGACTGTTCAAATATGAATGCAACTAAGCACATAAAAATGATTCCGTGATAGATTTCGATGAAAACTTTATTTTGTCCCCTCAAAGTATTCCCCTTCAATAGATATACAAACTTTCAGTCTTCTGATCCAATCATTGAATGCATTTTGGTAGTCTTTTCGAGGTATACTATGAAGGCACTGGAATATTGCAGAACCGAGGTGTTTGCGCTGTACAAATTTTCGACCAGAAAGGGATTTTTTTTTCAGCCGCGGGAACAAAAAAAGTCACACGGGGAAAGGTCAGGGGAATACGGGGGGTGAAAGAGTTCAACAACCTTTTCCTGCTTCAGATAGTCTTGCACAATGAACGCCTTGTGCGATGACGCATTGTCATGTAGCAATCTGACATTGGCCAAACCAGTTGCGGGTCTTCGTTCTTTGAAATATTTCTTCAATTTTCGAAGAACTTTATTCTTGTAAAACTTCGCATTTACAGATTTGCCTTTAGGCACAGCAACCTAAATAGCAGGGCCGTGATTTGAAAAGAATATTGGCATACATTACCTTCTGGACGCTCATGGTCCGCTTTGCAATGCATGGTTTTTTGCAATACTTTGTTGCCCATATTTTGTTATGAATCTTTCGTTTTGGCTCAAAAAAGTGAACCCATGTCTCGTCTCCTGTGACGATATTAGCGAAAGACCGTGCATTGTAATTTGGAAACTTTTTAAGCAACTTCTTGGCGCACTGAACGCGTGTCTTTTTCTGCTCATCTGTCAACAGATGGGGAATCCATCTAGCACAGATCTTTCTCATTTTCGAATCCCGTTTCAGAATTGTATGAGCTGCTAATGAGATGCCGACCATACTAGCTATTTGCCTAGTGGTGTCTCGTGCATCGGTAGCAGCTATTTCTTTCACTCTAGCAACCATTTTGGCAGATGTTGCTCTTTTCGGCCGACGATCATGTGGTGCATCTTGTGTTGAACCTAGCCCACAGCTGAATTTCTTACAGCAACGAAAAACTGTCGGGAAAGACATTTCATTATGCCCATAAACCGAACATATTTCATCAAAAATGCCTTTGCACCATATACCAAGAATACAACGATTCTTAATATAGGACCGTATTTCAACGGCGTACTCTGACCTTCTTCCAACCATGTTTTGTATTAGTATACAAGAGTAGACAGTGTTTATCGAACAATATACATGGCTAGAGTGAACGGATTTTAACAGGTTTGGTATCAATGTACAGGTAAAATGTTTTCTACGCTGTGATATTTATTTCCAGGTGATTTTCGCATTAGTGCATGAGAAAACGTTCTACTTGCATTTGAACAGTCCTCGTAGCTTTTATTTTAATGACCAGTTTTCTTTAAGTTTCAGGCCTACGTTGTGCAATGAATATAGTAAATACATGGTTAGTGTTTTAACATTTTTTGTTTGTTTGTTTGATTTGAGGTTTAACGTCCCCGTCAACACTGTAATGGTCATTTTGGAGACATTGCTTCCAATTTTGTGGGACTTTTACCCGACATTGAGATGAAATGACACCTCAAGCCCTGTCGCCCAATTAAACCAATAGGGTTTATTAGCATGGACGGTTCACTTCGCACCGCGGTTCCTGGAAGGCTTAGATCCTCTAAGCGGTTTACCAGTACTAGTGTGCGGACAGGATTCAGCTCTGCGTGGAAGCATCATGCAGCCATATATTTCTTCAAGCCCCTATGGGCGGGGGCTTTAACATTAATTAAAAAGCTTTTGGTTTTATGACCAGTTTTCTTTACGTTTCAGGCCTACATTGTGCAATGAATATAGTAAATACATGGTTAGTGTTTTAACCCTTTTTGTACAAAATGGAATCTTCCTCCTTATATATGGCAGGAATCCGTTTCAAATTTAGGGGTGTCTGGTTGTTTTTTTCTTCAAAATTTTATTTGGAAATTGGCTGAACTTTTTGCAAATAGTGTAGGCCCTGATCAGACGCCGCGTTCTGCGGCGTCTGCTCTGGGCCTACACTGTTTGCCACTTACCCCTTTTGGGGTTTCCGGTACCAAATGGGTTGATGATAAAATATAATCGGCGAGCCTTAGATAATTTTATAGGGGCGAGGTTCAGCAAAGAAAATACATGTGTAATGTTTAGAACAGTAATCATGGTAATACATTTAAAATGAAAAAAAAAAAAAAAAAAAACACAAACAAACCAGATATTTTCATGACCATCCCCATCCCTTTTTTGACTAGAGGAGTTATATTTAAAAGTGCATCCACATGGCTGCCTATCAACCAACCCGGCAGTATACAGCAATTTCGTAGAATATCTGGGACCAGTTGTTCAAAGCATCGTTAGCTTAACAAGCTCGTTAGTGGTCAAATTGTTAACTATTTTGGCTAGTACAATATCAAAACTTTTGGCATTTTTGCTGAAAAAATGTGAGCAGCTCATTTTTTTTCAGCAAAAATTGTAGCATATTTGCCATATTTAATGATCAAAGTTTTAACGATACGCTTACTAACGATGTCGCGCTTACTAACGATGTCTTTAGATTTGAACAACTGGTCCCTGATTTTGATTCAAGAAAGAAAGAGAAAGAAAGAAGAAAGAAAGACAGAAAGAAAGAAAGAAAGAAGACCACCGTTAGCTGCTGCAACGTAATGCAAAATGGTAATACAATTTTCATACCTGTTGTTAAAGACATTGAAATCTACAGTCTTTACAGAAGGGTTTCCAGTCTTTTCCCCATGGATAATACTGATTGTTCCCGGTGGGTCTACATATTTTCCGAAATAGTCCTTTCCAGGTTTACCTTCATTCAGCACCACCAGTGAGCCACAGTCTGGTGTGTACTTGATGTGGTCAGGATAATAGCCCACTGTTAAGCAGAACAGAAATTACGTACAAAACATGACTAGAAATATGTTCTATAAAAGGGTTATCCTTTGGAAGCAATGAACACACCGCTGCACCAAAAGGTATGACGTTTGCCAAGGTAGCTAGTTTCGGCCAGTTAGTCCTCATCATTAACCTTCAAAAATAGTCAAAACCCCACAATCGGAATCAATGCCCCAAAAGGACAAGAAAAATACAAACAGCACTGTGATGAAGGATGGGGAGACTTTTTACGGCCGCCACACATTATCTTGACACCAGCTGTAGTGAGGATAATATGTTCTTTTAAAGGGCTCTACAGAAAGTTTAATAAGTCTGAAAAAAGTAATAACAATAACAATAAAGAAATGAACGCAATTTATTAATGCAAAACAGACCGAAAAGCCAGGGGACGATGGATCCGGCATCGCTCACTTGAGACTTAAGACAGAGTCAGTCTCCCCGCCCCCGCGTATATCTACATTCTCAATGCCTCAATGCGTTTACATTAACACATTTTGTACCGGAAACCCCCAAAAGGGTACCTTGGCAAACAGTGCAGGCCCAGATGAGACGCCGCAGAACGTGGCGTCTCATCAGGGTCTACACAATTTGCAAAAAGTTCAGCAATTTTCAAATCAATATGGAAGATACCACAACGTGTCACTATAAATTTAGAATTGGACTCCTGCTATATATGAGGAAGATTCCATTTGGTCAGCATTTTGGGAATCAATATTGTTCAAACATCAGCGAATATATTGACTCAAGCGACGTCATATGATCACTAAAATAATCTTTGGTTCTCTCCAATATGATTGGACGATGGCGCCTTATGACGTCAACGAGACTCTTCCGCTGTCCATAGGAAAACAGCGTGCAATTGTGTTATCGTTTCAATTTTAGCCCTCAAGCAAGATTTTTTCGTCATATGATAGATAGTGGATCTTACATTAGTGATCATGTATTATTGGATCTATTAAACGAGTTGAGGAAATGGATAAAATGCGAGGCTTCGCCGAGCATTTTATCCCATTTCCTCAACGAGTTTAATAAATTCAATAATACATGATCACGAAGGCAAGATTCTATTTATCATATGATATTTAAAACGAATTTTATTCACGACTGTTTTACAAAAATGTCAATATTCCGCCATCAGTAAACGCGACATCGTAGTTACGGAGCGTATCTTAACTAATCGGCATATTTTATCCACTAGTGGATTATCGAATTTATTACATGGCGTTATTACATTCTCAGGCGCGACATCATATGATAAAAGAAAAAAAAATAATGCAATTATAAGTAATAAAGGTAATTTATTTAAGGTTCGTTGAATTATGATTAACATCGGGTCTAGAGAAATGTTTCAGTGAACCCCCACTTACTGTTCTCTCTAGCAATGTTTAAATGAACCCCATCGGGGACCACTTACGAAGCTCGTGACTCTCTCGATGAGGCGGTTCTAACGAGTACCCTTAATCTATATTTTGAGCAGAAATAAGAAAAATATCACAATTTTTCTTCATAAAATGTTCATTTTCTTGGCGATAACGGTTACAATGTTTTTGTATAGGCGTGTTTTCGTAATGCAAATCATCGACTGTGGTACTACAAAATGAGATCAAAGCACTGAGAGTACTGGTGGGTTGATTGTCTCCGCGTGTATGCCTGAATTCATTATGATAACAAACCCGTGCGACATAGTGCATTTTTTTCTCATCTCCAAAATGGCTACTTTTCTGACGAAAATCGTTGATACGGACATGATGTCCGTCTATAGACTAAGAGGTGCACGCGTTGTCATAACAACGTAATTCGCTTCCCTCATAAATATTTTTTGATGGTCAAATCACGTGAATTCTCGGTGAGACTATGCGAGACAACTTCCTGTGTATGGTTCACGCGTTCTTCCTTCTAATAAAATGTCTGCCTTTCACACAGTCGGTCCCCAGTCTAGTACAACATTCATCTTTAAGATTCCTTTTTCTCCTTTTCGTATTTCAATCCGCTGCATGTATTACTTTTTGACGTATCCGACCAAATAAAAATAAATAAATAAATAAAAACTGTAAATTCGGATTCTTCAAAAACGTCACGATGACTGCTTCTCTATTATTGATCCATGTTGCAGAGACGCTTATTGCATATTCATAGACAAACTGTCTGACAGTTGGCGCAAAATAAAAACATCGAGTACCAATCTTATGTTTACCTTCCGGCAGAAACAGAAACAGAAACAGGTTAGTTTTCGTTTATTTCCAGTATTTCCATGGTAGTTCCGACTCGCAGTGTCTGATACAATCAAGCATGAATTAATGCCTAACGGGGGCCTTGGAATTCCTTTTCGTCTCTTACTGCAACACCCTCACACGAGGCTTACGTGCAGGTGTACATTACACTCGAAGGAGGGGTTGGCAGTAAACAGAGATAGATAATTAAAAGGAGCACTAAAAGATTTTGAAGGGCATTGTAATAGGAGCATATTTTGATTTGACCATCAAAAATATTTATGAGGGAGCATGATAGCTCAGTGGTTAGTGCACTTGCCTCTGATGCTAGAGGTTCCGGGTTCGATCCCCGGCAGCGGCGATAAAATTTCGGTGTCCGAACACGCTCCATTGGCATCATTTGCAGGGATGAATGTCATAAAGTGCACCGTCCTTCGGATCGGGACATTAAATGGAGGCCCCCTGTGCAGGGAGAACCATACCATATACAGGTTAAAGATCCCTACCGTTATTACATGATAACTGTGTAGGCTTTCATCCTGCAAAACCTGGAGTGTATGTAATGTACACCTGCGGTAATGGTCAAATATGACCGACGCAGTATCAGTAGATAGATAGATAGATAGCATCATATGTTTTTCTCATTGGGAAATGCACAAGTGACTTACTTAAGTACCAGGAGATTATAGGCAGCGATAAAATGCCTTATAGATATACAACAACAACAACAAGATAGATAATATTGGAAGGGATCTTTTAGTTGTGCAGGGGATGGTTCTCCCCGCACAAGGGGCCTCCAGTTGACTTCCCGATCAGAAGGACTGTGCACTTTGTGGCATTCATCCCTGCAATTGATGCCAGAGGTCCTGGGTTCGATCCCCCGCAGCGGCGATCAAATGTCGGTGTCCGAACACGCTCCATTGGCATCATTTGCAGGGATGAAAGTCAAAAAGTGCAACATCCTTCGGATCGGGACGTTAACTGGAGGCCCCCTGTGCAGGGAGAACCATCCCCTGTGCAGGTTAAAGAACCCTACCGTAATTACATGGTTACTGTGTACGCTTTCATCCTGCAAAACCTTTAGTGTATGTAATGTACACCTGCGAGTAATGGCGAAATGATACCGATCGCAGTATCAGTAGAAAGAAAGAAAGTGTAGCAGTTCGCACACCAAGATGTTCTTACGTACAACAGTCTCATAATCTGGATGAAGAAGAGAGCAGTTAGAGCCTGACTTGGGACCAACGGCGATAGATCAGGACACATCCATGAAAGACACTAGTCGCATGTCATTTGTAAACATTGTCAGTTAAAGAAGTGTTTCTTTGACATGCTTCTTGTGTACCCTTAAGGCAGCTAATTTGATTTGGATCTGTTCATGAACAACCAGATTGAGACGGATGTTCGTACGACCCTGCAGAGCCGCGCACATGACTGGCAGATGTAGATGACTTGGTTAACAGACAAATTTACTGTCCATGGGATCTGAACTCAAATATTCATGATAACAGAAAGTAGTGGAGCACTTTGGTGCAGTGGTAGCACATCGGATTTGTGATCGAGAGGTTGCGGTTCAAGCCTTACGCTCACGAAAGTGTTGTGCTCTTCAGCAAGGCACTTCATCCACATTGCTTAAAAAAATAAGTACTGGTTACCACCCAGGAAATCCTGCTCGTAATGCTCAGATGTGAGCGAGTAGCAGTATAAATAGGAGAAAAGAAAGAAAAAAAAAAGTATTTGCAATTCAGATAAAGAGAAAAGATGGGAAAATGGTGATGATATTTTTGACTATCTGAAAATTTTTTTATGGATAACCGTGAAATGCTATGTTGTGACTGTTCCAACAAGTACCCACAACTTTCCTTTTTAGCTCTACTGTCACATAGTGACAAGGTGAGCTTTTGTGATCACTTTTCGACTGTTGTCCATGTGTGCGTCCGTAAACGATTCTTCAAACGACATCTCCTAAACCACTGATCAGATTTTGACCAAACTTCACAGGAATGATTCTTATCTGGACCCCTTTCAAAGTTGTTCAAATGGTTCCGCTCCGTTGCACATCTAAGTCACAGCAGCCAAATATAGATTTTTTTGGTCACTGAAAACTTGAAAAATCTTCTCTGAAACCACAAGGCCCAGGCCTTCGATATTTGGTATGAAGCTTCATCTAGTTGACCTCTACCAAGATTGTTCAAATTATAGCCTCCGCCCCAGGGGCCTTTGGTTTCACATAGGCTTATATTGGGAAAATCTTTAAATATCTTCTTCTCTGAAACTGCAAGATATTTGGTGTTAAGCTTCAACTAGTGGACCTCTATCAAGATTGTTCAATGTATAGCACTAGGGCCAAAAATGCCCCCGCCCCGGGGCCCTTTGGTTTTTTCATACGCTTATATAGGGAAAATATTTAAAAAATCTTCTTCCCTGAAACCACAAGGCCCCTGTCTTTGCTATTTGGTATGAAGCTTCATCTACTGGACCTCTACCAAGACTGTTCAAATTATATCCCTGGTGCCAAAAATGCCCCGCCCCAGAGCCCTTTGGTTTTACATAGATTTATAGGGAAAATTTTTAAAAATCTTCTTCTCTGAAACCGCAAGGCCTAGTTCTTTGATATTTGGTGTGAAGCTTCATTTAGTGAACCTCTATCAAGATTGTTCAAATTATAGGCCTAGTGCGATAAATGCCCCTGCCCTGGGGGTCTTTGGTTTTACAAAGGCTTATATAGGGAAAACCAGTGCTTCAGCTGAAGTGCACGACCCGCCGGATGCTTTAAGCTTTATGAGTGATTCCATATATGGGTATGGCGGCCATTTTGGTCACGTGACCTGGACCTTAAACCGTTCCCCCAATAAATGCGCCTTATCGTAATGAGCAAAAATATATCTTATACTTTAGAACTGTATTCTGAATCGTTTGCAGGATAAAATGCATTCTCACTTTTCCAATACAAAATCATATGTGTCAAAGTTTGACCTAGGCACAAAGAAGGTCATGGTCAACCCAGGGTCACCATTTTAGCAATTTATGATGGACCTACGTCCCAGATGCTATTTATCAAGTTTCGTGGAAATCTGCTCAGTGGTTCTGGAGAAGACTATTTTTGAAGGGTTTTTACCATATATGGCTTGGCGGCAATTTTGGTCATGTGACCTGGACCCCATGAGCAAATATTGGTTTCCCCCATCCCATAGAGGCTCCATATGAAATTTGACTTCAATCGGCCCAACGGTTTCCGAGGAGAAGCAGTTCGAAAATTTTCACAGGCTATACTAAATCGAATGTAGTATTTCGCAAGTTCATTGGTAAGATCTCATTGATATCTATCAGTATGCCAAAATTGTTTAAATATTCCAAGCGGTTAAGTCACTATCACCAATGTTCGAAAAAGGGTTACGGACGGACAGACAGACAGACCATATATGGCTTGGCGGCCATTTTGGTCATGTGACCTGGACCCCAAGAGCAAATTTTGGTTTCCCCCATCACATAGAGGCTTCATATGAAATTTGATTTCTATCGGCCCAACGGTTTCCGAGGAGAAGCAGTTCGAAAAGTTTCACATTTTTCGCCTCGGCGAGGCTATACTTAATGGAATGTATTATTTCGCAAGTTCATTGGTTAGATCTCATTGATATCTATCAGTATGCCAAAAATTGTTTAAATATTCCAAGCGGTTAAGTCACTTTCACCAATTTCCACAAACGGGTTACGGACGGACCCAAAGAAGGTCAAGGTCAACCCAGGGTCACCATTTTAGCAAATTATGATGGGCCTACGTCCCAGATGCTATTTATCAAGTTTCGTGGAACCCTGCCCAGTGGTTCTGCAAAAGACTATTTTGAAGGGTTTTTACCATATATGGCTTGGCGGCCAGTTTGGTCATGTGACCTGGACCCCATGAGCAAATTTTGGTTTCCCTATCCCACAGAGGCTCCATATGAAATTTGACTTAAATCGACCCAACGGTTTCCGAGGAGAAACAGTTCGAAAATTTTCACATTTTTCGCCTCGGCGAGGCTGTACTAAATGGAATGTAATATTTCCAAGTTCATTGGTTAGATCTCATTGATATCTATCAGTATGCCAAAAATTGTTTAAATATTCCAAGCGGTTAAGTCACTATCACCAATTTTCACGAACGGGTTACGGACAGACAGAGAGACCATATATGGCTTAGCGGCCATTTTGGTCATGTGACCTGGACCCCATGAGCAAATTTTGGTTTTCCCCACCCCATAGAGGCTCCATATGAAATTTGACTTCAATCGGCCCAACGGTTTCCGAGGAGAAGCAGTTCGAAAATTTTCACATTTTTCGCCTCTACTATACTAAATGGAATGTAATATTTAGCAAGTTCATAGGTTAGTTCTGTAGCGTGTACCGGGCCGTCCACGAAGTCAAGCAACGCGGTCACCCATCCAGGTACTAACCGCAATCTCCGTTGCTTAACTTCGTGAAAAAGCCAACCACTCTACCTGCGTCGCTAAAAGAGCCGGCTCCTACAGCAAGGCTGTAGAAGTGGTATTTATCCATAACCGTTACATTTCTCCCCCTCATCTCTTGACTTCGTCCCGAAGTCACACATGCCTCACAAGGCTAATCCCGAGGGCGGAGTCTATGTAACAAGCCAGCGGCACTGTTTCTATCCCACCGCTGCCACCAATGTAGCGTGTACCGGGCCGTCCACGAAGTCAAGCAACGCGGTCACCCATCCAGGTACTAACCGCAATCTCCGTTGCTTAACTTCGTGAAAAAGCCAACCACTCTACCTGCGTCGCTAAAAGAGCCGGCTCCTACAGCAAGGCTGTAGAAGTGGTATTTATCCATAACCGTTACAGTTCTCATTGATATCTATCAGTATGCCAAAAATTGTTTAAATGTTCCAAGCGGTTAAGTCACTATCACCAATTTTCACAAACGGGCTACGGACGGACAGACAGACAGACCATATATGGCTTGGCGGCCATTTGGTCATGTGACCTGGACCCCATGAGCAAATTTTGGTTTTCCCCACCCCATAGAGGCTCCATATGAAATTTGACTTCAATCGGCCCAACGGTTTCCGAGGAGAAGCAGTTCGAAAATTTTCACATTTTTCGCCTCTGCTATACTAAATGAGATGTAATATTTAGCAAGTTCATAGGTTAGATCTCATTGATATCTATCAGCATGCCAAAAATTGTTTAAATGTTCCAAGCGGTTGAGTCACTATCACCAATTTTCACAAACGGGTTACGGACGGACAGACTGACAGACTGACAGAATGACCGAATGACAGAATGACACGGTGATTTTAGGGCACTCTTAGAAATCAACCGACTTCAGTCGGTTGCTTTTTCTGCGGGTCGTGCAATCTTTAAAAATCTTCTCTGAAACCGCATGGCCCAGGTATTTAATAATTGGTATGAAGCTTCATCTAATGGAGGGCTACCAAGATTGTTCAAATTATACCCCTGGGGCCAAAAATGCCCCCGCCCCAGGGGCCTTTGGTTTTGCATAGGCTTATATAGGGAAAATCTTTAAAAATTTTCTTCTCTGAAACCGCAAGACCCAGGTCTTTGGTATTTAGCGTGAAGCTTCAGCTAGTGAACCTCTATCAACAGTATTCAAATTATAGCCATAGGGCCAAAAATGCCCCCACCCCTGGGCCCTTTGGTTTTATAGGCATATATAGAGAAAATATTTAAAAATCTACATCTCTGAAACCATAAGGCCCGGGTCTTTGATATTTGGTATGAAGCTTCATCTACTGAACCCCTCCCAATATTGTTCTAATTATAGCCCTAGGGCCAAAAATGCCCCCGCCCTGGGGCCCTTTGGTTTTACATACACTTATATAGGGAAAATCTTTAAAAAATCTTCTTCTCATTAACATTATAGGGAAAAATTTTCAGGGAATAGAAATTTTCCCTGTATAACAGGGAAAATGTTTAAAAATCTTCTTCTCCGAATTCGAGATTGTTCAAATCATAGCCCTTTGGCCAAAAATGCCTCCGCCCCGTGCCTTTCAGTTTTTACATTGACTTATATATAGGGAACTTTAAGAAAATCTTCCAATCTGAAACCGCATGGCCCAGGTCTTTGATATTTGGTGGACCTCTATCAAAATCAAGTGGACCTCTATCAAAAGTGTTCTAATTATAGCCCTTGGAAATAGAAGTCAAGGCAATGAACATTTGAAATCTTCGTGTCTGAAAGGAGAAGGCCAAGGTCTTTGATAATTGACATGAAGCTTCGTCTTTCACCAAGATTGTTCAAATTCTCAGTGGGAATTATTTCTCTGTGAGAAATATCGTTTTTCTTTTTCATAGAAAATCCTGTATTTACTTGGTAAAAATTTAATATACATATTTATTTCATAATTTCTATGACAGGCAATACATATATACATACAATAATAATTCATAGGAACGAAAGCTTAATACAGTGTTGATGGGGACATTAACACATTGTATGCTAGTAGACTTTTGTCATATAAAGGGGTCAGGCCTATTTTTTTCGGGAGCCAACAACAGATTTTTTTAAATGGAAACTTAAAAAATATTCACCTCTGAAACCAGGCCTTCAATATTTGGTGCGTAGCTTCATTTAGTGGACCTCTGCCAAGATTGTTCAAATTCTAGTCCTGGGACCAAAAATGCCCCCGCCCCGGAGCCCTTTCGTTTTACATAGACTTACGTAGGGAAAAGCTTTAAAAATCTTCTTGTCTGAAACCAGAAGGCTCAGGTGTTTGATATTTGGTATGAAGCTTCTTCTTGTAGACCACTATCAAGATTGTTCAAATTATAGCTCTGGGGCTCCTGGGTTTTACATTGACTTATATAGGAAAAATCTAAAAAAGAAACTCTTTTTCCTCTAAAAGCGCAAGGCCCAGGTCTTTGAAATTTGGTGTTTAGCTTCATCTATTGGACCTCTACCAAGATTGTTCAAATTATGCCTCTGAGGCCAAACATTCCCCCGCCACATTGAACTTCATCTTCTAATCGGCCTCCCATTGTGCAAGTTGATCCAGGTCATCTTGTAAAATAAGACATTCAGACGGAGAATATATACAGGACACATTATCAGCAAACAAACTGACTGATGACCTGATATTATCAGTCAGATGAAAACTAAGAAGACCGGTCCAAGGACTGAACCTTGGGGTGTGGGGGGTGGGGGGGGGGGCTCCAGATAAAACAGGGACTGGATCAGATGCTTGGCCATCAAGTACAACTTCTTGTGAGCCCCCAGAGAGCCATGAGCTTATCCACCTATGTGTGGATCTGCTTATCCCATAGTAGTCAAGTTTATTTAATAGCCCTCTGTGGGGGTACCTTCAATTTTGTCAAAGGCCTTGGCGAAGTCTATGATGATCAAGTCAGTCTGTTTGTGGCCGCGATTTATGTCCCCATCCAGATTGCCCACAATGTCATGGTAAAATTGAACAAGTTGCATTTCGCAAGACTTTTGACTTCGGAAACCATGTTCACTGGTGAAGGATTGTCTATGGACTTGTCACCAGTAAACAATTCTGATTCTGACAGCTAGAATGCTCACAAAGGCTATACAGTCAGCAGTCAACAAGAATGCTCTCAAGTAAAGCTATACAGAACCAAAAATGTTGTCTGTTTCAACAAGGGACGTAAGTTAACCCTTATCTTGCTGAATATTCATTTAAGCCCCACCCATTTCTGTCTATCAACCAATCAAGTTACTTGATGTAATTTATTGCTACAAATTCATAAACTGAATGCCAAACAGTGCAGATCCTGATCAGGTGGCTTCTTCAGAAGCCACCTGATCTGGATCTACGTTGTTTGCAAATATAGGGGTTGTCGTGAACAGCAAGATAAGGGTTAAAGCATATTGGTAAAGTGGCTTGCAATTATTCACTCGGACTTCAGGTAGGTTAAAACACTATCATCTTTGCTTTTAAACATTAACTGACCGGTAATGTTCATGTCCGTATCTAGGCTGTGCCTAAGTTCATATTATTTTCCTTATTTATACAGCAAGCATAGGTTTGTGAGTGCTCGTTAGAACCGCCTCATTGAGGCGGCTCTAACGAGTACCCACAACCTATGTCTAGGAGCAGAAATAAGGAAAATAATGTAGACCCCGTAAACCCCTGTTTTCTCTATTTAAAGTTTGGTGTAAGGGGGTGTTCATTTCACGGACTTGTTAGCGTGATGTGAGACTTAATCAAAGCACTGAGAAAGCTGGTGGGGCGATTGTTTGATAATTTTGGACAGCGTCTGGTATTTGTTATGCATCGGGTTGGTAATTTAATTTTGATAATCAAACATATTGAAAATTTTACCACCAAAATAAAAAAATAAGAAAAAACAAATAAATACAATTTGAGATAAAAAAAAATCTTATATTTTTCTTATTTTTGTTTTCTCGAAACATAAATTTAGGGGACCCGTTGGAACCGACTCGGCGAGGCGTTTCTAACGAGTACTCACAATCTATGTTTTTGAACAGAAATTTATAAAAGAAATGTGTACCCCTGTAAACCCTAATTTTACTACATAAAAGTTGGGTTTAAGGGGTCAAATTAATATAGGCCTGGTTTCGTAATGCTTTGGTTTGTTGTAATGTTAAATATTGAATAAATTATGCCGAAGCACCAGTAACCAGCAATTCTAATACATCGCGGCTATATAGGCAATGGAAAATAACTGTGTTTTATTCTGCAACAAATCACAGCTCGGAAGAGCGTGACGAGTAACGTCAATAAAAACTGCAAAATTTATGACGTCACTATTCGATTTACTTAAGAAATAGATCAGCTCTAGCTGTGATTTGTTGAGTAATAAATCACAGTTTGGAGGTCAGTTGTAAAGTAGATCAAATCACGAGCGCGTAGCGCGCGTGATTTGTCTACTTTCAACTGACCGACAAACTGTGATTTATTGCTCAACAGATCACAAACTAGAGCTGATCTATTTCGATTCTAACAGGCTGTAAATCAGCAATAATGCTGTTGTTTCCTCCAAAATCTCACAACTTTGCGCCATTGTTAGAAGAAATCCCGCTAAAATTATCGACTGAAACACATGCATTTATATCCTTTTCTAACGTTTTCGATGCGAGAATATAACGTTACACCGTCTAACGTCAAGGAAATTGACTAGTGACGTCATAAATTTGCAGTTTTTAATGACGTCACTCGTCACGCTTTTCCTTGCCGTGATTTGTTGTAGAATAAAACACAGTTATTTTCTATTGCCTATATAGGCGCGCTGTGTTAGAATTGACGTTAGACGGTGCAACGTCATTTTCTCGCATCGAACACGTTAGAAAAGGATATAAATGCATGTGTTTCAGTCAATAATTTTAGCGGGATTTCTTCTAACAATGGCGAAAAAATGTGAGATTTTGAAGGAAACAACAACATTATTGTCGATTTTCAGCTTGTTAGAATCGAAATAGATCAGCTCTAGTTTGTGATTTGTTGAGTAATAAATCACAGTTTGTCGGTCAGTTGTAAATAGACAAATCACAAGCGCTAAATGACCTCCAAAACTGTGATTTATTACTCAACAAATCACAGTTAGAGCTGATCTGTTTCTTAAACAAAAAGTAAAGCTATCGGTGATAGGAAATTTCCACTTACCAGGCATATATCCATCAAGAACAAGATCTGACCTGTGTGACATTCTTTGGTATGGGCGAAAGAACTGTATATGTCCCTCAACGTTGTCGTAAACTGACGACAATGCCACGGCCAGCTCCCCGGTACCACCCAAACGCTCGGTACAGAAACTCAGAGACCTTGGCGTACCGTCAGCCTTTGGGAATGAGTGAGAGAAGAGAAGGACAGGGCTTGAAGGGTTCAGAATATCTAACACGTGGAGGAGGTGACTTTCTTGGCCTGAAAGACAGTAAAATTTCTACATAAAAAGCACCTTTGGGACTATTCAAAAATGGTCTTTAAGACCACTTTTGAACAGTGTCAAATACGGACTCTTTCTTTTATGACATTTAGTGTAGAAAACAGAAAAAAACAATCAATAACTGCAACCTTCTAGATATGTTTTGATGAACCTCAATAAATCGAATACAATTTAATGAAATTCTCTTCAATTAACACGAATAATGTCCTCCGTTTGTCCAGGTAAATATCTCCCTTTCTGTTTTACGAAGTGTGTTGGTAAGGCGGATTCCGCGACACAGGGAAGCAATTTTCCCGTTTGCTCATTTGTTTATGAAAATTATATAAGCGTAAAGTCTGGAATGCACTCTATATCTTATAAATGAAACTTCTAAACATTAAATGATTCGCATTAATATAATTCTATGCATTGCGATAGACATTTTTTTTAGTGACGTGAGGGTGGTGGCTGGTTTTACGGTCCTTTGAAGATAATAATATTACGCGCCATGAGACTTTGTGCCCAAATGGGGCATTACGTCATTCCGAGAAAACGTGAATAAATCGCGACGTCATAGTTGACGTAGCTAATTTATGACGCACCTGTTGCTAATAATTTTTTAAACAAGAGCCTTTTATACTGTAAATTATAAAGTTTGCTTACGATTTATAAGCAAAAATAAAAGCCGCTTCTTGTTTTCATACTTGGAAGATATGACGAAAAACAATTTTGACCGGTAATATTAATTTTAGATAAATAGTTATAAATCGCATAATTTGTAACTGTGCCGAGTAGCGCAATCGGCAGAGCACCTGCCCTCAGAGCAGTTCGAATCCCGACCTGATCCCTTTTTTCAGCTTTTTTTTTCTTTCTTTTTAAATAAGAAGTTTGCATTGTTGGTTTAAACTGTATTTATTTGACTTTACAGTAAACATATACAATACACAATATTAGACATATATGTCACAGGATTTGACAGTAAGCACAAGTGCTTATTTTAAGTCATCTCCTGGAAGACAAAGACAATAAGTTACATCTTCTATGAATGGAATGCAGCGTAAACATGTGATATGAATATATATATATATAAAAAAAAAAAAAACAAATATAGAAGGAAAGAAAGAAAGAAAGAAAGAATGATCAAGAACATCTCATTTTATACATTTGATGAGAATACAATATCTAGAACTGATTAGCGAATTAAGTGGTAGCTCAGTTATAAATACAGAAGAGAAATAGCTAAGATCTTGAAACGGTAATAAAACACAAGCATATTCTAGAGTTCTAGAGCTCAGATTCAACAGCTGTGAAATATTCTTGCGACAAATGAAAATACTATGGCTGATTCCCTGGACCCCCTCCCCCAATAACCCCACTCAAATCCATGGTTACATCTAGGGACTACAAGAATCTGCCGGATTTTACTATGTGTTCTTGCACTTTGAGAAATATACTTTGGTTTTCCTGGAACGTTAAATTTTCGTTACCATGGAGAAAATCATTTACCATGTAGTTTCGGAGTGTGTCTGGTAAGCAATTTCTCCGAATATGAGCCAGCCTAGGGCATACAAAGAAAAAGTGATACGCACTTTCAAAATCTCCACACGCACAAGTAGGACTGGGAACGATATTTTTGCGATAGAGATCTGCGTTTAAGGAGCTGCATCCCAATCTTAGTCGTGCTTGGAGAATTTGGCCGATGCGTGTACCAGTGTTATAGTACGGAGGAGGCTTATTCAGATCCCTATTCAGACGTGATTTGAAGGCAGCCACTGATGGCACTTCTCTGACTTCAGTAGGGAGATCGTTCCATGCACGGATAGTTGCTGGGAAAAAGGAATTTAAAAACAAGTTGGTATTAGCGCGATAGTTCTGGAAATGATTTGAGTTTCTAAGATTGTAAGTGGTCGTGTCTCGCACGAGTGGTGGTAGGAGATCGTAGAGATAGGTAGGAGTTAGTCCATGGAGAATTTTGAAGAGGATTATGAGTTTGTGCTTATTTCTCCTGTTTTGGAGAGTCTCCCATCCAAGATCTGTAAGAAGTTTGCTTACGCTACATAGTTTAGTCGCACCGGTTATAATTCGAGCAGCCTCGATATGGATTGCGTCAAGCTGTTTTTTTGTCTCCGTAGGACAGTTGTCCCACACCGAGTCACAATATTCTAGCAGGGGCAGGACATATGCCATGTACATTTTGCTCAGTGATTTTCTACTTACTCTGAATTTTAGAGCTCGGAGTAGGTTTAGTCTCGACCAGGCCTTTTCAGAAATGATTTTTACATGATCTGACCAGTTGCAGGAACTGGAAAAAGTAAGTCCTAGGTGTTTGTGACAGTTTGTCTCTTGGAGCACTGTTCCATTCATAAAAAGGGGAGGATGAAGGGGTGACTGTGTTTTCCTTGAGATAATCATAGAGAGAGTTTTATTGGCGTTAAAGTTAACTAGCCAGTCGTCTGCCCAGTGGGAGATGGTTTGTAGATCGGTATTTAATAGCCGAGCCGCTGCATTTGGACACTCGACAGTAATGTAGAGACTTGTATCGTCTGCAAACAAGCGTATAGAACAGCCTATATGTTTGACGATGTCATTTATATATAAAAGAAATAGCAGAGGTCCAAGAATGGATCCTTGGGGAACACCTGCCAGGACTAAAGTCCAATCAGAAGCTTGACCATTAAGTACAACGCGCTGTCGACGTCCAGAGAGGTAACTCGCGAACCATTTGAGAACATCGTCTGAACAACCTATTCCTGATATTTTGTGCAGAAGACCTTTGTGCCAGACTCTGTCGAAAGCCTTACTAATATCACAAAATACGGCGCGAACCTCTTTGCCATTATCAACGGCCTCACAAAAAGTGTGGTATGTATGTAACAACTGATATGTTGTTGAGTCGCCTTGGACAAAGCCCGATTGAAGAGGGGTTAAGAGTCGATGTGAAATGACGTAGTTATACAGATGTTTATGTACACAGCGTTCCATTACTTTGCCTGGTGAGCTGAGGAGAGATATAGGTCGGTAATTACTAGGTATAGATTTTTCGTCTTTTTTATGGATTGGCGAGATGTTTGCATGTTTCCAGTCGGATGGGAAATAACCCTGTTGGAGAGAACGATTGAAAATAATGGAAAACGGACCGGCAAGAACGATAGCGCCTTCTTTCAGTAAGCGTGGGCTGATCAAGTCTGGCTGATCAAGTTTGCATTGTTGCGAGAATTGCATTCCTTTAACACCATATACATGATCACCAAAAGTTCAAAGTACGAAATTTTGGATCATAGTATTTCTCGTATAATTGTTCGTTTCAGGTTTGTTGGTTTGTATTGGAGTTTAAAGCCCAGTCAACCTTAACTAGGTCATTTTGTGCCGGTCAGTTCACCTGTCCACACTTTTCCTGGGTAGGCTAATACGTAAGTTTTAATACGTACTAGTACAGTGCACATTCTTTCGCCAGAAAGTGACAACTGCCCTTCTTGAATAAGGGGAAGGGAGAGAATGACCGTAGAAAAGATTTCATAATCAATCTTCACGCAAGAATGTTGCTGAACCCGGCAGGTATCGAACCTGCGTTCTCCTGATCAACTCTGATAGGCTAATTAATTTGCACTTTCGCACGGTTCGGTTCTAATAGATCCCTTGATTCAGTAGTTTTTATACAAAGGGTCCATGATGTCAACAACAGCAGATCTGGCATTACACATTAAGTCTTTCAAATCTAATTTGCCTATTTTATATCAAATAATTTGTTAACTAAATATCACACGAGTATGCCCCTCATTTCAGCCACTTCTATCCAGGTTTAATTCCTGATCAGCATGCAATAAGCTAGCGGTATAGTGGTCATCAATCCAAGCACATTGTAAGACCATATTGTGTCAAAATCAGCACCTTCATAAATGCGGACGGATAAGTTCATGAGAGCCTTTGGTGTAATCAAACAATAAATAATGTGTTGATTTCTTAAAGGAAAGCATTTGCTCCTGAACTGCGGAAATGTCATGCCCTTTGGCAAGACACTTTAATAAATGTTCGGCCCCCTCCCATCGGGGCTTGAAGAAATATATGGGCTGCGAGATGCTTCCACGGTTCCAACCCGCACACGAGTACTGGTAAACCGCTTAGAGGATCTGCCCAGGCAAAGCGGTGCGAGTCGGACCGTCCATGCTGATAAACCCTATTGGTTTCATTGGGCGACAGGGCTTGAGATGTCATTTCATCTCAATGTCGGGTTAAAGTCCCACAAAATTGGAAGCAATGTATCCAAAATGAACTTAACAGTGTTGACGGGGACGTTAAACCTCAAATCAATCAATCAATTTAATTAATGTTACTTTTGCACCTATCACTGGGAACATCGTATATATGTACATGTATATGCACATGTACACGTTTATGCAACACTTTCAATTCAAGGGTTGCACAAAAAGTTACTTTGAATTCTATACTTCCATAAGTTGGATGTATTGAGAATTGTAGGTTGGTAGAATGACGACTCCAGGCTAACAGATTTTAAAATCGAGATTTAGTCTTACACGAATATAACATAAAGTAATTACGGTCTGGCTTTGGTCACATGTGAGACACCAAACTATGCAACGGAAGGTCATTTTTTTCTCCGGGTACTCCAGTTTTCGCCCACCATTGATCAACGATCGGCTCGATATGTGAAATAATCTTGAAAAAACCGTAAGATCACCCCACCCACCAAATGAAAAAATGAAAGAAAAAAAGAATGGTACTGCCTGTGTTACCATTTACTTACGATTTAGAAAAAATAACCCGCAGCATTTAATTTACCAGTACTGAAATGTTCGGTTGTTTCAGCTTAACACTGAAGTACATACACCATGCAGCCTCGTATATTTCTCCAAGCCCTGATGGGTGAGGGAAAACAACACCAGTTTATGTATATGAATCAATTCAATAACTGCAAGTCAAGTATCATTTAAAGTCATTTGAATTATCATCACTTTTAATGATTATATACGAAATAAATATTTTGACTCTATATTAATGTGTTTGTTTCCGTTGCTGAAACTGCGAATACAGCTGCAACTGCATGTTTTGATGGGAATTAGTGTACTGGTCATGTTAGTTTATAAGTACTTTAATTTTGTTTGCATAAAGTATTACTGTAACTGCGGGGTTGCCTGTGTCAAATATTGCAATGTTATTTTACTCCGAAAATGAGATGACAGTTTTATTGTTCAGAGAAAAAGATAATTTAAGTTATAATTTTAAATAATGGCTGGCGGTATTCACTTTTACTAGGAATTCTCTATGACCCTTGTAGAGCCCACATGTGTATTATAGCCGTGCAACCCTCTCTCGACCTTCTGGTTTATCGTGACAAGTGGTGCCCATACAATATTCAACAACATCTTCCTGTGTGGAATGGAATAACTGACTTGATTTTATGGCAAGGTTATACCTCATTATATTTAACTGATAGGCCCATGTGTTCCACAGAAGGACATTAATCTGTCGAAATTTTGGTATAGCAAGATTGTATCATGCATGATAGAAATGGTTCTTCCAAGTATAACAGATACCCTTATAACCCCCAATTCTCTGTATAAAGCTTTTGTTTGTTTGTTTGTTTGTGTTATACAACCTTGTCAACACTATTTAGGTCATTTTGGAAACATTGATACCAATCTTATGGGACGTTTACCCCGCATTGAGAAAATACTACATATCAAACCCCCTGCATAAACAATCTGGTAGGGTTTATTTGCAGAACAACCTCGCTATAACTGCTTTGCCTGGGCAAGCTAAGACCTTTTTAGCGTTTTATAAAATTGTGCTCATGTTACGTCAGGTAGGCACGATGTAGCCAGTTTATTTCTCCTAGCCCTGATGGTAGGTGGCGGTATGTAAAGTTTCTTTTGCAAGGATGTCCATGACAAGGAGATGCTATTAGCTTTACATTTGTACAGTTTGCATACGCAATTGCACACATACTCACATAAGGATGTAAATGTCAACTTTACTTCATTCTGCGATTATAGATCCCAAATCATGATAATACTAGTAATATGTTGGTGGGTGGGGTAATCTGACAACATACTTATGAATTACATGTATGCCATTATTTAATGCAGATTAATGATTTATTTACAATACAAAATTTTGCTATAATTGCAATGATGTACATACAATTTTGCCAAAAAGTAAAGGATTGTGCGTAAATTTTCTGTGTTTATATTATTATTATTAATTTTCATATGGAATTCATATTTTATTAGCCACCATGAAATCATTCATTCCACCACTATGACCTTGAATGTAGCAATGTGTGTTAAAAAGTCTGCTCCCAAAAGCCAGACTTTGCAGTTAAAGTAATTGGTACAGTCCAATCCTTGGCTATTTAGATGTACGTAGCATTCAAACAAATTGATGTTGGTGACATACATACATATAATGTAAGTAGGTGGGCTACTCTATATCCACCTATTTTAAATTTGTTGCCATGGCAACAGAATTCTTCCCAACAAATATATAACGAATGATTGCTACTGGGTGAATAAATAATTGTGTGAAAGCATGATTTGCTGATATTTTGTTTTCTCTGAATGCTTAATGAGGCTTTGAAGTCAAGAATAACTAGCAAGTATACATCTAAAATGACTGAAAATGCAATTTTCGCATATTCAGGGTCAGTCTTTAAAGACCTATATCTCGTATACCGCTCAATGTTTTCATCTGAAATTTCACATATGCACTTCAGTATTATAAAGCTATCAGAAAATGGCAAAAACTCATTTTCGGTCATGGACCCCATTTGGACCAAAAATCTCATGGCTGGTCACATATTACACTCATATCGAGCCGATCGTAAATCAGAGGTTGGCGAAAACCGGAATACCCGGAGAAAAACCACCTGATCTTCCGTTGCAAAACTTGGCGTCTCACATGTGACGGATATAGAGGATCTTACACGAGTGGTCATTTCATATGATATTTATGAAACGAGCCTTCGGCGAGTTTCATAAATATCATATGAAATGACCATGAGTGTAAGATTCTCTTTATCATATGACTACTTTAAATTGGATTTTATCGCCTTCTTATTTGACAATTTTTCTACGAAAAATGCATTGTTGACATGGACGTCGTCATGACGTTATTTAATCCCGCCAAAGTGTTATTACACGTGTGGTCATACGATATTTATCACACGACGTTATCCACTGCTTATCAACGACGTCATATGATAAAGACGTATATTACTGAAACATCTGACAAAACATAGAAGCAACAAATATTATTCTCATTTAAAAAAAAAAAAAGATATCATCTTGAAGGACAAAGAATGAAGTTTAATTTAAACACTTACAGTATAATTTTGTGCCACTTTCAAAGAAACTACAGTATTTCATATTTAATTACATGTATATGTAGTGGTTACATGCATTTAAGTACTTTTTGTCAGCTGATTTTTGTCCAGATAGCGATACCGACCCAGGTGAAAAGTAAATCGATAACCCCTCACAATGAAAAGAGTGTTTTGAGAATTATTTTGTCATATGAAAATGTGTTCGAGATAAAGGTAGTTCATACTACTGAGGGTAAATAAGAGTGCCAGGCAATGAGACAAAACGAGGATGCCTTTTTTTATTCAAAGTCCTATAGAAATAAAGCAATTTTGTGTGTACTCAACGAGGCGATTCTAACGAGTACATACAACATTGCTTTCAATGATAAAACCAAGAAAAAAATCCCAAAAACATCTGAAACGGGCCTCCGAAGCCTATTGGTTTAGAGCGCCGACTCTTACTCATTAGGTCTCTCACCGCTGTGGTTCGAGCCTCGAGCCGCCATGGCTTGGGGTCACATGTGAGGCGCCAAGTTCTGCAACTGAAGGTCTGGAGGTTTTTCTCCGGGTTCTTCGGTTTCGCCCACCTCTGATGAAAGGTCGGCTCGGTATGAGTGGAATGATCTTGAAAGGGCCGTAAAACCAAAACCAAAAGCCCCCCCCCCCCCCAAAAAAAAAAGCCTAATTACGAATATCTGGAGCTATCGGATGAACTGTCTTTAGACTCATGAGCGAGTTCGAATTAGCAATGGAAAATGAGAAATCCGTGTTCAAGTTTATTTGTTTTGTTTGATTTGAGGTTAAACGTCCCCGTCAACACTGCATAGGTCATTTTGGAGACGTTGCTTCCAATTTTGTGGGACTTTTACCCGACATTTAGATGAAATGACATCTCAAGCCCTGCCGGCCCAATGAATCCAATAGGGTTTATAAGCATGGACGGTCCGACTCGCACCACTTTGCATGTACAGGCTAAGATCCTCTAAGCGGGTTTCCAGTACCCGTGTTCGGTCGATTTCAGCTCTGCGTGGAAGCATCATGCAGTCCATCTATTTCTTCAAGCCCCGATGTGCGGGGGGATTGTGTTCGAGTTGATGAAGTTTCACTATTAGCTTCAGTTTTAGCTGGTCTTATGGGGAATGGGAACACCTGACAAATTTTCCCGCCATTTTTCAAAGGGAGACAACTATCGAAACTTCCTGTTCTCTTTTTAATAAGCTCTGTTCCACGAAAAAAGGGGAGCAAATTCTTTCCTTTAAGAGTTGACAACTTTTGACATGGGATACAAAAATAATTTTGGAGGAGTTTTCACCCCAGATGGTGTATCCATTCCCCCATTATTATAGCGGAATTACACTGTAAAACGAAAAATAGCACAGTTTCTCTCTATAACATTACTGTTCGAGGGTGATACAAAATCTATGAGTTTATGTGACAGTGCCGTAAACATATATTCTTTTTGTTTGTTTGTATGGAGTTTAACGACCCAGCCAACACTTTAATGGCATATAGAGTCGACCAGTGAACCCAACCACGCTTTCCCGGGACAGGCTTTTACACAAGCATTAACCAGTAAATTGCACATTCTCTCGGCAGAAACTTAAAACTGGCCTTCTTGAGTCTGTGGAAAGGAGAGAGTGACTGTTGAAAAGATTGCATGTTCAATCTTCACGAAAGAATGTTACCAGCCCGGCAGGTATTGAACTAGCGTCCCCCTTGAGCTCCAGTCAGATGCGCATCCGACAAAATTTGATTAAAAAAGGTAATCTGAGAATGTTTAACCTATCGTAAACCATCGTTTTAACATTTAACCCTTGTCCTGCTAATCCCGGATATGCCTTATCTTTGAAACAATGTAGATCCAGATCAGATGGCTTCTGACGAAGCCATCTGATCAGGATCTACATTGTTTGCCATTCACTGCGGATCCTGAATTTGTTGCAATAATTTGCATCAAGTAATCTGATTGGTTGATAATCGGTAGTGGGTGTGGCATATATGAATATTCAGCAAGACAAGGGTTAAAACGGCACAAAAGGACATAGAAGAGCAGACAGCAATCTTATTTCCTGAAGTATTTTTCAGAGGAATAAGGCTAGACTTTTCTCGCTCGTTCTTGATTGATTAGCATACTCGTATACTGGCGTTAAAACTTCAGAAGCAGCCTTCATTTTCGGACAAAATCTTACATTTAACTACGTGGAGGTCAGACAAATGCGAAAGTTACCGCTAATTATCAGTTGAAGCCACCCAGCAGCCTTTCTACCGATCGTCCCATTTGTAGTTTTTATGCCCCCCCCCCCCCCAACAAGACTCTTTGATTCGGGGGGGGGGGGGTGCATATAGTATTTGCCCTGTCTGTCTGTTTGTTTGTCTGCCTGTCCGTCACAAAAACTTTAACCTTGATCATAACTTCAAAAGTTTTCGACCTATCCCCCATGAAACTTCACACACTTATTCACCATCACAACAAGGACTACATTCTGAACTAGGGCCATAACTCTGTTGTCATTTTTGGCTGAATTATCTCCCTTTGAAATTTTGCAAAAACTTAGAAATTGGCTCCCATGGGGGCATTGGTCGCCTATCGTGACAGCTCTTGTCCATACATGTACGTCACATCAAATTGACTTGGTGTTATCGGTCTCGTGCTGTTTTGTGTTTTTTGTGCATGCATTCATGTCACTTGATCTTTCTTTTGTCTTGCTTTCAAAGAAGAGAAGCACGTCTTTGTTTAAGAAAGAGATCAGCTCTAACTGTGATTTGTTGTGTAATAAATCACAGTTTGGAGGTCAGTTGTAAAGTAGACAAATCACGAGCGCGTAGCGCGCGTGATTTGTCTACTTACAACTGACCGACAAACTGTGATTTATTACACAACAAATCACTGGCTAGAGCTGATCTATTTCGATTCTACCACGCTGAAAATCGGCAATAATGTTGTTGTTTCCTTCAAAATCTCACAACCTTTCGCCATTGTTATAAGAAATCCCGCTAAAATTATCGACTGAAACACATGCATTTATATCCTTTTCTTACGTTTTCGATGCGAGAAAATGACGTTACACCGTCTAACGTCAAGGATATCGGCTAGTGACGTCATAAATTGGGAATTTTAATGACGTCACTCGTCACGCTCTTCCGAGCTGTGATTTGTTGCAGAATAAAACACAGTTATTTTCCATTGTCTATATAGGCGCGCTGTGTTAGAATTGTAAATCATTTGGTTTCTAGTTGCGTTTTATAGTAATCCGATGGTCTATGATGTTCAAATATCTGACTTCTCATAGACCACTAATGCAAACGCCTGTCCAGGCAATAGGAGGTTAGGCAAACTGCCCTGTTCGACACGAGAAAAATAGTGTTGAATGGGCACCACAAAGAAATTATCATTATTTACAATATATTTGAATAGGCGTGTATTCGTAATGGTATGTGTGTGTGTGTGTGTGTGTGTGTGTGTGTGTGTGTGTGTGTGTGTGTGTGTGTGTGTGTGTGTGTGTGTGTGTGTGAATTCGGGTTTAACGTCGCTTTCAACAATTTTTCAATCATATCACGACGGTGTCTGGTTGCGACAGGGAGTTCAATGCTCACTTTTATAGTGCTGCCTCACTGAATTATCATGTCCCAGACACATTACATGATACTACACCCAGTCACATTATCCTGACACTGGGTCGACCAGTCCTAGCTCTACCCAGTAAATCTGAGTGCCAAGCGGGAAGCAGCTAGAACCGTTTTTAACGACTTTGGTATGTCGCGGCCCGGGATCGAACCTGTGACCTCCCGTTCCCCGGAGCGGACACTCTACCAACTGAGCTATCTACAATAAAATTCCGCTACTAAGACCATCTAAAAGTAAAACTAAATTTGCTTTTAAAGGCTTATTGAGAACATATCTGTTCAGTTATTCTGTCTTTGTGTTTTCAACACTCAGTGTCTCCTAATAAGAGACCACCTTTGGGTCTGTTCAAAAGTGGTCTTAAGACCACTTTTCAACAGTCCCAAAGGTGGTCTTAATAGACCACTTTTGAACAGGCCCAAAGGTGGTCTTAATATAGGATCATTTTATTGTAGGTGTCGGACACCATGCACAGATTCTTTCTTTGATGAGTGTATTACTAACCTATTATATATAGAATGGACTGCTTGTAGTCGAAGGCCCCCTCCTGTGCGGTACCAGAAAATAGGTTAAAGTCATTCTTTGTTGACGCCGGTAGTTTTGTGTATGACAACTGTCGCAGTGTATAGTAAGCATTGAGCGGGCAACAAATTACCAACACAATCAGCAGTGACTGGAACATCCTATGAATAGACAAATAACTTAACTTTACGAAAGCACGCCGATAATTTTTCGACAATAAAAAAAAAATGAAAATTTTCAGTTAAAAATTCCGATATTTCTCATATTTCTGCTGAAAAAGGATTTTCCGCTGTAAATTATACTATTCATAAGGAATAATATAGTAGGTAATGATGGGCCATTTCCCCTCAATTACTCCAAGAAACAAATGCTGTGAACATTTGCTAGAAACGCCTCGCCGAAGCGATTCTAAAAATATTCACAACATTTCTTTTCTTTGAAGTCAACGTCAATATTCTTGAATACAAGATAGAAGTGAAACGTATGGAGTGTGCATGTTTTTCAGGGTCAAACTAGCTACTTTCGGCCAATTAGGCCTCATCAGTGACGCTAAAATATTCTCAAAAGTCCACAATGGAATCAATGATCCAAAAAGACACTATCATGTAGGGCAGGAGATTTTTTTCGGCCGCCACACATTCCCCTCCCATCTTGAGCTGAGTTTTCGTTCCATTGAAATTGTCGTTGTAACGAGTTTAAATCGAATGTTGGTATCAAGAGGGTTATTTGGACCAGAATACTTGCTTAACCCATATAAAACATTCTGAATCTTCTACCTTAAAGACACATTTTTCGATCACATAACATCCTAATGACCGTTTATTAACCCTTACCCTGCTGAATATTTAATTTAGCCACACCCATTTCTGATTTTTAACCAATCAGAATTCTTGATGTTATTCATTTCTCTATATCCATAAACTGAATGTCAAATAGTGTAGATCCTGATCAGATGGCTTCTTCAGAAGCCATCTGATCTGGATCTACACTGTTTGCAAAAATAGGGGTTTTCGCCAACAGCAGGCTAAAGGTTAAAGACTCCAGCATTGCAATGAAATACACTTGGGTATTCAGGCTGTCATACAGGTAGGGGACCAAGAGAGGGTAATAAATTACCTAGGGATATGACTTTGACATATATTCATTTACACCTAAGTCCTTATTTTGATTTGCATGGAAGAAGCAACAGTTTTTTTGGTTCCGATTTTATATTTAGTAGCCTTTATTTATAATCATTACAGAAAATGCCAATTCAAATATACTGGTAAATTTTTTCCATCAAAAATGATTTTTTTCAGATAAAATCCTGATAACTTTATTATTTCTGCTCTAAACATATATTGTGGGTACTCATTAGAACCACCTCAGCGCAGAGGTTCAGACGAATACCATCAATTTGTTTTTACAGTGTGACTGCTCGTTAGAACTGCTTCCATGAGGCGGTTCTAACGAGGACACACAATATTTTTTTTTTTTTTTTTTTTTTTTTTAAGGAAAAGGAACATCCCCATAACCCCACTTTCTATAGAGAAAATGGGGGTTAAGGGGGTATACATTATTTTCCTTATTTTGGCTCCAAGTCAAAGATTGCGGGTGCCCGTTAGAATCGTCTCATTGAGGCGGTTCTAAGGAGCACCCACAACCTATGTTTGCATTATAAATAAGAAAAATAAATTTGATTGTGTTTTTTATTTTAGTTTTTAACTTGAAAAGGTGAAAAAATAGAATCTTAAAATTCCTCTCTTTTCTGATATGATTATGTCTAAAACAAAAAACAAAAAAAAAAAAAAAAAAACATTTTACAGTCCCATCTTGACTGAAACTATAAAATGCTAATGTTTTAGACATTATATGCTTTGTGTGTCACATACTTTCAACCAAAATAAATAAATAAATAAATTAATAAATAAATGAAGGTTAATTGATTGATTAAATTTTGAGGTTAATCCATTCATTTACCTTGTTTGTTTACTTGTAAAGGAAACAATGGATATCCGTGTCTTTCTTTACTTTATTTTAAAATAACAAAAAGTAATTTAAACAATATTTTGTCAGTAAATTATGCTATCACTCAAGTACCCTTATTGAGCCCCCTATTAAACAAGACTGAATCTGCTCATAATCACCTCATAATCACTTAGATAAGATAAGCCTTTGATGTGCACTATGGTCCGAAGGAAATGTTTATTGGAGATCATTAGACAGGCCACCCCTTTTATATAAGGAAAAAATGTGTCTTTAATTATATACTTAGTCAAAAAAGTAACTATAACAACTTTCGGGTGAAACTCACTAGATATCCTACAGCTATTGAGCTAAATTTGGCTGTTGACATTTAAATCGGACGTTTAGCTAGAGAATGCTCAAACTTGCATTTATCCATACCTTTCTGCTCCAGAGTTGTCTTCCGATATGTGCCTAGAAAGATTTGGTAGAAAATCGACATTGCGCATGCGCAGAAAGTTCTTTTTTGTCTAAGATGGAAGACAATATTCTCTGAACATCGGATAACACTTTACTTTTGCAATATCTCATGATCTCGCATTATAAGCGAGGTTTTAATTTGTGAAATTCTCAAATTATCTCCCTTGCAATTAAAAATATAGCAATTTTCGAACTGCTGTAATTTTTATTCCTGTCAATCAGTTTTTGCCATTTTTTCAAAAAAAAAAACGCTTTGTGTCCACCATTGCTTTCAATCACGATGGTAAAAAATACAGAAAATTCATGTAGCATGTAGCACTATCGATTGCGATTTTCTATGGAGTTCCCATTGAAATCAGGATTTGCACACAACTTCTAAGAATTGCAGGTCAATATGTGATAGCCTGTTTCTCGTAGCTGATGCAACTAAAGTTCCAAATCTTTTGTGAATAGACGCAAATGGTATCTAAAGAAATTTCACATGTATCAAATTTTAGAAATGTAGGGTACAGGGATTTTTTTATTATTTTAAATCATAGCATGTTTTAATGATTTTCTCTGCGAAAATGACACAGTGACCCCTTTGGTGTTTAAAGCGATAGTCTACGATGATGTGTTTACAAAAACAAAAACGAATGGTGCTTTTTCACGGGAAAATGAGTCTTCTTATCAAAACACAACCAACTTTGTGTAGTTTTCATCTGTAAAAGCTATAGTAACAGAAGCAATTTTAGGTATAGGAACTTTTTTGACTGAGTATAGCTTTGAGCACGTCCGTTTTCAATTGAAGGGTTGCAGTTTAATTCAATTTGTTGTAAGTATACAAAAATTCTTGTACTTTAAACAAACACTATAGAGCCAGGATCAGACGCCGCATATGAATTGTCGACGTCAACAATATTTAGGTCGTTTTGGAGACGTTGCTTCCAATTTTGTGGGACTTTTAACCGAAATTGAGATGAAATGACATCAAAAGCCTTGCTACATAATGAAACCAAAAGGCCTATATGCATTGGACGGTCTGACTCACACCACTTTGTCTGGACAGGCTTATTAGTCTTTCTACGCGGTTTACCAGTACGACTCGTGTGTGGTCAAGTTCAGCTCTGCGTGGAAGCACCATGCAGCCCATTTATTTCTCCAAGCCTCGATGGACGGGGCCGAAGCCATTTATTTAGGTAACTATGAGTTTGGATGACATTTTATAATACTGGTCTTGCATATCTGTGTTTTAAAGATTCACTATCATCGTAATGATTTTTTTTACGTTCAAACGCAAGATATTTTTTAATCGTATAAAAACGATAATCGTCTCTCTGACGTTTTCTTGCTATAGTGACATGCCCTTTCAACAAGACAATAAGCAGTATACATTGTTTTCATAATTAATATTCAAATTCAAGTACAGTAAAATTCCTATATTAAGACCACCTTTGGGACTGTTCAAAAGGGGTCTTGAAGACCACTTTTGAACAATTCCAAAGGGGATTCCTGTCCATAGGTCATTGTATGCAGAAAACACGAAGAGGGAGTAACTGCACCCTTCTTATTAAGCTTTTTAAATCAGAATTAGTCTGAATTTTAGGTGGTCTTAATAGCAGAATTTCACTGTATATAGTGACAGTGCGATAGAAGCAGTCTCATATTCTAAAAGTGTTTCACTGACTGATCAGTAGGTCTTAAACATAGAACATTTTCAGTAGAACTCATATATTAATACCCCCTTCGGGCTGTTCAAAAGGGATCTTTAAGAACACTTTTGAACAGTCCCAAAGGTGGTCTCTGACTAGAGGACACTCTGTGTAGAAATCCCTAAATAACTGAGCTGGTCCATTACGAAGACACGCCTATACAAATACATTGTAAATTTTACCGCAGAAAAAGAACGAAAATGTCAAGATGAAATCTTGTAATATTTTCCTTATTTCTAATCAAAAATAGATTGTGGGTACACGTTAGAACCGCCTCATCGAGGCGGTTCTAACAAGTACCCACAATCTATATTTAGGAGCAGAAATATTAAAAAATAGGTTTACCACTTAAAAGCAAAGTTTTACTATATAAAAGCGGGGTACCAGGGGGGTTTATTGCAAATTTTTACTGTACTAGCCCCCGCCCATAGGGGCTTGAAGAAATATATGGGCTGCATGATGCTTCCACGCAGAGCTGAATCCGGCCCACACACTAGTACTGGTAAACCGCTTAGAGGGTCTAAGACCAGGCCAGGAACCGCGGTGCGAGGCGGACCGTCCATGCTAATAAACCCTATTGGTTTCATTGGGCGACAGGGCTTGAGATGTCATTTCATCTCAATGTCGAGTAAAAGTCCCATAAAATTGGAAGCAACGTCTCCAAAATGACCTTTACAGTGTTGACGGGGACGCTAAGCCTCAAATCAAACAAAAAACCCTACCTTGGTTGTGAGTGTTTCCGTTTGCAGTTCTTAACCTCCGAGTCATATACGTAAGAGAGAACGAAGTTTGCTGTCGTGGGATAAGACAGAGAACAGATAACAGATAAGACATGATAAAAAGCCTAAACAAAGGAAACACGAATAAATAATATTTGATTAGGTCACCAAGTATAAGTCAAGGGGTTGAATGATTATTTGGGGTCGATTGTTCGTCAATCAATCGACCCAGATTTACTAAGCACCGAAGCTCTTTAGTGCTGATGTTTACCTGACTATCACTGATTTGTAGAAAATCCAGTTTATTTTTTATTTATAGAAAATAGTCTCACTGATCAGAGTGTTGAATCATGTGATGGGTTTGGCAAACAGTGAGGACCGAAATCTTATTCCGCAGAACGTGCACCTGTTCAGTGTCTACAAGTAAGCTTAATGAATTTTTACGAAACGGCCAGGCCCCTTTTCCCTATCTACACTCAAAAGTAATCGACCTGTCCGTGCTACCAGCTTCCCGCACCACTCCATTAAATAAACAAGTTGGCTGCTTTCAAAAAGCATCCAATAGGTTTGGTCTTGTCAGTCTACATTCTGATTTGAGCCAGCTGATATCATTATTCCACTTAATGCATTAAACTTTAAAAGTTCCAAGGCGGTGCTTCTGTCGCGGTATATTTTGTTATGGTTTGTCTGAAGTTTGGAGGCCTTCATGCGGACTGAGCAAATTATTTGTTTAAATCGCGACGGAAGTAAGGGCGAGGATTGTGGCCACGTAAAATCGATTAAAGCCCAGTGGAATTCGTTTCCGCTGACCGTTCCAAGTCGGTTCTTCTGTCGCGGTTTGTTTTTGTTATGGTTTGTCTTTGGATGTTTGTGTCGCTTATGTTGTTTTATTTTCGATAGCCTATTGGCCATTTTATGGGAAAGTAACTGTCCTTTTGGTTTTCCGCTGTTGGTGTTTCCATTAGGGTATGTTGTTTCATGTTTGTGTGTCTTTCCCTTTGGTGTCTCTGATGGGAGCTGTGGGTTGATTGTAACGATTCCTGATCATTGCCTCCACTTCTATGTTTTAATACAAAACGTGTATATAAAATTTCGAAGTCTATGACCCTGGTATCAGGAGGGGTAGGTAGTGATGAGTATTTTGTGGTAAATTGTTTAACGCCATGGCAAGTATAAACTAAATGTAACTTACATATGGTTTACACATGTATAGCACAAAATGCAACCAAACGAAAATGTAAACCGAATTTTTCAAAGGTCATAACTCTGTTAATATTTGTTGGACAGTAATTGGCACATCTTCACATTTTATCCTTACAACATACACATTTTAGGCTTGATTGTATATATGAAAACTGTATATTAGGAGTTATACGGAAACGAAAAAAATGTTTGCGAACGGACGGACGGACACCAACCCCATAACTTAATACGACCGTTTTTTTTTTTTTGTTTTGTTTTGTTGTTGTTTTTCAAACGGGTATATAAAAAGATTTTTCCTAAGTCATCAGGCCTTCTATAGGGCCTTGGTTATCTATTTCATGTGTTGTTAACGTCCCTGTTAACACTGTATGCGTCTTTTTTGAGACATTGCTTCCAATCTGTCGCTCAATGAAACTAAATGGTTGAAATGCATGAACGGTCCGACTCGAGCCACTTTTCCTGGGCAGGCTTAGAACTTCTAGGCGATTATACACTACTCATGTGCGGCCGGTATCAGCTCTGCGTGGAAGCATCATGCAGCCCAATCTATTTCATCAATCCCCGATCAGACCTTGGGGCAATATATTGGACTGCATGAGCTGAAACCGACCGAACTTTGAAGTATTGCTGAACCGCCTAGGAAGATCTAAGCCTGCCCAGACAAAGTGCTGCGAATCAGACTGTATCTTAAACCTCGGCAGTTTCTTTGCGCGGTACCTCCGCAAAAACCTGAAATTTGCAATCCTTTTTGTATATCTTTCTGGATCAAAATTTAATTGTTAACGAAACTGATTAGTAAAACGTCAAGTATTGAGTATTGAACACCACTCTCGGCTTATCAGATACAATAGCTCCCATCGAATGCGCCAAAAAATCTTTTAACACCTCAGTCTGTAACTGGTGGCGGGTCACTTAGTAGACATGAAGTTTTTGAACAGAAACTATTGCTATCTGTGCTGGGCTCAAGAACAATAAACAACGACCCATCAACGTTATGACTTTATTTCGCTCCCTAAATATTTTATATATTGGAAGCGTTAAAACCTTCGACCTTGGCACTGACGTTAATTCTAGTAGCAAAGACATTAAAATGTTTTACACACCCAGCGATTTTTTTATGTTTGGTTTTACGATCCTTTCAAGATTATTTCACTCACATCAAGCCGATCGTTCATCAGAGGTGAGCGAAAACTGGAGTACCCGATGAAAAACCTCCTGACTTTCCATTGCAGAACTTCTCATTATGTGACCTGAGCCATGCTCAAACCTACAGCGTTGAGAGACCTTGTGATTAGGAGTCAGCACTCTTATCCACCAGGCCACGGAGGCCCGTTACACCCAGCGATCTTTATAAATGAGGAATAAAGTTTCCTTTTAAAAGGAAGGCTTCCCCAGTTTGTAAAGTTGAAAATCCGCCATTTTTGCTCGCCCGCGAAAGTACTGGGGAGTTATTGCCATACCCACAACGTCCGTCGTCGGCGTAAGCATCGGCGACCGCATTTGGTTGAAGTTTACCTGCAAGCAATCCTTTTTGTGCTGTTGTACAAATTTATTTGCAAGTAAAGTTATCAACTGGTAAAAGAATAATAATAATAATAATAATAATATTTTTCACATTCTTTTTCACTCGATTTCCCAGGTTTTGGGGCTTGAAAAGTTAATCATTTCCCCTGTATTACCTCCCTTATAAGCATACATTTTGTCAAATGCATGTGCGCAGCCAACTAAAACGCATTTTCTTTTCTTCATATCCGAGAGCAGCAAAGGCTCTGGTAAGGCTGCGCGTACTCGAAGGCTCGCCTGAGTCAGTGCTGATCGCCTTTGTGGAAAAGACCCACGTCTTGACGTTGCATCGACGTGGTCGCTCTAAATTAGCACGCTTTTTCTGGTAAGACTTTTACGGAAATTGTTTCAGTGTTAGCGTTAGCTGTCCGTCTCAAACGATTGAGGGAGGACAATGTACGTAGAAACATATTCACGGACCCGGCGAGGAGCGAAACCGCAACGTCGATGTGCATCTAACTGTAATGGTTAAAAAAAAATCGGCATTTATGAAGAGCGAAGGCTGAATGTGGCGAGCTGCTCACTCGCACAAGTTTTATGCTGGTGGAAAATTTGTCAGAAAAGACTGAACCATGTTAAGCTTTTAAATTACTCGTTTGACACGCAATTTGATTTGAGAGATGAACATGTTTTGTAAACTTGACCATGTTGGTAGGATATGAGGTCTCTTTCTGCCTGAGTTCGAGGCACGATCGTGACAAGTTCTGCAATGGTTTAAAACTGTCGTTCTCTTCACCCACCGCTTATAAAGGAGCGGTTAATAATGTTCCTAAATAAATGAAGAAAAAATGACATATCACTTTCATAGAGACCAACCTACAACAAGCACATTTGATTGATTTACTTCGGAAAAATTGTTTTACACAATGCAAGTTAGACTATCTGCCTGTAACTGGACTCTGCAAAACTATTTTTAATGATTTCAACTGTCAAACTCCCTTCGTAAACTCGACCTCGAAATTCTGAGTGACCATGAAAAGTTTGAGACTACGAGAGAAGTCAAGTGACAGAATTATTTTTTGTAATCTATAGACATTTATTTTTTCTTTTTCTTTTTTACAAATCCTTAAGAAAAGAAAAGCATTACATCAACAAGTCCGTGTACTGAACAACGATGATCTTGTTTTTAAGGTAACCGGGCACTAGAAGCACATTGAGGCTACCCCATATGTACTGAACAACCCTATAAACCCAACTTTATATAGAGAAAGGTGGGTGTACAGGGGTACATTATTTTCCTTTTTAGGGGGTTCAGAACCCCAAGCACCGACAATCTATATTTAGACTAGAAAAAAAAAGAATATTTTTTTTTTCACATCACGAAACACGCCTGCCTAGTTTTTGACCCATAGACAGTGGGTAGTCGTAAGAACCGCGTCATCGAGGCAGTTCTTACCAGTACCCACAATCTATGCTGAGAGCAGATAAATGAAAAAATCTGATTTTTGAAAGTTGATTTTTTAAATCAAGTTTCTTTGTCATTACATTTCTACTTCCGGTACTGGACCGCACTGCTCCACTTCCGTTGTTCGTACGCTGCATAAAATAGCCCAAATGAACTCTTGAAAATTAATTTTGCAGGCCGGCCCCGCATGGAACGTCTTTCAAAACATTTCAGTTTTCGAGACTTTATACGGATTGAATATAAATTGGCACAGAAAGACGAATTCTGAAAAGAAAACAGTACTCTGGAACTATTTTCCTACGCGCTTTTCGGTGATATTTATGTTTTACTCTTTCATCCCTGAGTTTCTAAACAGGACTCTTCTCGCTTTAAATATATTCTTATAGAAAAGGATTTCTGATAAGTTCACTGACAGGATGACAAACAGTGTACATGTAGATTCTGGCGAGACGTTCTAGCTAAGTGCCGTCTTATCAGGATCTACAAGGTTTGCATAGATACTTATAGGTTATTGACTTTATATTGTGAAATATTCGGCACGAGTTCATATGGCGAAGGACGCACGAGCTTGCGAGTGCGTCTTCGCCATATGAACGAGTGCCGAATATTTCACAATATAAAGTCAATAACCTTTTTATTATATACCCAAAATTTTAAATGTCGGCTAGAATTCAGGATTGCCTGATATGAATTTCTGAATGTAAAATCAGATAATACATCTTTTAAGTGGTTTGAAATGGAAAATAATGAAGGTCGTTAAGTGTCTCCCTACTCGTTGAAAAACCACGCCCAACGGCGCCAAAGTGAAGACGACGTTAACGTTGGTGGATGTGACGTCATTAAAAACATTGACGTTTCCAAACACAGGACGCCATTTTTTTCTGAAGCGTCGGTTATATTTCTTTCAAAATACTCCTGATTTCTTAGAAGAAAGTATTGAAAATCTAAACAGATTGCAGGTAGGTCATATTTGACAGCATAAAATGCGGTTTAAAAACTTTGTAAGAACCTATATTCGTTTTGTTTTACGTTCTTTCAGTCGATTCGCACGACAAGATGGCTGCCGATTTTTAAGATTCAAAACTGAGAAATTTAAAAGTAGTCCTGTTATGCACGAGACTGCTTATCTCCGGGCAATATGAACTTGACTACGGGCAATATGGAAAAATATTGACCGATAACTTCTGTACAAAGTAAACGGGACATTTTTCTGGGTATATAATAAAGTGTATTTCTACCTCGGCGTCTGCACCGGTCTACAGGGTTAAAAGGGTTAGCTTATCATTGACCAACTAAACAACCCTTTACTGACCTACAATTTGCCTGCTTTCGAGAGCTCTAATATTACAAAACACGTGTTGTTTGAATCAAGTTCCGTACTTTAGCAAATAGTAAAGAAACCGATCAGATGCAACATTCTGTGGCCTCTAATCTATCTTAACTGTTTCCAAATGTCACAGAATTGAAACAATTGACATTTATGGGTTAATGTTTTTAGGACCCCGTACAGGTGGGAATAAACGTATTTTAATTCGCCTTGGGTAAACACGGTGTCTGACCAGAGTTATAATGTCTAAATCAAATGGTTTAAAAATGATCTTTTTTGTCAAGTTATTTTCCTTTTTATGTCCCGACGCCCCAAGGAACATAGCTCTAAGCGGCTGCACAACCTATGTGCATCGTCGTATCAATGCGACGTTGATGCGACGTTGCTAAGACATCATGTGCCCTCTAGGAGATTGATTGATTGATTTAAGGTTTAACTTCCCCATCAACACTGTAAAGGTCATTTTGGAGACTTGCTTCCAATTTTGTGGGACTTTTACCCGACATTGAGATGAAATGACTTCTCAAGCCCTGTCGCCCAATGAAACCAATAAGGTTTATTTGCTTGGACGGTCCGCCTCGCACAGCGGTTCCTGGACAGGCTTAGATCCTCTAAGCGGTTCATCAGTACTAGTGTGCATGTCGGATTCAGCTCTGCGTGGAAGCATCATGCAGCCCATATATATTTCTTCAAGCCCCTATGGGCGGGGGTCTCCCGTTAGGAGAACTTCTCTGTAAGATTATTAGCAGATATGTACTGAGCTAATTTAGAAATTTATGGTTGGACCATGAAGAAATTGGTTGGCACGTTTATCTTTCTTTCTTAAGTACTTTCTTCGGGGGGTAGTTGAGTGAGGCAATGGCGATGTGTTTCTTATGTCACTGGGGAGTCCAGCTGATATTGACTTACAGTTGGGCAACACCTGCTGTCCTTGTAGCAGGTAACGATAGAATGAGGGAATGTTGATATTTCTTCTTTTCCTACACTTCCATTCATTTTCCTCTTTCTCCTCTGTCCCTCACTTTCATCTTCTGTACAACGGCCCTGCCAATCGGGGCTTGAAGAAATACATGGGCTGCATGATGCTTCCACGCAGAGCTGAAACCGACCCGCACACGAGTACTGGTAAACTGCTTAGAGGATCTAAGCCTACCCAGGCAAGGCGGTGCGAGTCGGCCCGTCCATGCTTATGAACCCTATTGGTTTCATTGGGCGGCAGGGCTTGATATGTCATTTCATCTCAATGTCGGGTAAAAGTCCCACAAATTGGAAGCAACGTCTCCAAAATGACCTTTACAGTGTCAACGGGGACGTTAAACCTCAAATCAAAAAAAAAAAAAAAAAAAAAAAAAAACACATCATCTTCTCTACTGTCTCTTCTCTTGGAGAAGACAAAAATGATCCACTAGGGTTGCCCTGTCGTTAAACTCAAAACAATCGATGAATAATTTTTCTTTGTCGAATTTTTTAACCCACTTCGACCTTGTCAAATCAGAACCAGACTCAGAATTGTTACTGGTGACACGTCAAATGTCATTCATACACCAGGACCTGTGATATGGCAAGCCTTTAGTCTCTATATTTGTTTCAACAAAATATCTAGATAACTGCTTGATCTACGGCTAACATTGTTATATAATAATTATTCCTCATCAATCAACTTTCCTCAGTACTTTCAGTACTTTGATTTATCAGACAATTTTCATTTGGATGGCAAAATTCTGTATATATTTGAATAGGCGTGTTTTCGTAATGAACTGAAAATGCTAATTCATGAGATTGTAGCACATAGATGTTTTATAATTATTCCAATGGAGAAGACCATAGGGTTAGTCTCGAGTCACAACAAACGCTTATTACGTCAAATACGGCAGTTAAGATAATTTCACCATCCTACCGGAAAATGGGAAACTGGAATCAAGTATTCCTGCTTTTTACAATGACCTTCAAATATTGAAATTTACCCATATATGCCTCCATCTTTTGAAACATTGGCAAATATTGCAGACCAAGATCAGACGCCGCATCTGACCAAGGTCTAAACTGTTTGCTCAAAGTACATGCATTTTTGTAAAACTTACAACAAAAATGACATCCCCTATGCTTAGAAATTGACCACTCCAGACTTATAAAGGTGGAATATTTTTTGCCGGGCACCTATGGGTTAATTATGAGGTTACGTCAAACGGACGAAAGTGAAAGTAGGTAATTTTTTTTTTTTCATGGTTTGACTTCTTGGAAACGCTTTATAAATAGATATCTGGAAACGCTTTATAAATAGACATCGACGGGCGCGGCATATTCTTGTTTATTCCGAACGAGTTTTCACTTCGTAAATATGTGGAGAGCAGTCTTATCTGTAGGGCTTTCCTAGTTACGTCATAAGACGGTTAGAAATCAACTGGGGTATCACCAATCCAATCAAAAAATAACGTTCTTTGTCTTTCCAACATTTACATATACGTACGTATTATAAGAGCTACCAGCGTGTCGAAAGATGTTCAGAATTTACAAATATGTTCCCATCTGTGTTAAGTAAACTTTGCAAGTTTTGTTTATTTGTATTTAACGGCCCAGTCACCACTGATTTGGGTCATATTTTGGCCTGTCAGTGTACCTATCCACGCTTTTCCTGAGCAGGCTTATCCGTAAGCGGTTTACCAGTTCAGTGCACATTCTGTCGCCAAAAACTGACCCCTGCCCTTCCTGAATCAACGGAAGGGAAAGAATGACCATAGAAAAGATTTCATAATCAATCTCCACGAAAGAATGTTGCCGACCCCGGTAGATATCGAACCCGAGTCTACCTTATCACCAGTCAGACTGCATCCGACTGAGCTACCGCAGCCAGCCACACTTTGTGAGTAGTAGTAGTTATGTTCTATTGTTTTTCGTTTCCATGGCCTCATGGACTTACTCCATAATGGCATTGCAAGACGTAAAATTTGCGAAAATGACTGCGGCTGTTATAAGTTCCCCATAAGGGAAATAGATACGCCTTAAGGGAGTGGGGCTACTCCTGCAAAAGTAGTTTCTCCCACAATGGAATCAATGATCCCAAAGGACAAGAAAATATAATCTCCACTTTTATATAGTAAAGCTCGGGTTTGCAGGGGTAAACATTAATTTCCGTATTCATGCTCTGAGACACTAGATTGTGGGTACTCGATAGAATCGCCTCGTCGAGGCGTTTCTGTCGACTCCCCGCAATTTATGTTTTATGCAAAAAGGCAAATATTCCATTTTTTCTTTTTTAAAATTTAATTTCTTTTTCTTTGGCCAAAAAAAATGACAATGTATTTGTATAGGTGTGTTTCGAAAAACGGTAAAAATGGTAGACTAACTGCCACACCTGCCAGGTGTATCCATTTCCCTTAAGATATTTATTGTTCGAGTTGAAACGCTTGCTTTTCGGTCTGTTTCGCTATTCAGACAGGCTGTTTCCTGTAATTGCAGTTAAGTATTGCATCATCGTTAAAACTGATTGGTTGATCGTGTCACGTGCCCCTCCATGGAACAGTTACAATCTGGTCATTATACCCGGTTTGCCCGCCTCATGGCGACCAAACCAATAAGTAACCCAATCGATGGCAAACAACACAATCGAACTTCGATGGCTCGAACAACTAAGGAACCTCTATAATCTGCTCGAGACACGGGTAGTTCGAGCCACTGAGGGTTACTGCCAGGACGCATATCGAGATATCGTTTTCGGTATTCTATAATGAAAATGTATGCTGTGTAGACTCATTAGAATCGCCTTATCGAGGCGATTTGAATGAGTACACACAACATATATTTGTGAAGGATTTCCCAAGGGCTGGAGAACGGATTCGACCCAGCCATGGTAGACGAGCCACCGGTGTTCGAGCCATCGAAGTTCCACTGTATTTGGTTTTAAGACATTGGGATGACAGATAAAGCCATAAAAACTACGTTTGGAAACACATTAAAGATGAAAAAACTGAAGACTCGGTTTTATTTGGACTCTTACGTACCCTAGTGCCCACTTCATCAAAGCTTTGTTTTCAAATAATGATCAATAATGGGCTCAATGGTTCTAGAGGAAGTCAAAATATGAACTAGATTTTAACAATATATGACAATGGAATATTTCACCTACTGAGTTTGGAGTGGTCCATTTCCAATTAGATGGGTGTCAGATTTGTTTTGTTTGTGTTAAGTTTATATAAAAAAGGTTCTTTAAGCAAACATTGTAGAACTAGTTAAGACGCCGCAGAACGTGGGTCTGCACTGTTTGCCAATGTCCAAAAAAGGACCACCATAGGCATTTATGTGTAAACTACTTTTATAAAGACCAGTGCATTTTCGGTGAACGACATCAGTCATTCCTAAAAACCTGTCTAGACGTACATGTACACATGTAACTAGATTTTTTGAACGACAATAATTTTTGTTTGTTTGAATTGAGGTTTAACGTCCCCGTCAACACTGTAAAGGTCATTTTGGAGACGTTGCTTCCAATTTTGTGGAACTTTTACCCGACATTGAGATGAAATGACATCTCAAGCTCTGTCGCCCAATGAAACCAATATGGTTTATTAGCATGGACGGTCCGCCTCGCACCGGGGTTCCTGGGCAGGCTTAGATCATCTAAGTGGTTTACCAGTACTAGTGTGCGGGCCGGATTCAGCTCTGCGTGGAAGCATCATGCAGCCCATATATTTCTGCAAGCCCCATATGGGCCGGGGCGATGAACGACACTAATATGTGAAAGTTAATCCTAGTTAATAAAGTTCTCCCATCACTTAAAAAGTCCGTGAAATTAACATCCCAGTAAAACCCACTTTAAATGGGGAAGTTTGTTTGTGTGCCTAGGGGTTTACAGAGTTATACATTATTTGTCTTATTTTTGCTCTTAAGACATTGGTTGTGGATACCCAGTAGAAAGTGCTTCAATGAGGCGGTTCTATCGAGCACCAACGTCCTACGTTTAGAGACCGGCCCCGATAGCTCAGTTGGTAGAGTGTCCGCTCCGGGGAACGGGAGATCACGGGTTCGATCCCGGGCCGCGACATACCAAAGTCGTTAAAAATGGTACTAGCTGCTTCTCGCTTGGCACTCAGATTTGCGGGGTAGAGCTAGGACTGGTCGACCCAGTGTCAGGATAATGTGACTGGATGTGGTATCATGTAATGTGCCTGGGACATGATACTTCAGTGAGGCAGCACTATAAAAGTGAGCATTGAGCTCCCTGTCGCAACCATGCAGACACCGTCGTGATATGACTGAAAAATTGTTGAAAGCGACGTTAAACCCGAATTCACACACACACACACACACACACACACACACACACACACACACACACACACACACACACACACACACACACACACACACACACACACACACACACACACACACACACACACACACACACACACACACACACACACACACACACACACACACACACACACACACACACACACACACACACACACACACACACACACGTTTAGAGTAAAGATAAACAATATTGCAAACCATGAGAAAAATAACCCCGTTTTGAAGATATTAAAGAATGCACTGTGTCATACTGATGTGTTATCTACGGGAATGCACGAGGAAAAGACTCGTAGCATTCTCTGGCTTAATTACGGACACGAAGTCAGCTATCAGGCTGGATGCATGTAATCGTGCACGAAGGTAACTCAAGGCCTCCTCAACATTACGACCACACACCCCTGCGCTGAAGTGGCTCCATTCTAGAATCTAGAACAAGCATTGTTGAGAAGAAAATGTTGGACATTTTTCTTATATCTTGTCGTAGATTGTTGGTGCTGGTTAGAATCGCCTCAAAGGGGTGGTTCTAGCGAGTACCCACAGCCTATATCTGGGATCAAAAATAAGAAAAATAACGTTTACATTTTTCTGTATAAGTGGGGTTTCTAGCGAGCACCAACGCCCTCTGTGGTTGTTTGTTTTTTTGTGTTCACGGAGATTTTGCACTGATCAGTTAGGAGGCCTTCATGCGGACTGAACAAATTATTTGTCTAAATCGCGACGGAAGTAAGGGCGAGGATTGTGGCCACGTAAAATCGATTGAAGCCTCCAGTGGAATGCGTTTCCGCTGACTGGTCCATGGCGGTTCTTCCGTCGCGGTTTATTTTTGTTATGGTTTGTCTTTGGGTGTTTATATCGCTTATGTTGTTTTATTTTGGATAGCCTATTGGCCATTTGTGGGAAAGTAACTGTCCTTTTTGCTTTCCGCTGTTGATGTTTCCATTAGGGTCTGTTGTTTCATGTTTGTGTTTCTTTCCCTTTGGTGTCTCTGATGGGAGCGGTGGGTTAATTGTATCGATTCCTGATCATTGCCTCAACTTCTATTTTCTAGGGGTGTTCATTTCACGTACGTGTCAAACTGATGTTGAGTACGCGAACTTAGTCATCTAGCAGCGATGGACGCATGAAATCGCGCATGATGCTATCCCAAAGTATCTTCTATATGCCTGGGGGCAGGAAGGGCTCTGGTGAGACTGGGCTTTAGCCTTTGCTGGTCGCTCGTTTGATAAGTACAATTTTCTCATGGGCTTGCCCAAATAATATTGAAGTATAGTCGAACTTCAATGGCTCGAACACCTTTGGGACCTCGAAAATCTGTTCGAGACAGGGATAGTTCGAGTCACTGAGGGTTACTGCCAGGAGGCATAACGAGATACTTTTAGTCATCTTTTCGGTGTTCTATAATGAAAATGTATGCTGTGTGTACTCATTAGAATCGCCTCATCGAAGCGATTCTAATGAGTACACACAGCATACATTTGCAAGATAAAAGACTAAAATCTTCTTAATTATCCTCCACTATTTCTTATGTAGAGGATTTCGCTAGGGGGCTCTAGAATGGGGTTGACACATCCATGGTAAACGAGCCATCGGTGTTCGAGCCATCGAAGTTCTACTGTATATTTAAAGCATCAGCGAACCCGACTAGAATGATCTGTCCCAATTCAATTTAGGATAAGATGTATGTTGCTGTTGAAAAAAATGTAAAGTGAGGACCGTGAGGTATTTGGTATTTGGTCACTTTATTTCCTTATCCAGTGAGTAACCATGGTCAACTCGTTGGCACTTGTAAAAAGGCCAAGGTCAACCTGGGTCATCATTTGGACAACTTTGGTATTACTACATGTTAGTCACCTGGTGCCACATAATAAGTTTCAAGACAATCGACCCAGGATTTCTGCAGAAGGAGAGTTTTCAAGTTTTTTTTTACCATAGTTAGGCATGGCGGCCATTTTGGTCATGTGACCCGAACCATTCTGATATAATTTCGATCCACCATTGTCAGGAGACTGGATATGAAATATAACTGAAACTAGAGCTGTCAGCGAAACTGACTAGGGCCCCGGCAGTGCCATCAGAGAAGTTGGATTTGTTTTCAAAGGCCCATAACTCTGAGAGTATTGTAGCTAGAGTTACATAACTTGCCATGAAATTGTGTAATGATGTTGTGACCTTATATTTAAAGTTTGAAGTTGATGCGACTGACGGTTTGTAAGTTATTAAGAAAAAACATAAAAATGTGGACGGACAGACGGACGGACGGACAGGTTATTACTATAGGGCACCCAAATAAACTTGCGGGGCCCTAATAACCCATCAGTTTTGCAGAAAGTATCTATTGAAATGACAATGGACCTGCAATCAAAGTGACCGGAGGTCAAGGTCGCCGAATGACAACCTTTGGCATTCATAGAAATTCATCGCATGCCATATACAGCAATATTTTTTCGAAAAATTACTTGTTTTACCATTCAAAAGACTATCAACCAAATTTGACGTACGTCTCTATGTCTGTACGTATGCACGTCGCACTTTGTAGTACTATTCTTGTCTCCGCAACTCCGCCTACATTATTTGATACAGGGCATTGAAACTTGCAACACAGTTCAAACGTAAAGAAAACAAGATTCTGATCCAGCCCCAAATTGCAGAATTATGTCCCCTAGAATGACTTAGGAATTTTGGCCAACTGACTGACTGACTGAACTGGTTTTTAAGGTAACCGGGCGCTATAAGCACATAGGGGCTACCCCTAGAACGTGTCCAGGATTAGTTTTCCCACTTTCTGAAAGGCTTTCGCATGGAGTTGTTCACTAATTCCGGTGTACTCCTCTCGCCTCAGTCGCCGTGCAATAAAGGTGAAAGTGGTCTGTAAGTTACCGTGGTTTTTGACATAGTCTCCCAAAAGTTGTGGGCTGTCAATCGCGGCTATGGAACCTGGTCAATTCCGACCTGCAAATCGTGTTCCATAGCCATTGCCCGTCTGGCCGTGGTAGAGGTGGAAGGCAAGGAGGCTAAGTTTTAGTGCTTCTGGGCTGCGAATCGCGGCAGTGGTCAGCGGAATACGAATCGTGCTGATCTGCCAGTGCCCTCCCCTTAGTAAAATAGAAGCACTGTAATTTTGAATTTTGAACGCCAGGTCGAAAGTGGGCATGAAGCAACAGAGAAACCAATGCCAATTTCGGCTGCAAATCGCGATTTCTCTGTTTCGCCCGAGCAAACTAGGTCATGTTGCTCTCTCTTAGGGCCGCGTGATTGGCGTCGGACTGGCTACACATGAAGTAGCCTTGCAATACCCATGGTAAACAGGGTTTTCGGACATGCGGCCCTAAGTTCACGATCTCGGTCCGGTGCTGGGTTAGGAGGGATGCGCCCTCCTAACTATCACTCCATCCGTCATCACCGTATCTAGGAAAAGTTTGTGGACCTTCCGAGTTCTCTTCTTGTTTAGTGGGGTCTCTTCAGTGCATCTTTCTATGGAGTTGTACAGGTGCTCGTCGAAATACTTTGAGGTGGGTCCTTTGTAGATTATGAAGGTTGGAGTCTCGGCTGTCTTGAATGCATAAACGGCAAGGTCCACGTTGATAGTTTCAGTTGGTCTTTTTAGTCGATGTAGTTCCAAGATGGTGGAGGGGGAGTCTCTAGTATTTGCCACCCAGGCTCTGCCCAGGTGGTATTTCTCGTGCCAAGGTTGGAGTGGGTTGGGTGGCAGCTTCTCGAAGTCCTTTTCTTCGGAGGTGTAGATTCTTCCTCTTCTGGTGGCTGGGGCTGGGGCAGGTGACGAGCATCGTTGGGCTTTTGGCGGGGGTGGTCTCTCTGTGGGTGATAAGGCGGCGGTAGCTGGCTCTGGCGATGACGGCATTGGTCTCTGGATGATTGGTGCAGCTGGTGCGGGTTCAGCGTTAACTGTTGGCTGGCGCTGGAGGACGATCGTTGCTGTAGTCATAGTCACGGTCTCCTCGGCTGGCGGCGCTGCTTGTCTGATCTGTGGTGCTGTCTTCTTGGTTCTCTGTGGAGCTGGAAGGCTCAAGTCCCAAGTAAGGGTGACAGCCACCCTCTGGGGCTCAAGTGCAGTGTTAACTTGAGGCACCCCATGAAGTCGGCAAGACTTCAAGAAGGCTACCAGAGGCTCTGGAAGCCGGTATTCGTTCATAGGAAAAGACATCTTGACGTGTTGAATCTGAGAGATCTGTGATAGGATGATGAATTTTGGCCAATTGTGTAGCGTAGGATTTTAAATAGGACTGATCGAGTCTCCACAACTCCTCCTACAGTATTTGATACCGGATATTGCAACTTACAACACAATTCAGACATGCATTGAACATGTGCATCAAGGAAATAGGCTTCTGATCTTATCCCTTATTGGAAAATTATGTTCCCTTGAACGCCTTAAACATTTTGGCCATATGTGTAGCATAGGAGATTAAATTGTGTTGTTACTGCCTCCGCAACTCCTCCTACAGTATTTGATGCAGGACATTGAAACTTACAACACAGTTCAGACACACATTGAACAGGTGCACAAAGGAAACCTGATTCTGATATAGGCTAACATAAAGTCTTGTCATAGTGGATGGGTGCGCAGGTTAATTTGCGTCTGTGCCGGTCACACCGGTCTTATTGTAGGCACCGGTTCAATTGAAATTGGTCCAGCTTTTTCTGCGACAATGTCCTTTGAAATTTCGATGGACCTTCAATCCATGCGAATAGCCTTGACATTTAGCAGTGTCGGGTTACATGTGAGACGCCAAGTTTTGCAAGGGAAGGTCAGGCGGCTTTCTCTGAGTTTTTTGGTTTTTGACCGGCGCTGAGTAACAACTGGCTCGAAATAAGTATAACATTCTTAAAAGGACCGTAAAACCAAAAAAAAAAAAAAAAAAAAAAAAAAAAAACAAGATATATAGAGGATCTTACATGAGTGTTCATGTATTATTGAATTTATTAAACGAGTTGAGGAAAAGGGATGAAATGCTCGGCACAGCCTCGCATTTTATCCCTTTTCCTCAACGAGTTTAATAAATTCAATAATACATTAGCACGAATGCAAGATTCTATTTATCATATGACATTTTAAACACATTTTATTCACGATTGTTTACAAAAATGTCAATATTCCGCTGTTAGTAAACGCGACGTCGTTAAGGACGTCGTACATGTAACGTTACGGGACGTATCTAGCTAATTTGCATATTTAATCCACTAGTGGATTATCGAAAATATTACATGGCGTTATTACACTCTCAGACGCGACGTCATATGATAAAGTATAGATAAACCATGGATAGCTTCAAGCAACACTAACATATCGCATCTCAAAAAAATGCACAGTTTGTCTCTCAGAGACCTTCCAGTTAGAGACACGTTTATAAAGGCATTTTTTGTTTGTTTGATTTGAGGTTTAACGTCCCCTTCAACACTGTAAAGGTCATTTTGGAGACGTTGTTTCCAATTTTGTGGGACTTTTACCCGACATTGAGATGAAATGACATCTCAAGCCCTGTCGCCCAATGAAACCAATAGGGTTTATTAGCATGGACGGTCCGCCTCGCACCGCGGTTCCTGGACAGGCTTAGATCCTCTAAGTGGTTTACCAATACTAGTGTGCGGGCCGGATTCAGCTCTGCGTGGAAGCATCATGCAGCCCATATATTTGTTCAAGCCCCTATGGGCGGGGGCTTACGTTTATAAAGGAAAAGGGTAACAAGAATAATAACGACATGTATAACAATTTCTTTATTTAATTGTCAGCTTTGCAGAATGCACGTGAGCCAGCGTGTGGAAATTCCAACAAAATGGGATATGCGACCAGCGGACGCAAACAAGCCGCGCCAAACAAAATAGTATCTTCGGATATATGAGCATGCGCACAACACAGAATCTGATCAGACTGAGCATTCACTAGGCAACTCCAAGTCTTCATGAGTAAGCTGTAGGACACTGGACATCCGTATCGCTGTGATCAGACTGCTCTGAGCAGACTGTGAACATGTATATGACTTTATCAGTTACCCCCACCCCCAATATACATGTATATTGCATTGTAACGCACTGACCTGATAAAGATATCATATCTCAGGACAATAGAGCTTTATCACGTCAACGTGACATTGCACTTTTACGAATGAACCGGACAACTGGAAAAATGACAAAAATGTTACTGTTACTGGGAAAAATGGAAAAATTACCCGAAAAAAAATATACCATTGGAAAATATGGTCAGCTGATATTAAATATATCGATCGCTAGAATGCTCGGATGCACTGAGGATCATCAATAACTGATCGTAAATTGTTAATTTAAGAGTGTAGAAGGGGATAAACTGATAAATAGAATACCAGATACGTGACATTTGATATCAAGTTTATCATGCAAGGCTTTGAGAACGCTTGTAGAATCGTGAGGTTTGCCGAGCAATTAGCAATTTACAATCTGTAATTGATTGTCCTCAGTACGTCCCAGCATTCTGGCAGTCAATATATTAGGATCAGCTGACCATATTTTTCCTATGATTTTTTTTCAAGCAATTTTTATATTTTTCCCAGTAACAATAACTTTTGTTGTCATTTTCTAGTAGTCTGGTTCTTCCATAAAAGTGCAATGTCACGTTGACGTGATAAAGCTCTCGTGACCTTTATCACGTCAATGCGTTACAATGCAAACTATATAGGGGGTAACTGATAAATGACTATCTGCACATGGTGAACTGAGTCTTGACTGAGCGCATATGCTCACAGTTACATTTACGCATGCACAGTTACATCACGTGCACACGTCCGTGAAATGAACACCCCCTTACACCCCGTTTTATACAGAGAAAACTGGGGTTTACGGGAATAATCATTAGTTTTCTTATTTTTACTCCAAGACATAGGTTGTGGGTACTCGTTAGAACCGCCTCAATGAGGCGGTTCAAACGAGGACCCACAACCTATGTTCGCGGTATGAATAAGAAAAATATCATGGATTTTCATTTTCATCCGAAAATTAGCCATTTTGGAGATGTGAAAAAATGAACTATGTAACACGGGTGTGTCATCGTAATGTGAACCCCGTCAAGTGAAAATGTCTTTGGACAAGTGCGCAATGTTGAAACGGCACATGCCGTCAGATTATTTGATTTGATCTTTTAATGCCCCCGTCAACAATATATAGGTCATTTTTGAGACGCTGCTTCCAATTTTGTGAGACTTTTTCTCGACATTCAGATGAAATGACATATCAAGTCTTGGCGCCCAATGAAACCATTAAGGTTTATAAGTATGGGCGGTCCGACTCGCACCGCTTTGCCTAGGCAGGCTTAGATCCTCTAAACGGTTTACCAGTACTCGTGTGCGGTCAACATGGAAGGTTCGACTCGCACCGCTTTGCCTGGGCAGGCTTAGATCCTCTAAACGGTTTACCAGTACTCGTGTGCGGATTCCGCTCTGCGTTGAAGCATTATGCAGCCCATTTATTTTTTCAAGCCCCGGTGGGCGGGGGCCTGTCGTCAGATTAACAGGCCTTGAAATAAATATCCCTTTAAACCCCACTTTATATAGAGGATCTTACATGAGTGTTTATGTATTATTGAATTTATTAAACGAGGCTGTGCCGAGCATTTTATCCCTTTTCCTCGACGAGTTAATAAATTCAATAAAACATGAGCACGAATGCAAGATTCTATTTATCATATGACATTTAAAATGCATTTTATTCACGATTTTGATACAGAAGCGTCAATATTCCGCCATTAGTAAACGCAATGTCGTTAAGGACATCGTACATGTCACGTAACGTATCTAACCAATTTGCATATTTAATCCACTAGTGGATTATCGAATTTATTACATGGCGTTATTACACTCTCAGATGCGACGTCATATGTTAAATGAAAACAATGTACTATGTCACACCGGTGTGTTACGTAACCTTGTAGTCTCACATTCCACCGTGCTGGTTTCCCGCAATGCTGTTCAATTATAATAATGATGAATGTAATGGAAAGGGATGCACCTGATATATTTTCTGGAAGGGAGATAACCTCTATAAACAGAACCGCGCCGAAAAAAGCGCTCTGAAACAATTTGTTTCATAGGAGTGTAGAAGTCCCTTTGACGATCGCATTTCGAAAACACGCCTATTCAAATATATTTAAAATTTGACCGCCAAAAATAAAAACTGATATTTTTCAAACTTCTGCTCAAAACATACAATGTTGGTATTCATTAGAACCTCCCCGACAAGACAGTTCTAACGAGTACCCACAATCTATATTTTTGAGCAGCAACGAGAAAAATAATGTATGTCCCTGTAAACCCCAGTTAAGCAATATAAGATATGGATTTATGAGGGTAAAATTATATAGGCGAGTTTTTGTGAAGGGGAACAAATTATTTCTGAATGTGTTGTATCCTTTGAAGGTGTTTCGGCTCCAGTTAATGTTAATCAAATGAGTAAAGAAAACATTTAACATAGTAATTTAACAAACAATCAATCGGTCACTAATTTACAAAGAAAATGTACAACACACATACATGCATATGCACCATATGCACGCAAACGTGCAAATACGAGTGGAATTTGACACATGCCGGCATGTACGCATACTCGTACGCGCATAAAAACACAACCACACACATACACACGCGACTGCACATATATTTGCGTACGCACGACCTTCGCACCACCACATACGCATGCAAGTGCATGGAATGGATCTAGCTTTTGACATAGTACAACAGAAAACAACATATTAATTTTCACGAAATATATCAGGGACAAATTGTTCAAAACTAACGACGCCTGTAGCAAACGTTTGTTTGACCATTGACCCATAAAATAGAAAATCTACACCTCAAAATGTCATCTGCTTATGTCGTCTGCTGAATCTTCTTGTTAACTATTTAAAAATATTTTTGCATATAGGCAAACAGTGTGAACCCAGATCAGACTGCTCTTCTAGGAGCAGTCTGATCTGGTTTCACACTGTTTGCAAAAACAAGTTTTTCATTTACCGGCAGACGACAAAGCAGACGATAATTGTCGTGATTGGCATTTTATGGGTTAAATATGGCAAATACACAAAAACCTGTGCTAAAAAAATGAGAAGCTTTCGTCACTCAGATCTTTCTGGCAAAATACCACTTTATCATGAACGTCGCTGTTATTAAATCATAAAAATCAAATGACCACATGGTTACTGTCGCGTGACGCCATGTTGCCGTCCGTAACAAACCTGTGAATTTTACTGAAATTCTTTGTGATAAAACCTGATTAAAATCGTTATATGACAAACAGAATCTTATCAAAACATAGGTCGTCAACAAATAAGCAATCTGAAGAGTTTCACCAACTTCATATGACATGATCACGAGTGTATGATTCTGTTTATATCAAAGAAAAGATTCTAAGACGGATTTTATTGCAGAAGATGCTAAAGCAAACAAAACAACACACACACACACACACACACACACACACACACACACACACACACACACACACACACACACACACACACACACACACACACACACACACGGACGACTTCATGACGTTACACGCCAGTAACAAGGTATTATTACACTTGTGGTCATATGATTTTTATGACTTAACCCTTTTTGTACCAAATGGAATCTTCCTCCTTATATAGAGCAGGACTTCATTTCAAAATTGAGGGATGTCAGGTTGTGTCTTCATCAAACTTCATTTGGAAAATGACTGAACATTTAGCAAACAGTGGAGGCCCTGATCAGACGCCGCGTTCTGCGGCGTCTGGTCTGGGCCTGCACTGTCTGCCAGGGTACCCGCTTTGGGGTTTCTGGTACTAAATGGGTTAATACGTAACTGCGACGTTATATGATAAAAACATTGATGAGAACAAGATTATCCAAAGAGGAGATACAATGATAATAAATGAACAATACATAACAACGGATAAGGTGCGTATTTTGTGATAATTGAAGGATATTTTTCTGATTTCTGCATATAAACCTATGTTGTGGGCAATCATTAGGCGGTTCTAATGAATACCGGGAGTGGCTGGTTGGTGACAAAGTGACGTGTTTCTTGCGCCACTGGGGCATCCAAATGATATTGGCTTCCAGTTGGACAAGGCCTGCTGTCCTTGCAGCAGGTAAGGGTAGATGGGGAATGTTATCTCTCCTGTTTCTCTATTTCCATTCAATTTACTTTTTCTCCTCTGTCCCTCATTGCCATCTCCCCTACTATCTCTTCCACCTTTTTTCTCCCTTTCTCTGGGAGACGACACAAAATGATTTGTCAATCAATCAATCAATCAATCAATCAATCAATCAATCAATCAATCAATCAATCAATCAATCAATCAATCAATCAATAATTCATTCAATCAATCAATCAATCAATCAATCAATCAATCTAATGAAAACCTACAACATAGGTTTCTGGCGAAAGAATGTCCACTGTACTGGTTAACCCCTAACGAATAAGCTTGCACATGAAACGTGTGGATATGTAAACTGACAAGCCCAAAATGACCTAAATATGTTGGCTTGGCCATTAAACTCCAATACAATACAAATCTACAACATAGAACAAGGCGGTTCTTATGAGTACCCACAACATAGGTTTTTTATGGAGAATTGACAAAAACTGTTCTTCAGTAATCACAAAATACCAACCTTATCTGCTGGTATGATACAACAAACAGTACATTAACACGCCCTACAACGAATACCCTTATTAACCCTACTTTAACCCTTATCCCGCTGCATAAATTAATTTAGCCACACCCATTCAACTGAGGTAATGGCCAGATGTGACCGACTCAGTATAAGAAGATAGATAGACATTTACATTTCAACCAATCAAATTACTTGATGTAATTTATTTGTTCAATTTCGCAAACAGAATGACAAACAGTGTAGATCCTGATCAGATGGCTTCTTCAGAAGCCATCTGATCTGGATCTACACTGTTTTTAAGGTAAGGGCTGTCGTGGACAGCAGGATAAGGGTTAAATGTGAGTTCACATGAGTATACATGATTTCTCTTATTTTGGCTGGAAGACAGCTTGTGCGTGCTCGTAAGGACCGCCTTAATTAGTAGACAGTTCTGATGAGCACCAACACTCTGTGTTTAGAATAGAATTAAGGAACAGATATATCTGTATCTGTCTTAAGGGTTGAAAGGGTTAGTTCATCGAAAGAAACCGGAATTGAGCTTATATAGGTTTGCTCTTATAAAAAAAAGTTCCGAGTTAGTCTTACACTATTGAGACATAAACAAAATATCGGTTCGAGGGCATATTGATCTGTTGTGAGGCTCATATTGAAGGGGGTACGCAGGGATGTTCTTTTTAAGTCCTACTTATCTCTGACTATATAGCACCGTGTACGCAAGAACTGGTCAGTTTATACCGACGAGGTAGCACTCTAAATTAAACAAGACAAGCAGCTTTTGCAAAATGGGCAAAATCGGTGAAAAAGCAGTGATCCAATATTTGCATAAAAAAGGTTTAACACATAATGATATCCATAATGATATGGTAGCAACACTAGGGAAAGATCCCCCTTCATATGCTACAGTGAAAAGGTGGGTGGCGGTTTTGTCGCTATGGATGAAACATCGCCAAACAACAATCGAAACAATGGAAGCACCCTGGCGCACCCCCGCCAAAGAAGGCAAATGCTGTTCCATCAGCTGGTAAGGATATTGCTTCGGTTTTCTGGGATGCAGATGGTATTCTGCATATAGATTATCTCCAAAATGGACAAACAATCAATGGCACATACTATGCTTCACTTCTGACGCAGTTACGAGAAAATATTAAACTTAAGCGCCACGGAAAGCTCAATAAAGGTGTGTTGTTCAATTAAGACAGTGCTCCAGTTTACAAGTCTGTCATTGCTATGGCTGCCATTAACGATTGTGGCTTTAAATTGATCTCGATCCATCAGACTTTCATCTATTTCCAAAACTGAAAACGGCTATTTCAGGCACCCACTTTCAGTCCGATGATGACGTCATTTTTTTTTTTTTGGTTTTGGTTTTACGGCCCTTTCAAGATTATTTCACTCATATCGAGCCGATCGTTAATCAGAGGTGGGCGAAAACCGGAGTACCCGGAGAAAAACCACCTGACCTTCCGTTGCAGAACTTGGCGTCTCACATGTGACCAATGATGACGTCATATATGCAGTGGATGGCTTTCTGAATAGCCAAGAAAAGGAGTTCTATAAAAGTGGCATTGAGACCCTTCATCACCACTGGCAAACGTGTATAGATAGTGAAGGGGGTTTTGTTAAATATAATACAATATGTCCGACAAAATTCAAATCCTCCAATATGAGGCTCACAACATATCAATCAGCCATAGTAGCTCAGTCTAATGCGCATCAAAGGCCGCGATTATGACATCTGTTGGGGTCGGCAACATTTTTTCGTGGAGATAGATAATGAAATCTTGACTGCGGTCATCATTTTCCTTCCGTTGATTCACGAAGGCCAGTTGTGAGTTGCTGGCGAAAGAATGTGTACTGTGCTGATTAACCGCATAGGCATGAGCCTGTCCAGGAAGTGTTGTTAGGTAAACTGGCTGTCAGATCGGCTCAGTATGACCTATAAGGTATTGGATGGACAGTAAAACCCCAAAATAAACAAAACAAACAAAACATTTTTGAAACCATATCTGTATATGTATAAATTCCGTGCAGCCAAAGGAATTGTCCAACTGAAGGAATGTTACACAAAGCATTAGTGTATAGACAGTCAAAAATATTATATACGTATATTCATTGAGCAAACTCTTTATTCAAATAATTTAGACCATAAGCCTTTGAAGCGCTGGAATCTTATTAAAATCGTCACCAGTTAACATGTAGTTCAGTTGTATTAATCAATGCTCGCATTGTAAACATGGACTGTGTTTGAGTGACCCAAATAATTATCTGAGAAAACATAAATCGACAGACCACGCAAACTATGCGGGGCTTCTAAATAACAGGAAGTTTCAGCTCATCACGTTGACATGTCCGTGTAATGAACACCCCTATATACGCACTTTATAAAGAGAACAATGGGGTTTTCAGGGGTATACATTATTTTTCTTAGTTTTGTTCCTAGACATATGTTTTGGGTACTCTTATTTCTATTCCTAGACATAGGTTGTGGGTACTCGTTAGAACTGAAAGTTTACACTGTGTCACACGGGTGTGTTATCGTTATGTGAAAAATACAGAACTCAGCTCTACTCAGAGACTGTAGAGATATAAAGTATTTGAGCCGGAGCACAGCATTTCCTACAATTTACATGTTTGCCCAGCGAAGAATCAGATCAGCCTGAGCATCCATATAGTCTTGCTGCATGAAGGAGGAGTGGGCCCTTAGCTATCCTTAGAGCGCACAACGAAGACTCTGATCAGACTGCGCGGATCCGCAGGTTGATCTGAGTCTTCTTTGGATGCACATGTCTTATTGTAGGTTTTGTCGTGCGCTGTCTCATTTTTTTAGAAGTTTGGGGAACGTCTCCTCTACAACGCTCTCGTTGGACGTTCCCAAAGCACAAGACAAAAAGATAAAACAACAACAATAACATAACAAGCGGCCAATGGGCCGATACGCTCACCATGGCTCAGGTGGGCCCTTTAACCCTTGTTCTGCTGAGCCCGGATATGCCTTTTCTTTGAAACAGTGTAGATCCAGATCAGATGGCTTCTGAAGAAGCCATCTGATCAGGATCTACATTGTTTGTCATCCAGATTGTGAATTTGTTGTAATAATTTGCTACAGGTAATCTGATTGGTTGATAATCGGTAGTGGGTGTGGCATATATGAATATTCAGCAGGACAAGGGTTAACAAACCATGACGGCTTGAAGAGTCTTAGTAGAGATCCACCCACCTACCCAAACATTATTGCTATGAAATTATTTTTAAATTTGGCCATTTTTTTACTTGACTGATGCTTCAAGATTTTATAGCTCCTGCGAAATCTATCACATAGTTCCTGGGAAATCCATGACATGTTTTTACCAGCCTCGGTAGCTCAGGTCTAACGTACCTCCTCGATGAGGCGGTTCTAACGTGTACTGACAATCTATATTTTGAACAGAAAAAGAAATATATTACGATTTTTCATCTTTACATTTTTTATTTTTGGCGGTAACATTTACAATGTATTTGTATAGGCGTGTTTTCATAATGGGCTTGACAGTAAATACCATTTGTCATTTTTCCCCATCCTAAGTCAATTGAAACTTGAACTTGCTATAGCAACCAAACTATAGAGCCAAGTTTTATATAGCAAAATCATAAAGAGATGCCGGACAGTGATCCCGAGGTGCGGACTTTTCTATCCACCCCTCACACCCATATAGAATTATTTTTCTTGCATACGAGGGATGTTAAAAAAGAATTGCTTATTGTCCTCTAGCTCGATATCCACGTAGGGCACGATCAAATCCAATACATACTTGTATGGGGCTATTCAATGTCTACACAATGGTGTATAAATGTACATGTTAGACTAAGTGTAAGACATAAAATTTGCCATTTGACTACACGCAGTCATTGAAAACTGCAGTAAAAAAGGTTGGTAGAAGCGTCGACTTTAAAGATGAAATACGGGCTTACATCAAAGCTTGCTCAAAACTTGGTTGTATTTGCAGAAGATGATGACTGAAATTTCTATTGCTTTTGAACCTTCTTGTGTGTCTTATGACACAGTTCGGCGGTGAAAAAAGAAATTTGAGTCTGGTGTAGAGTCCATCAAAAATCCACCGACATCAGGAAGGCCAAAATCTGCATCTCGTAGAGAATTCGTTTCCAAAATAAAGGAAATCATTGAAGGAGATGCCGGATTTACAGTTCGTGATATTGCACGAAAGGTAGGCATATCACTATCAACGGTTCACCTTATTTTGAAGAAGTATTTGAAAGTCAGAAAGATTTCTGCTAGATGGGTGCCACATCTGTTGACTGACAAGCAAAAGAGGCAACGGGTTAAAGTGGCCAAAAAGCTGCTTCAAATGTTTCCAAAATATGACAAAAAGCAGTTTGCCAATGTCGTCACAGGTGATAAAACCTAGGTCCATCATTTTGTGCCCGTCAGAAAGATTAGCAATAATATCTGAGCCACTAAACACAGCAAACGCCCAATAATTTGCCAAACGTTCATTGAGTATAGGTTGAGAAGGTTTTGTATGCAGTCTTCTTCTCTGGTGAAGGAGTCGCAATTAAAGTGCCGGTGAAAAAGGGCAAAAGCATCACCGGAAAGTACCACAAAGACGTAGTACTGAAGAAACTGAAATTGTATTATCAGAAACGACGCCCTGCCACTGGTTTTAAACATGTCCGTCTTCTACATGACAATGCGACCGCTCATACCTCCGCAATAGTTACGGCGTTTTTGAAGAAAGAAAATGTAACTATTTTGCCTCCCACCACCTCCACCGTATTCCCCAGACCTTGCCCCATGTGATTTCTTTTTGTTTCCGAAATTGAAATCATTCTTTGCTGAGCGGAAGTACCAGTCCGGACAAGCACTTGGAACTGCAATTCATTAGTACCTTATTACTATGCCCAATTCAGCGTACTGTGACGCCTTCAAGAAGTGGATACATCGGCTGAAACTTTGCAATTCTAGCCACGGGGCGTACTTCGAGGGCATGAAATGAGCACTTTTGGGCTAATTTGAAATTTGAAGTCTCCAGATAGAAATAAGCAATTCTTTTCGAACATCCCTCGTACCTTCCATTACTTAGCGCAAATGTTTAATGCTGCAGTTACTTATGTTACCGACGTTCGCCATATTGCGATGGCACTACAGGAATATTTAGTGACATCGCGAAACGTGCTGTGACGTCAACCTTAACGACGGCGCATATGAAGTCGTATTCAACCAGTGCATTTATCAAACCCGCGAGAATATTCAATTTTGGGTAAGAACACCATAGTTAGAACAGAATTTCTATCACAAGCTAAAACTAAGGAGTTCCTTGTCTGGTGTGCAAGAATACTAGTTTCTTAACTTTCAGGAGTAGTGCTAACTAAGTAACCTTCACTTCTATTTTGTGTACCTCGTCGCAGACCCGAAAAGATTTGTTTGTTTGTTTGATTTGATGTTTAACGTCCCCGTCAACACTATATAGGTCATTTTGGAGACGTTGCTTTCAATTTTATGGGACTTTTACCCGACATTGAGATGAAATGACTTCTCAAGCCCTGTTGCCCAATAAAACTAATAGGGTTTATAAGCATGGACACGCACCGCTTTACCTGGGTAGGCTTAGATCCTCTAAGCGGTTTATCAGTACTCGTATGCGGCCAAGCCCCCGCCCATAGGGGCTTGAAGAAATATATGGGCTGCATGATGCTTCCACGCAGAGCTGAATCCGGCCCGCACACTAGTACTGGTAAACAGCTTAGAGGATCTAAGCTTGTCCAGGAACCGCGGTGCGAGGCGGACCGTCCATGCTAATAAACCCTATTGGTTTCATTTGGCGACAGGGCTTGAGATGTCATTTCATCTCAATGTCGGGTAAAAGTCCCACAAAATTGGAAGCAACGTCTCCAAAATGACCTTTACATTGTTGACGGGGACGTTAAACCTCAAATCAAACAAATCGTATGCGGCCGGATTCAGCTCTGCGTGGCAGCATCATGCAGCCCATGTATTTCTTCAAGCCCCGATTGGCGGGAGACCCGAATAGAGGAGGTTTTCTCTTAGCTTATCAAGAAGAATCTACAACCGAAAGCTAAAACTTTAACTGTTAAATAATTTTGATCATCAACGTGTTCGTTAAGCTATCTAGACTTTGAGCATATGGGACATATTCACGATTCTAATGCAGCTGCGTGGTATGTAACGAACGCCGCATCTGATTGGATAACGTCAGAATTTTGCGACTGTATAGTCTGCGATATACTCTTATGGTGTAACGTCGCTTTTCATTGGGTAGTCGAAACCCGTCATATGGGGAGGTAAATCGTCGGTTTAAGGGTCGCAAATTCCGTTTTGTGGATACGCTTACGCGTCGCTGTAAAACAATTTCCGACCGAAAACGGCCGATTTACCTCCCCAATGACAATTTTCGATACAGTTATTCACTATTTCTAGCAGTCAGGGTTGCTTTGGCTACCTACGTTTTCGTTGAGCTATCAAAGCTTTGAACAACTGGGTCCAGTTGTTCAAACATTGTTAGCTTAACGAGCCTGCAGTGGTTAAATTGTTTAAGAAATTGATCAGCTCTTACTGTAATTTATTGAGTAATAAATCACAGTTTGGAGGTCAGTTGTAAAGTAGATAAATCACGAGCGCGTAGCGCGCGTGATTTGTCTACTTACAACTGACCGAGAAACTGTGATTTATTACTCAACAAATCACAGACTAGAGCTGATCTATTTCGATTCTAACAGGCTGAAAATCGGCAATAATGCTGTTGTTTCCTTCAAAATTTCACAACTTTTCGCCATTGTTAGAAGAAATCCCGCTAAAATTATCGAATGAAACACATACATTTATATCCTTTTCTAACGTTTTCGATGCGAGAAAATGACGTTACACCGTCCAACGTCAAGGAAATCGACTAGTGACGTCATGAATTGGCATTTTTTAATGACGTCACTCGTCACGCTCTTCGTTGCCGTGATTTGTTGTAGAATAAAACACAGTTATTGTCTATTGCCTATATAGGCGCACTGTGTTAGAATAATAGTTCTAGTAAGTACTCTTGTATTTGCAAAAGCTGCTCACATCGATTTTCTGCAAAAATATTCGTTTATTTGCAATACTAAATGAATAACGTTTAAAACGATACGATACGTGAACTAAATGACATCGTCAGTTTTGAACAACTGACCTCTGAAAAAAGTTCGCGATTACGGCCGCATATGTAATATTATGTCCGATATGCAAACAATACTTTAAACAACTGAGCGTAATTTCCGGTTTCAGCTGCTAGAATTGTTTATATTACGGCGACACATTGCATTCAATATATCTCCAACATGGTAAATTTTCTGATAAAAATATGTGACGTCTCAAAACGTAGATTGTGAGTGCTCGTTAGGATCATCTCAACGAGGCGGTTCTAACGCGTACCCACAATCTATATTTTGGAGCAGAAATAAGAGAAGCAATGTATTCCCTCGTAAAGCCCAGTTTTTTCCAAATAAAGTGGGATTTACGGAGGTTATCATTTAACGGACTTGTTAATGTGATGAAACCACCAACGTATTCGCTAAGATAACACGACATTCGTGCATAAAAACCTGTGCGCATGGCTGTTTGAAGCCGTTGTCAAATGGACCGAAAGCCGTGCTCAAACAGCAAATCCATGTTCAAATCATGAAATTCGCGTGCTGTTTGAATTTGGCTTTTGAACTTTTGATATCACAAGACGGGCCTTGCTTTGTTCACGTTACGTTGAGCGACGTAACGTTATCGCCCTGAACGTAGCGTTTTAGGGTTCTATGATGACGTCACTGCATGACAACGTCATTGTAAACAACATTCTGAACTGGCCGCCATTTTGGTTTGCCTGTCGCATTTGAAGAGTTTATATGGAATTTATATGGATCTTTTGGGCGTTTTCGTCAAAATTTGCTGTCGGATTCGTAAGTTATGCAAGAACAACGATCATCCATGGTTATTTCATTGCATTAACATTTGCCGGATCCCGAGGAAGCTGTTTGAACATGAGGCCGCTAGGCCTCATGTGGCCTCATGTTCAAACAGCTTCCTCGGGATCTAGCGGCCTCATGTTCAAACAGCTTCCTCGGGATACGGCAAATGTTAATGCATGAAAAACCATGGTTGATCCCTATATTGAACATCTGGGCCAAATTCACGATTATAACTGCTAAAACAGTTTTATCACTATGTGTTTGTTAAGCAAACAAGGTTTTTCTATATTTTTAACAATTAGGCCCAGTTCACGATTCTACCGTTGAGAATAGTCTCGTCCACTAACGTGTTCGCTAAGCCAACACAATTTTGAACAAATGAGCCCAGTGTATTTGAAGCTTACTCCTTTATAGTGTAACTCACTTCAAGATAAGCAAAGCTAGATCTTTGGTATAAGGTGATAAAGGTGGTCCATCTTGCAGTATTAGGTAACAAACGTGGTCCGCCTCATGTTTTTGGAATTCTGGTGAGATATCAAGTCGTTCACCAACATATGGATCTTTTTTGTGTGTTTACGGCTATCCTTCATGACAACCCACATTAACAACATCACAACATGGAGCACAGAAATAATGTAATAAATAAAACGAGAAAACATTGTTGTCGTGAGTACGTTGTTGCCGAGCTGCCTCTGCCACCTCTGGATTTACCCACTGCAATGGACACACAGAACAATTACTTTTATAGAGGATCTTACATGAGTGCTCATGTACAGCAGAAATACGATGGCTCGAACACCGATGGCTCTTTTACCATGGATGAGTCGAACCCATTCTTGAGCCCCCAGCGAAATCCTCTACATAAGAAATAGTGGGGGATAATAAAGGAGATATTAGTCTTTTATCTTGCAAATGTAAGCTGTGTGTACTCATTAGAATCGCCTCGATGAGGCGATTCTTATGAGTACACACAGCATACATATTCATTATAGAACGCCGAAAAATATCTAAAAGTTTCTCATTATGCCTTCTGACAGTAACCCTCAGTGGCTCGAACTATCCCTCTCTCGAACAGATTTTCGAGGTCCAAAAGGTGTTCGAGCCATTGAAGTTCGACTGTAATATTGAATTTATTGAAGGGATAAAACGCCGAGCATTTTATCCCTTTTCCTCAACGAGTTTAATAAATTCAATTATACTCGTACATGAACACGAATGCAAGATTCTATTTATCATATGACATCTCAACACATTTTATTCGCGATTTTTTAACCAAAATGTCAATATTCCGTCATCAGTAAATGCGACATCGTTAATACGTCGTACACATGCCGTTACGGAACGTATCTAACTAATTTGCATATTTAATCCACTAGTGGATTATCGAATTTATTACATGACGTTATTACATTCTCAGACGTGACGTCATATGATATATAAGGATAAAACAACCTTGACATTTTTCCGATGATTATGTGCACTATGTTTCTTATTTCTGCGTCAAACATAGACGGTTCTAACGAGTACTCACAATCAATGATTTGGAGCAGGGATAACAAGAATAATGTATACCCCTGTAAACCCCAGTTTTCTTTACGTAAAGTAGAAGAAAGAGAGGCGTCATGTAAAACAAAGTCAGCGGTATTCATAAGGTTGTAAATTATTTATATAAATGCGATTAAACTTTTTTTCACACACACACACAAAAAAAAAAAAATAAAAAAAAGGATACTCGCAGAACCATCGGAAGAGTATATCTAATTTCTGTTTGAGTGAGTGAGTGAGTGTTTTAAGATTTACGTCTCAACAATAGCTAAGGTCATACGGAGACGGGACTTCTGTTTAAAGTCTGGAGAAGCTCGGGATCGATCCTGCGACCCATGGTTTACAAGGCGAGTAGCATAACCATTACCCCACGGAGGCTTCTAATCTCTGTTTGAAGACAAACAAATAAGAATTTGGTTTAGTTTTCTATTGTTTTAAGGCCCTTTGTAGGATACTTTTACTTTTATTGTGCCTATCTATTATCAGAGTTGGGCGGGGAAAACCACATGTCCTTCCCTTGCAGAACTTAGCGTCTCACCTGTGACCTGAGCGAGGCTCGAACACATCGTGACAGCGGTGAGCGACCCTAATGATAAAGAGACAGCGCTCTTATTCACTAGGCCACGGAGACCCGAAGTTTAACAACAAGAACAAACGTTCATCAACTGGTTCTATCTTGGTTAGGGATAAGGAAGCAAACACAATATAAATGATCATATTATCATAATGAAGGAGAACAAACTAGCAGGGTTTAAACCCTTATGTCATACCATTCCATTGAAAATTATGAAACCAAAAATGAAACCAAAGGTATCGTTGAATAGACTGTCACTAAGGTAAACGTTGTTATCTACTTTGTTGATGACTTGGTGTATAGATTGTCAGTGAGGAATACTATAATGAAAACAAAAATGAACCAGTGCTTCAGCTGAAGTGCACGACCCGCCGGATGCTTTTAGCTTTATGAGTGTTACCATATATGGGTATGGCGGCCATTTTGGTCATGTGACCTTGACCTAAAACGGTTCCCCCAATAAATGCGCCTTATCGTAAGGAGCAAAACTATATCTTATACTTTAGTACTGTATTCTGAATCGTTTGCAGGATAAAATGCATTCTCACATTTTCCAATACAAAAGCATATGTGTCAAAGTTTGACCTAGGCACAAAGAAGGTCAAGGTCAACCCAGGGTCACCATTTTAGCACTTTATGATGGGCCTACGTCCCAGATGCCATTTATCAAGTTTCGTGGAAATCTGCCCAGTGGTTCTGAAGAAGACTATTTTTGAAGAGTTTTTACCATATATGGCTTGGTGGCCATTTTGGTCATGTGACCTGGACCCTATGAGCAAATTTTGGTTTCCCCCACCACATAGAAGCTCCATATGATATTTGACTTCAATCGGCCCAACGCTTTCCGAGGAGAAGCAGTTCGAAAATTTTCACATTTTTCGCCTCTGTGAGGCTATACTAAATGGAATGTAATATTTCGTAAGTTCATTGGTTAGATCTCATTGATATCTATCAGTATGCCAAAAAATTGTTTAAATATTCCAAGCGGTTAAGTCACTATCACCAATTTTCACAAACGGGTTACGGATGGACAGACAGACAGACCATATATGGCTTGTCGGCCATTTTGGTTAGGTGACCTGGACCCCATGAGCAAATTTTGGTTAGCCCCATCCCATAGAGGCTCCATATGAAATTTGACTTCAATCGGCCCAACGGTTTCCGAGGAGAAGCAGTTCGAAAATTTCCACATTTTTCGCCTCGGCGAGGCTATACTAAATGGAATGTAATATTTCGCAAGTTCATTGGTTAGATCTCATTGATATTTATCAGTATGCCAAAAATTGTTTAAATATTCCAAGCGGTTAAGTCACTATCACCATTTTCACAAACGGGTTACGGATTTTTCGCCTCGGCGAGGCTATACTAAATGGAATGTAATATTTTGCAAGTTCAATGGTTAGATCTCATTGATATCTATCAGTATGCCAAAAATTGTTCAAATATTCCAAGCGGTTAAGTCACTATAACCAATTTTCACAAACGGGTTACGGACGGACAGACAGACAGACCATATATGACTTGACGGCCATTTTGGTCATGTGACCTGGACCACATGAGCAAATTTTTGTTTCCCCCGTCCCGTAGAGGCTCCATATGAAATTTGACTTCAATCGGCCCAACGGTTTCCGAGGAGAAGCAGTTCGAAAATTTTCACATTTTTCGCCTCGGCGAGGCTATACTAAATGGATTGTAAAATTTCGCAAGATCATTGGTTAGATCTCATTGAAATCTATCAGTATGCCAAAAATTGTTTAAATATTCCAAGCGGTTAAGTCACTATCACCAACTTTCACAAACGGGTTACGGACGGACAGACAGACAGACCATATATGGCTTGGCGGCCATTTTGGTCATGTGACCTGGACCCCATGAGCAAAGTTTGGTTTCCCCATCCCATAGAGGCTCCATATGAAATTTGACTTCAATCGGCCCAACGGTTTCCGAGGAGAAGCAGTTCGAAAATTTTCACATTTTTCGCCTCGGCGAGGCTATACTAAATCGAATGTAATATTTCGCAAATTCATTGGTTAGATCTCATTGATATCTATCAGTATGCTAAAAATTGTTTAAATATTCCAAGCTGTTAAGTCACTATCACCTATTTTCACAAACGGGTTACGGATTTTACGCCTCGGCGAGGCTATACTAAATGGAATGTAATATTTTGCAAGGTCATTGGTTAGATCTCATTGATATCTATCAGTATGCCAAAACTTGTTTAAATATTCCAAGCGGTTCAGTCACTATCACCAATTTTCACAAAGGGGTTACGGACGGACAGACAGACAGACCATATATGGCTTGGCGGCCATTTTGGTCATGTGACCTGGACCCCATGAGCAAAGTTTGGTTTCCCCCATCCCATAGAGGCTCCATATGAAATTTGACTTCAATCGGCCCAAGGTTTCCGAGGAGAAGCAGTTCGAAAATTTCCACATTTTTCGCCTCGGCGAGGCTATACTAAATGGAATGTAATATTTCGCAAGTTCATTGGTTAGATCTCATTGATATCTATCAGTATGCTAAAAATTGTTTTAAATATTCCAAGCGGTTAAGTCACTATCACCAATTTTCACAAACGGGTTACGGATTTTTCGCCTCGGCGAGGCTATACTAAATGGAATGTAATATTTTTTCAAGTTCATTGGTTAGATCTCATTGATATCTATCAGCATGCCAAAAATTGGTTAAATATTCCAAGCGGTTAAGTCACTATCACCAATTTTCACAAACGGCGAGGCTATACTAAATGGAATGTAATATTTCGCAAGTTCATTGGTTAGATCTCATTGATATCTATCAGTATGCCAAAAATTGGTTAAATATTCCAAGCGGTTAAGTCCCTATCACCAATTTTCACAAACGGGTTACGGACGGACAGACAGACTGACAGACTGACAGAATGACCGATTGACCGATTGACCGAATGACAGAATGACACGGTGATTTTAGGGCACTCTTAGAAAATCAACCGACTTCAGTCGGTCGCTTTTCTGCGGGTCGTGCAATACCCACTGCTTATTAGATACCCCTGCAAGTTAATGTCAATAAAAAGGAAGAACAAAGTGTTATGGGCACTAGAGAATTACAAAGGGGAATAACTATAAAAGTAATGATACATTGACCATTTTCTGTAGCAGAAATATCCCAATAACACGAGAAACAACAGTTATGATCAAATTCAAAATATTTTTAATCAAAATCTGCAGGAAAACCTGTTTTCAAGAACCACAAAGAAGAATAACTATATGAGGTAGAAGTGTAGACGAAGATCAGAAATCGACACAAATAACCCAAACCTCCCCTCAGAATCACCAAAAGGGAAAGAAAAACGAACATAAAATAACTAGCTCCCAATAAAAGATCACAAGCGAAAAACCAAAAGGACAGTCACTTTCCCACAAAATGGCTTAATAGCTATCCAAAATAAAAAGCCAACAAATAGACTCCGGTGGGCCCGACCAGAGACAGAGCATCAGGTACAAAACAACACTACCTACATCTTAAGTAAGTCGTTACACTGTAGCCGCCATACAATCTAAGGTCCGACCCTCCGGCGTGCAATAAAAGAGGGAAGCAAAGTTATCAACTCCGTCTGGGTTGACTACCATGCACGCAGTCTGTCGTATAACATTTATGTTGTATCCGATCTTTTTATATAACGAAATTGGGTTCTGAAATTAAGCATGCATATATTTTGAGAATTCATTTACTAAGTCATCATAAGATTCGGGTTCAGACAGGTCTTGTGGTAGAAGAGATTTAAGTCAACATTGGATTTTGAAACGTTTTTGTTTGTTTTATTTGAGGTTTAACGTGCCCGTCAACACTGTATAGGTCATTTTGGAGGCCTTGCTTCCAATTTTGTTGGACGTTTATCCGACATTGAGATAAGATGACATCTCAAGTCCTGTCGCCCAATGAAACCAATAGGGTTTATAAGCATGGTCGGTCCGACTCGCACCGCTTAGCCTGGGCAGACTTAGGTTTACCAGTACTCGTGTGCGGTCGGTTTAAGCTCTGCGTGGAAGCATTATGCAGCCGATCTATTTCTTCAAGCCCCGTAAAACCCAGTTTTCTCTATATAAAGTGGAGTTTAAGGGGATGTTCGTTTCACGGACTTGGTCACGTGATGAGGAACATCTCATGAATATTAAAATTAATGCAAAATATGATAAGAACTGAAGATATGCAGGAAGAACAAAAAGTTAAAAAAATGTTATGGACCAACTGTTAAAGAAATACAAAAAGGAATAACTATAACAGCAGTAATCCAACAACCTTTATTATTCTGTGGCAGCATCTCGTGAATATCAATAATTTTGCAAAACATGGTAAGATTCCTGCTGTTATTAATCAAGGTAAGCAGACAAAAGCGAATTGACTGATGGATGGGCGGACAGCGTGAAAAAAGTATACCCCTCAAACTTTATTGTGTGTGGGAGTGGGATGGGGGAGGGTATAAATACCTACCTTGTTAAAATCTTGTAAAGACTGTCACTGAGGTATAGTATAGTCACCTACCCTGATGATATCTTGGTGTATTAAGTATCACTGATTACCTTGTGTATAGACTGCCGCTGAGATTTGTTTGGTTATTTCGAGTTTGTCAGCCTTGTCAACACTATTTAGGTCACAAAGAGCTGGTCAGTGTATCTAGCAAATCTTTCTGGGCAGACTTATACATATGGGCCCCGTCAAGCGATTTTGGTTCTTATCGCCTATGCGAGCAGCCAAGGTTCAGGCGAGCCTGCGCATTCGCGCAGTCTCGCCAGAACCTTCACTGCTCGCTCATACAAGCAGTGAATCAAGAGGAACCTTCAGACAGAAAGCCATCTGCCTGGCCCCTCTGAATGGCTGGGCATGCGCAGTTAAAATTTGTCATGACGGAATGCTCGAAGACACAAATTCGCTTGGCTGGGCTCATATAGTAGAGTGTACATTCCTTAGCCAGAGACTGACAACTGCCCAGTATGCTCGAATCAGCGGAGGGGAGTGAATGACCATAGAAAGAGTTCATGATCAATCTCCACGAAAAAAAGTATGTTGTTGACTTCCAACCGTCACTGAGGTATAGTATATTTACCTACCCTGTTGATATCTTGGTCTGTAGACTGCCACTGAGGTAAAGTATAATTACTAACCGTATTGATACATTGTAACATGGTATTAAGACTGTCACTGAGGTATAGTATAGCTAGCTTCTCTTAAGGGGAATAGGAACACCTAGCAGATTTTTCCGCCATTTTTCAAAGGGAGACAATTTTCGGAACTTCTGTTCGCTTTTCTATAAGCTCTGTCCCATTAAAAAAGGGGCTTCTCTTAAAGGTAAGAAATTGCTCCTCACGAGCAAATTCTTTTCTTTAAAGAGTTGACCACTTTTGACATGGGATACAAAACACTTTTGCAGGAGTTGCCTCCCTTGAAGGTGTACCCATTCCCTTATTATCTTGGTGTATAGACTGTCACTGAGGTATAATATATACAAACCGTGTTGACAACCTGGTAGTGAGGCTGTCACTGAGGTAGTTCAGTTATCTAGCCTGTTGATATCTTGGTGCATAGATTGTTACTGAGGTTATTGTTTAAAGTCACTCGCTGAGGTATGGTATATTTACCAACACTGTTGTTATCTTGTGTATAGACTATTACTGAGGTATGGTATATTTACCTACACTGTTGTTATCTTGTGTATAGACTATTACTGAGGTATGGTATATTTACCTACACTGTTGTTATCTTGTGTATAGACTATTACTGAGGTATGGTAAATTTACCTACACTGTTGTTATCTTGTGTATAGACTATTACTGAGGTATGGTATAGTTATAAACCCTGTTGATAACTTATGGTATAATTTCACACTGTTGTATAGTATATTTACTTATCCTATTGATAATTTGGTGAAAAGAATGTCACTAAGATACAAAACAATATCGACTATGATGGTCATGATGGTCACTTGGTGTATAAACTGTCACTGAGGTATAGTACAGCTACTTACCCTGTTGATATCTTGGTGTATAGACTGCAGGTGTTACATATCTAAAATGATGAACATCATCATTGGAAGGAAAATCATCTGAATCTATAAGCCAGTCTTTCGATGTTGTAGTTGTTGTAGTAGTAGCAGGGATGCCTCTTGGAGTAAACTCTGAAAATACAATAATCCAGTTACCTTTTATCAGCATTTTAAGTTGTTACATATGACTATTTCTGAACGAATACCTATCAGTCATTAGCCAAGATTTAGGGATTATTACATGAGGTTTTGATTATCGCCCTGAGTATCAGCCCGAGGCACCATTATCAGACAGAGAGCTTTAGCTCGAGCGCTGATAATGGTCGAGGGATGATACTGCGGGCGATAACAAACCCACGTTATAATCTGTTTATCGTAGATTGTTTCAATATGCTAACGATGGATCGCCATATTAATGCATTACTGTATCCGCCAAAATCTTGTTGCTTTTTGTAAATTCGATGCCACCCAGCTGTGAATAACTTTGACTTCAAGTGTCGTCTATCTTTTCGTATTCACATTTTTCATGTCTTCAACAAATGTGCGTGTTTTCTCAATTGAAACCTCACTAAAGGTTACGTCACTACCTGCACATTGCGATGTCTTTCGATAAGGCAACGATGGACAATGTTCACCAATTTCAGTATAGGGTTATTGGTAAACATTGTCTCGAGTTCGGCCATCGGAGGACACGAGCTCGCGAGTATCTTTCCTTAACCCAACGAGGGACAATGTTCACCAATATGAGTATAGGGTAAATGGGAACATTGTCACGAGTTCGGATTCTGAAAGACACAAGCTTAGCGACATTGCTCGCTATCCTGCTAAGATTAACACTACGCGATTCATAAACAGGAGGGCCCAGAGGACCCTGATTCGCTCTCCTGAATGTCACTGTCTCTAGTACATTCTTTTTTTTTTAGCTCTGGTGGCCATCTTGTTCATCACAGCGGTCCGATTTTAGCTATTTTGGTACGGTGTCATCTAGGCAACATTCCTGTGAAGTTTGAATCAAATTGACCCAAGGGTCTAGGAGGAGTTTGCTTTTGAAGCAAATTTACAATGTTTTTTTTTTCTATTTTTAGCTCTGGTGGCCATATTGTTCATCGGAGCGGGATCGTTTAAGCTATTTTGGTAGAGGGTCATCAAAGCAACATTCTTACGAAGTTTGAATGAAATTGGCACAAGGGTACAGAAAGATTTGTCGGTTGAAGATTTTTCTCTATTTTTTGATCTGGCGGCCATCTCGTTCATCAAAGCAGAATGATTTTAGCTATTTTTGTAGGGAGTCACCTAGGCAAATTCCTGTGAAGTCTGAATCAAATTCGCCCAAGGGTATAGGAGAAGTTGGCATTTGAAGCAAATTTATGATGTTTTTTTCTATTTTTATCTCTGGCGGCCATTCTGTTCATCACAGCGGGATCTTGTTAGCTATTTTGGTAGACGGTCATCTGTGCAACATTCCTATGAAGTTTGAATGATACTGGTCCAATGGTAAAGGAGAAGTTGTCGTTTGAAGATTTTTTCTATTTTTGGCTCTGAGGGCCATCCTGTTCGTTAGAGCGGAACGATTTTAGCTCGTTTAGTAGGGTGTCGCCTACGTAACATTCCTGTGAAGTTTGAATCAAACTGACCCAAGGGTTAAGGAGAAGTTGGCGTTTGAAGCATATTTACGATGTTTTTCTATTGTTAGCTCTGGCGGCCACTCCAGAGCGGGATCGTGTTAGCTATTTTGGTAGAGGTTTATCTGTGCAACATTCCTTTGAAGTTTAAATGATATTGGTCCAAGGGTACAAGAGGAGTTGTTTGAAGATTTTTTCTATTTTTGGCTGTGGGGCCATCTTGTGAACAGAGGTTCACCCAAGGAATATTCATGCAAAAATAGGAATGAAATCCATTGAGGGGTTTTGGAGGAGAAGATTTTAATTATTTTCTTTTTACACGTCTAGGGAAGCTAATGAGCAAAGGGGCGTGGCCATGGCGGCTTGCCTGATCAAAATTTCTTCAAGGAATCTGACGGAGGCCCACCCAATGAACATTCATGCCAAACAGGAATGAATCCATTTAGCGGTTTTGGAGGAGAAGTTTTTTAATTGTTTCCCTTTATAAGTCTATAGAAGCTAATGGACCAAGGGGCGTGGCCATGGCGGCCATATTTTTTGTATGATCAAAATTTCTTCAAGGAATCTGACAGAGGTCCACCCAAAAAACATTCGTGCAAAATAAGAATGAAATCCATGCAGCGGTTTTGGAGCAGAAGATTTTTAAAGAGTTTTTTTTTAGTCATAGCAACCAGAATTCTGCATATAACACAATTCTTTGAAGGAATTTAGTAGGGGACTATGCGAGGAAATTCCTGTGAAGTTTGGTTACAATTGGCCAAGTAGTTTGGAGAAGATGTTTAAAGTAAAAAGTGAACGCACGGGCGCGCGGACGGATGGACGCACGACGGACACAGGGCCATACCAAAATCCCCGCTTGTCTTCGGCCAGTGGAGCTCAAAATGGTTAAATGGTTGAGTAAAAATAAATCTTATACAATTAAAATTTCCGAAATAGTAGAATATTCCCCAAGACTGAAAAAGGACAAACCAGATATTAAGAATCAGTAAAAGCCTTGGTCCTTTGTCATCATAGTAAGGTTATTTATTATAATAATTGATAATAAACCGTGGTCCTAGTCAATGGGATTAGACGATGGCGACGCTGTGACGTCATTGGCGCTAGGAAAACTGCGTGAACTTGTTTTCTTGTCATAATTTTAGCCCTCAAACCTGAACTTTTCGTCACATAATCGATGGCAAATAAGATAAATGTATAAGTAATAAGGGTAATTTATTAAACGTTCATTGAAGTATACACAACATCGGACCACGAGCCAAGATACTGAACCCGTAGTAAGAACAACATCGGGCCGTGAGGAAAATAAGTGAACGCCCTTCGGGGTTCACTTTCTTTCACCATGGCCTGATGTTGTTCACATTTCAAAGGCGTTAAATAAATTACATTCATTTTCGCAATAATTAAATAAACTGAAACAACAATAAAATTAGAAATATTTAAATGTCACTGTATCCGTATTTAAGGTTTTACAGTCCGATTGGCTATTTGATCCAGGTAAACTGTGTACTGATGTTATTTTAACAAATACATTGCATAACTGCTGGCAGACGTGTGTATACGTAGCGTATGCAAATGACAAACATACTGGCAAAAAGAACGTTGGCATAGAATATGTCCGGGACTGACATCTTATGTAACTCATACTTCAATAGCCATAACGAGATCATGTTTTATTACATCTTGATAATGGGAAATTTGCTCGTTCCAGACATATTGCATTGCTTTGTATTATAACAATTCAGACATCCCAGACATAAAACAGTAACTTACTTCTTATTATCAGATCATATAATACTGCAGACATTTCATGAATATTTTACATTAATAAAAGCTTGACCAGGCTTGACCAGAGAGCTATCAACAACTGCTTGGAAAACATGATATGTTAAGTCATTATCCAAAAGGGCTCGTCGTAACACAGAATTGCCTAAAGAGCTTTGTAAGGAGATATATCTGTCTCAGTAAGTCTGTAAAATTCAGTGGCATGAGGTCTAGTTTTTTATTGAAAACATAGCTGATATATATTTTTTCAGGATTATGTCCCTTTCCCGAGTTTTCAACCTATATCATTCTTCATTCCAAATATACACCAAATGCTTAATACGATTATGCCCCAACTTCGAGGACGTTGGAGTGGCATATTGATTCTGTGTCGTCCGTCAATCCGTTCGATTGTCCGTCTTTTTGGGGCAAAGCAAGTGTTTCGATACTTGCATGCTGCGGTTTTGAAATTTCATTTATGGATTCTTCATGAAAAAAAACAACAAACATAGCTGATATATATTTTTTCAGGATTATGTCCCTTTCCCGAGTTATGACCCTTTGAAAAAACATGGATGAACCTTTGTTAGGAAATACCTAAACAAACTGTTAACTGTTATAGCCGTGGAACCTGTTGAATGAATCGGTCGTGTTGAGTAGATGAATTGAATAACTTTGCAATAGATTCAGAAAATACTTCTGTGTAACTTTGGGCATTTTTGTTTTGCATGCTGTCGATGCATAGCATATATTATGAACTATACTTGATACAGATTTGAAATTTCAACATGAAAAAAAGCTGACACACATTTTTTTTCTCATCAAGATTATTTCACGTAATTTTAGTTATGGTTCTTTTGAAGAAAACAACATGAAGATATCTTTGGCCTTTTGTGAAATATAGCTGAAATCTTGTTAGTAAAATGTCGCATAAAATATAGAAGCTAGATCCGTGAGACACAAAGAATAGATTGGTTTTGATCAGTAGTAGACATTAGTATATTTATATAAAATCTGAATAATACTTTACGTGTTTTTACCCTTTCGTAAATTTAGGCTTTTTACCATATCAGGAAAATATCTCAAAATTTATTGAAGCTTGAGCCTTGAAGCTAGGTGAATAGATTGGAAAAGGATGAGTATACTGCCCGAATAACTTATGAATAAACTTGATAAAAAAACACTTCATGAATTATTTCCCTATGTAACATTTTGCACTTACATCATGTCAGCAAAATATCTCAACGAACAACTATTGAAGCTAGAGCCATACAATTTAGCGTAGATGAACTAATTTTCTTTTGAATAAGTTCATGAGTTATAGTCGGTTGTAAATTTGTACATTGTCAGCACAATATCTCAATAGCTATTGAAACTAAAGAATTGGAATTTAGTGAATAGATTGGTAGTGATGGGTGATGAGCATTGGCCCTTTGTAAATTTTGGCAGTTAACCTTGTCAGAAAAATATCGCAACACCCTTGGAGCTAGAGCCTTGGAACCTGATGAATATATTTGTAGCGATAACTATATTGCCTAATTAACTTTTGAATAAATTCCGAAAAACTCTCCAAAAGTTATGACCCTTTGTAATTAGTGACAAGGTTGGTAGTGATGATTAGCTTTTAGGAAAAAAAATTGAAGGATACTTCAGGAGTTATGCCCCTTTGTAAATTTATGCTTTTTTATCCTGTCAGCAAAATATCTCAACAAGTATTAAAGCTAGAGTCTTGAAACTTGATGAATAGATTCGGGTTGATGAGAAAATGAGCTGATTAGCTTTTCATGCGGACTGAACAAATTATTTGTCTAAATCGCGACGGAAGTAAGGGCGAGGATTGTGGCCACGTATAATCGATTTAAGCCCCCCAGTGGAAATCATTCCACTGACCGTTCCAAGGCGGTTCTTCTGTGGCGGTTTATTTATGGTGTTGTTTGTTACGTACTGTGTGTATCACTTGTGTCTTTTTATTTTGGGTGGCCATATGGCCATTTTGTGGGAAAGTAACGGTCCTTATGGCCTTCCTTTGTTTAGGTTTCCATTATGGTCTGGTCGCTTAATGTTTGTGTTTCTTTCCCTTTGGTGTCTTTGATGGGTGAAGTAAGTTAATTGTATCGATTCCTGATCTTTGTTTTACTTCTACTTTGAAAAATTTTGTATTTTTATTGCCCTTATAAAATGTTAGCATTTTAAGCTTGTTAGTAAGATACCCCAAGAGCTGTTTAGACAATTGCCTTGAAACTTGATAGGCTAATAGGGGATGATGAATAGATGATCTTAGTAATGCTTTAAAATAGTCCTTTTTTTCTTTCTTTAAGATATGGTCCTTTGAAAAATTCCAGTATTCAATGTAAGCTAGTTATCTCAAAACCTGTTAGGAACAAGCAGTGTTAGGGTCACTAAGTTGAGGGCATAGTTTTTCATAAACACCATAATGAGTTTGGAATTAAAATGAGCCTTAAAACAGTTAATAAAAAGCTTTGACCTTGATCTTAAAACCAGTCACCTTCTTAGAGGAAACCAATGTCCCCCACCATAAATATATCTTAAACATCTATTCGACTTTAACAAATAGGTTAAAGTCACCAAAATGTAAGGTCCAAACAAGCCATTTTGCCCCCCCCCCCCCCCCAATGACAGTTTTCATAGTTTCTGGGGGCCTGTGCCCTTGAAAATCAGATAAAGGTCACAAAAATCTACTCGTATTTTTTGTAGGTTGCAATAATATATTATACCAAGTTTGACCAAATTTCATCCATTCCTTCATGAAATAGAGTGCAGACAAGTCACAATTATAGTTTTTGAGTGTTTGTGCCCTTTAAGATTAGGCCATGGTCACCAAAATCTAACCAAATCTTTGGTAAATTGCAATGATATATTTTACAAAGTTTGACATCATTTCATTGATGCGTTCATCAGATAGGGTGCAGACAAGCCAATATCGACAACTTCTGCGGGCGCGTGCCCTTCACCAAAAACTTTCGACCCCTGGAGCTTAAAATCCCTGGTCTCGCCCCAGGAGATCACATCAAAAGTCCAAATTTTTCCAAATTTAAATTCCAAATTTATTGAAGTTCTCTGGTTTACAAAATGCAAACAACAAGAGAGTAAACAAAACGTATACAAGAAGAGAATGGCGGTATAGGTATATATCTCAGTGGATAATGCTTTGGGAGATCGACTAAAATATCTTGTATTATGTCGTATTGTATTGTATTGTATCGTACCGTATCGTATTTATTGTGTTGTATTGTGTTGTATTGTACTGTTTGTTTGTTTGTTTGATTTGAGGTTTAACGTCCCCGTCAACACTGTAAAGGTCATTTTGGAGACGTAACTTCCAATTTTGTAGGACTTTTACCCGACATTGAGATGAAATGACATCTCAAGCCCTGTCGCCCAATGAAACCAATAGGGTTTATTAGCATGGACGGTCCGCCTCGCACCGCGGTTCCTGGACAGGCTTAGATCCTCCAAGCGGTTTACCAGTACTAGTGTGCAGGCCGGATTCAGCTCTGCGTGGAAGCATCATGCAGCCCATATATTTCTTCAAGCCCCTATGGGCGGGGGCCGTGTATTGTACTGTATTGCATTGTACTGTATTATAGCGTATTGTTTGGTAACATAGCATATTGCAACGTAGCATAATATACGTGCCTCCAGTTCTCAGCCATAGGGCTATTAGCTCAAAAAACCTAGGAGGTATTGCGCGGCAATCGAAACAAAAAGGATCCAACATCCTACTTTTTGACCTCCAGCATCCTTGCCGTTCGTAGACTTCGTCCCGGCTAGAGTGAACAGGCAACTTAAACGTTTGCCAGATACATCTCTTTGTTAGTGTTAATGCATATTTACAGTTCGAATAATTTTTGCTAATTTCATCTATCACTTACCGTATAACAACATATCTTCCTCGTCACTTCCAAATGAATTTGAAGCAAAGCATTTATATTTTCCATAATCTTCTTCATCAAGAGGTCCTATCCTTAAACTAAGAATTTTTGTATACATTTCGTCTTCATAAACATTTACACCATATTTCCACGAATTAGTAATCTCCGTACCCCCACGCTTCCAGACCTCAAAGCCATGAGGATTAGCTGTTATTCTACAGTCTAGTATTGTCTCTCTCCCTCTACTTTGGCTCAATTTGTTGGTATATAACTGCACTTCAGGTGGAACTAAAATACAAAATAAAACAACATTGAAGAATTGAATGTACAGTAAATTCCGATATTTAGACCACATAAAATTAAGAAATTAATTAATCAATTTGGTAGGTTGCAGATATTCTTTCTTTGTGTTTTCTGCATACAGTGTAGAAGCCTCCGTGATGCAGTGGTTACGCAACTCGCCTTGTAAATCAGGGATCGCAGGATCGATACCGGGCTTCTCCAGACTTTCGGATGAGTCTTTAAACCGAGGTCCCGTCTCCGTATGACCTTAGCTGTTTTTGGGACGTAAAACTAAAACTCACTCACTCTGCATACAGTGTCCTCTGGTCAGGAATTTTACTGTAATTTATTTAACGTTCATTCAAATATGAAAAGAATCTGATCAAGAGCAAAATAAATTAACCCCTTCTTTGTGGTTCACTTACTTTGCTCGTGACCCTTTGTTACTCATGCTTTCATGAACGTCGAATAAATAGAGATTAATACATCTTTAGTTTTAAATAGGGAAATATTTTCCCGAGAGACTTGCAAATCAAGTAAACAAACGAGTGCGAATGCACGAGTTTGTTTATAAGATTTGCAAGTTTCGAGGGAAATATTTCCTGTATTCAAAACTAAAGATGTATTAATGTTTATATTGCATTTATTAAATCGTCCCTTTTTGGCCTTTCTAACGTCTAAAACTGACATAATTAGCACTGTGGCCTGACGTAATTTGGCCTGATTTTGGCGCGTCATAGTGCATGATGACGTTCGAAAGGAAATATATCTCGCCTGAAAGGAATATTTTCCCTGCAGGAAAATATTATTTTTATTTCCCCCAAAAATTACTTAAAATAGCAGCAAAAATATAATATATTACCTTTATTACTTTTAATTGCATTATTTTCATCCAATATGTGAACAAACAGTCTAGTTTGAGGGCTAAAATTGAAGTATGAAGACAATTGAACACATTGGACTAGCACCGTTGACGACATAACGTAGCCATTGTCCAATCATGCTGAAACTGGAGAAAACCATGGCTTATCTCTGTTTCATGGAGTATCGCATGCAATATTCTTGCACACCAGATAAGGAAATCCATAGTTTTAGCTTGTGATAGAAATTCTGTTATATCAATGGTGTTCTAAGGTTACCCAAAATCGAATATTCTCGCGTGTTTCATAAATGCACTGGTTGAATACGACCTCATATGCGCCGTCGTTAAGGTTGACTTCACAGTACGTTACGTGAAGTCACTAAAATCACTATAGTGTCATCACAATATGGCGGACGTCGGTAACCGAAGTGACTGCAGCATTTAATTGACTGCAGCATTAAAAATCCGCGCTAAGAAATGGAAGGAATGCAAGAAAAAGAATCCTGTATGGGCGTGAGGGGTGGTCAGAATAATCCGTTTCTCGGGATCACTGTCCGGCATCACTCGGTAAGCCTCGTGATGCCGGACTGTGACCCTCGGGACGGATTTTTCCATCCCTCACACCCATGTAAGATTCTTATATTCTAGGAGATTAAAACCGTTTCTTCTTCAGCCTAGAATTGGTTCCATTGAAACTGTCATTACACGGAGCTTACGAGCTTAAGTGTGAAACGCCAAGTTCAGCAACGGAAGGTCAGGTGATTTTTCTCCGGGTACTTCGGTTTGCGCTCACCTCTGATTAACAATCGGATCGAAATAAGTTAAATAATCTTTAAAAGGATGTAAAAAGAAAACAAAAACTAAACTAACAAACAAATAATAATGATAACCCCTCCCCCGAGTTTTACCGTTTTTCGAATGTCGGAGTAAAGATGATTCAAATTGACTAAACAACTGCATTCATATTTGAATATTAGGGCGAGGATAGAAATATTTTATGGAAAGAGCTATTGCCAGTTGGCAATAGCCAAAACAAGATAAAATTGCTATTGCCAGTCGACTAGCAATAGCCAAAATAGTTAAAATAGCCATTTATCGTGTTTTTTAGCTATTAACAGTCGACTGGTAGTAGCTATTTAACCAATTGTATACCAGTCGACTCTGCCATTGCTATATGTTGGACAAGTCCATTTGGCAGATAAGGCGTGCCAGGCCTATTTTCTCGTTTTTATTTTATTTTTGACGGAAAATTCTGTTTGCAAATAGTGTAGGCCCTGATCAGACGCCGCGTACTGCGGCGTCTGATCTGGGCCTGCCCTGTTTGTCCAGGCATCCCTTTAGGGGTTTCCCGCATGCAATGAGTGAAATGTGTTTTGGCTATTATCAGTTGTTTCTTGCTTTTTTGTTAATTTTTGTTTTTGTTTGACGACGAACTTATATTATACTATTTTGTTTTTCTTTTTGAGCGGGCCCTTATAGCATTTTAGGGCATTGATAGCAATATCCGACACGAATGTCTTATCCTAATGTTAGAAAAGTGTGGTTGCCTAGGATCCAAAGGTGTATGAAATATTACCCGCTCAAAAAGAACAAAAATCGTATGATATAAGTTTGTCTTCAGAAAAAGAAGCAACTGGTAATAACCAACTGTCCTTTAAATGGCTATTTCCAGTCGACAGGCAATAGACAAACTACCATAAAATGGCTATTGCCAGTCGACTGAAAAAGTCATTTCAACGGATTTTGGCTGTTGTCAGTCTACTGAAAATAGTCATTTTAACGTATCTTGGCTATTGCCAGTCGACTGTCAATAGCCGCTCCCATATTTTATACAAACTCAGTAACTAAAGCCCTCAGTAATTTTGCTGCTGGCCCTACCAAGGTTTTCGTTCCTTTGGGGTTTCTTGTATGTTAATTGGCATTGTTTGCTTGAGTTGAAGCTTAACGTCTACGCCAACGCTATATAGGACATGCTTAGATTTAACATCATGAAAAAGTACTCTGTAATCAAAATTCATAAAATCTGATGCATGTTACATTTCCTTTGATACCCTGTGTGTCTAGTCACAAAAGGGTACATGTAGGAGCTTTTGTACCATCAGCTACGAAAAACACGTGGTCACGTATTGTCCTCCTATCCTTAGTAGTTGCGTGCAAATCTTGTCGCGTTTCAGTGGAGAAAACCGATAGAAAATCGCAATCGGTATAGCTGCATGCTACATTCAGCAGAATGTTCTTCATTACTTACTGCCTCAGTTAACAGCAATGGTAGTAACAAAGCGTTTTTAAAGAAATTGCAAAATTGAATGACAGGTATGGAAATCACAACAGTTCGAAAATTGCAATATTTCTAATTGAAAGGGGGATAATCTGAGAATTTCACAAGTTAAAACCCTGCTTGTGGTGCAAGATCTTGAGATGTGGTAGCGATAAAGTGTTATCCAATATCCTTCATCTTAGACAAAAAAGATCATCTGCGCATGCGCAATGCCCATTTCTTTGCAAACCCTTTCTATGCAGGTATTGATAGACAACTCTTGAGCAGATATGTATGGACAATGCCAGTTTGTGCATTTTCTAGTTAAGCGTCCGATTCATATGTCTTCAGCCATCTTTCAGCTCCATAGCTACCGGGCAGCTAGTGAGTATATCCCACGGACACAATACGTATATTGGGTCCGTGGTATACCCAGAAGTTGGTATAATTACCTTTTTGACCAGGGTTTCATGGTGCTGTGTGTACTCATTACGAAAACACGCCTATACAAATACGTTGTAACCTTTATCGCCGGAAAAAACGAAAATTTTAAGATAAAAAATTGTGATATTTTTCTTATTTCTTCTCAAAATATAGACTTTGGGTACTCGTTAGAACCGCCTCATCAAGGCGGTTCTAACGAGTACCCACAATCTATATTTTAGAGCAGAAATAAGAAAAATAATGTTTACCCCTGCAAACCCCAGTTTTACTATATAAAAATGGGGTGCAAGGGGGTCAAAATTATATAGGCGTGTTTTCGTGATGCTTCAGTACCGCCTTGTCGATGCGATTATAATAAGTAGCACAACACATGGTACATAACTTTTGAATAAAATTTTTATAGTATATCAAAAATACATCCTTAAATTATTCCCATATGCCTTGTGACACTGTGCTATGATTAAAACCTCAGTGATATCATGATAGACTTAGGTCCGTGGAATGAACACCACTCTAAATAGAAGTGGAGGCGATGATCAGGAATCGATACAATCAACCCACAGCTCCCATCAGAGACACCAAAGGGAGAGAAACATAAACATGAAACAAAATACCTAATGGAAACATCAATAGCGGTAAGCCAAAAGGACGGTTACTTTCCTACAAAATGGCCAATAGGCTATCCAAAATGAAATAATATAAGCGACACAAACACCCAAAGACAAACCATAACAAAAACAAACCGCGACAGAAGAACCACTTTATGTACAGAAAACTTGGGTTTACATAGGATACATATTATTTTGCTTATTTCTGCTCCTAGGCATAGGTTGTAGGTGCTCGCTAGAATCGCCTCAATGAGGCGGTTCTAACGAGCACCTGCAATATAGAATAGAATAGAATAAAGTTTATTTCCAATCATGGGCCACCATGAGGCAGCATATTAATCGCAATTTATAATAATAATAATGGAACAACTCAAAATAAACTCTATAAATACTGTAAGACAACTAAAGCTTGATTCTGATTAGTCAAAAAACAATTAAATTAAGCACAAGTTAAGTACAGCATCCCACTACTGGGATGCGGTCAGGGAAACAATGTTAACCACGACCAGTAACAACACAATGTGGCAACTAATCAGGGCCATCACTTTTCGCCTGACATGTAAATCTACTGCCACAGGTGTCAGTCACGCCCCCTAGATCCCACATACATTCCTCCAGTCTCCACCATACTACATCTTCCCTCGATTCCAATTGTTGGAAGCAAAAGAAGAAGAAGAAGAAGAAAAGAAAACACCTCCACTTCCACCCCAACCATCCCCGGACAGATTCCACTCCTAACATCAGCAAAGCACCATACAAACAAAAAATAAAAAAAAAAAAAAAAGAAAAAAGAACGCCGACCGAGCCCCACAGTGAGGCATAATTGCGTCCCCATGCCCAACCCAATTAAGGCACTGAACTAACGTTCATCGCCGAAACTAGACCGGTGCAGGGGGCCAAACAACATCCCATCCAGGGTTCAACCAGCCCTCCCATGACGGAGGTCCGCCCAAGCAGCGTCCATGCCCGTGTACAAACAAAATCCATCCAAACAAGGTCGGGACAGTCATTCTCATCCCGAACAAACCACACCACCCAAAGCCCATTACCAGAATATATCTGTCCCCACCAAGCCTCATGTATGTCCCAAATGAAACATATAATGGTATGTGTATATATAGGGCCCAAGGCACGCAACTAACACCTGTACCTACCCCCAAACTGCGTTTTAACTAGAGTGTTTCAGATTGGAGTAGAAAGCTGTCCTCTGGGAATATATGAAAAGTTGGAGGAAATAACTCCAAATTTTAGTTAACGAGAACTCTACTATATTAAACGGTAAATTGATAAATGTAGCATTTGATACATATTTGTCTTCATATGGACAGTATGAGGATTCACTTCTTTGACAATGCCAGAGTAACACTTGTATACGAACTGAGAGAACATTTTTATCACATCATCATTTTTATTACTGAAAAGCCATACAAAGTTCTGATGACTTGTTTACCCTTGAAAGTTTTTGAACATTTTACTAAGATTGCTGAAAAAAACAAACATTTCTTTCATATGAAAAACCCGTGCACTCAGTAATGAAATGCATTTCATCTTCAACCTTCCCAGCATTACATATTTGACAGAATCTTAATTCTGCTGGAACTGTCTTGTAACGTTCAATCTCAATTTCTAACTTATGACAACGTATTCGTTATTTTGTAAAGCATCTTCTTACTCCCTGATCTCGTATGTATTTAAACAAAGGTTCTCTACAAAGTCTATGTTTGAATAATGAATATGTACGTAGCTTGCCAATGTTACCATTCCTACTTTCTGACAAAGATTCTGACCAATATGCTTTATATTTTGATATTAACTTTGACTTGACAATATTTACAACATTAACACTGAAAAAATGTTTTGGCTGCACATTAAGATATCTTAAGATGAAATATACACCAGATACTCAGCTCTTTTTCTTATTTTCATATAAATGACAACTTTCTTTTAGAGTTCTTTTAAGCAGATTACTAGAATTTTCTAAATACAGGCGCTGAAAATATTTAATAGTATTGCAAATTACATCACTAGAAATAGGAAATCTGCCTAATTCACCATAACAGCAGCATTGGTGGCTTTCTAATTAACGCTAATACAAACTTCAAAAATCTAACATGCAATTTTTCACACGGCATATCAGATAATGCATTTAATAAATTAGAAGAATCTTTCTTCACACTGGCTGCTGTTGAATTAATTATACCCCGTATTTCACTACCATATAATAAAACTGGCTTAACCGTGTGATCAAATAAATGCAAAAGGCTATCAACATTCTGTTGCAAGTCACCAAAACATTGGCTAATTTTAAAATTTGCTTTTAATCCTCTCTTATACAAATCATTCTGGCAGTAGGAAAAGGTACCAGATGACGAGAATAAAATACCCAAATATTTATCAGTTTGAACTTCCTCTATTTTCACACTATTGTATAAGAAACTAGTTTTAGACTTTCTCCCACCTTTACTAAAGATGATAATATTAGTTTTCTGTAAATTGACCGTTAACCCATGCGATAGACAATTTATTCAAACATTTCTGCAAGCCTGCCTCAGATGTCGAGAGCAAGACTAAGTCATCAGCATACATAAGACAGCTAAATCGGCTGTTATCCAAAATAACTTGGTCATCTGATGCCTCAAAACATTGTGATAGATCATTAAGATCTATGTTTGCAGTGTAAATACGAAACATATCACGGATTTTCATTAGAAAAGTAGCCATTTTAAAGAGGTGAACGATGCACTATGTCGCACGGGTGTGTTATCGTAATGGCATCACTCTCTGGAAAAAGGGCTTCGAATGAGTAAACTTCAACTGCACTTACACTGAACAGTTACTCTCATTTCTCTTTTGCTTTCTGTTCCTATACCATTGTCAGCAACACATTCATAAACATCTTCACAGTATCGCGATATGTTGTGAATTTTAAGTTCTTCTCCACTGGAACCTATCTCTGTGAAAGCGAAAAGAAACATGGAGTTAAAGGTTATCTTTTGCGTTAAAGATTTGAAAGGAGACGTTCCAAGCGGTTCTTCTGTTGTGGTTTATTTAAGAAATAGATCAGCTCTAACTGTGATTTGTTGAGTAATAAATCACAGTTTGGAGGTCAGTTGTAAAGTAGACAAATCACGAGCGCGTAGCGCGCGTGATTTGTCTACTTACAACTGACCGACAAACTGTGATTTATTACTCAATAAATCACAGACTAGAGCTGACCTATTTCGATTCTAACACGCTGAAAATCGGCAATAATGTTGTTGTTTCCTTCAAAATCTCACAACTTTTCGCCATTGTTAGAAGAAATCCCGCTAAAATTAACGACTGAAACACATGCATTTACATCCTTTTCTAACGTTTTCGATGCGAGAAAATGACGTTACACCGTCTAACGTCAAGGAAATCGACTAGTGACGTCATCAATTGGCAGTTTTTAATGACGTCACTTGTCACGTTCTTCCTAGGCGTGATTTGTTGTAGAATAAAACACAGTTGTTTTCCATTGCCTATATAGGCGCGCTGTGTTAGAATATCTGTTATAGTTTGTCTTTCATTACGAAAACACGTCGATTCAAATGTATTGGAAAAAACATACCACCAAAAAATGAAACCTTTCAGATAAAAAACCTGAAATGTTTTATACTACTGCCCAAAACATAGATCGCCGTGGCGGTTCTAACGAGTCCCCACAATCTATGTTTTAAAGCAGAAATAATAAAAAATAAACTATACCCCTGTAAACCCCAGTTTTATTCTAAAATGTTTGATTTAAGGGGCTTAAAATTATACAGGCGTGTTTTTGTGATCGCATGTATGTATTGCTTATATCTTTTTGTTTTGGATAGCCATTTTGTGGGAAAGTAACTGTCCATTCGGCTATCCGCTAGTGATATTTTCATTTCGGTTTAGTTACTTACTTCACGTTCGTGATTCTTTCCATTTGGTGTCTCTGGTGAGAGGTAATTGTATCGATTCCTGATCATTTGTTTGTTTGTTTTGAGGTTTACTTCCCCGTCAACACTGTAAAGGTCATTTTGGAGACGTTGCTTCCAATTTGGTGGGACTTTTACCCGACATTGAGATTTTTTTTTTTTGGTTTGGGTTTTACGGCCCTTTCAAGATTATTTCACTCATATCGAGCCGATCGTTAATCAGAGGTGGGCGAAAACCGGAGTACCCGGAGAAAAACCACCTGACCTGCCGTTGCAGAACTTGGCGTCTCACACGTGGCCCGAGCGAGGCTCGAACCTACGGCGGTGAGAGACCTAATGACTAAGAGTCAGCGCTCTTATCCACTAGGCCACGGAGGCCCGTTCCCGACATTGAGATAAAATGACATCTCAATCCCTGCCGCCCAATGAAACCAATAGGGTTTATAAGCATGGGCGGGCCGACTCGCAGCACCGCTTTGCCTGGACAGGCTTAGATCCTATAAGCGGTTTACCAGTACTCCTGTGCGAATCGGTTTCAGCTCTGACGGTGGAAGCATCATGCAGCCCATCTATTTCTTCAAGCCCGATGGGCCGGGGCCGCGATTCCTGACCAGTGCATTCACTTTTATTCTCCGGATGTATTATCTCAGTTCTCAGTTTTCCCTTTTGGTGGAATTCAAAAATGATGTTCTAGTGTTTAAAATATAGTTTCTCCTGATTTTATCTGTGTTTGCATTTCAATAGCATTTTCGTCAGAAATCTCATCACGATAACAATTCCGTGAAATGAAAACCCCGTAAACCCCACTTTATATAGAGAAAACCGGGGTTAACGGGGGCATACACTATTTTTCTTATTTCTACTCAAGGAAATAAGTTGTTGGTTGTTGGTACTCGTTAGAACCGCATCGATATTGGAGTTTAACGGCCCAGTCAACACTATTTAGGTCATTTTTGAGCCGGTCAGTTTACCTATCCACACTTTTCCTTGGCAGACTTATACGTAAGCGGTTAACCAGTACAGTGCACATTCTTTCGCCAGAAACTGACAACTGTCCTGCTTGAATCAGCGGAAGCGATAAGTAAAAATAAGAAAAAAAAACACAAATTTTCATTTGAAAGAATATCTATTTAGAGGCATCGAAGAATGCAATATGTCACAGAGATGTGCAATCGTAACTTGCATATTACAGGGATTCGTTATTCTAAGGTTTTAAGCAAGCTAACGTGTTTCTACAGATTTGACGTTGCTGTCACTGACGTCATGTGAGGAGCCTGTATGTTCGAACAAGAAAAGTGCATATCAGTCTTTGCATCTGCGCGGTCAGGTCAGGACCTTTGTGTTCGCTGCTTGGACAGTGCACCTCTAGTTTCTATATCTGAAGATTTAAGACTGTTGCTTGTCTGTGCAGCTGAGCAGGCTGCCGGTCACGCTAAATTCAGACCGCACGCTTTCTCAAAACGAGGCTTATTTGTCGTTGGCGTCTTGTTTAACATTGCGAACAATGTACTATAAGAATCTGATATGACATTTTGTTGTAGATTGGCGTTTCCAGCCAGAGGGCTAATCGTGCGGAGCGGAGCCGAGGCAAAGCATCGGTTCCGCTTAGCACGGTCATGTCTCGATTGTAACCGCCCATCTTCAACAGATCAGCATAATAGAACAGAATATTTTCATTTTACTTTATATATCGTTTTATGTTTCGTGCATTATACTTATGTAGTTTGCCTGGGTAAGAACATCAGGGTAAGAACAGAATTTCTACCCCATGCTAAAACTACGGATTTCATTATCTATTGACTCTTCCTTTGTTGTACGTTGGAAATGTCCATTTGTCATTTAAGAGGTGTCGGGTCTATTTTTCCGTTTTTATTCTTTTTTTGACGGGAACTCCTGTAAGTAAACAGTGAAGACCACGATCGGACGTTGCATTATGCATAAGTAATAGCTAAGGTCAGAGCTGGATTCCTATAGCGTAGGGGTAACGGGCACTTAGATGAAAATTAAGCGAGTGTAAAGGAACACTCTCGCAGTCGACCGTACCCTCTTTGATTAACCCATTTAGTACCCGAAACCCCGAAACGGGTACCCTGGCAAACAGTGCAGGCCTAGATCAGACGCCGCGGAACGCGGCGTCTGATCAGGGCCTACACGGTTTGCTAAAAGTTCAGTCATTTTCCAAATAAATGTAAATTTTTATGAAAAAAAAAAAACAAAACAAAACAAAAAAAAAAAAAACCGACACCCCTGAATTTTGAAATGGACTCCTGCTATATATGAGGAGGAAGATTCCATCTGGTACTAAAACGGTTAATCGAAATCATTCGGTAAAATCCAAACAACTCCCCCTCAAAGTGTTTCAAGACAGGATTACATGTACCTTCTGCTAAAGCATGGTCATCATTTGCAAACTTTCTGTACCACGTGATCTTTGGATATGGTATGCCACTGACTCTACACCACAATGATACTGTATCTCCTTCCCGTATCAATTGGTCACCGGACGTCTCCAGGATTACCGGGGGCTCTGAAAAATTGAATATTTAAAGGTTTTGTTTATAGAAGTACAAAGCTATTTTAGGTATGTGACTAACCCAAGGGATGATACAGTAGGGTTGTGTGTGTGTTTGAGCTTTACATCCCACCAACGGCTGAGGTCATACGAAGACGGAACCTCGGTTTGAAGACTCATCCGAAAGTCTGGAAAAGCCCGGGATCGATCCTGCGATCCATTGTTTATCAGACGAGTAGCATAACCACTACACGACAGAGGTTTTTACTGTATGGTTGTAAACACCTGTGACTATATATCGAATCCACGCGAATAGAAAAAAAAATATAGAGAAACTTCGATGACTCGAACACGGATCGTGCGTTTACTATAGCTAATTCGAATTAGCTCCGGAGTCCCTTGATAATGTGTTCCAAAGCTCCAGCTATCCATATGATAAAGATAATGCATGGATTTGTTTTCTGATCTTGAAAGGATGATGTTGTGTGCACTCATTAGAATCGCCTCAATGAGGCGATTCTAATGAGTGCACACAACATACCAGTTTCTTATGAAAGATTGTAAAGATAACCTAAAGTGATGCCTTATGAAATGGTACTGTTCGAACAAATTGACCTGAGACTGACCTTTATGCAAGGAATAAATTAGTATCGCCATATACGTCGGCTATCGCAAACTTCTCGTGAATTGTCGGCATCTCGTGAAAAGCGACCCATTTACCGACCGCTATGTATTGTATAACAATATCGCTATCTTCGGAAAACGACGAAGATAAATACATGCATTCAGTCGGGTGTGAAATTATGTTAATAGAGTTCACCAGTCTCAGGACAATTTGTTCGAGCTATACTATAAGTAAACCACAGTAATTCGAACTACCCCTATCTCAAACAAATTTTCATGGCCCAAGCGGTGTTCGACTTATTGAAGTTTGACTTATCGATTCATTTATACTTCAACATTTTTTGTTTGTTTTTCTTTTCGTGTCTATATTTTAGCCATTGCAGAACCAAACTTACACTAGGACTTGCGCATCGAGCAAACACTCAGATAAGCCTGCGCATTTGCACAGCCTTCGCTTGTCGCATGAGCCTACTACACCATCCTGGCCCCGGGATTATAAAACTGTTTTCATGCTCAACTCACTTGAGCCTGACATTTATCCTGCTCATAAATTTTAAAATGCCAACGTATTTGGCATTTTAAATTTTTTGAGCAGAATAACTGACATTTTGTGCTGATATGAACAGGAAAAGTGCATGATTTGTTTGTATTTTAATAGTTTTGAGCAGTACAAATTTCGTGCTCAGCTGAGTTGAACATGAAAAGTTTTAAAACCTTGGGGCCTGGCTATCCATGCAGTGATAAGGGAAGCCCTTTGCAATACTGCTTGGATCTGCAGGCTGCTTCGAGACTTTGCTGCTCACAAAGATTTGTCGATCACCTGCTCATTTTTAACCCTTTTTGTACCAAATGGAATCTTCCTCCTCATATATAGCAGGAGTCCATTTCAAAATTCGGGGGTGTCAAGTTGTGTTTTTATTTATTTCGAAAATGACTGAACTTTTAGCAAACAGAGGAGGCCCTGATCAGACGCCGCGTTCTGTGGCGTCTGATCTGGGCCTGCACTGTTTGCCAGGGTATCCGTTTTGGGGTTTCTGGTACTAAATGGGTTAAAGCAGGCGTCGAGGTTAACAAACGTTTTCCATTCTCAGCTCAGCTGAGCATGAAATGAAAAATGCTCATTAATATTAAAAATACAAATTAAAGAGGCAATATTCCTTCTCATGTCAGCACAGAATATTATTTACGCCTGCTTTTACCCATTCTAAATAGGTTAAAGCAGGCGTCGAGGTTAAAAAACGTTTTCCATTCACAGCTCAGCTGAGCATGAAATGAAAAATGCTCATTAATATTAAAAATACAAATTAAAGAGGCAATATTCCTTCTCATGTCAGCACAGAATATTATTTACCCTGTTTATAAATTTTAAATTGCTAACAATTGTTGGCAATTTAAAATTTATAAGCAGGACAAATTTCAAGCTAAAGTGAGTTGTGCATGAAAAACGTTTTCTAACCTCGTGTCCATGGGAACGTTCTTAGGCTTGCTGCCAAGGACAAATGGTAAATCGCAGTAACACGCCTTCGAGCCACAAACAGTGGTCTTTAACCTATATATGACAAGTGAATCTTCCAGCTAATAAGATTGGAGTAGTCCATTGTCAAGTATAGGGACGTCAGATTTGTTTTGTTTGAGGTAAGTTGTACACAGATGCATGTACTGTGAGCAAACGGTGTATACCAAGATGAGACGCCGCATTCTGCGGCGTCTGATCTGGTTATACACCGTTTGCGAATGTCCCAAAAATGGGACGCTAGGCATATATGGGTTACAAAGAAGGCAAAGCGTAACACAGAATAAAACCAAATTAACTTTTCAATTCTAATTTCTGAAGAGAACTACAATCTTATAAATATAATGTGGAAACGTCCATTATTGTAAACAGACACATCAGTATCTACATTTTTTTCATTGGGCGACAGGGCTTGAGGTATCATTTCATCTCAATGTCGGGTAAAAGTCCCACAAAATTGGAAGCAACGTCTTCAAAATGACATTTACAGTGTTGACGGGGACGTTAAACCTCAAAACAAACAAACAAACAAATCTACATTGTTTATTATCATTTTAAGGATTTTGTCTATCTTCTTCGGCTCGTTTGTGCCATCTCATTTAGATCTGTACTGCTTGCATACGTATTTGTACCGGCCCACAAAGTTTAAAGGGTTAAATGTAAGTCGTCATGACATACGACCTTTTTAATTGCATCTTTGGGTCGATTTTGTCAATGGATCCAATACAAAGCTGATAAACACAGATGAAGTCCACGTTTTATAGGAAATCCTGGTAATGGTAATTATTTGTATGAAAATAGCCGAACCATTCCTAACGCTGTGAGGTCAGGGTGTTGTGTAAGACGGTTATATATAGAATCTGGACTGGAATCATGTGTTTGTTTGTTTGTTTTTGTGTTAAACGGCTCAGTCAACACTATTTTAGGTCCTTTTTGAGCCGGTGAGTTTACTTATCCACACTTCCCAGGACAGGCTTATACGTAAGCGGTTAACCAGTACAGTGCACATTCTTTCGCCAGAAATTGACAATTGCCCTTCTTGAATCAGCGGAAGGGAGAGAATGACCGCACATGTCGATAACAAGCCCGTTCGACATAGTGCATTTTGTCACATCTCCAAATTGACTATTTTTCTGATGAAAATCCGTGATATTTTTATTATCAATACTACAAACTTAGGTTGTGGGTGCTCGTTAGGACCGCCTCGTTGAGGCGGTTCTAACGAGTACCCACAACCTATGTCTTGGAGCAAAAGTATGAAAAATAATGTATACCCCGTAAACCCAAGTTTTCTCTATATAAAGTGGGGTTTAGGGGGGGGGGGGGGGTGTTCATTTCACGGACTTGTTCACGTGATGAGAAAAGATTTCATGATTGCCAACCCCGGCAGGTATCGAACCCGCATCCTTCTGATCACAAGTCAGACGCGCATCCGACTGAGCTATCGAGGCCGTGAATATTCTGAGAAATCAGAAATAAATTATTAGTTTAGACTCAAATTCTAGACAGGTTTTTAATTATTTGGACCTCATTTTGATTTATATCAGTCTTTGAATCGACTGCCTATTCGAAATTCGCAAAATTGCAGTATGCTTCCTCTGGCTTTCGTTGCCGGATCATTACAGGGTCACTGATGAGGCTTTATTAGCCGAAACTACGTAGTATGACCCATCTTCTTTCTTATGAATATTTTCATTGCTCTTAAGGGAACTCATTTTAGATTTTCATTGGAATCATGTGTCGGGTTTTGGCAAATAATGTAGACCCAGACCAGACGCCGCAGAACGCGGCGTCTGATCAGTGTCAACACTGTTTGTTTAAATAACAGGAATAAAAGGGTTCAACAAAACGCCCATAGGGGCTTGAAGGAATATGGGCTGCATGATGCTTCCACGTAGAGCGGAAACCGACCAGCACACGAGTACTTATAGCCCGCTTAGAGGATCTAAGCTTGCCCTGGCAAAGCGGTGCTAGTCGGCCCGTCTATGCTTATAAACCCTATTGGTCTCATTGGGCGGCAGGGCTTGAGATGTCATTTCATCTCAATGTCGGGTAAAAGTCCCACAAAATTGGAAGCAATGTCTCCAAAATGACCATTACAGTGTTGACGGGGACGTTAAACCTCAAATCATCAAACAAACAAAATCAACAAAACAGTTTAAGTCCCCGTTGAGGCCCATTTTTGACCAACAAAAAGTGGTTTGGTTTTTCGTCGTCGGCATCCAAGTTATATCGGCGTTTCATTCGGGCCGTTAATGCTGTGTTATGGGGTTCTGTGTCATTACGAAAACACGCCCATTCAAATATATTGAAAATATTTGAACCAAAAAAAAAATGAAATATTTCAGATACAAAATTCGTATATTTTTCTTACTTATGCCCCAAAACAGATTGTTGGAACTCGTTAGAAACGCCTAGATGATGCGGTTCTAACGAGTGCCCACAATCTATGTTTTTGAAATCGTTAGAAGGGCCTCGGTGAGGCTGTTCTAACGAGTACCCACAATCTGTGTTTTTGAGAAGACTCGTTAGAAGCGCCGCGGTGTGGCGGTTCTAACGAGTATCCACAATATATCTCTTTTTTGGAGCAGAAATAAGAAAAATAATGTACTCAATATACCTGCAAACCATATTACATAAAAAGTGGGGTTTAAGGGAGTCGAATTATAAAGGCGTGTTTTCGTGATGAAAATGGTTCATCTTTTTGTGGGCCTATGTTCTTCTTGTAAGGTAATTCTAAAGCCCCGCCCCGAATTTCGAACTTTTCGGTCGATTTTTTGTTATTGTTTAATACCCAGGGTATGTCTGTCACCTCAACGGCTTGGGGCCAGTTGTTCAAAACTAATGATGTCGTTAGTTAACATATGGTACAAATTTAATCATTTATTATGGAAAACATGCTAATATTTTTGCTGAAAAATGTGAGCAGCTTTTGCAAATGCAAAAGCTGCTCACATATTTTCAGCAAAAGACCAAAATATTAGATAGTGTACTTGCTAGAACAGTTAACAATATGACCACTAACGAACTCGTGAAGCTAACCAGGCTTTGAACAACTGGCCCCTGGTGTCGACAACTTTAGGTACACAAGATAACAGAAAAAAACAACAACAACAAAACAATATCGTACCATTGATATGGAGAAGTATCTTTTTACTTTTCACCGGTTTTGTGTTTATTTGGCACAAGTACTCTCCCCTGTCGCTCTGGTTCACACTTCTGATATGCAAGTTCCAGTCTTTCAAGAAAGGACGTTCAACACTTATACGTTGGTCGTGGATGATCCGTTTGTCTGACAGGGTTAACATCTTCCCTCGTGGTGCCATCCACACAACCTATCAAAACAGAAAATATGACGAAACGTCTGTATTCGGGGTTAAATAATTAACATATGCAGCGAATTTCCGCAATTAAGACCAGCTGAAATTAAGACTTATTCCTGTTTTAGATGAAAACATTTTACCTTTACTGTCTGAAGCATGTGTTTCTACAACCAATGTCCTTTAGTAAGAAACCATCTTTGGAACTGTCCCAAAGGTGGACTTAATATTCGAATTTATCTTTTTTTTTAACAAATACTGCATGGTAGACATGATACAATACAAATACTGCATGGTAGACATGATACAATACATAAACTGCATGGTAGACATGATACAATAATATAGGATTTAGAACGGAAGTTATAAGTTTATTATATGACGTCGCGTCTGACAGTGTAATAACGTCATGCAATAAATTCGATAATCGACTAGTGGATTAAATATGCAAATTAGTTAGATACGCCCCGTAACGTTACATGTATGGCGTCTATAACGACGTCGCGTTTACTATAGACGGAATATTGACATTTTTGTAAAACAATCGTGAATACAATTTCGTTTTAAATGTCATATGATAAATAGAATCTTGCATTCGTGCTCATGTGTTACTGAATTTATTAAACTCGTTGAGGAAAAGAGATAAAATGCTCGGCAAAGCCTCGCATTTTATCTCTTTTTCTCAACTTGTTTAATAAATTCGATAATACATGAGCACTCCTGTAAGATCCTCTGTTTATTTAGTTCTGCTCCTTTTTTAGGTATACGATCAGGTAAGAGACGAACTAGCCTGCTCAGCTACTCAGACTAGCAAATTATCGAACATTCAGATATAGACACTGGTGACACTGTACTGCATCACGACAACACGCCTATATATTTTTTGGAACAGTATTAAGGTAAAAACTCAATTATGCAATGTGCAATTACAAAATGAATTGTTGAAACCGCACTTTGCATAATGAACCTTTCCATATCTTACTACTTTATTCGAATATGCAACATGCACATTCTAATTTGAGACCTTTGTATTTAAATATGGCATTTGGACGTCCTATTTTGCAATATTCAGTTTCGATTCTGCTGTGGTTAGACGGGGTACCAGTCATTGAGGTGACGGTAACGTTCGGTAATGTCCGTGGATTTGCCGTATTTTTTTCCGATGACAAGCGTCCGTTTGAGAAGATCTCATTCGTTTTTCCAGGGGCAAAATTCAAGCAAGCAGCAATAAATTTTATCCGGCTATATAATAATTCGGATATTTACAATAATGTGTACGTTTGCATCTTTAAAAAAAATTTACAGCGGGGTTCCTTATTTATATATTTATGAGAAACAGGATTTTTATTTAAAAGTTAATACTTGTTTGACGAAGGGGAAAGTACTCTATCGTTGAATATTTACTAAAATAAATTACCATGTGCCGAATCCATGGATTTGAAATGAGCATAGATTGTTAAAATTGATTAATTCATACAATTTTCATAAATCTGATCCTTCTGAGGTGTAACTTATAAAGATATTAGTTACTAATTGCAACCTCACTCAAAACTCAAATTGTTTGGATATTACAGAAGTATGTTTATGTCCGCTCAGGGGGTAACTACGCGATGGTCTCCCTGTTCGCGGGCATGGATTCGTTCCCTGGGACCTTACCAGCTGACCTTGCGGGAAACTGGTAAACAACAACCAGTGCCTCTATTCCCATTGTTACTCTGATGAACATTACTTACTCATACTCAGCCCCGACCCACAACCATAGAAACGCACCTGTGGTCACAATGACAGCTGTCGTATTCATATGTCCGTCTGTCGTCATAAGTTAGACTTGGGCATGATGGCTTTCATCCAACAGAATCACAACGCAAAAAAAGCTAGTCGTCTGTCATTTCGTCCGTCCGTCTCTCTTCAGCCAGCAAAACCTTGCTGAGCTAGTGTCGCGACTGTCTTAACCAGCCTACTACATATTTCTTCAAGTTCTACATGTAACGATTTGGCAAATGGAGTGGCTGAATCCAAACCATTTTGTACTTACATGTATTTCCATGTATTAGGTCTACGCCAAAGTTTTATCTTCTTCTTGTTTCATTACAGTTAGACCGCGTACAGCGTACCCAGGTTTACCTGGCGGAACTTAACGACATTATTTATTTATTATTCACTTATTATTAAAGTGTACAGAATCTAGAAAAAAATGTTTTTGATGCATTAGATTTGTACATTTTACCGCCGAAAACTACAACAACAAAAATTGTAAGATGCAAAGTCGTGATGATATTTTTCTGACTGTTGCTTAAAATATACATTTTGGGTACACGTAGAAGCGCCTTTTCGATGCGGTTCTAACGAGTACCCACAATCTATATTTTGGAGTAGAAATGAGAAAAATAATGTTTACTCCTGTAAATCCCAGTTTTACTCTATAAAAGTGGGGATCAAGTGTGTGTGTGTGTGTGTGTGTGGGGGGGGGGGGGTCAGAATTATAAAGATGTGTTTAATGGTGGGATGCGCTTGGTGTGAGAGTGCGTTTTTAGTTTTACGTCTCACCAACAGCTAAGGTCATACGGAGATGGGACCTGTGTTTAAAGACTGATCCGAAGTTCTGGAGAAGCCCGGGGTCGATCCTGCGATCCCTGGTTACTAAGGCGAGTAGCATAACCACAACACCACAGAGGCTTCCAGCGCTTGATATGTTACATTGTAGCAGGTGCGGGTTTTCCACCTGCACTCCGGTATGAAAGTATTTGCTTCGCGTTGTGTTTTGTCAAAAAGGTGGAAACCTTTGCGTTTTGTCACTTGAAGCCAAAAATCTAGTATAAAAAAGTCAGATAGTTTTCTATTTTCTTATAAATTAATGAATGCATTTAACACAAACAGTTACGAACATCTATATAAACATGTGACAAAATAAACAGGGAATCAGACCCCCGGCCCTCGGGGCTTGAAGAAATAGATGGGCTGCATGAACTGAAACCGACCCGCACACCAGTACTGGTAAACCGCTTAGAGGATCTAAGTCTACCGAGCCAAAGCGGTGCTTACAAACCCTATTGGTTTCATTGGGCGACAGGGCTTTGATATGTCATTTCATCTCAGTGTCGGGTAAAAGTCCCACAAAAGTGGAAGCAAAGTCTCCAAAATGACCTATATTGTGTTGACGGTGACGTTAAAACATCAAATCAAACAACAGAACCAAAATGCCTAGTTTTAGAAATTCCGCGGGATATGCCCTAAATCAGAAATAAATGTTAGAGGGAACGTAAGTCGTAATTCATCTGAAAGCATTTTCACGAAAGAGAGTTGTAGCTATGTTTGCTTTCAAGTGATCATAAAGGAGCAGTCTCACAAAGGTCTACACGATTAGGACAGGAGCCTTTCTGTGACATACAAAATTAGTATAAGTATTTACAACAAATTTATATTTTAGAGGTGCACTTGGACACAAAACAAACCAAGCAAAGCTGATTCCTGGTCTGACATATAAAATAAAAATTATGTGTAAATGATTTTATCGGGAAGGGTGTAGTGTCCCCAAATCGTCCGTTTTATGCCAAAAATATAGTTCTCTCATTTCTTTCACTCCTCCGTGTCACCAATACGCTTGCAGATTTTTTTGGGTATCTGCCGAATACAGGCGGACGTTTACGGGAACGGTACGAAAGAACGATCACAGCGCCACTGAACGAGAATAATGGGAACTAGAAGAAGCAGAATCGGAATTTCAAGTTGCAAAATAGGACGAGAAACAGAAAGAAAACTACACAAATTCCAAAAGCAGACTACAAAAATGAATATCATAATGCAGTGTTGCACAATTGTAACTGAATAAAGCATAACACAATATCAAAATTGCATATTGCAATCTCAATGTTGCATAATTGAGTTTTTACCTAAATACTGTTCCATATAATTTTGACCCCCTTGAACCACACTTTTATATAGTAAAACTCGGGTTTCCGGGGGTATACCTTATTTTTCTTATTTCTGCTCTAAAATATAGATTGTGGGTACTCGTTAGTACCTCCTCGATGAGGCCGTTCTAACGAGTGCCCACAATCTATATTTTGAGCAGAAATAAGAAAAATTTTACAATTTTTCATCGTAAAATTTTCATTTTTTCGGCGATGAAGGTGGCAATGTATTTGTATAGGCGTGTTTGCGTAATGTGTCCCTGTAGTGAACAATAAGGCGCTTATCAGACGGCGCGCATGCGTATACTGATCTACACCTCTGTTATAAACATGCGCTTCACATACAAATTTGAGATAAAAGTCTCCAAACTCTCAACAGAGGACACGGAGGCAACGTATTCCTCTATTAAATTTAATAGGGTTTTCGTGAAAACAGGGACAGAATGCTTGAATCTGTTTATGCGGTACCCATAACAAGGCAAGCATTTTCAACTCCACCTTCAGCATATTAATGAATATAAACTCTTCTTTTTGCATCTGTTATTTTGAAAATATATCATAACCAGTATCTGCGAGGGACAGCCAATAATATTTTGTAGCATGCAATCCGGCAAAGGAGATACGCAAGATACCAACGGACCGCATTAATTGTTAGGGGCCTACGCACTTGGCTTGATGCCAACTTTTACATTCCTTTTTCTTCAATTATTCAAAGTGATCCTCATATTAAATCCAACATTCTAGAGAATTAACTATTACTCATAATTTCGTTTCACTTTTCGAAACCCTTTATAGCTTCGAAAAGTATCATGCAAAGTCTATAATATATTGAGTTTTCATGAGGATAATAATCTCTTGACTAATGCCAATAAAACAAGTGTTCAGACATTAAGGCGTAATCTTTGGTTACAAGAGTGTCTGAACGGCTTAACCCATATATGCCTAGTGGCCCTTTTTTGGGACGTTGGCAAACAATGCAGACCCAGATCAGACGCCGCATAACGCGGCGTCTGATCTGGGTCTACACTGTTTGCTCAAAGAACATACATTTTTGTACAACTTACATTAAACAAAACAAATCTGACACCCCTATAATTGAAAATGGACAACTCCAAATTTATAAGATGGAAGATTCCATTGTCATATATGGGTTAATTCTGGCACATTAGTGCAAACTAGTTCTGAATCATTTGATGCCCACGATGACAGCTCATTTATAGGAACTACTTAATTTGGCGGATTGATTTCTGGAAAATGATTAATACCGAATGGAGCATATTTATTGTTTACTCAAGACGATGAAGATGCGAGATATAATTTTGATGAATGTTCCGTTATGACATTTCGGGGACCCGCAATATTATAAATTCTGGGAATATTTCTTTCGTCTCCATATTCCAAAACGAAATCAAACCAACCAACTTGTCACATTTCAAAATTGTTTGACCGTCATTTAAACCATTTTAACACTTTTTTTACATTATGATAACTCACCCGTGCGACATAGTGCATTTTACATATCTCCAAAATGGCTACTTTTCTATTCAAAATCCGTGATATTTATCTTATAAATGCTCAAAACATAGGTTGTGGGTGCTCGCTAGAACCGCCTCATCGAGGCGGTTCTAACGAGCACCCACAACCTATGTCTTGGAGCAGAAATAAGAAAAATAGTGAACACCCCCGTAAACCCCAATTTTCTCTATATAAAGTGGGATTTAGGGGGGTCTTCATTTCACGGACTTGTTCGCGTGATGATGTCTCAAATGAAACAAAACAGACCGCAGAATCTGTTTAATTTCCCTACCCCTCTCAGTTATTACATCATACATGTGGACCAACATTTTGCAAATCATCACGAAAACACGCCTATTTTGAATCCCACTTTTACATGTGTATAATAAAACTTGGGTTTACAGGGGTAAAATTTATTTTTCTTATTTCTGCTCTAAAATATAGATTGTAGGTACACGTTAGAACCGCCTCAATGGGGCGGTCCTATGGTGTACCTAGAATTTATATTTTTAGCAGGAATAAGGAAAATATCATATTTTCTGTCTCAAAAAGATATTTTTTTTCGACGTTCTAACGTGTACCTACAATCTATATTTTTAGCAGGAATAAGGAAAATATCACATTTTCTATCTGAAAATTTTCTTTTTTTTTTCGGCGGTTAAATTTACAACGTTTTTGTATAGGCGTGCTTTTGTAATGAGATGCGATATACAAGAGAAGTTTAATGACTCGAACGCTGATGTTTCGTTTACTTTGGCTAAGTCAAAAATGTTCTTGAGCCCCTAGGGAGCACCCTAAAGCTCCAGCTAGGAAATAGTAAGGCATAATTTAGGGATATTTCTTTCTTTCTTTTTTTGTTTTAATGTGTGTTTTGCTCGTCATCACGAGAACACGCCCGTGCGACATATAGTATTTTTCGATTCCATGACAAATTCCCCCGGACATAATCCCCCCCCCCCCCCCGGACACCCCCCCCCCCTTTTTGTAAAGGCGGACAAAATCGCCCCCAACATTTGTTCAGGTGGACAAAATCACCCCTGGACAAAATCACCCCGAACATAACCCCCCTGCTGTTTATAAAGGTGGACAGTATCCCGCACACCTCCAGATGCATAATTACTAGTTTTTGAAAATCAGTCGGTCGTTTTGAAAACTGCAGATTCCATATCAGATTTGGTGCAGTACTACAATGTATCAAAGCTATATTGCTGCTCACGGAGAAATTATTGCCCGTCAACACTGTACAGGTCATTTTGGAGACGTTGCTTGTTAGATCAAAGTAAAAAAGGCATATTTGTATTAACTTTTTATAATTGTACATGTGTGCTTTGGGGTTTTATGGACCTCTAAACCCATTAGGATTATGTCTGGCATGATCAGTTAACCTAACCCAGTTCAAGGCACATTCAGATTCCTGATCTTAGATTCCTGATCTGTATTGATTCCCGATCATCGCCTTCACTTCTATTTTAGAACCTCTATATATACCATTACGAAAAACGCCTGTTCAAATATATTGAAAATTGACATATTCCAATAACAAATTCCAATATTTTTCATATTTCTGCTCAAAAACATAGATTGTGGGTAGTGGAAGGATAATTAACTAGAACAATTTAGATCAAGGGTGAATTTTTCCGTGGGGGATTTTGTCCAAACTGACATACAGCGAGGGGGATTTTGTCCGGGGGGGGGATTTTGTTCGAGGGGGATTTTGTCCGCCTTTACAAAAAGGGGGATTTTGTCCGGGGGATTATGTCCGGGGGGATTTTGTCCGGCTACCTGTTTTTCAGATCTCCAAAATGGCTTCATTTCTGATGAAAATTTGTAATATCATTCTTATTGATAAATGTATTTCAAACATAGGTTGTGTGTGCTCGTTAGAACCGCCTCTGCTCGTTAGAACCGCCTCATTGAGGCTGTTCTAACGAGTATCCACAACCTGTGTCTTGGAACAGTAATATGAAAAATAATTTATACCTTCATAAACCCCAGTTTACTCTATATAAAGTAGGGTTTAGGGCGTAGGTGGATGTTTATTTTGCGGACTTATTCAGGCGATAACTCATTCAAACGAAAACACATTTACAGTAAAGTTCTCTATAGCAGGACCACCTTTAGGACTATTCAAAAGTGGTCTTTAAGAAGGTGTTTTCTGACCAGAGGACAAGAAATGCAGAAAACACAAAGAAAGAATAATTGCAACCTACTGAATAAGTTTTTTAAAAACAGAATTAGTATTAACTTTCGATGAATAGCGGAATTTCACTATATTATTGTAGAATATCGAAGAGATATACCGAAATTATTCTTGCATACCAGACAAGGAAATCCGTGTTTTTACCCTGGGATAGAAATTTATGTTCTGACCCTGGTGTTCCGACCCAGGCAACTTACATAAATGCGTTTCAATTCTATTCAACTGCCGGAACTACTTCCGCACTACTTTTATTTTGTAAACAATATACATGTGCGAGCTGTCAAAACTAACCGGAGGTGTTCTGCAAGAAAAAGAATCCAATATGGGGTTCTTTTGTAGATGGGCGTTTCCAACCCTCGGGATGACCGTGCTGAGCGGAACCTCGGCTACCCTCGGGATGACCGTGCTGAGCGGAACCTCGGCCAAGCCTCGATTCCGCTCAGCAAGATCATCCCTCGGGTTGGAAATGCTCATCTACAACAGAACCCCATATCAGATTCTTATATTCTCACCTGGCGATATATGTAACCCTCAATGGATCGAACTACCCCTATCCCGAATAAATGTTCATGGGCCAAAAGGTGCTCGAGACAATAAAGTTCGACGATATTATAACAATTTTGACCAAAATAACGTTACCTTTCTGCACACGTTTAATGTGTGTAGGAATTGTGTTGAAACATCAATAATTTTAAAGGGAATGCATTGCACATTTCCGCCTTGTTTACTAGGGGTGGAAAGCATCTTTTCCTTTTTTTTATTTTTTTTTTGTTATCTTATTCATCTGTCCAAGGTGGTCTACCCGCAAAGGACATACAAGTATGTCGACCGGTAGATAGATAGATAGAGAGAGAGAGAGAGAGAGAGAGAGAGAGAGAGAGAGAGAGAGAGAGAGAGAGAGAGAGAGAGAGAGAGAGAGAGAGAGAGAGAGAGAGAGAGAGAGAGTACCGTTTTATCTCCAATGTAGTTGATGGTACATGGCAAAATCGCTGTAGTACCTGCCGTCGCTGTGACGTTGACTATAGGGACATCAAAATTAGGGGACAATGTCTCGCCTTCAGCTGCAATGTAAAATGCGATTCGTTATGCTTACAATCATTAAGACGCAAACAAATGTGCGGAGCGGCAAAGTATTGTGATTGTGCTGCTCATAAATTTTAAAATGCCAACAGTTGTTGGCATTTTAAAATTAATAAGCATTACGCTAACACGCCTATACAAATACATTGTAAATTTTAACACCGGAAAAGGAAAATTTTCAGACGAAAAATTGTGATATTTGTCTTATTGCTGCTCAAAACATAGATTGTGGGTACTCGTTAGAACCGCCTCGGCGAGGCGGTTCTAACGAGTACCCACAATCTATGTTTTTGAGCAGAAATAAAAAAATGTATACCCCTACAAACCCCAGTTTTACTAAATTAAAGTGGGGTTAAAGCGGGTCAAAATTATATAGGCATGTTTTCGTGATGAAGCATATTTAATGTTTGTGGTACCTGAAAAAGAAACAGGAAACGTTTCTAACCTAGGGCCCTATTTTGTTGCAGTCATGCGCTCCATATTAATCATATTTCAAGCATTCCTTATTCAGTTAGCCTTTGCAGGTTCAACTTCAATTTTGCTTTAAATTTGCCAACTGATGCTGACTCACAGTCGAAATGAGCAGACAAATAAGAACGATATAATTAAAAAAATAAAATAAAATAAATAAATAAATAAATACAGTAGAACTTCGATGGCTCGAACACTGATGGCTCATTAACTATGGATGTGTCGCACCCATTCTTGAACCCCTAGCGAAACCCTCTACATAAGAAATAGTGGGCGATAATTAAGGAGATTTTAGTCTTTTATCTTGCAAATGTATGCTGTGTGTACTCATTAGAATCGCCTGGTTGAGGCGATTCTAATGAGTACACGCAGCATACATTTTCATTATAGAACACCGAAAAGATGTCTAAAAGTGTCCCGTTATGCCTCCGGACAGTAACCTCAATGGCTCGAACTACTCCTGTCTCGAACAGATTTTCGAGGTCCCAAAGGTGTTCTAGCCATTGACAGTCGACTGTAAATAAATATCGGAGGGCTTTTACGACTGTTCTGACGTTCTTTACTCTTCGTGTAGCTTTGTGGCCTTTTGTTGCATGTGTACTGCTTTGTAAATCTTGACCCATATATGCCTATTGGTCTTTGGGGAACATTGGAAAACAGTCCAGACCTAGATCAGACGCCGCGAAATTCGGCGTCTGATCTGGGTCTACACTGGTTGCTTTCCGAACATTCAGATTTTGTAAAATTTGCCACGAACAAAAACAAACATAACAACCCTATAATTGGAAATGGACCACTCCTAACTTACGGGGTGAAAGATTCCCTTGTAATATATGGGTTAATCAAGCACTGTTTTTACATGTAGCTCTTGGAAGGTAACATTGTTTATACTTTCATAATCTGCTATGTATGAGCATTTTTAAATGTCACCACTGCGAAAAATTTGTACAAAGCGTTTCATATACATGTTTGCATATCACGTGCTCATGTAAAGAGTCCTGATAACATGTCACGACCATGAACATTTATTAAACTCGTTGAGAAAAAAGGATAAAATACGAGGCTTTGCTGAGCATTTTATCCCTTTTCCTCAACGAGTTTAATAAATTCAATAATACGTGAGCATGAATGCAAGATTCTATTTATCATATGACATTTAAAACGCTTTTTATTCACGATTGTTTACAAAAATGGCAATATTCCGCCATTAGTAAACACGACTTTGTAAAGAACGTCGTACATGTAACGTTACGGGACATATCTACCTAATTTGCAAGATTGCCTATGTAACGAGCTGGTCCAGCTTTTCAAAGTTAACGGTGTTGTTTGTTTAACACTCTTATTTTGACTGAAAAAAAAAAATGAGCGTTCATAAAAATATCTATGCACTAGATATTGTCCACACTGGGGCATTTCAATTTTTACCTGCCATCATGTTAGCCCATATCTGTCCAGCGGCCCTTTTTCGGGAAACAGTGCAGACCCAGATCAGACGCCGCAGAACGCGGCGTCTGATCTGAGTCTACAATGTTTACTGAAAGTACAACCATTTTACAAAACGTACCGCTAACAAAAACAACAACAACAACAACAACAACAAAAAAACACACACACACACAAAAAAAAAAAAAAAAACAAAAAAAAAAAACATGGCACCCCTTTAATTGGAAATGGAGCAATTCAAACTTATTAGGTGGGAGATTCCATTGTCATATATGGGCAACTAAGTTCGTGAAATAAACAACCTTGTAAACACCACCTAATGCAAAGAACTTGGGCTTTAGAAGAATAAACTTTATCTTTTACATTTCTGCAGTATTATATACGTTGTACGTACCCTCAATGAGGGGGTCCTAACGAGACCCACAACTACGTTTTGCGGATATGTAGGAGAAACAACACAACTGTGAATCAAACTAGAACTGTCAGAGGATCTGACTATAGCCCCGCTATAGCACTGTCAGAGGAGAAAGACTCATGAATTAAAGGTAAAGACTTGTGAGAGGGTTAAATCCCTAACAAGGTACCTACACCTTATAGACTTTTCGCGTTATTAGATCTGAAAAACAGTCTAAGTTAAAAAATAGGTTTTGGATAATGAAAAAAGCACATGAACATCTTCAGACCTATATGAAAACACCTGTTAAATTTCAAAAGGATTGACTAGAACTGTAAGAGGAGTTGCGATCACAAGGTAGCAACTCCCTATACATTTTAACATTAGTAGATCTCAAAAATTGTCTAAGTTAAAAAAGGTGAAATAAGTGAAAACAATTATTTAAGGATGATGAAAAAAGAATATGCACATCTTCAGACCTATATGAAAAGACCTGTAAAGTTTCAAAAGGATTGACCTAGAACTGTAAGAGGAGTTGTGGTCACAAGGTAGCTACTCCCTATACATTTTAACATTAGTAGATCTCAAAAATTGTCTAAGTTAAAAAAGGTGAAATAAGTGAAAAAAATTATTTAAGGATATTGAAAAAAGAATATGCACATCTTCAGACCTATATGAAAACACCTGTAAAGTTTCAAAAGGATTGACCTAAAACTGTAAGAGGAGTTGCGGTAACAAGGTAGCTACTCCCTATACATTTTAACATTAGTAGATCTCAAAAATAGTCTAAGTTAAAAAAGGTGAAATAAGTGAAAAAATTATTTAAGGATAATGAAAAAAAAATATGCACATCTTCAGACCTATATGAAAACACCTGTAAAGTTTCAAAAGGATTGACCTAGAACTGTAAGAGGAGTTGCGGTAACAAGGTACCCACTAATTAGTAGATCTCAAAAATTGTCTAAGTTAAAAAAGATGAGATAAGTGAAAAAAATTATTTAAGGATAATGAAAAATGAATATGCACATCTTCAGACCTATATGAAAACACCTGTAAAGTTTCAAAAGGATTGACGTAGAACTGTAAGAGGAGTTGCGGTAACAAGGTAGCTACTCCCTATACATTTTAACATTAGTAGATCTCAAAAATTGTCTAAGTTAAAAAAGGTGAAATTAGTGAAAAAAATTATTTAAGGATAATGAAAATTAAATATATGCATATCTTCAAACCTATATGAAAACACCTGTAAAGTTTCAAAAGGATTGACCCAGAACTGTAAGAGGAGTTGCGGTAACAAGGTAGCTACTCCCTATACATTTTAACATTAGTAGATCTCAAAAATAGTCTAAGTTAAAAAAGGTGAAATAAGTAAAAAAAAATATTTAAGGATAATGAAAAAATAATATGCACATCTTCAGACCTATATGAAAACACCTGTAAAGTTTCAAAAGGATTGACCTAGAACTGTAAGAGGAGTTGCGGTAATAAGGTAGCTACTCCCTTTACATTTTAACATTAGTAGATCTCAAAAATAGTCTAAGTTAAAAAAGGTGAAATAAGTGAAAAAATTATTTAAGGATAATGAAAAAAGAATATGCACATCTTCAGACCTATATGAAAACACCTGTAAAGTTTCAAAAGGATTGACCCAGAACTGTAAGAGGAGTTGCGGTAACAAGGTACCCACTATCAAATATTACAGACAGACGGAATTCCGGACAAATTACAGACAGACAGACAGACAGACAGACGGAATTCCGGACAAGCCAAATCCAATATAGCCCCCACTTTTTCAAAGCGGGGCTATAATAAAGTATGGAGACATGGAAAAATGCATTTTCTCATCCATTGCACAAGAAATATTCCTTTGTATGACAGGTCTTGATTTCTTTGTCTAACACTGCTGTCGCACCATAGGTTTTATTAGCTATCTTAAATTAATCGGCAAATTATTGTTTAATATAGCAAACATGTACACTGCATTGGAACAAGTTTCTGTAGCATGTTTTGCAAACAGGGAGGTACCATTTCTGTTACACACTAGATGCACATTTTAACAGTTGCAATGCCATGTCATTGATCAACTTTTAATGAAATGGATATTCAGTGTGTAGAAACTTGTAAAACTTGTGTACATACAATGTTGTTTTCATAAACCAACAACTGGTTTTCAATTCAAATACCACCACAGGTTAATGAATATTGAAAATGGATTTGAGCAGCTCTTATCTCTTTAAAACTGTTCATTGGTCTCTTATAGAGTGTATTCGATGGATTGGGTAATAAAACAGTTATTTCATGACAGGGCCGAGGGCAATAGTACAGCAGGTCGTCCACAGTACCTCGGGGCAATAGTTTTTAACTCTTATCATGCTGTTCACGACAACCCCTATCTTTGGAAACAGTGTAGATCCAGATCAGATGGCTTCTGAAGAAGCCATCTGATCAGGATCTACACTGTTTGGCATTTTGTTTATGAATTTTTAGCAATAAATTTCATCAAGTAATTTGATTGGTTGAAAGACAGAAATGGGTGTGGCTTAAATGAATATTCAGGGTTAATGTACTCAAAACTGCCATGAAATAACTGTATACTATTCAATAACTTGTAAATACAATGAATCGTCAATAACTCAAACACAGATATCCCGGTTACCATGGCTGAGTCAAATACATTCTTGGGTCTCTACATTACGAAAACACGCCTATTCAAATGCATTGTATACTTTACCGCCGAAAAAACGAACATCTTCAGATGAATAATTGTGATATTTTATCTTATTTCTACTCAAAGTGTAGATTGTGGGCACCCGTTAGAACCGCCTCATCGAGGCGGTTCTAACGGGTACCCAAAATCTATATTTTAGAGCAGATAAAAGAAAAATAAGGTTTACCCCTGTAAACCCCAGTTTTACTATATAAAAATGGGTTCAAATGGGTCAAAATTATATATGCGTGTTTTTGTGATTGTGAGTCCTTCCCAGATACGAAGTAGTGGGGAATAATTTAATGAGAGCTTCGTACTTTATCTTGAAAATGTTTGTTGTGTGTACTCAATTTATGTTGTGTGTACTCATTAGAAGAATCTCTATGAGGCGATTCTAATGAGTACCCACAACATATACTTATTATAAATATCATTTCTAGTTCTAACTGTTAGTTTTCTTTTGCTCCAGCATTTCAGTGGTTTATTGCCGTCGAGCCCTCACCGTTGTTTCATCTCTGTGGTTGTTTGATTTTTGTGTCCTCGGAGATGTTGCACTGATGAGTTAGGAGGCCTTCATGCGGACTTAACAAATTATTTGTATTAATCGCGACGGAAGTCAGGGCGAGGATTGCGGCAGCGTAAAATCGATTTAAGCCCCCTCCCCCCCCCCCCCCCCCCCCCACCCCTGGAAGTCGTTTCACTGACCGTTCCAAGGCGGTTCTTCTGTCGCGGTTTATTTTTGTTATGGTATATCTTTGAGTGTGTCTTTCGCTTATATATTTTTGCTTTGGATAGCCAATTGGCCTTTTTATGGGAAAGTAACTGTCCCTTTTGCTTTCCGCTATTGGTGTTACCATAAGGGTCTAGTTATTTCATGTCTGTGTTTCTTTGTCTTTGATGTCTCTGGTGGGAGCTGTGGGTTAACTCCATCGATTCCTGATCAATGGCGTCACTGCTTTTTTCATATGTTTGGAGCTGGGGAAATTTAGTGAGAGATTCGTACAAAGTATTTTATCCTGAAAATGTGTGTTGTGTGTACTCATTAGAATCGCCTCTATGAGACTATTCCAAAGAGTGCACATACTATACACTGATTGTAAATAACATTTCTATTATCGGGACGCGAGGTGGACCGTCCAAGCTAATAAACCCTATTGCTTTCATTGGGTGACAGGGCTTGAGATGTCATTTCATCTCGATGTAGGGTAAAAGTCCCACAAAATTGGAAGCAACGTCTCCAAAATGACCTTTACAGTGTTGACGGGGACGTTAAACCTCAAAACAAACAAACAAACAAACAAACAAAAACACAATCTATTATCGGGACACCATATGTTTGGAGCAGGGATAAGTAAGTGAGAGGTTCGTACAAAGTACTTTGAACCTGACAATGTATGTTGCTTGTACTCTAATGAGTACACAGAACATCCCGGTATTGCTTATAACAATTGTTCTATATTGTGGGCTTCATATGTTTGGAACATTGAAAGGATACTCATAAGTTATTCTCATTTATTATTATTATTATTACTATTATTATTATTATTATTATTATTATTATTATTATTATTTACAGTCCTTACAAGATCTGTATTTCATTCATTTCGAGCCGTTCGTTAATCAAAGGTGGGCGAAAACCGGAGTACCCGGAGAAAATAACTGGTCTTTATTCTCATTAGTTCTACTGACCTAGCCGCTATGGGAACATCGCAGTGGCTCGAACTACTACTGTCTCGCAATACGGTTTCATTGTCCAAATGTATTGCAGGTATTGGAGCTCGACTGTTTTGTTTGTGTTGAGGTTTAACTTCCCCGTAAACTGTATATAGGTCATTTTGAATGTTGCTTCCACTTTTGTGGCACTTTTCTCCGACATTGCGATGAATTACCGTCTCAATCCCTACCGTCCAAAGAAACCGGTTGAGTTTAAGGGGCGGTTCGACTCGCACCACTTTGTCTGGACAGGCTTAAACCTATCCGGTTTACCAGTACTTAAATTATCGGTTGGTTTCAGCTCTGCGCGGAAGTACCACTCAGTCCAGTCTATTTCTACACAAAGAAAGAAATAACTGCGGAGTTCGACTGTAAAGTACAAGTTGAGCTCACATGACTGCAATCTCCTCTCCATAATTGTACACAATTCATCTTGACACCATAGAATCGCTATTGTGTTACGCCATTAATAGACTGCAGTGTCTTTCTGTTACTAACCTCTGAGAGTTAATTATATAACTCAATCGAGCAAGCATAATGAATTGATGCTCTTCCGAAATAAACTAGAAAAGGAAAGACGAGGAAATTAAGTAAGATATATTGGACGTATAAATCATACCAACTGCAGAATGAATAACAAGAAATCATTGATGTTTGCATTTTCACTCCTTTCGCCTAGGATGAAAATAAATAAGCACGCCTTCTTCCAGGGTGGGGATGGTATTTACGGATAGGTTTAGAGGAAATCAATGAAGCTGTTTTCTAGTGAAAAAGTGGGGGACGAGCTCTTACGTGTATCCGTTCTATTACCCCTTATTACAAAGGCCAATTAACGCCGAAACTCCAAGCTAAGTGCGCATACAAATGAGCGAACAGCTTAGAGAAAATGGAGACGCAGCTTTCTCCGAATTAGGTTTTTTAAGTGTACGAGTGCAGCTACTAAGACGCAGCATGACTTCATAAAGTTAGATATAGGCCTCCGTTACATGTCTGCGAGCAGCGCGTGCTCAAACGAGACTGCGCAAGGAGACTGCGCTTGCGCAGTCTCGTCAAAGCATGCGCTGCTCGCCTTTGGGTTAAGTAACCTTTTCTCATGAGCTGGCTAAATAACATTTAGCGTTATAATGGCTGCCATCAATGCTTTCTCTTCATGGAAAGCGTTGAGTCAATAAAGGCCATGTGTCGCCGACAAAGTCTCAGGCTGATCTGCACACATGCGCAGGATGTAAGGTCTGTTGCACCTTTTTAAAACAGGTTCCAGTGGTCCTCATTGTATCTGCGGGACTTATTCCATGGTGGTACAGCCGAACGAAGAGAAAAACACCCCTAATGGGTTCAATACAGCTTGGTTCAGCAAAGTACAAATCGCACTGAACTGTCTCGCCCTCTAAATGGATTAAGATAGACAAGTTACAGTGACTGGCAAAAGTGCCACCATTTCTTATGCTCGTACTAAGGCCCGGTTAAAAAAATGAGCTTGAAATTGATAGAGAAACCAATGACACTACGGCTTCAAAACGCGGTTTCTCTAACTTCGCACAAGAAACAAAGTAGGTCAGATGTCTTCTTTCACGGTCGCGCGAACACGAGCTTGGTGCGGACGAAATTCTTTGCGGCGTAGTAGCTCAGATTTAACAGCCCTTGAAAAGGTTTATTACAACTGCAGCCTTGTACGAGAAACCGAGGTAATATGGGACACTGGTGAACACGAGTAGAGAAGAATACGCACAACTGAAAGAATCTAGCTCGCTTATCCTTAAAGACACATTTTTTTCCTTATATAAAAGGGGTGGCCTGTCTAATGATCTCCAATAAACATTTCCTTCGGACCATAGTGCACATCAAAGGCTTATCTTATCTAAGTGATTATGAGGTGATTATGAGCAGATTGATATGTTTAATATGGGGCTCCATAAGGGTGCTTGAGTGAAAGTATAATTTACTGAGATTGTTTCCAACAAAATATTGTTTTAAATTACTTTTTTTTAAATAAAGTAAAGTAAAACGCTGATATCCATTGTTTCCTTTACTCAAAAGTGCAAAGAAGTATACAAAAAAGGTAAATGAATTGATAAACCTCAAAATTAAATCAATCAATTAACCTTTATTTATTTATTTATTTTGGTTGAGTAAGTGTTTGAGTTTTACGTCCCACCAACAGCTAAGGTCATACGGAGATGGGACCTCGGTTTAAAGACTCATCCAAAAGTCTGGAGAAGCCCAGGATCGATCCTGCGACCCCTGGTTTACAAGGCGAGTAGCATAACCACTGCGCCACGGAGGCTTCTAGTTATTTTGGTTGAAAGTTTATGACACACAAATCATATAATGTCTAAAACATTAGCATTTTATAGTTTCTGTCAAGATGGAACTATATTTGACACAATCATATCAGACAAATGAGAGAAAAAAAAAAAAAAAAAAAAAAAACGAAATATTTTAAGTGTTCTACAATAAATTCATAACGGGGAAAAGAAATACATGACATTAACAGGCCTATAAAATTTTGACCCCTTAAACCCCACTTTTATACAGTAGAACTGGGGTTTAGAGGGGTATACACTATTTTTCTTATTTCTGCTCATAAACATATATTGTTCTAACGAGCAGCCACACTATAAAAACAAATTGTGGGTACTCGTCAGAACCGCTTCGCCGAGGTGGTTCTAATGAGTACCCACAATATATGTTTTGAGCAGAAATAATAAAGATATCAGGATTTTATCTGAAAACAAAAAAATCATTTTTGGTGGAAAAAGTTTACCAATATATTTGAATTGGCATTTTCAGTAATGATTATACATAATGGCTACTAAATATAAAATCGGAAAAAGTGCTATTGTTTCTTCCATGCAAATCAAAATAAGGACTTAGGTGTAAATGAATAGATGTCATTTGTCAAAGGTATATCCCTAGGTAATTTATTACCCTCTGTTGGTCCCCTACCTGTATGACAGCCAGAATACCCCAAGTGTATTTTATCTCCACTAGATTCTTTAATGAACGGTCATTAGGGTGTTATGTAATCGAAAAATGTGTCTTTAATTGTGTAGGGTAAGAAGGGAGCACATTCTTTCCTTTAAGAGCAGCTCCATATGCTGTGGAATGAACACGTTTTGCATTTAGTGTTTTTCCAACATTTTTCATTACGCATATGCGTAATATCAGATTGGGGCTTCACCGTTTGCATAAAAAGGACAATATCTAAATAAATTTCTAAACATAAGAATCTCAACTTTGAAAAATCCAAAAAGAATCCTGCTACATGTATAATAAATATGTGGAAGGTTCCATTGCAGTACAAAATGAGTCAAAGAGACTTTAAAGAAGCCTCAAAGCTATATCTGATATTGTTGAAACAGGCGTGCCAGAACTACCTCTTTGACTTCAGATGCTTTCAGGGTGAACGTCATAATAATCAAGCTGAGCCGTAACATTTGCGTTCTCCGATTTCTGTTCTTCCAATGTACATGCGCAGCCAACGTATTGGACCAGAATCATTAAATAGTGTATAAAGCTACCTCAATGTCGCGTCTACCTGTCTGCGACCAGCAAAAGCTCAGGCGAGACTGCGCCTGGGCTTTTGCTGGTCGTCTATTTGACAAGTACACTTTTCTCATGCGTAGACTCGATTTCTGATACAAAACCTTACACAGATATGGACAATTAGACTGCCTATTCGAAATTCGCAAAATTGCAGTATGTTTCCTCTGGCTTTCTTTGCCGGATCATTACAGAGTCACTGATGAGGCTTTATTAGCCGAAACTACGTAGTATGACCCATCTTAGTTCTTATGAATGTTTTCATTGCTCTTAAAGGAACTCAATTTTGATTTTTATTTGCCTTCACTGCAGCTGGTGTTGTGCCGTGTGGCGGCCGTAAAACGTCTCCCCGTACATCAACCATAGTGCAGTTTATATTTCACTTTTGTTCCTTTGAGATCAGCGTGAATATTCTGAGAAATCGGAAATAAATTACATGTATTGGTTTAGACTCATATTCTAGACAGGTTTTTAATTATTTGGATCCCATTTTGATTTATATCAGTCTTTGAATCGACTGCCTATTCGAAATTCGCAAAATTGCAGTATGTTTCCTCTGGCTTTCTTTGCCGGATCATTACAGAGTCACTGATGAGGCTTTATTAGCCGAAACTACGTAGTATGACCCATCTTAGTTCTTATGAATGTTTTCATTGCTCTTAAAGGAACTCAATTTTGATTTTTGTTTGCCGCAGTCCTAAAACAGTTTTTCTTTCAATTTCAATAATACGTCTTTGTGCAAGTCCAATTCATATTCTTGTATCTAGTCTAATTCTGATAGCTCTGTTTTAAGAAGCAGGTAGATTTTTTTTATTACAGGAAAATAATTTTACTAATAATGAAAATTCTGTTGTTTTTTTTACCCAAATATCCAATGTTTCAGACTGTAGCTAGTCTAAGGGACAATGTATCTTAAACAGAACGACCAGATCTCTTTCGTTTTCATTAATGGGAATCTTACTGCTGTCGTGCGGATATTCATTTCCTTGTTTCATTGCTCCCTTGGAATTTATTTGAGACTCATCTCAATAAAATAACTTTATTCCTTCTGTGAACTGCGAGGCGTTTGAATCTTCTTCACATGTGTATCATAGTCGCTACAGTTTTAAGATATAAAAAGATCCTAAACAAATCAAGACGACAAGCTAAGGGTAAACCAACCGCCGCCCGAGGCAGACTTAAGATAGGTTTTGAAAAGAAATGCCTAGACTTTGTTTGCAGGCACGATATTCCATTAAAGAACAAAACAAACTATTATTTTATTGGTCGTGTAGTAAATCCTTATTGATGACAAAATGATTGTTTATCTAAGTGTATCGACCGCTGTTAAAGACGCTGGAACACTTCAAAAGAAGCTATGATAGGATTTAGAAGCAATCGTATAATTTTCTTTTCACTTCAAAGTGAACTTGAATGCACTCAACAATGCTTAATTAGCATTTTATTTGTTCCCTTAACGCAGATTTAATGGCAGGCATTAGCTATAGCAAACCGTCATTAATGCAACGGATAACCAAAAGGCATGGGCTTTTATGATGGTGGAATTGCAATTACGTTAACCAGTCCGTGTATAGAGCAAATATCGGGAAAGATAGATTTTACAAGGGGTATACTACGTTCGAGAAGCTCAACCATCACGAAAACACACCTATATAAGTTGACCCGTGCATCGGGTCTGTAGAATTAGGTTGAGCTGCATGGTGCTTCCGCGCAGAGCTGAAATCAACCAAACATTTTATTCAGTTAAACTGGGGTTTACTGGGATATACATTGCCTTAATACTGAGCAGAAGTATAAAAATATAAGATTTTCATTTTGGTGGTAAAATTTTCAATATATTTGAATAGGCGTGTTGTCGCCAGCACAGGTTTCTTGTTTGTTTGTATCGGCCCAGTCAACTCTATTTTCGGTCATTTTTGAACCGGTCATTTTTTTCCTGGACAGGCTTATACGTAAGCGGTTAACCAGTACGGTGCACATTCTTTCGCCAGAAACTGACAACTGCCCTTCTTGAATCAGCGGAAGGGAGAGAATGACCGTAGAAAAGATTTCATGATCAATCTCCACGAAAGAATGTTGCCGACCCCGGCAGGAATCGAATCCGCGTCCTCCTGATCACCAGTCAGACGCGCATCCGAGGCCGGCTCAGCCCATGTTACTAAAATAAAGATAACTCAATGATGTTTTCAGTTTTAGAGAGCTAACTGAGTTTTGGGCTAGAAGTACTAAACACGTGTGGTTTGTTTTCGTTACAACCGCCTCTACGAGGCAGTTCTTACGAGTCCTTACAATCTAATATTAAAAAATAGTAACAATGTCATAAATTTCATCGGCTATGAGCAATTCATACCGAAAGTGAAGAAAGCATTATATTTCGTCATACGCACGCATACAAAAATTGTCAGAAGCGAAGCGTCGTAACAAGCGACAAGGCCCATCCGTATCTGATTGTTATAGTATAGTTTGAAGAATTTGACATGAGACTCACCTTTATGCAAGGAATAAATTAGTCATTGTTTTCGCCTAATACGTCGGCTTTCGTGAACTTCTCGTGAATTTTCGGCATCTCGTGAATTGCGACCCATTTACCGACCTCTATGTATTGAATAACAATATCATCATTTTCGAGAAACGGCGAATATATATATATATTCGGGTGTGAAATTATGTTAATAGAGTTCACCAGTCTCAGGTCAATGTGTGATGTCAGAAGCAGACTTCATGATGTCCCTTTCCGTTGAAATCCAATCTGAAATCATTGAAACCTATAGCTCGATCTCTAGCTATTTGTATGATTTATTAAATATTGATAATACCTATTTCGATGGTTTGATTAGCCAAATGTACCACCCAGAACTTCAGTTATATAAAGCAAATTCTTCTGATACAGAGGTTTCGGTTTTGGATTTACATCTCTCTATTCTAGATGGGTTTGTTTCTTGCAAAATTTATGATAAACGCGATGATTTTGATGTTGAGATTGTAAATTTTCCTTTCTTGTATGGTGATGTTCCTCATGCGGCCCTCTATGGCGTTTATATTTCACAGTTAATTCGATTTTTTCCAGAGTGTCTAGTCTTGTAACTGACTTCAACACTCGTAATAAATTGTTAACTGCTAAAACTACGCAAATCCTTTTCAAAATTTTATAGACGTCATTCCGATTTAATTTCAAAATTTCATTTTTGTGTTCACGGAGATGTTGCACTGATGAGGTCTGAACAAATTAATAGTCTAAATCGCGACGGAAGTAAGGGCGAGGATTGTGGCCACGTAAAATCGATTTTAGCCGCCAGTGGAATTCGTTTAACTGACCGTTCCAAGGCAGTTCTTCTGTCGCGGTTTATTTTTGTTATGGCTTGTCTTTGAGTATGTTTATCGCTTATATCCTTTAATTTTGGATAGGTAATTTGCCATTTTGTGGGAAAGAAGCTGTTCTTTTAGCTTGCCGCTATTGATGTTTCAATTAGGTTCTGGTTGTTTCATGTGTGTGTTTCTTCCCCATCGGTGTCTCTGATGGGAGCTGTGGGTTAATTGTTTCGATTCCTGATCAATGCTTTCACTTCTGGGGCCAGTTGTTCAAAGCATCGTTAGCTTAACAAGCTCGTCAGTGGTCATATTGTTAACTCATATAGCAAGTACAATATAAAAATTTTTGGTATTTTTGCTGAAAAAATGTGAGCAGCTTTTGCATCCGCAAAAGCTTCTCACATTTTTTTTCAGCAAAAATTTCAGCATGTTTGTCATATTTAATGATCAAATTTTTAACGATACGTTAACTAACGACATGGTTAGTTTTGAACAACTGGCCCCTGTTCTTTAGAAGATAAGACTAATAAAGGCTCTACCCCTTTTGCTCTGTTAAACTTTTGAAAAGGGGTCATTTTGCAGATTGACCTGTATTCTTGGACAGCCCATTACGAAAACATGCCTATACAAATATTTTGTAAACATTTCCGCCGAAAAACAAACGAGAATATTTTGATATAGCTTTCTTATTTCTGCTCAAAATATAGATTGTGGGTACTCGTCAGAACCGCCTCATCGAGGCGGTTCTAACGAGTACCCACAATCTATATTTAAGAGCAGAAATTCGAAAAATAAGGTTTTCCCTGTAAACCTCAGTTTTACTACATGTATGTAAAAGTAGGGTTCAAGGGGGTCTAAATTATAAAGGCGTGTTTTCGTGATGGAAAGAAGCATTTTTACACAGTACATTCTTTAAAGTAAGTGGGCAAGAAAAATAATCAATGTTGGGGTTTAGCTGTCGGCAAGGAAATATCAGGGTCGTTTTTAATTAAATCAAGTCACTTGCTCGGCATAGCCGCGCATGGGGCATGCCTGACATTTCCTTGTTTCAGTCTCAAAGCCTCCCCCCCTCCCAGTGGAACTCAATCTTACAAGGGTAGTGCTGTTCTAATGCTATCAAAGAAGCTGCCGTCACGTCACATTGTGTTTAACAGAACATGCATCGTGTCCTAGTTTCAGATCATGTTCTTTGCAAGAAAGCAAACGTGTTAGACAATGCGAAATTCGGGAAAGAATTGTTATGGTATATGGAACTTAAATGCAGCTTTTGATAAATGTCATTCTCAACAACTATTATCTGCAAGCGCGAACACAACCCAGCTGTTATAACGGAAAACAATGGGAAAATCGAAACTCCAGAACGAGCATTTATCTTTCGACATTTTGATAAACGACACGATTACATTATTGACAAACATCAATATAAGGATATGTTGCTCAAATGAGATTCTTCATTCCCTTGTACTTGTAACACAATATTTATTATATTCGTAGTTATGTTTTGAAGAAAATTATGTTTTGAAGAAAAGTGTTTCTTTTGAAATTTATTTTCTTGCAAGTCACAGCTGGCACTGCAAAAGGAAAACAAAATAAACTAAGTGACTGGTCCGTATAGTAGAAGCTCCCGTGTGACGAAAGCTCACAAAAATGCATTTTGAGTGGCCACCATGGTACCAAAATTCTCTTTAGTATATTATTTTAGTACTATATCTGGGCAGTATGAAACACAATATTTCCCATTTTTTAAGTCTTGCAAAACATGTTTTATATCATGCCAACATGCGGTACGCAAGTTCACGAATGTGCCAGTTATGTAATAAGACTAACATTAGGACAATGTTGAAATATTAAGGTCTTTTCAGATGTAGTCATTAACAGTGGTGCAATTTACATTTGTTTAACTTGTTTCATACAGGAAACTCATTAATGAAGTATAAATATGATACACACCATGATTTTAACCAGTAAAATGGTCCAAAATGGGACTATGGTAAGCATATTTGGGGCAAGCTTTTCACGAAAAACTTGTTTTAAGTTAACATAGGCAACTTGTATATTGCTAAATAGTAAATACATTATGATGTGTTTTTGTAACCAGCATATGCCATGCACACACCCCTTTCTGGAATTTTTAGGAATAAAATATTAGACTGTTTGAGAATTGAGAATACATGTAGTTTTCTCTATTTGGCATAGAATTTGTAAGTATAGCCGCTCCAAAAGTGGTACAATAGTGATGGCTGCTTCATAGAAATATTTTCACACAGGATTAGATCAAACTATGTAGTTTAGCTGCTTAACATTTGCACCAATCTATTCATACACTTTTATCATTTGATATATTATAGACCATAATGAATGAGCCTCATCATGAGAAAACCTGCAAATTTCATGTATGAACGATAAATATGCATATAAGCCTGTGTGTACACACAGTGTAATCAGCATCTTTGGCATTAGCACAGTCTTGTCTGGTACTTCCCTGTTGAATCTCATGGGATGGAACCCCTCTATGAAATTTCAAAACAAAGGATCAGACCTTTGACCCAGGTGTGCAATTAGTGTCCCAAAACTGAATAATCCAAATCGTTGTTTTTGCTAAATTATATTGCTCATATTGGTGCTATAAATGGTCATGATATTAATATTATTATTGATGCCCTGGATAGAAACTGATTGTTTAAACATATGGTGTTTATATACCAAATGCTCATATTTTAAATATTTGGATTATGGCACCGACAATAAATACTGTAAATGATGATATTGCCATTGATGATGATGATGATGATGATGATGATGATGATGATGATTTCATCAAAAAGTTTAGCTCCATATACACCAGTGATACCTTTTCATTTGAATGTGAATTGTATGTTAAACTGTGAACATTTTTAGCTCATCAGAGCCGAAGGCTCCGGGGGAGCTTAAAGGATAGGCAGTTGTCCGTCGTCGTATGACGTATGTCGTCTGTTCAACAATTTCAAACGACATCTCCTCTGAAGCCACTGGGCCGATTGGCCCCATATTTTATCTGTATTATCCTTGGGCTGAGGGATTGAAAGTTTGTGTTTTTTATCAAAATCGGCTCATTAGTTTGGTTGCTATGGCAACTTGTAGTTTTCATAGACTTATAATGGGGAAAATAAAAAAATAGCATTTACTGCCAAGCCTCTGCAGATATTTTGACAAAACTTGCATAGATGTGTTCCATAGGCAATCTACTATCTGCCGTATGATTTTAGGCCTTCTGCCCATTTTTATTGGTTGCCATGGAAACCAAAATGCAAAATAATAGACAAAAAAATACTTAAAAATTCATCTCCTCAGAAACCATATACTCTAGGAGGCTGAGACTTTATGAAAATATTCACCATATTTGCCTTTACAGGTTTTGTGTTTTTTATGAAATTTGGTCTTTCAGTTTTGATGCTATGGCGACTTAGAGTTTCCATTGACTTATTATTGGGAAAACTGAAAAAATGGCATTTACTGCCAAGTCATTGCAGATATTTTGACAAAACTTACATAAACATGTTCCTTGAGTAAACTTCTCTCAGCCATATGCTTTTATGTCAACCTGGGGGGCCCCTAGGTTGTGCCGGGGCCATGCCCCACCCCCTCCACTTCATAAAATGCCTTATATTTCAGAAAGCTTACAGATCCCAACCCCTAAACCATATATATTCTTGTTCCTTATGATAAGATGCATTAAGTGACATCAACCTGTGGGTCCACCGGGATGTGCCAGGGACATGCCCTGCCCCCTTTATTTCATAAAATGCCATTTATCTCAGAAGCCATTCAGATCCCAACCCCTAAACTATATATATTCTTGTTCCTTATGCTAAGATACATTAAGTGATATCAACCTGGGGGTCCCCCGGGATGTGCCGGGGACATGCCCCACTCCCTCCACTTCATAAAATGCCATTTATCTCAGAAACCATTGAGATCCCCACCCCTAAACCATATATATTCTTGTTCCTTATGATAAGGAGGACTCAGTGACACCAACCTGGGGGTCCCCTGGGATGTGCCGGGGCCATGCCCCACCACCATTTCATAAAAGGCCCAATATCCCAGTAACCTTACAGATCCCCACCCCTAAACATTATATATTCTCGTTCATTATGATAAGACGCATTCAGTGACAGCAACCTAGGGGTCCCCAGGGATGTTCTGGGGCCATGGCCCACCCCCTCCATTTCATAATATCACAATATCTTGGAAACCTTACAGATCCCTACCCCTAAACCATATATATTCTTGTTCCTTATGATAAGACACATTCATTGACACCAACCTGGGGGTCTCCAAGGGCCTTGCCCCACCCCTGCACTTCAGAAAAGGCCTTATATCTCAGAAACTGGTCCAAGCCCCCACCCCTAAACCATATATATTCATCTTCCTTATGATAAGACGCATTCAGTGACATCAGCTTGTGAGTCCCTGGGGCATGCCCGGGCCATGCCCCACCGCTTGACTTCATTAAAAGCCATATATCTCAGAAATCGTTCAGCTCCCCACCCCTAAACCATATATATTCTTGTTCCTTATGATGAGACTCGTTCAGTCACACCAACTTGGGGGGGTCTCTTTCTGCTGAGGCAATGTGCCCCGACCTTCCACTTCATGAAAGGCCATATTTTTCAGAAACCATTCAAATCCCCACCCCATAATCATATATGTTCTTGTTCCTTATTATTAGCACACTTACTGTAGGGGTGTCCGCAGGGGCCTTTCCACTTCATAAAAGGGCCTCATATCTCGGAAACTGTCCAGATTCCCACCCCTAAACCATATATATACTTGGTCCTTATGATAAGACACATTTAGGGACAACAATCTTGGGCTTTCCTGGGATCGACAGGGCATGCTCCAACCCCTCCACTGTTTAAGAGGCCTTATATCTCCAGCCATACAGATCCCCACTGCTAAACCATCCTAGTGTGATAAGACACATTTAGTGATACCAACCAGGGCTCCATTGGGTCCATGCCACGCCCCTCTACTTCATAAAAGGCCTAATGTTTCATATACTGAATCCACATGGGTGCTCATTTGGATATTGGGGTTCTCTTGGCAGATTAAAATGATACCATATTAAAATACATGGCTGCAATTGTGCAGTGCCCACCTGAGCTCTGGTGAGCATAGTGGCCCATGGGCCTCTTGTTTATATTCTGGCAGCAATTCGGGACTGTTTGTATTTGATTCATCAAAGAGTTCTTCAGCACATCAGAAATGGCCAAAATTGTTTTTGACTTTGCAAATACTTTGTTTGTAGTGCATATATCATAAATCATAAAATATAAAGACATTTTGCACTGGAGAAAAAGCATAGCTTTCCACAGCATTCTGTCACACAGTGATATACAATAAATTAAGGTACTTTTTACCATGTCTCGACTCAGAAAATTCCAGTAGGTATTGAAAGCATGGTAAATTTGCCATAACCTTATATTGTGGTGTCAGTTATGGTTAATAAATGCTTTTTTGAGTTGTCAGTGTATCTTAAATTTCGAATCTTGTCATTTAACATGGCCATTCAGCAAATTTCGAATAAGCGCAACAGTACCTAAATGTATCCCATAATTTCAAAGCTTTTGCAAGACGTAAAAGTTGGGAAACATCTGTTTTCTACCTTCCAATATGTTGATCTTAAAAGGGTTATGGCTTAAATTTTTAGTACTTTCAGACCACCTATTGCTCAATCTCAACAGCTTGGAGCTCTTACTAGTACGAAAAAGTTCCTCTTGAAAGTATTTTACCTCTAAACACTAAATGTCCCACAAGATGGCAAATGGCTATCCAAAACAAAAATATAAGCGATACACACACTCAAAGACAAATCATGACAAAAAAAAAATAAAAAAAACAAAACAAAAAAAAAAAAAAAAACACAAAAAACAGCAACTTAAGAACCGCCTTGGAACGGTTAACGAAACGACTGGGGGCCTTACATCCATTTTACGCGGCCGCAATCATCGCCCTTACTTCCGTCACGATTTAGACAAATAATTTGTTCAGTCCGCATGAAGGCCTCCTATCTTATCAGTGCAACATCTCCGAGAACACATAAATCAAACAACCATAGGTGAGGGCTCGACAGCAAGAAACCAACTCTAATTGCTCATTCAACCCTCGTCCTTACTTCAAACTACAGATACTGATAATATAACAATACATTGACCCGCACGGACGAATACTAGCCTAATATCAAGTCATGCCAAACGCATACAAGTATAAATTAAAGCAATCACGAGTCAGAGATGAAAATTCAACAACTACCTAGCATTTTAGCAGAACAAAATCACTAATGAGATCACAGAGTTTCAAAATGAGAACATGAAACACTAGTTTCATCCTTTTCTAAATGATTTCGGACGGACCCTTGAACCTCGGCTCCGCTCAGCACGGTCATCCCTCGGGTTGGAAATGCCCATTTACAACAGAAACCCCGTATTAGATTCTTATATTACAACAATGCATTCTGAGAAAATACATTATTGTTTATGTGTTTATTTATGTGCCTATTAATGTGTTCCCTTGGTGTCTCTGATGGGAGTTGTGGGTTAATTGTATCGATTCCTGATCATTGCCTTCACTTCTATTTAACACCCCATACTGCAATTAGCTTTGTCATTGAATTTGGCCCCACAACGGGGTCACAATGTACTCAATATCTGAAGCGGCGGAAAGAAAAACCGTGAGTGAAGGTTACTCTTTGACAGTTGTTCTGACCAGTACCTATATGAGTTCATTTTTAGCAAGATTTCGCTCTAGAGGAACAAATACGTTCATTTGAAATTTGCCCCTGTTTGAGATGGTTTTTGTTATGTGGGGCAATAAAAAGGAAATCACAAAAACGGTCTTCGTTGTCCAAATTTCAGAGCACTGGTGTATCCTAATCAGATAAGTACAGTTCATTACGAAAACATGCTTATATAAATACACTGTAACCGTTATTGCTGAAAAAAGAGAATTCTAAGATAAAAAATTGTGATATTTTTCTTATTTGTGCTGAAAATATAGATTGTGGGTACACGTTAGAACCGCCTCGGCGAGGCGGTTCTAACGAGTACCCACAATTTATATTTTAGAGCAGAAATAAGAAAAATAAGTTTACCCCTGTAAACCCCAGTTTTACTATATAAAAGTGGGGTTGAAGGGGTTCAATATTATATAGGTGTGTTTTCGAGATGTGCTGCCTTCCCAGATTATATCATCTACAATGATGCGAGAAGCAAAAAAAAAAAAAAATCAAAACAACAACAACAACAACAACAACAAAAAAACCTCACATTCGGGTAATACACCGGTATCCGTGAAATGGACACCCCTCTAAACCCCAACTTTAAATAGATCAAACTGTGGATCACAGGGGTAAACATTATTTTTTTTATTTCTGTTCCAAGACATAGGTTGTGAGACTCGGTAGAACCGCCTCATTGAGGCGGTTGCAACGTGCATCTACAACCTATGTTTGTGGTATAAATAAAGAAACTATCACAAATTTTTATCAGAAAAAATAATCACTGTTTGAAACAATGCACTATGTCACACGGATATGTTAGCGTGATGAATACGATGAATAGTGTCGTGGTTCTAAAGTGCATGCTTCTTTCTTTCTTTCTTTCTTTCTTTTTCTTTCTTTCTTTTTCTTTTTTGAGAATGGCTTGCAGTTTGTTATGCCTGCTGCAAACATAGATAATGGGTGCATGCTCAGGCATTTCTAACAAGCACCCTCATTAGCTAGTTTTCAGCATAAATAAGGTTTGATTGTTTCGTTTGATTTGAGGTTTAACGTCCCCGTCAACACAATATAGGTCATTTTGGAGACGTTGCTTCCAATTTTGTGGGACTTTTACCCGACATTGAGATGAAATGACATCTCAAGCCCTGTCGCCCAATGAAACCAATAGGGTTTATAAGCATGGACGGTCCGCCTCGCACCGCGGTTCCTGGACAGGCTCAGATCTTCTAAGCGGTTTACCAGTACTAGTGTGCGGACGGTTTCAGCTCTGAGTGGAAGAATCATGCAGCCCGTCTATTTCTTTAAGCCCCACATAAATAAGGTAACAAAAGTTCACTTTCCAAATCTCCTCTTACTAAAGTTAACTGTTACCACATTGCGGGATTTTCGTTCTTTTATGTGTTCTTTGTTTCCAAAGGCAATCTTTTAGCTTTTTATTAGACCCACCGGAGTCTAGCTGCAGGTTTTCTTCTGATCCAACATTTCAGTGGTTTCTTGCTGTCGAGTCCTCACCCTTGTTTCATTTCTGTGGTTCTTTGATGTTTGTGTTCTCGGAGATGTTGCACTGATGAGTCAGGAAGCCTTCATGCGGACTGGACAAATTATTTTATAAATCGCGACGGAAGTAAGGGCGAGGTTTGCGGCTTCGTAAAATCGATTTAGGCATCTCCCCAACCCCCACCCGCCACCCCAGTGAAAGTCTTTTCACTGACCGTTCCAAGGCGGTTCTTCTGTCGCGGTTTATTTTTCGCTATGGCTTGTCTTTGAGTGTGTTTATCACTTATACATTTTTGTTTTTGATAGCCAATTGGCCATTTTGTGGAACAGTATCTGTCCTATTGGCTTTTCGCTATTGATGTTTCCATTAGGGCCTAGTTACGATGTTTGTGTTTCTGTCCCTGGAAGGTGTGGGTAAATTGTACCGATTCCTGATCATTGCCTTCACTTCTATTTTTAACCGTGATGAACATCGGGCAAACCCTCGTGTGCTAATATCGGGCAGTTACATCAGTTGCCATGGCTTCGGTACCCAGAGCAGCTGGCACCTGCAGCCCGTTCGAGCGAGCCCTTTTCATCTGACAAGATCTTCCGATCAGGATCGGGTAAGAGATGCCATCACTGCAAACGACGGTTTCCTCTTTTGTATCGAAGTATGCCAAAAGTTTGTCAGAATAACCATTTATACGCCGTTTTTTTACATACGAGATAATTAAGGAATTTTGGAACTTCCTGTTTGCATTATTATAACGTGAATTGCTGTAAAATTGGTATACACCAGGAGGAAAGGACTGACCCCATGGAAGAATAATTCAAATTCTCCATCATAATTTACATTTCGCGCGATTTGATAGGTTGAAAAAAAAACGTTTTATACTTCGATAAGTTTCATGAGCAAGTTTCACTTTGCGACAGATAGAAATATAACGTGGCGTCAAAGAGCACGTTCAGAACCTGCGTGTTATGTCATCGTATGTGAATGTGTGCCAACATCGTTCGATTAGAAGATTAAAAACTATTGAATACGTAAATGCCAGAAGACAAATAAACGGAATTAGAAGACTTGGCGTTTTCTTGGTTTGGGTTTCTTTCAAAGATGGCTGCTTCTAGTTGGATAATCATTCCGCCGTGGCCGTTGCTACGTTCATTCTTGCGCTTCGAAAGAATTCCTAAAATTTACCACTTTTTGGTGACATTTTTAACATTTCCATGACAAGGTTGGAATTATAAGAAATGAATTACAGTCGAACTTCAATGGCTCGAACACCTTTGGGACCTCGAAAATCTGTTCGAGACAGGGGTAGTTCGAGCCACTCAGGTGGCTGCAAGGAGGCATAACGAGACACTTTTAGACATCTTTTCGGTGTTCTATAATGAAAATGTATGCTGTGTGTACTCATTAGAATCGCCTCATCGAGGCGATTCTAATGAATACACACAGCATACATTTGCAAGATAAAAGACTAAAATCTCCTAAATCATTCCCCACTATTTCTTATGTAGAGGACTTCGCTAGGGGCTCAATAATGGGTTCGACACATCCATGGTAAACGAGCCATCGGTGTTCGAGCCATCGAAGTTCTACTGTATCATTTTTGTGGATTTAATCGATTTGCAAACTCCGATGATTCCCCGAAGTTTACCTATCGATAAAATCCACAAGAGTGAAATTCATTTATATAGTAGATTTGCATTGATGATGGAAATCAAATATGGTTTCTTTACGAAAACACGCCTATACCAATATATTGTAACCTATATCGCCGATAAATGAAAACTTTAAGCTGAAAAATTGTGATATTTTTCTTAGTTTTGATCAAAATATAGGTTGTGGGTACTCGTTAGAACCGCCTCGGTGAGGCGGTTCTAACGAGTACCCAAATCTTTATTTTAGAACAGAAATATGAAAAATAAGGTTTACCACTGTAAACCCCAGTTTTACTATATAAAAGTGAGTTTCGAGGGGGTCAAAGATATGTAGGCGTGTTTTTGTGATGGAAAGAGTTGCTTGCTATCGAGTTGTATTCATTCTAAATAAGTACGTGTTATTCCATTACAAAGGTTTATTAACAATATTAAGTATCATAGTTGTACAAGCTTTGATACTTTCTTGGGATTTCTTCATATGAATATGTCATGGTCCAGACGAAATTGGGATTCTGCCGGTTCAAAATCGGAATCCCGCTTTGATGTAGATGATTGGTCTAGAATCTGCCTAGTTCAGCTTAAAATTCGCCAATTCCGAGTCTTGCTCGACCAAATTGGAACCGTCTTGTTTCTGGTAGATATAAAATGAAACTGATACAGTCTCTATACACTCTAAGAATGGCTTCATCACTTCTTTTATTGTCAGCGTTTTGATTTCTTCCTTTTCCTCAACTCGTTTAATAAATTCAATAATACATGAGCACGAATGCAAGATTCTATTTATCATATGACATTTAAAATGCATTTTATTCACGATTGTTTACAAAAATGTCAATATTCCGCCATTAGTAAACGCGACGTCGTTAAGGACGTCGTACATGTACGGGACGTATCTAGCTAATTTGCATATTTAATCCACTAGTGGATTATCGAAAATATTACATGGCGTTATTACACTCTCAGACAAGACGTCATATGATAAATGAGGTTATTACATTCTCAGACGCGACGCCATATGATAAATGGCGCTATTCCGTTATACTGTATGGTGATTGCTACAGTAACGCTCTTTAAGATTGCGTATTTTTGTCTCCTAATTTGCATATGTCAAATCTTGTTTCCTAGAAAATAGAAACACATGAACGATTGGTCATCTGCTGAATTTGCCATGAGAGTGGTCAAGGTCGAAAAGTGGATTTAGTATTCATTAATCAGTGTTTTCTGCCTGAAAACAAATAACGAGTATTAATCAAATACCACGGCGATAGTATAATATCACTTATAAGGGACGCGACAGCGGAAAACAATAGAAATGCGAAACGGAAATTAAGAAATGACACCAAAATTAGACCCGGTGCGGTTCGATTCGGTGATTACGCCCGATCCGGTGAGTAAACGGACCGGGTAAAGCCCTGTATTTTAAGCAAATATGGTAGACCCTGATCAGTCGCCGCATTCTGCTGCATCTGTTTCAGTCATCACTATTTGCGAGTATACATGAGTACATATTAACACTTGCATTAATTTCGTCTGATATTCTAATTTTAACAACTAGATTCTAGTTTGGCATAGACAAATAAAAATAAGCCTTTTTAAGGTTGGAGAAACTGCAATGTTGTGTTTACTTAAATTAATTTCATGTTTCACTTTACAACAGGATTCCAGTTTGGCATGGGTAACTTAAATAAAATCATTTGTAAGTCTGTTAAGACTGTATGTTGTGGTTAAGAAATTCTATTCTATTTAATGCTTTTTAAAACTGGAGAGCTTAATTTCAATTCGGCCGAGGCATTCCGGTGCGTATAGGGTGGTTCTAAATTTGTCAGATTGTTCCACATTACGACAACTCGCCTACATAATTTCGACCCCCTTGAACCCTACTTTTATACAGTAAAACTGGGGTTAACATGGGAAAACCTTATTTTTCTTATTTCTGCTCTAAAATATAGATTGTGGGTCTCGTTAGAACCGCCGGTTCTAGGTTCGAAGGATTACCCACAATTCATATGTTGAGCAGAAATAAGAAAAATATCCCCATTTTTTCATCTTAAAATTTTCGTTATTTCGGCGATAAAGTTTACAATGTATATGTATAGTCGTGTTTTCGTAGTGAGACCAAATCAGAGTGCCAAATGGCTAGAGTCGAATGTGTTTTTTAATTGCCTGTCAGAAACAGTTTCGTACGATTTTACCTGGTGAAAAGTAAAATAGGTAACAAAACATCGAAGTTATTAAATTCTCTTTTTACGCTTAACTACTTGGCATGGGACATATTCTCATGGAAAAGTCTATGCAATATGTTTTCTTATTTCTGCTCCAAAGATTGTAGGTACTCGTTAGGCGTAAAAAATAACTGTTTTTCTGCTGAAAAAAATTTGATCGGTAGGTAGGAGAAACGTTGTTTTTTATTATTTTTATTTTTCCCCCTTAAGAAACAGGGTCGGGCCCGTATTTTTATGTGTTTGTGTTTTTGTACATGTTATTTGTTAATAAAATTGTCATGTTGAGACTTGCACTGTATATCATAATTCATTTTAGATGCTCAAAAAGTCGGCTCTGTATTACAGAAGGTACTAAATGCCAAACGCTACAAAGATGAACTTAAAACGCGAAATTACTATGGGAAAATGCAAAGACGACACTGGGCAGGGTCGGAAATTGAAAATGTTAGGCTCGGTGTTTCACTTTCTAGTTTGTTCTTTTACTGATAAAAATAGTAGAGTAGTGGGGTCTGAAGCAGGGTCTGTCGGGTTAGCGGAAACACAACTATTTTTTATGCCTTAGAACCGCCTCATCATTACGAAAGCACGTCTATACAAATACATTGTAACCTTTATCGCCGAAAAAAAAGAAAATTTTAAGATGAAAAATTGTGATATTTTTCTTTATTTCTGCTCAAAATATAGAGTGTGGGTACTCGTTAGAACCGCCTCATCGAGGCGGTTCTAACGAGTACCCACAATCTATATTTTAGCGCAGAAATAAGAAACAAAAGGTTTACCCCTGTAAATCCCAGTTTTACTGTATAAAAGTGGGGTCCAAGGGGGTCAAATTTTTATAGGCGTGTTTTCGTGATGATAAAATCGCCCCAACGGGGTTTTTCTAGTTACATTAATGTTCAAAAACATCTCTTTTAGTCATCCATATATTTTAATATCCAGAGTAAAGGGAGGAAGTCTCTAGGCATCACGAAAACATGTCAATATAATATTTACCCTCTGAAACACCACTTTTATACAGCAAAAGTGGTTTTCAACCAGGAAGAGAAAGAAAAGAGGGCCACATGGAAGATTAGTACTAGTTTACTAAATGTGCCACCCTCTATGATGAGGGCCTACACTGTTTACAAAACATTCAGACAGTTTCCAAAAAGATTTGGAAGAAAACACAACCTGACACCCCTAAATTCTGCAATGGACTCCTGCCATATGTAAGGAGGAAGATTCCATTTGGTACAAAAAGGGTTAGGAAAGTTCAGTTCTTGCCATGTTGAACAAATTAATTTGTCTTCACCCATTTCTGACTTTCAACCTATCAGATAACTCGATGTTATTAACTCCTACACATTCATGAACCGCATGTCAAACAGTATAGATACTGATCAGATGGCTTCATTTGATCTGTATCGGCATTGTTTGTAAACGCCAGTGCGCAAACAATGGTTAATAGCAGTTATCTAGTTTTCAATGGACAAAGCTTCCATGCGTTGCAAAATTCATACGCGGACCTAACACCATCAAGAATATGTCTGTATTGGGAGTACTTGAAGACTAAACAGTAATTTTAGCAGATCATAAACCTCTGTGTATCTCCAGTGTCCAATAATATCGCCTGTGAACTGTAAACCAATATTTTATTATCAATAACGCTTATTATCTAAAGTGGTTGTTATGCTATGCGCCAGGAAACAGAGACGCGTCCCAGCAGGCACTCAACGTTGAACCAACGTTGAAACAACGTTGAAAACGTTGTTTCAACGTTAGTTCAATGTTGAGTCAACGTTTTGTGCCTACAGGGCGGTCTCTATTAGAAGGCTTTATGGAATATGGTGGAGCCAAATACTGAACCGGGAAACAGCAAAGATACAACCTGAAATGTACCACCATCGAAGTTCCGGAACATGAGAAAATCGCGTCGGTTTTTCCATTACAGTATTCAACGTTTTGTTATTTGAATGCTTCGGGGTCCTAAGTAAACTCAAGAGGCATGTGAGGACTCTGCAGATCGGTGTTTTCGTTGACTGCATATAATAACTTGAGGGGTTTGTTGTGTCCCGGCACATTTTATAAATAATTCATCTCAGCTAGTGTTGGGCTTTGTTGAGTAATCTGAACATAAGTAATTAAGCTTTGTCTGTGGAGAATGATTTTAAGATTCAATGCTGGCATGACGAATGAATGTTTTTTCGAGTTAAAAGCATACAAGCCGTGAAAACAAACCAACACAAGAAAGTGGGCGGCCAGCCGGGTTGAGCCATTTGGCAAGCGTCTGATCATAGACTCGCAGGCGTGCAATCCCTCCATAGTTAGACCATCTCTACATAGTAAGATCAATGTTCCAAAGTTGGGCGATGGCTCTGTAGTTGGATCTCTGCTCCCTACTTATTTCAAAGTAGAGGTGGAGGCAATGATCAGGAATCGATACAATTAAGCCACAGCTCCCATCAGAGACACCAAAGGGAAAGAAACACAAACATGAAACAACAGACACTAATGGAAACATCAACAGCGGAAAGACAAAAGGACAGTTACTTTCCCACAAAACGGCCAATAGGCTATCCAAAATAAAATAATATAAGCGTCACAAAAAAAGACAAACCACAACAAAAATAAACCGCGACAGAAGAACCGCCTTGGAACGGTCAGCGGAAACGAATTCCACTGGGGGGCTTAAATCGATTTTACGTGGCCACACTCCTCGCCCCTTACTTTCGTCGCGATTAAGACAAACAATTTGTTCAGTCCGCGTGAAGGCCTCCTATCTCATCAGTGCATCATCTCCGTGAACACAAAAATCAAACAACCGCATAAGTTCGATTATCGTTCTGTAGTTGGGTCATCGCCCAGTAATTGCTCCGTTGTTGCGAAATCGTTCCAAAGATGGAGTTAGGTCACTGCTCCGTAGTTAGGTCACTGCTCCGTATTTGCCTCATAGTTCGAACATCGTTCTATAGTCTTGTAATCGCTACGTAGTTGGTCATTGCGTCTAGTTCGATAACTATTCTGTAGTGGGCTATCGCTACGGATTTGTCTCACTGCTCCGTATTGGCTCGATTGTTCGATCGGCTATCGCTGCGGAGTTATGTCACTGCTCCGTATTATCATTGTTCTGTAGTTTTTCATTGCTACATAGTTAGGTCATCGCTTCGTGTTTTCTCGATAGTCCGATCATCACTCTGTAGTTGGATCATGGCTTCGTGGTTTGGGTCACCGCTTCGCATTTTCTACATACAGTCGAACTTCAATGGCTCGAACTCCTTTGGGACCTCGAGAATCTGTTCGAGACAGGGGTAGTTCGAGTCACTGAGGTGACTACCAGGAGGCATAACGAGATACTTTTAGACATCTTTTCGATGTTCTATAACGAAAATGTATGCTGTATGTACTCATTAGAATCGCCTCATCGAGGCGATTCTAATGAGTAAACACAGCATACATTTGTAAGATAAAAGACTAAAATCTCCTTAATCATCCCCCACTATTTGTTATGTAGAGGATTTCGCTAGGGGCTCAATAATGGGTTCGACACATTCATGGTAAACGAGCCATCGGTGTTCGAGCCATCGATGTTCTACTATATATCGATCATCGTTCTGTATTTTGGTCATGGCTACGTAAGTCGGTCAACGCTCTAATTGTCCTCCATAGTTAGAACATAGTTCTGTAGTTTGGTCATCGCTATGTAGTGGAATCACCGCTCCGTATTTACTCCATAGTTCGATCATCGTTCCCTTATTTCCAGCCGATCGTTAATCAGAGGAGGGCAAAAATTAGACACCTGAAGAAAAACCATCTGGGGCCAGTTGTTCAAAACTAACGACATCGTTAGTTAACGTATCGTTTAAGCTTTCATCATTTAATATGGCAAATATGATAATACTTTTGCTGAAAAAATGTGAGCAGCTTTTGTTAATGCAAAAGCTGCTCACATTTTTTCAGCAAAAAATTCCAAAATTTTAGATATTGTACCTGCTGGAACAGTTAATAATATGACCACAAACAAGCTCGTTAAGCTAACGAGGTTTTGAACAACTGGGCCCAGATCTTCCGTTGCAGCACTTGGCGTCTCACATGGGGCATCGTCGCTCTGTAATTGGGTCATCGCTTCGTAGAAATGTCGTCCCTCCGTAGTTGGGTTACCCGTACATGCAGTGAAACTTAAATGACTCGAACACCTATGACTGGTTTACCAGGGTTAATTCGAACTCAATCTTTAGAACTTAGAGAATTTACCCATAGCTCCAGATAGCCGTATATTAAGAATAATTTAGCGAGGTTTTTCTAGTTTTATCTTGCAGACAGAATATAAAAAATCAGATATTGGGTTCGTTTGTGGATGGGCATCTCCAATCCGAGGGATCCGAGGGGTTGTCCCGGGGGTTGGAAACATCCGTGTAGCCTCGGTTCCGCTTTGCATGGTCACCCCGAGGGTTGGAAACGTTCATCGACAACAGAACACCATATTAGATACTTTTTCGTGCATTACAGAAGCGATCATTTTCATTTTATTTTATTTTTCGCGCACCACTATACTCAAGAAGTTTGCCTGGGTATGAACACCGGGATAAGAACAGAATTTCTATCCCAGACTAAAACCACGGCTTTTCCTATCAGGGGCCAGTTGCTCAAAATTAACGACGTCGTTAGTTAACGTATTGATAAAACTTTTATCATTTAATATGACAAATATGCTTTTAATGTTTGCAAATAAAAATGCTGCTTACATTTTTTTTCAGCAAACATAACAAAATTTTAGTATAATAATTGTACTTGCAAGAACAATTAACAATTTGACCACTAACGAGCTCGTTAAGCTAACAATGCTTTGAAGAACTGGCCCCTGGTGTACAAGAAATAATATTCCCATTATGCCGCCAAATCGAGGAGAGCACTATAAATAACCCTCGATGACTCGAACTAACTATGTCTCGGACAAACCTTCGTGGTTCCAAAAGTATTTGCGGTCCCCGCCCTTCGGGGCTTGAAGTAATAGATGGGCTACATGATGCTTCCACGCAGAGCTGAAACCGACCCGCACACGAGTACTGGTAATCCGCTTAGAGGATCTAAGCCTGTCAAGGCAAAGCGGTGCGAGTCGGACCGTCCATGCTTATAAACGTTATTGGTTCCATTGGGCGGCAGGGCTTGAGATGTCATTTCATCTCAATATCGGGTAAAGGTCCCACAAAATTGGAAGAAATGTCTCCAAAATGACCTTTACGGCGTTGACGGGGACGTTAAACCTCAAATCAAACAAACAAAACCAAAAGTATTTGAGCCATTGATATTCGACTGTTATTTGTTACATAGTTTGATCATCGCTCCGTAGTTGGGTATTCGCTTTGTACTTAGGTCGTCGCACCATTTTTGCTCCGTAGATGGGTCGAGAATACATGTAGTGCCATTACAGCAATGGCGTCTGGGGCCTGAATGCAAAGCTACCCGCGTTGCACAAAAATTGCAATTTTGTGGTATTTAACCTCATACTTACGGCCTTGGAAGCTCAATCGGATATGCGTCTGACTGGTGATCAGGAGGACGCGGGTTCTGTACCTGCCGAGGTCGGCAACATTCATTCGAGGAGATTTATCATGAAATATTTTCTACGACATTTTTCCCCCTTCTGCTGATTCAAGAAGGGCAGTTGTCAGTTTCCGGCGGAAGGATGTACACTGTACTCTTCAAGGTAGTCACCATTTATGATGACGCGAAACCATTTTCGGCGAAATAAAGTCCGATTCCGGCTTATCTCCCATCTTACGACATGAAAGTCGTAACAAATGAAGCATAGCTGAAAAATAAATCCGCCTACGTTCGAACCCAGGCTGGTCGTTCGACAGTCCTGTGCTATAACCACTAAGCCATAGAGTCGACTTCCTGACGCATTTGTCAGAGAGTGGTTACAAATCTAGAAGCTCTGCATGATCAGCCAAAGTAGATAATTGAAGAGAGGTATTGCGGGGGATATACCTTAATTTTTGTTATTTATTTACTTAAGCGACACACACAAATCCAAAGACAAACCAAAACAAAAACATCGCTATTTAGACAAACCATTTGTTCTGTCCGCATGAAGGCTTCCTAGCTCATCAGTGCAACATCAAAAACATAGAATGTGGATACTCGTTCGACCGCCTCGATGGGGCGGTTCTTTCGAGCACCCACAATCTATATTTGCAACATAAGTCAGAGTGATGTCACAAATTTCCACCAGAAAATTCCACTTTGAAGTATTGAAAGAATATACACTGTCACATCGGTGTACATGTATTGTGCTAATGAATCCCACGTTTTTCACTTGAATTTGTAAGAAAGGAAATTTCCAGACAATATTTATATGACTAACAATCAATGAATGACAACAACCCGCCAATGGAGTCAACATAACAAGTATAAAACATAACAAAACATATATCAAAAACATAACAGACCTCCCAAGAAGTAGTATATATTGCAAATATTTTTCATTACGCATGCCCGTAATATAATAAATGGTGAAATCATATGTTCAACATGAATGAACAAGGTAACGGATCTCTTCAAGAAATGATGCTTTGTCTTGGATAGCTGTTAAACGGTTACACGTCATATAATCATGTTCATACAGAAGAGGGCCAATTAGATCTCATTTCTTCTTGTAATAAACAACAGATTATCAAATAAACACCTAGCAAGAAACATCTCACTACATGCAATTTATTTAACTATTTAACCCCAAGGTAAATATTCTAAGTGCAGACTGTCTGAGATAAATATATATTGATGTTCTGAAAAAACGTATTGCAATTCCCCCACCCCCGCCCCCACCTAAAATATGGTAAGACCACCAACATTTTAGAACACACTTATTTCCTACATTAAGGTAGCAGAACACAGTTTCCAGCCTGTGCACATGGAGCCTATGCACATGGGGGAAATTTCTTCATAAGTAAGGGTAGGGGTCAAATTCAGTGTCTAAATACTGTTTGGCAATTATGAAAGTAAAATCTTGAATTCACTGTATTGTTTTTGTGTCATTGCGGAGAAATATGATTTAATTCATGGTCACATGACCTGGATATCAAGGGATGTAACTGAAATACGAAACAACTGCTATGTGATATTTATCGTTACGCTTCCTGTTTATACTGTGTGTTGATTGCATTTGGTTATCGTTAAAAAGTAAACGGCTGGCAGGGGTCAATTTCTAGTCCCCTTTCATTTTTGGTAGGTGTTCAATAGAGCTGAATGCTGAAAATTGCCCTTGGAAATGCAGTGTGCTGCCAGTGCTCCCTTGAAAACAGCAGAAAATGGTAAAAATTAGCAGCAGAAGCGGGTGGGGTAGTATTTGTTTACATAGCCACTACATTGGTTGTACAGTGTACAAGCTATTGAAACCAGTTTCAAATTATTCTGTGGCAAGTCACAATGCAGAGATAACACAAAAGAGAAAAGTTGCAAAGTGTACTATTTATTATGGCTCAAAAAACTTCGTCCGCTGCGCGTCCGAGTCTCGCCGACAGCTCGGAATAGTGGTTTGCTACCTAAGCTGAGTAGGTCTTAAGCGGCTGGACGGGCAGGTCCGACAAACAGGGGTGACACGGATCGAGGTGGGGCTTTGAAGTGAGCGGTCTCATCCTGGTAAACACTTGGACTCTGACTTGGCTGCTAGGTGTCGCGGGCAGGTCTGTGGCTTCGATGGACGAAGTTGTGGTTTCTGTAGAAGTTGCGGCGACGAATCCTGTTCATGTACTTGCTTGTGTGTGTTAATGTTTTACTTCCCCCGTCAACAATATTTAGGTCATTTTGGAGTCGTTGCTTCCATTTTTGTGGGACATGATGAAATGACATCTCAAGCCCTTCCCTACCACCCAAAGAAACTGATAGGTTTTATATGCGGGGACGGTGCGAATCACACCTTTTTAGCCTATGCATGCTAAGACCCTTTAAGCGGTTTACCAGTATTCTCATTAGGTCGGTTTCAACTCTGCACTATTGCAGTCAATTCTATGTTTTTAGCCCCGATGTAACTGTATTTGAACAAATGGGATAAATGAAATAAAATTATAATAAAAAATGATGTGTCATAGCTTATGCAAGTAACGTTAACGGCTCAAGAGAGATTGTTCTATTTAAGGCATGTCAATCATTTTGTTTTAGTGTAACAGAGTTATTTTAACAGTTTGGATTGAGGGTCTCGAAAGCAACAATTCTGTTAAACTAGTCTGAAATCGGCCCAAGCAGGGAACACAAAGGTACTGATGAGGCTGATTCATGGTGTATGAAAGTCATTTGACGTGTCACCAGGAACAATTCAATTCTGAAACCTTAATTGTTCGCAAATTTGAAAGATAATTTTCTAGAGATATTATAAGGGAAGATTCTAGCTCTATTACACAGCATTTTTTTGCACACAAGATAAGGAAATCCTAGAGTTAACCCTGGGATAGAAATTCTTATCCTTCCCTGATTGTGTTACCCATGGATAGGATAAAAATAGAGGAGTTTCACCTATTTGGGGCGCATTAGCTGACAAGGGCGTCATGAACGTCGTCGTTAAGTCTGACGTCACTGCACAAACAGCGACGTTAACACGCTCCATTATCTCCATTACAATATGATGGACATCGACATTTGAAGTGACTGCATTATAAAAAATTCCACTCTCAGAAATGAAAGGCAATCAACAAAAAATCTTATATGGGAGTGAGGAGTGGATAGAAAATCTGTCCCTCGGGATCTCGGTGAACCCTACCCTGCAGGCACATAACGTAATTATGACGTCACATCAACGTCGGTGTAACGTCATGACCCGACGTTGATTTGACGTTGCCCTAGCGACGTGTGCCTGCTGGGCTAGCAACCACGCCCATGTAAGAGTCTTATATTGAAGTGATATACAGACAGGATGTGTTTGGAAACACAGAACAAAATATGCATACCTATCCATGAGTTTGATAGTATTTAACAGTTGATGCCTAATAAATCAGCACTGCTATCACTGATAATTATCAATGCCTCGCTGCTGAACATGAGAATTAAGAAAAATATTTGGCACACTTTCACCTTCCGAAAAATATGGCAACGATGTTTACACAAAAACGGGAAATTGTAAATTGTATATTTATTCCCAAAAGTAAACAGCAGTCTTAATTGAAGAATTTTGGAATGAATTTCTGAATTACTATAAAACATATTGCACTTGCATGTTTATTGGAGAGGAATTATAACAGTGTGAAATGTGGATACACACCGAATGTTCTTTCAAGTATGGCATTTTGATAAGCTCAAACCGCTAATTGATTTGCCCAAACTGTGAGGTTCTCTTTTTCTAATGAATATATGGAGCTGAAAGGAGACAAAGGAGGTAAATCTCCGACTTTTGACACAACTTAGTCTGGTTTTGTTAAAGGAGTAAACGTTTGTTGTATATATATCGGCAAAATACTTGCACTCTTGGCTTTCCTTGATACTCCACAAAAATAGAAGCGAAGGCAATGATCAGGAATCGACAAAGTGTCCTCACATCTCTCATCAAAGACATCAAAAGGAAAGAAAAACCTTCACTATAACGAAAACTTAATAAGCGGAAAGCCAAAAGGACGGTTACTTTCCCACAAAAAAAAGGCCGAATGGTTATCCAAAATAAAACAAAAATAAAAAGACATTAGCAATACATACATGCAGAAGCGAACTATAAATGTATTAAACCACAACAGAAGAAGCGTCTTGAAAGTTTTGACTGGAAGTGTGTGCGTGTGTGTGTGTGTGGGGGGGGGGGGGGTACATGTCAGTCGATTTTACGTGACCACAATCCCCGTCCTTGGTTCTGTCGTGACATTACGCAAACACGCCTATACAAATACATTGCCACCTTTAACGCCGAAAAAATGAAAATTTTATGATGAAAAATTTTGTGATATTTTTCTTATTTCTGCTCAAAATATAGATTATGGGCACTCGTTAGAACCGCCTCATCGAGGCGGTTCTAACGAGTACCCACAATCTATATTTTAGAGCAGAAATTTGAAAAATAAGGTATACCCCCGGAAACCCCAGTTTTACTATATAAAAGTGGGGTTCAATGGGGTCAATTATATAGGCGTGTTTTCGTGATGGAAATATCTCCGAGAACATAAAACTCAAACGAATACAGAGATGAGACAACAATGAGGACTCAACATCATGAACTAACTGAATGATGGAGCAAAAGAAAACCAACAGTTGGAATCCGGTGGGCCAGACCACATGCTGTGGCTGTTCTAAAAACAAAGATTGACAGTACAATAACAACTTCCGAACCCTTCCCAGAAACTTGTGCATACAGAATATAAAGAAAAGATAGGAATGCTCACTGTGGTGGGGTGATGCTGCTCATTCACAGAGACATCTCTCATGTGCCAGTAATGGAACCGGAAATTGTTTCTGAATCAGTTTGGGTCAAGGGGATCACGAACAAAACTTCTCATTTTGTGGCAAGCTGGTATCGACACAAGGTGGCACAGCTGAAGACTTCCAGTTGTTTCGAGACAAGCTTGATCGCAGTAAGTCCCAACATAAAGCTACTTATAATAGCCCATGTTCTAGGCGACTCTACTTTCAGAAAAATCGTTTGGCCCGACAGGCTAAGAAAATCAGGTACAATGCTGAGTCAGTCTGAAGGACAAATACTATTAGATACATTGAATAATCATGGGTTGGAACAATGGTTGGCTTCCATACTCAAGATAAGAACACTTCAGATTTTCAGCGCTTTACAATGTCAATTTGAACATATTCCTTCTCCAGACAAACACAGTGATCACGACGTTATTTCAGGATCTTGTAAAATCTACATTCAACCCGCAAAGAAACCTCTGGGAAAAATGTATCTTCTTCCACTCAAGATTCAACTGATAAGCATAGCCCTCAAAACCTAGTATGGCGGTTTCCTTGATTCCTTGGATCACTCCACAGAGATAAAAAGAAAGATCCGCATACGGCAAAAAGACATGTGGCTGTAAATTTCGATCGATGTTTGAAACTTTAGGATAAAACAACAGCATGATTTATATGTGAGTAATTTGATAGGTGGTGTCAGGGAACATCCCAGAGATTTCTATAGGTACACCAATACCCAGAAAAAGTACAGGCAATGTTTTCCAGTCCTTAAAAAAAGATGACAGTGGTGTTACAGAATCAGATCCTGAACGAGTAGAGGAGCTGATTGGACAATTCAATGATGAACTAAATAGCGTTGACTTGGCCGTTAACTTCAATAGAAACAATTTATGGATATTATTGTATTTTCATCAGTGGGGTTATAAAAAGTAGAAGTGGAGGCAATGATCAGGAATCGATACAATTAACCAACAGCTCCCGTCAGAGACACCAAAGGGAAAGAAACACAAACATAAAACAAAATACCCTAATGGAAACATCAACAGCGGAAAGCCAAAAGGACAGCCACCCTCCCACAAAATGGCCAATATGCTTTCCAAAATAAAACAACATATGCGACACAAACACCCAAAGACAAACCACAACAAAAACAAACCGCGACAGAAGAACCGCCCCGAAACGACCAGCGGAAACGAATTCCACTGGGGGCCCAAATCGATCCCACGCGGTCACAACCCCCGCCCTCACTTCCGTCGCGATTAAGACAAATAATTTGTTCAGTCCGCATGATGGCCCCTACGTCACTAGTGCAACATCTCCGTGAACACAAAAACCAAACAACCACAGAGGTGAAACAACGGTGAGGACTCGCCAGCAAGAAACCACTGAAATGCTGGAGCAAAAGAAAACAAACAGTTAGACTCCGATGGGCCCGACCAGAGACAGAGCATCAGGCACCAACCAACATAAGCCTATACGTTGGAACCGCCACAGAATCCGCGGCCCGACCCACCGGCGCGCAACCAAAGAGGGAAGCAAAGTTGTCAACCACGACCGGGCCAACCACCACGCAAGCAGCCTGTCGCAAAACACCCACGCTGCACCCAACCCCCCATATCGAAGAACGACTCCACGAAACCGGGCGCCGAAGCCACTGCAGTTATATATTCCTCTGAACTCACACAACAAGCCACCACGAAACCCGGGTTCCGACAGACGCCGCCGCAGAAGAGAATTAAGTCCAATATTGAATTTTGAAATCAAACCAGAATGACGTTTACAAAACCCCGAAAAGGCCTCTCGCAGTCTACGGCACCGATAACCCTGATTAAGAAGCCCAGCCGCTAACAACTCACTACGAGCGCCGAAGTCAGCCACACGACCACACACTCTAGCAAACCGAATTAATTGCGAAATACAAACGAGGAACATCACCTTCCAAAAAAAGGAAAGCCCACAATCCCAAAATCAAAATCATCGCGTTTATCACAAATTCTGCAAGAAACCGACCCATCTACAATAGACAGATGTAAATCCAAAAACGGGGCCTCAGTATCAGAAGAATTTGCTTTATTCAACCGAAGTTCTGGGGGGGGGGGGGGCAAATTTGACCGATCAAACCATCGAAATAGGTATTATCAATATTTAATAAATCTTCCAAAAATCTAGAACTGGAGCTAAAAGCCTAAATGATTCCAGACTGGTTTTCAGTCACGAAGTCCCTCACATAACAGAACAAAAACAGATCAGTCAGAAGTGGTGCGCAGTTAGCACCCATCGGAATACCCACAACTTGTCTATATAACTTAGTACCAAATCTTATGTAAACATCGCCAAGCAGAAAGGTTAGAGCTCCATACACCCTCCGACATGACCATACATACAGCTTTTATACTCTTCAGAAGTGAAAAAGGCCCCCCTCCCACATCACACGCAAGACACAGGGAGTTTTCCACACGAAATGTCCATTCATTTAAATGACCAAGTTTTACTTTTATAAGATTATGAGAAAGTGCAGCGCAAAGGGTTGAAAAATCACAAGCAGACAAACTTAAAGCACGAAAATGCCCGGATTTCAATTCATTTTAAAACTCCATTACATTTATGTAGACCATAACATATGTCTACCTGATCCCTCGGAGACCATGTCGCAACATTTAATCACACGCTACCTAATGGCAGCAAAACATGAAGTTACTTAAGGGCTTAAATCCTTCTAAAGCTTTAGGGCCTTATGAGCTTCATCCTACAGCCATTTAGGAACTAGCAAACGAACTGAATCAAATATTTTATATTTTCACATTTGTTTCAGCAATTTCTTTACACTGGCGCATTCCAAAAGAACGACTTCTTGCAAACATTTGTCCCCTCTTTAAGAAATGAGATGGAACTCTTGCTCTTGCTCGCAATTATCGCCAAGTGTCACCGACATGCGCACCATGTACGTTGCTTGTACATATTATTTGTTCAAATGTTATGGCTCACTTGGTTGAAAAAAACACTTTTGTCTGACAGACAAAATGCACTTAGGAAAATCCACAGTTTTGAGACTCAGCGGACCATGGTTATAAATGACTGGGCAAAAATCTTGGACAAAGGAGTACAGGTGGATACATTTATTCTAGATTTCGATAAGGCTTTTTACACACCTCCTCATGAACTACTTGAAAGCAAATTACTTTGTTATGACATTGGGGGGAAAACTCTCAAATGGATAGATTACTTCGTTGCTACAGAAAACAAAGAGAAGCAAGGGTTGTGGCCACGTAAAATCGATTTAAGCACCCCTCCCGGTATTAAACTTTTTACTGATCGTTCTTTTGCTGTTCTTCTGTTAAGGTTTGTTTATTGTTATCGTTCGTCTTTGCATGTATGTATTGCTAATATCTTTTTACTTTGGCTAGCCGTTTTGGATTAAGTCGATAAATATACTTCTTTGGCAAGATCTTGGGTTTAACTTCCCATTCTACGGGCCCTGGTGAATGAATGTCATTTGACGTACATGTATCCCCAGTAACAATTCTGATTCTAAGTGCTCATCACCGGGTAATAGTTCTTGATGTTGACCTGTGATAGTGCCTGGATTTTGGTTTGCTGCTTCGAAAGTGGACTTCCTCCCCTGTGCTTATGCATTGCAGAATTGTTTCAAGATAAAACGGATACAAGTATTTTCTACTAAAACAACAAACTGACACTGATCAGAGTCTGCGCTGTTAAGCGAAAGCTTCGTATCCGCTCCGGGGAACGGGAGGTCACGGGTTCGATCCCGGGCCGCGATATACCAAAATCGTAAAAAAATACTAGCTGCTCCTCGCTTGGCACTCAGATTTACGGGGTCAGAATAATGTGACTAGGTGTGGTATCATGTAATGTGTCTGGGACATGATACTTCAGTGAGGCAGCACTATAAAATTGAGCATTGAGCTCCCTTTCGCAACCAGACACAGGCGTGATATGACTGAAAAATTGTTGAAAGCGACGTTAAACCCGAATTCACACACACACACACGCACGCACGCACGCACGCAGCTAAAGCTTCATTTGTTGTTCTTGAAATGGTTATTTGTTTTCTTCAATGGCTGTTTTGTCGTGCACTAGTTGGTGGGTAACGAGCACGACCTCGGACAATAGTCCATGTGATCGGCCTCGGCGCCGAAGGGCAACAGTTTTCACAATCCCTCAAAACAGCCATGGAATAATTGTATATTATCATATGTGGGTTAACAAACACCATCTGTTTGACCTGACAGTAATCATCGGTATTCAATAGTCTTATTCGTGTATTTATTGGCACAAATTTGTTTGCTTAAATTCAATTAAGACGTTTTGTTATCCACTTACAGCACCGAAGGTAAGAAAAAGCCGCAAAGGAATACTCCATTAAGTATTTATAAACCGACGTTTCATTGCACTATGTTTACTGGTTAAACCAGAATTGTTAGGTTCAATAAGTCAATTTTCAGATTCCTAGCTCAAGATAATGAAAAGAATAGTAATACTTTCAAGGACAATATGTTTGTTATGTCAGTCTTTAGATTTTTCTCATTTTTTTTTGGCCCTCTTTCATCAGAAGATGCTGTTCTTTGGGTTTGATTTTTAGTTACATGTACATGTACAATACGATAGCACACCCGTGAGCCATAGTCTCCAAATCATATATTTCTGATGAACATCTGTGATATTTTTCTTATTTACTCTGCAAACATAGGTCGTGTGTGCTCGTTAGAACCGCCTCATTGAGGCGATTCTAATGAGTACCCACAGCCTATGTCTTGGACCAGAAATGAGAAAAATACTGAATGCCCCCATAAACCCCAGTTTTCTCTATACCAAGTGGGGTTTAGGGCGGGGTGTTCATTTCATAGACTTGATCGCGTGTTATATATACAAGCTAAGTTATCTTGCTGGTGTCATTGGCAAACAGTATAGACCCGTTATACGAGGTATTTGGTCCGGACATCCACCAATTGCCTGTAGAAGATCTACGAGCGTCTTTTTTAAGTTTTGAGAATTGCACTATAGAGGATAAGCGAACTCATTAATACTCAGTCAATGGTATGGGCATTTAGTGTGCCATGCCATCAAGCTACAGTCAAGTGGCAAGAGAAGAAAGTCATGAACTGTATACATGGAATGTAGTTTTCATATATCATGTATATCAACAACTGGTTTTCATTTCAAAATTTAAAAAATCTACATGTAAATGAAAAACTGAAAATGAATTTGAGCAGCTCACTGAAAAAAAAATGTTTAGAAAGCTATCCTTACACGGTACGAAAAATAAAGGCTTTACCTTTTTGCTCTGTTCTGTTTATGAAAATGGCCACTTTGCTTAATAATGATATTCTGGTTTCTTAGGCAGTCTGGTGGCAAAATCTTCGGATGCATTTTTATCATTCTGTTAAGTAGGTGGGTGAGAAAAATAATCAGTTATGGGGTTGAGACCTCGAAAAAGAAATCTCAGGCCCGTTCGCAGTTAATTTGTTTTTGTTTGTTTGATTTGGGGTTTAACGTCCCTGTCAACACTGTATGGTCATTTTGGAGACGCTGCTTCCAATTTTGTGGGACTTTTACCCGACATTGAGATGAAATGACATCTCAAGCCCTGTCGCCCAATGAAACCAATAGGGTTTATAAACATGGACGGGCCGACTCGCACCGATTTGCCTGGGCTGGCTTAGATCCTCTAAGCTGTTTACCAGTACTCGTGCGCGGTCAGTTTCAGCACAACATGGAAGCAACATGCAGCCCTTCTATTTCTTTAAGCCCCGATGGGTGGGGGCCGTCGCATTAATTTAAGTCTCACATCACGAGAACAAGCCTATATAATTTTGACCCCATCGAACACCAATTTTATATAGTAAAACTGGGGTTACAGGGGTAAACCTTATTTTTCTTATTTCTGCTCAAAATATAGATTGTAGGTACACGTTAGAACCGCCTCGATGAGGCGGTTCTAACGTGCACCCACAATCTATGTTAGAACCGCGTCGATATTTTCAGCAAAAATAAGAAAAATATAACAATTTTTATATTAAAGTTTTCCATTTTTTTTGCGGCGGTAAAATTTACATTGAGTTTGTATAGGCGTGTTTTCGTAATGATGCCCGGCATAGTCACGCATGGCATAACCTCGCACGAGACTTAAATAAACTAAAACTTTGCCTGAGATTTCTTTGTCTAGGTCTCAACCCCGTTTTAATTTCTATTAGCCGTTATCTTGCTGAATATTCAGTTTTGCCACACCCGTTTCTGACTTTGAACCAATCAGATTCCTTGATGTTATTTATTCCTACAAATTCATAAATTGAATATCAAACAGTGTAGATTCTGATCAGATGCATCTGATCTGGATCTACACTGTTTGCAAAGAAAAGTGTTGTCGTGAACAGCAGGATAAGCCCGGCATAGTCTCGCTCGGCATAACCTCGCGTGAGACTTGAATAAACTAAAAACGTGCCTGAGATTTCTTTGTCTAGGTCTCAACCACGTTATAATTTCTATTCATTTCGCGGCCCAAACTTTGAAGATATTATTTACATTTTCAGCAAGACTAAATAACTTGCTTCCAAAATTGATATTCCCGCTGTAGTTGATTAATTAAGATTCTCTATCTAAATAAAGACTATAAACAGAGTTTAATGTCAAATAGCTCTTGTATTAGGCTATAAGATACCACAGTGTAATTTGATTGGTATGTATAATCGGAAATAATGGCTGCGTTTCATGCAACAAATAATAAAAAAAGTTTCATGAAAAAGGGGAACATCCTGGTATTTTATGGAATATTTTCAAAGCATATACTTAAGATGTACATAGCAGGTCTATGTAAACCTATTTTGATGCATTAACATTTCGTTAACACAGGACATGTTTTTCTTTCCACATCACAAAAATGGCTACTTTTCTGATGAAAATCTGTAATTCTTTTCTTATTTATACTGCAAACATAGAGTGTGAATGCTCGTTAATGAGGCGGTTCTAACGAGTACCCACAACCTATGTCTTGGGGCAGAAATAAGAAATAATAATAAATCCCCCCATTAACGGGCCTGCGTGGTCTAGTGGTTAAGAGCCTGACTTGGGTACTCCGGTTTTCGCCTACCTCTGATTAACGATCGGCTCGATATGAGTGAAATAATCTTGAAAGGGCCGTAAAACCAAAACTAAACGAAAAAAATACCCCCATTAACCCCAGTTTTCTCTTTATAAAGTTCCGTTTCTTCGATTGAACTATTCAGAACTTATTTTTGTTTATAGAAGGGGGTGGGGGTGGGAGGTGGGGGGGGGGGGGAGTCATTTCACGGACTTGTTCACGTTATGTTAAGGATATCTACTTTATAGATGAAAAGGATACTATTCCATCGAATGGGTCAAAAGCATATCTTTTTACAAGGAAGACATTTTTTTCGAGATGTCCTGGCCCCGAGGTTATAAAACTTTTTTCATGCTCAACTCAATTGTTGGCATTTTAAAATTTGTGAGCTGGACAAATAAAAATCTCTGCCATCTGAGAAAGATAATTCGCTCAACTTCTTAGCATTTTATTTTTTATGAGCATCACAAGTTTCATGCTCTGCTGAGTTGAGCACGAAAATAGTTTTATAACCTTGGGGCCCGTCCTTTCGCCTATAAACTCGGAGATTCTACAAAAATGACTTTTCAACTCTGAACCTTAAAGGAAAGAATTTCCTTAGAAGCAAACTCTTTCCTTCAGGAGTAGACCCCTGTTGGCATGTAAGACAAAAATAATATCAAATCATATGTCTCCCCTGCAGCCGTTACCCGCATTACGCAAACACGCCTATACAAATACATTGCCACCTTTATCGCCGAAAAATGAAAATTTTATGATGAAAAATTGTGATATTTTTCTTATTTCTGCTCAAAATATAGATTGTGGGTACTCGCTAGAACCGCCTCATCGAGGCAGTTCTAACGAGTAGCCACAATCTATATTTTAGAGCAGAAATAAGAAAAATAAGGTTCACCCCAGTAAACCCCAGTTTTACTATATAAAAGTGGGGTTCAAGGGGGTCAAAAATATATAGGCGTGTTTTCGTGATGGGATTTCATACTAATCAGTGATAGTCACGTGGAGCTCAGCAACGTAATGTTACTGTGCTTAGTAACTTTATGTCGACTGACAAACAATCGACCACACAAAACACGAGTCGGTTCTAACAATGTTTAAAGCTATCATAAATTTTAACTTGAAAATTGCATTTAAATGAATGAAAGGAACCCGTTTCGTGCACACAAGATAAGAATATCTGGCTTTTTTTGTACACTGGGTATAGGATATTTTCTCACCCTCTTTACCTTACCCGTCTCATTTCATCCTGTTGTGCACGACGTGCAACGCATCTTAGTAAAATGTAAAAAAAAAAAAAAAAAAAAATTCAGGTTATAATTCTGGAAACCGATTTCCCGGATGGGAGTTTGGGTGCTTGTTTCTACGGAACACGGGAAGTGCGGAACCCGGAAAGGGACATAATTTTTTTTCTAATATGTTGTGCGAAGAAGATATTAAGTTGTGCGAACAAGATAATATGAAATAGGTGAGACCTAAACTGCAACCATCCAACTTATTGTAATTGAAAACTAGCTATATATTGTTGTGATTGAACGAGTGTATTTGAGTTTTTCGTCCCACCAACAGCTAAGGTCATATTGAGACCGGACGGGTCCTAGGTTTAAAGACTCATCCGAAAGTCTGGACAAGCCCAGTGTCGAACCCACGATCCCTGGTTTATGAAACGAGTAGCTTATCCACTACACCACGGAGGCTTCTATATAAATTGTTGTAAGAAAATAACAAAATAGGACACTTTTGAAACCTGAAATATTCTTAAAACTTAAAACTTGGTACATAAGGGGCAATGTTTGTCTACGTATCTAAGTGATTACAGCACGATTCACATCTAGAGACACTAATCACATCTACAGAAAACTTGGTTGGATGCTCACATTCTTCTTAGATAATGAAGAAAATCGCATGTAAAGAGCTGTTTGAGGGTTAGGGGATTATTTTGTCAGTGCCATACTACAACTATGCTACAAGCGCATCAAGGATCAAAAGATGCAACAGGAACGTGGAACACAAGAGAGCAGTTATTTCATTAACTTACCTATTTTGATACCCAACCAAATGTTACGACGGGGCTGTTTTAATCGATTTTATGTTACCAAATCCTCGCTCTTTGTTCGTAGTTTAGACAATCCCCATTATCAAGGATTTCTTTCTCGTCAGTGCGATCTCCGAGAACATGAAAATCAAACTAATTCCGGGATGAAACAACGATTAGGACTCGACAACATAAAATTACTGAAATGCTGGGGCAAAAGAAACCCAACAGCTATACTTAGGTGGGCCCGACCGAAGACAGAGCATCAGGCACCAACCGACATTAATTAAATTTGTTTGTCTGTTTGATTTGAGGTTTATCGTCCCCGTCAACACAGTATAGGTCATTTTGAAGACGTTGCTTCCAATTTTGTGGGACTTTTACCCGACACTGAGATGAAATGACATCTTAAGCCCTGTCGCCCAATGAAACCAATAGGGTTTATAAGCATGGGCGGTCCGCCTCGCACCGCGGTTCCTGTGCAGGCTTAGATCCTCTAAGCGGTTTACCAGTACTAGTGTGCGGAAGGTTTCAGCTTTACGTGGAAGCATCATGCAGCATTTCTATTTCATCAAGCCCCGATGGACGGGGGTGGGGACGGGAAACATTAATTAAAAAGTTTTTAAAGTCTACACGGTATTAACCATGCTATTACAGCTTTGAGACCTCCAGTTACCCAGCCTACCATACACTACTGTTACTGCGATCTGTCACATTTGACCATTGTCCGCATTTTGAGCCTACGCTCCAGATTTGCAGGATGAAAGTCTGCACAGCAGCCTAATCGTAATTCCCAATGCACAGGAAGGTTGCCTCCAGTTAATGATCCGAAGGACGGTGCACTTTGTGGCATTCATCTCTGGAACTGATGCCAATGGAGCATGCTCGGACATCGAACATTTATCACCGCTGCCATGGATCGAACCTGGGACCTCCACCATCAGGGAAGTGCACTTACCATTGAACGATCCGAAAATCCGAAATATGGTGCCATTTTAGCTTTTATTCCTACAAATGCTGCAAACTGAATAATTTCCGACACCCAAATTTTACCACAGTTGCCGGGGATCAAACCGGGACCCATACCATCAGTGACAAGTGCACTAACCACTGAGCTGCAAAGGAAGAATTACTCGTATCCGTTTGCCGGTATTTATGGGTACTCTGACAAAAGTTGCGAAAGTTTGTTTACAGCTTCGTAGAGAGAGAGAGAGAGAGAGAGAGAGAGAGAGAGAGAGAGAGAGAGAGAGAGAGAGAGAGAGAGAGAGTAGTTCTTAAGTATATCGGTGTTCTGCTGTATATCCAAGTTCTTAAGTATATCGGTGTGTTGCAGTATATCGATGCGTTGTCAACTACGTCACAATTTTAACTTGCTGTGACGTCACAACTGTCAGTTTTAAAACATAAACAGATCGCCATTTTGAAAAAAAAAAAAAAAAAAAAAAAAACAGGATTTTTACAAATCAGAGATAGCTTTCAAGGTATTTTACAGGCTGTTTCATGCTTATATGAAGTCAATCTTATTTTTATTGGTGGTGACGTAGAGGCCAGTTTCCCCTGTGCCACGGCATGCACTCAAATTGACATGCACCCACCCAACTAGATTTCTATAATAAATTCGGTTGCGGCTGGTTATTCATGTTGTGAAAATCACTGATTACATGATTAAGCACAGATTTCCTCGCACAAACTTTTATGTGGACTGGTGTGCCCTCTACGGTTGTGCCAAAGAAAATAGCTAAATCTGTTAGAACACGTTTTTCTGTGCCATAAAAATGATGAAGGGGCATTATAGCCACCACGACCACATTTATTTATTTGCTTTGCTATTTGTACAGGTTGGGCTCGTGTTCAGTCATGTTTAACCGTGACAGTCTGTGCAAAAAACGAATTTTAAGAGGTCATTTGGACCCATGATCACTCACCTGAGTCCAAGCCCCAAGTATCTGTGAGATTGATCGGTTGGTTATGTCCGGCCCTGATTTTCTTCGACTGCAGTGGAAAAATCTTCACTGAGCATTGTAGGCCGTATTGTTTTAACAACAGGTATATTGAACTGAAATACGATTTTTAGCAAGATGTTTCAAGAAAAATGTACCTACTGTATTATTTTATTCTCAGCAGGAAGACTTTTGTTGTTGTTCATTTCATTTCTTTACTTCCTCTCGCCAACACTAACGGCTATTACTTTTGACACGGTCTGTGACACTGTGACACTCACTGTGTGTGTAGTACTACCTCATGCAGTGGACTATAACGGCGAACAGTCTTGATACGTTTTAATCATTGAATTAGATGTATTATGGGAGTTGTAGCTGTAAAACGTGAAAAAGCTGGATTGCGAGTTGATAGAGCACAGCCAAGTTTGTTTATTTCGAAAAGATGAACGTGTGTCCAAGGTAACAAGGAAGTTCAAGTTTTATCCAATCAGGTATGCTTCCGGCAACAGGAAGCTGTAAAACCGGAAGTACGATCAAATTTTTGGCCTTAGTGCTGTTGGCTTTTAAAGTTTTGAATGGGTGGGGTATTTTAATAAATAAATACACGTGTAACCGTTGAGCAACCAACTCTCGTTTTTTGCCGCCTTCGGCGGAAAACAACTCGTTGGTTGGTTGCTATTATCTTGTGCGGACAAGATAATATGTTGTGCGCACAACATATTATCTTGTCCGCACAACATAATTTATCTTGTGCGGACAACACATTTTCTTGTGTGCACAAGATAACATCTTGTTCGCACAACATATTATCTTGTTTGCACAACATAGATCTTGGGAAGTTGTGCAAACAAGATATTATCTTGTGCGGACAAGATATGAACTTGTTCGAACAACATATTATCTTGTGCGCACAAGATATTATCTTTTGCAGAAAGGATAATATCTTGTGCGCTCAAGATATTCAGTTGTGCTGAAGTTTTGCAGTTGTGCTGAAGTTGTAGAGGATGCAGAGCATTTCTTTTTTATTTGTCCACACTATTCAGACAAGCGCATTTCATTGTTTCACTCTACTCATAACTATCATCCTCTAAATGTTCAAAAACTTCTCTGCGGTGACGATAACCTGTCAATACAGGAGAATACTTCTCTTCTCCTTTCAGTCCAAACCTACATAAAAGTTACTGGCAGATTTGCTAATACTGACCAGTAATTTTTCTTATTTTATATTTACGCCCCTGTTTCACGACTTGTCACCTGACAGTTTTTATTTATTTATTTATTTATTTATTTATTTATTTATTTATTTATTTAGTTGTATTCATCGTTCTCTCTCTCTCTCAGGACGTATTAAGTGTATGCTTATTAATGTTGCTTCTTTCTCTTTCTTACTTTACATGTTTTATTTTCCTTAGTCTTATTTCATATTATGTTATATGATCTGAATCTTTATATATCCCCATGTCGCGTGAAATTAATATATAAGTTGTACCTATGTAGGGGAAGGGCCGTAACTAATGTTGTGAGAACTTGTGGCCCAACCCCATTGCACTGTTTATATGCAATAAAATATGATTAAACTTTAGTTGTGCGAACAAGATACTATCTTGTCCGCACAAAATCTATGTTGTGCAGACAAGATATTACCTTGTGCGGACAAGATAATATCTTGTTCGCACAACTTTATATCTTGTGCGAGCAGATAATATATTGTCTGCACAAGATAATATGTTGTCCGCACATGATAATATCTTGTGCGCACAAGATAATATGTTGTGCGGACAAGATAATATCTTGTGCACACAAGATAATATCTCGTGCACACAAGATAATATGTTGTTCGATTAAGATAATATTTTGTCCGCACACACAAGATAATATGTTGTTCGATTAAGATAATATTTTGTCCGCACAAGCTATTATCTTGTGCGCCCAACTTATAAAAAAAAACAAAAAAAACATGTCCCTTCCCGGGTTCCGTAGGGGTGGGACATGATTTTTTTTATTTTATAAATTGTGCGCACAAGATAAAATCTTGTGCGGACAAGATAGTATCGTGTGCGGACAAGATATTATCTTGTGCGCACAAGATATTATCTTGTGCGCACAACATATTATCTTGTGCGCACAAGATCTTATCTTGTGCGGACAACATATTCTCTTGTGCAGACAAGATATTATCTTGTCCGCTCAAGATATTAAGTTGTGTGAACAATATATTATCTTGTCTGCCCAAGATAATATCTTGTCTGCACATCATAGATCTTGTGCGGACAAGAAATTATCTTGTTCGCACAACTTCCCAAGATCTATGTTTTGCAAACAAGATAATATGTTGTGCGAACAAGATATTATCTTGTGCGCACAAGATAATATGTTGTCCGCACAAGATAAATTATGTTGTCTGCACAAGATAATATTGTAGGGGTCAGCCTGCGGCTCCTTATAAGCTAAATAATAAGAAAGAAGCGCAGTTGGCGGTCATAAGTAGGTATCAGATGTTTCACCGGAGATGCGTCCTGTGACATTCTTTCACCAGGAAGATAAAGTATCGAGTGATCTATCAAGTGATCGATCAGAGTCTGCTGCTGATGATGATGATGTGATGATGGTGAGTGATCGGTGATGGAAGCTACTGTTGGTTGAGATACGTCAAACAACATTCATTTGCCAGGCTGATGATTAGAACTGAACTGTTACTGGTGACGCGTCAAACGACATTCATATACCAGGATGATGATGATGGTGATGATTGGTGAATGAAGATGATGATGATGGTGATGATTGGTGAATGAGGATAATTGGTGAATGATGATGATAATAATGATGATGATGATGACTGGTGGTGATCGATGACGACTGATGATGGGTGATCACAGGCTGTCAAGATCAAGTTGTACACCAAAAAGACATTCACCTAGTGACCTCATTCTGTGATTCACCAAACGTACCACGAAAACGCATGACGACAGAAACTTCGACTCAGAACAAGCCAACTACGACGGTTACGATAATTTTACCTGTTTGACTGATTAATCTATTACCGACAGTGATAGAAAGTCCTAATGACGACTGGTGACACGACTCGAACAAGGAGTAAACTTGACAGAAATTTTGACATCTTTTCGCGAACTTTTCCTTGTGCTTTTAGTACTAGCTGCATGGACAGAGCCGAGTTGAACCGAATGAACAGAATGACTGCGCAGGCGGCCTTATGTTTATGGCTCTTCCAATGGCTGTTCCGCGAACTTGACGCGCTTGCGGCAATGCGCTAGAATGAGCGACTAAGCTTGCGAATTCTATGATTTCGTCAAAGATAGATTAATCAGATGAAAGTTTGTTTCTATTACAAATAGTCTCTAACAGGAAATAAGAATAACTTTTCAGTTTTAGGTGTATTGATCGGGGGAATCTTAGTCCACCCGACCCGAGAATTGCCGGCTCTATGCAAATTAGCCACGATTTCAACCCAAACCGCCAAGATCTCCACCAAATCCGCACAACGCTATCGGTCCGGGCCCATATATAAAGAAGATCGTATCCTTTCTCTGGCATTCTGTGCGCTGATCCTCTGAGAAGCAGCAGAAGCCGCATTATATAATTCACCAAGTGTTGATTTGTGTAGATACTGACAGTTGACGAAGTAAGGATGGAGGCTGATGTCTGGTTACAGTTACAGTTATGAAGAGTTCTGGGTTTGAATTTACAATTTGTTGTTGATTTAATATTGTTTTGTTGAATTTCCAAATGTCTTAGACTTGCAGGCTCGTTCCAGTACCCCATTCGACGACAGCGACCTTGTGACCTTGGTGCTATTTATAGATACATGTATACAGTGCAAAGGGTTTCCCTCAGCAATGCAGGAATGAGTCTGTGCTATTTTTAGATACGTCAGCCAAGATACCGTATTTACAGCCTTGAAAGGAAAGAGCCTGGGAGAACTAAAGATAATGTTTTCTTTTTCTTATTACTGTTAGAGTTTAACTTTTTGGATTTACTTCGACACTTAACTTGGTTTTATTTTCTTAAACCAAGTCATAGCTTTGCTAATATTGCATCAGATATTAGATTACTTATGCATTAATGATTTTTCATTAAATCTGAAGTTCTTAATTGGCTATTAAGCATTTCTTAATTAAAGTTTAACATTCCGGAACATGCACCAGTTATGCTGATGCTCTCTGGCGAAGTGTTAGTTATGCTAGCACCTTAAGTCTATATACAAGTCAAGCTAAAGTTCTTGAATAATTAATTACGTTAATTTGCATAGTTAACGGACCGTTAATTAGGGCGTATGCATCAGTTATGCTGTGCCTGCCCTTGTCTAAATTTCAATTAGTAAGATTACATTTTAATAAGACTTATGCCGCTGTCCATGATGTAAAGGGGAGATAACTGTTCTTTATTGTTGGGTCATGCCCTTCACTTAGGATCAGTTTGTCTCACTGATGTGACCTTGACCTTAATTCCCATGACCTGAGATGACCTTAACCTAGATACAGACTAACCTGGTAGAGAAAGAGGGTACCAGTGAGAGATACCGTAGCTAACCTATGAGAGGGTTACAGTACAGATCTAACGAGAGAGAGACAAGATTGCCTTTTGACATTAAGTGTTTTATACTAGATTATACTATATTTTATTCAGCAGAAATCTGCCTTGGTTGTCCTTCCTCCTCTTCAGTCTCTCCAATTTTAAAGTAGCTTAATTAATTACACTCTATGTGAGAGGTCTATTTAATGCCATAAGTTTTAAGGGTGTGTCGCTCCGCCTGTCCGTCGCCCAATGCGTATGCCCGGTCTTGCTTGGTTGAAAGCGGCCAGGGTTCAGTGACCTTGACCCCTTTGACCCTGCATATTAAATGGTGTCAGAAGTGGGATTCATCAAGCTTGTATGACAGAGAAGACAGAGAACAGTATCGTAAAGACACAGTCTAGGTACAGGCTAACAGATGTGGCGAAGACACAGGCAAAGTATGGATCCAGTGATGCGGACCCCAAGAAGGTATTAAGGTGGAGTGACACACTTTGGCACATGTTTGATAAATATAACAAGGCATTATTCCAAAAAAAAATGTATTTCAGATAAAATGGGCAAAAGAAAGAATTTAAAAAGGAGAGACACTGAGGTTGAGGGAGACGGCAGTGGCAGTGATGTAACTTTAAGTGTAGTCGAGAATGAGAGGGACAGTGGGGATGAGTCTGATGCAATTATTAGGGAAGGGGCGAACACGCGTAGGGAAACCGTGAATTTTGAGCCGCCTATGGTGCAACGCGAAAACGATTTTAGGCAGAATGGAGACCCAGAGGTTGACCTTAGACATGAAGGTATAGACATAGACCAGGATGAGCAAGCTGAAGGAGATGCAGCTAGATCCAGGGTAAGAGAAAATAATGATGTTACCACGGCAATGAAGGAAATGATGCAGGCCTTGGTAAAAACAATTAGGGAGTCAAACAGGACCATAAGTCAGAATATAACCCATGTTTTAGAGGAAGTGCAGCGCAGACCACATGCCGTGCAGACTCCTGCACAGTATAGGGCTGGTAGAACAGAACAAGCTCATAGGCCAGGCCCTAATGTAAGGCGTCCTCTTTATAGTAGAAGTGAATTTTCAGATACTGAAGAAGATGACGGTATGTATCAATCTTCTAGATATCCGCAAAATGTGGATCCTGTACAGCAAAGGGAGACAACCAAGTTACCCATATTTACAGGTAAGGAGCAGTGGAACGTCTGGTTTAACAGGTTCACTGAGGTGGCAGATAGAAGGGGCTGGAGTAATGAGGATCGTCTAGATGAGATCTTGCCTAGGTTGCAGGGTGCTGCGGGTGAGTTTGTGTTTGGACAACTGAGACGTGAAGTACGGAGTAATTATTCCCAACTAGTCTCAGAATTGAACAGTAGGTTTAGGGTGGTGGTAACTAAAAAAACATATGGGACTCAGTTTAATCATCGTGACCAGAAGGTTAGTGAGACAGTGGAGGAATACGCTGCTGAACTTAAAAGGTTGTATGATAAGGCACATGCGAATAGGGATGAGGTGACAAGAAGGGAGGATTTGCTGAGGCGTTTTCTAGATGGCCTACATGACGAAAAGGCCCGGTTTTAGGTTGAGTATGTTAAGGAGCCTAAGGACATAGATGAGGCCGTATATCAAGTAGTAGATTTTCAGGAAACCCGCAGACGTCCATTGATGGGTGAGTATAATAGTGAGAAGAAAGGTAAGAGGCATGCTCGCTCAGTAAGTTTTGCCACAGCCGAGGATGAGGACAGCGATGACGAGAGTGAGGAGACCGAGGACCGGACTAGGAAGGTGAAGCGTAAACGTCATAGCCGTGTACGCAGAACTGGGAACAGTCAGTCCTCTAACTCAGGGAAACCAGCCTCAGGTAATTTGTCTGATAAACCTGGACAGGAGCAGAAATCTACTGGTGATGGGCAACTTGAGAAAACACTCAAGGCTCTTCAAGATAAAATTGTAAGTTTAGAGAAACAGCTTCAACAGCAGAGGGGTAACAGTGCTAGGAGTCCTAGCAACCCAAATGTCGTCTGTTTTACCTGCTCTGAGGTGGGTCATTTTTCCAGGAACTGTCCACAGAAGGGGCTAGGTAGAAGAAACATTCCATATTATGGTCAACAGGGTAATGGTGTTCAGGGTGGTTATCAAAGGCGTGGTTCTTCCTATTTTCAAAATGACGGGTATCAAGGGACCTTCCAGGGGGTAGGACAGAGCTCCTCTCAACCGTTAAACTAGAATGGGTCGGTTCTGATGGCCATGAAACGACCCTTGTTTATGACAAGAAAGGCCAAAATTTTCAGAAAAAGAAATTTCGTACGACTCTACCAAGTAGTGTGGGTGCTTACATTGACGCTACAGTGGGAGGGGTACCCTTGTATTTCACCATTGACACTGGGGCTTGTCAGACTATTTTGAGCACAAGGATTTATGAAAGGATTCCAGCTAATTGCAGACCCAAGCTGAATGAGTCATCCAACAATATCACATGTGCAGGTGGTACTATACTAAAAGAGCAGGGAAAGGCCATATTTGACTTGCAACTTGGAAGTCTTAGATTAACAAAAGAGTTGATTGTGGCTGATATAGGGGATGAAGGGTTGCTTGGTGCAGATATAATGCAGGAAGATAAAGAGGGCCCTGGGGATCTTATCCTTAGTAGGGGCATCTTAAGATTAAGGGGAATGGACATTGAGATTTTAAGGGTAGGAAAGGATTGTAGGGTAAGGAAAGCCACAGCCGCAGACCACTACACTGTGCCAGGATACTGCGAGCAGGTAATTGATGTATTCATAGAGCGTTTCCCAGAGGATGATTATGCCAGAAACAAAGATGTGCTTGTGGAGGCTTGTGATGGATTCAATACCAGGTATCCACTTGTAATGGCTTGTTCTGTGGTTGACATGGATTCTGGTCAGACTCAAAAGGTAAGACTTTTAAACCCCTCTAGTGATCCGGTGTCAGTCTATCAAGACAGTGTGATAGGAACTGCAGAAAGGTATGATGACTTGCATTTGATTATCCAGTCAGAAGACCCGTCACAGACAGAAAATAACAATGCGGTTCGGCGAGTACAGCTCATGAACACGAGTACAGAGAATGAGATATCTAGGGTGGCTGTACATTCTACTCAAAGTAAGTTACCACAGCATTTGGAGGATCTGTGCAGTCAAGCCTGTCATGATAGGACTGAGCAAGAAAGGGAGATAATAACTGATCTCCTTATTAAACATGAAAATGTCTTTTCACGTCATGAGTTTGATCTAGGTAGGACATCGCCCTCACTTGGTGTTCACATAATTGATACTGGGAATGCGAAACCGGTCCGTTGTCCGCCTAGACGTGTGCCCTTGGCATTTGCTGATGAGGAGCGCAAAGTGATTGAAACCATGGAAAAACAGGGTATCATACGTAAGTCACGCAGCTGCTGGAGTAGTCCATTAGTCCTGGTGAGAAAGAAAGACGGCAAGGTGAGACCATGTGTTGATTACAGGGCCATAAACAAGGTAACACAAATGGACAAATTTCCCATCCCTAGGACAAGGGACTGTCTTGACGCAGTGGCAGGTGCGAGCGTGTTTTCAACTTTCGATGTCACGAGTTCGTATCATCAGGTCCCCGTCCGCGAAATTGATGTCCCTAAAACTGCATTCATTACTAAGTATGGTTTATATGAACATTGCACCATGCCTATGGGAATGAAAAATTCGAGTGCAACATTTCAAAGAATTGTGGAAGCTGTCTTGCATGGGCTCAACTGGTTGACATGTCTTATCTATCTTGATGACATAGTAGTTTTTGCCAGAACATTTCAGGAACATGCAGACCGAGTTGATGCTGTGCTTAGCCGTATAGAAGCAGCTGGATTAAAACTCAAACCCAATAAGTGCCATTTGTTTCAAAGAGAGGTGCATTTTCTTGGACACATCATCTCTGGATCAGGTGTTCTTCCTAGTCCTGACAATGTGGCCAAGATTATGCAGTTTGCAGCCCCCAAAAATGCAACACAGGCCCGTGCACTGATTGGCCTGGGTAGTTATTATCGCCGCCATATCAAAGGCTAGAGCAGCATGATGAAGCCAATTATAGATTTAACCAAGAAAGGTAAGGAATTTCGGTGGACAAAACAGTGAGATGAGGCCTTGGAGAAGCTGAAAGAAGCACTGGTAAGTCCTCCCATTATGGCATATCCTCTGGACAAGGGAGAATATTTCTTAGACTGTGACGCTAGTGATTACGCCATAGGTGGTGTGCTCAGCCAGATTCAAGGGGGTGAAGAAAAGGTAATATCTTATGGAAGCAAGATGCTGAATAAGGCAGAAAGAAACTACTGTGTAACAGATAAAGAATTATTAGCTGTCCGCTATTTCATAGAATACTATAGACAGTATCTTCTGGGTAGAAAGTTTACAGTACGAACTGACCACAGAGCTTTGTCATTTTTGTTTTCCTTTAAAGAACCTAGAGGTAGGTTGGCACGGTATTTGGAGATTCTATCAGCTTATGACTTTGTCATTGAGTATCGAAGGGCAGGTGGTCATGTAAATGCGGATGGAATGTCCAGGTGTGTGAGCCCTTGGGATTGTCAGTGTAATGAGATAGATATGTTGGAGCCACTTAAATGTTGGCCTTGTAAAAAGTGTGAAAAGAGGGCACTAGATATGAAAAGTTCTCTGCTGATGGGGTGTTTAATGAAAAGAAATGAGACAAGATACCAACCGATAGATGGGGGTGAGTATAACCAGAGTGTAAATCAGGTGACATGCACTGTAGAGTCCATGGGCCCTATTAGTAATGGACTAAGTGACGAGTCAAAGGTAGGAAAGCTCGATGTCACACCTGATGTACAATGTGTTGAGGGTCATGATGTTATTGGAGAAGGGGTAAAATCCAGCACCATGTCCGAAACGCATTTTTTATTGGAGTCAGAACAAGAAGTAAGTAGTCCCGTAAACATTGAAGAGATTAGTCCCCATGTAGTGATTGAAGACCCTCGGAGGTTGGTAAGTACGGGCATTGATACAGTAGAGACAAAGAGGGATATGCCGAGGAGGAGTAGCACTGATGGAAAAGGGGGTATCACAGAGAATGGTAAGCAATCAAAGGAAAATTTAAGGGCTGTAGATACAAGGTCAAAGGATCAACCTGGTGATGGTCAGAGTGGAAAAGCTGAAGGGGGTGAGGCAGGGAGCAATGCTGAAACCCAATCTATTCCACCATACAAGGTAATCTTAAGTAATTATACAGCCGAGGACTTGGAATCAAGACAGAAAGACGATCCTGATATTTCATTTGTGTATAGTCACATGTTGAAGGGCCATAAAAGACCAAGCAATTCAGAATCGGTTAATAAGAGCCCAGCAGCGCGCCATTATTGGGTGATATGGGATTCTCTCAGTATGCACCATGGTTTGGTTTACAAAGAATGTTTACAGAAAAATGGGTTGGGAAAGTATTATCAACTGCTGGTTCCCAGGTCCTTAAAAGGGGGAAGTGTTTCAAGAAGTACATAGTGGAAAGTTGGGTGGGCACTTTGGGTGCAGGAAAACTTATGAAAAGGTCAAGATGAAATATTACTGGTATGAGATGAAAGATGATGTTACCAACTGGGTATTGGCTTGTGATATTTGTGCCGCTGACAAGATCCCTTTTAAGAAGCCCAAGGCACCCCTGGGAAGCCTTAGGGTAGGCGCAACACTTGCTACCCTATCAACTGATATGATTGGTCCATTTCCTGTCACTCCCAGAAATAACAGATATGTGTTAATTGTAACAGATAGCTTCACAAAAATGGGTGGAAATTTTTGCAGTCCCAGATTCTACGGCTGTCACGACAGCCAATGTCATTTTAAATGATGTTATCTCTAGATATGCTGCTCCATTGTCTATTCATAGTGATCTTGGAAGCAACTATGAAAGCCAGATTTTTCGAGAGTTGTGCAAGTTAATGGAAGTGAGAAAGACTCGAACTTCAGTTAGGAACCCCAAAGGGAACGGTCAAGCAGAAAAATTTAACAAGACTTTAATACGCATGATTAAGGCATACCTAAAAGGGGAACAAGAGAACTGGGACTTAAATCTTTGTTGTTTGGCCGCAGCATTTCGAAGTACACCTAGTGCATCAACTAAGTTTACTCCGAACATGCTTATGTTAGGCAGGGAGGTACGTGTTCCAGCAGAACTCACAAGTGGAGGTCTTAGCAGTGACACCCATCACATTACTTCGTATGGTGAGTATGTCAGCTGGTTACGAAAACGTATGGAGGCAGCTCACGACATAGCACGCGGACATCTTGAGAACGCGTCGAAGCGACACAAATACGCATATGACACTAAGATTGAACATCTGCGCTACGAACAAGGTAAATGTGTATGGTATCTGCATGAGAGGCGATTGCCCGGGGTTAGTCCTAAGCTTCAGCACATTTATGTTCTATGTGTGGTGTTAAAAAGACTCAATGATGTGAACTATTTGATAAAACTTATAGAGGGGGGTAGTCGTGTGGTACACCATGATAAGTTAAAGAAGTATGAGGGGAAAAATAGACCAAAATGGGTGGATAGAGCAATCCGTAGTTACAAACGAAGTAATTAGGTCAAAAGGTCAAAGGTCAAGGTCAAAACTATCTAGACACAGATACTTAGGATATGTTACAATTGTCTTTCAGCCATGGCCTCCAAGATGCTTGAGATAGCGAAGAAGAATGGTAGAGCCTACAGGTGTACTCCCTGTGGCTATGTGGGGAGGAAGAACTGAGTTGAGGACCATTATTATAAGAAGCACGTGACTGAATATGAGGTGCCATTTTTGTGTGTCGGATGTGATTTTAGGACAGGGGACAACAGCAAGTTTGTGAAACACCAGGAGGCGCCAGGGCATAGAGAGAAAGTAGACACCATCCAGGACATTGTGGCCCTGCAAGTTTCTGCCACCCCGAGATACATGATTTTGGGACAGGACATAGTGAAACTGAGTAGGGAGGAGAGCAACAGGCACTGGCTGAACATCGGAGTTGAGTCAATAGGAGCGGAGACACCCGGAAGTGTTGAGGACATCCTGCCTCAGCTTCTGGAGCAGGTGCCAATGGAGCTGACGCCCCAGAGATCAGAAGACATGGGGGCAGTGACAGAAGGAAAGGGGGCAGTGACAGAAGACAAGAGTATCCAGATCGATATGGACATTGATTTTATTAGGAGAATGGAAGCCAGCATAGCACAGCTATACAACAACACTTGCGAGTCCCTAACCAGCTCATTCAACTTCATTGAGAGTCAGAGGAAAGTGAATGAGAGGCAGGAGAAATTAATAGAAAGATTAGAGAAGAGGTTAAATTACTATGACGAAAGGGAGAAGAAAGAGACAGACAAGAACGGAGGAGGAGAGAAGACCGTGAGAGGGAAGATAGAAGGAGGAGGGACAGAAGCAGAGAGAGAAAATAAAATAAAATTAAGTGAAAAGTGTTGTGCACTTTGGCCTGTGTGTCAGCAATGGTTAAGTCCACTCTATAAGGAGCACAAAAGAGTAGTGGTTAAGCGCCTGAATCATGATCTGGTTACGGGTTCCAGACCCGTGCCCTGTATCATATGTTCTGCCCATGTACAAGACACCATCCATGTTGCAAAGTACTGGTTGCTACCCAGGAAATACAGAATCAGAATGTTGCGGGTGATACTTCATATGACATTAATTCACTAGGAAGATTATTTCTGATGGTACATGTCGCCATGTAGCTATAAGTCAGTAGAATTGTTGGCATGGAAGAGATAAAATGTTTGTGAGGGACCATCAAACATTTTAAAAGGGGGTAGTTGTAGGGGTCAGCCTGCGGCTCCTTAATAATAAGAAAGAAGTGCAGTTGGCGGTCATAAGTAGGTATCAGATGTTTCACCGGAGATGCGTCATGTGACATTCTTTCACCAGGAAGATAAAGTATCGAGTGATCTATCAAGTGATCGATCAGAGTCTGCTGATGATGATGATGATGTGATGATGGTGAGTGATCGGTGATGGAAGCTACTGTTGGTTGAGATACGTCAAACAACATTCATTTGCCAGGCTGATGATTAGAACTGAACTGTTACTGGTGACACGTCAAACGACATTCATATACCAGGATGATGATGATGGTGATGATTGGTGAATGAGGATGATGATGATGGTGATGATTGGTGAATGAGGATAATTGGTGAATGATGATGATAATAATGATGATGATGATGACTGGTGGTGATCGATGACGACTGATGATGGGTGATCACAGGCTGTCAAGATCAAGTTGTACACCAAAAAGACATTCACCTAGTGACCTCATTCTGTGATTCACCAAACGTACCACGAAAACGCATGACGACAGAAACTTCGACTCAGAACAAGCCAACTACGACGGTTACGATAATTTTATCTGTTTGACTGATTAATCTATTACCGACAGTGATAGAAAGTCCTAATGACGACTGGTGACACGACTCGAACAAGGAGTAAACTTGATAGAAATTTTGACATCTTTTCGCGAACTTTTCCTTGTGCTTTTAGTACTAGCTGCATGGACAGAGCCGAGTTGAACCGAATGAACAGAATGACTGCGCAGGCGTCCTTATGTTTATGGCTCTTCTAATGGCTGTTCCGCGAACTTGACGCGCTTGCGGCAATGCGCTAGAATGAGCGACTAAGCTTGCGAATTCTATGATTTCGTCAAAGATAGATTAATCAGATGAAAGTTTGTTTCTATTACAGATAGTCTCTAACAGGAAATAAGAATAACTTTTCAGTTTTAGGTGTATTGATCGGGGGAATCTTAGTCCACCCGACCCGAGAATTGCCGGCTCTTCGCAAATTAGCCACGATTTCAACCCAAACCGCCAAGATCTCCACCAAATCCGCACAACGCTATCGGTCCGGGCCCATATATAAAGAAGATCGTATCCTTTCTCTGGCCTTCTGTGCGCTGATCCTCTGAGAAGCAGCAGAAGCCGCATTATATAATTCACCAATTGTTGATTTGTGTAGATACTGACAGTTGAAGAAGTAAGGATGGAGGCTGATGTCTGGTTACAGTTACAGTTATGAAGAGTTCTGGGTTTGAATTTACAATTTGTTGTTGATTTAATATTGTTTTGTTGAATTTCCAAATGTCTTAGACTTGCAGGCTCGTTCCAGTACCCCATTCGACGACAGCGACCTTGTGACCTTGGTGCTATTTATAGATACATGTATACAGTGCAAAGGGTTTCCCTCAGCAATGCAGGAATGAGTCTGTGCTATTTTTAGATACGTCAGCCAAGATACCGTATTTACAGCCTTGAAAGGAAAGAGCCTGGGAGAACTAAAGATAATGTTTTCTTTTTCTTATTACTGTTAGAGTTTAACTTTTTGGATTTACTTCGACACTTAACTTGGTTTTATTTTCTTAAACCAAGTCATAGCTTTGCTAATATTGCATCAGATATTAGATTACTTATGCATTAATGATTTTTCATTAAATTTGAAGTTCTTAATTGGCTATTAAGCATTTCTTAATTAAAGTTTAACATTCCGGAACATGCACCAGTTATGCTGATGCTCTCTGGCGAAGTGTTAGTTATGCTAGCACCTTAAGTCTATATACAAGTCAAGCTAAAGTTCTTGAATAATTAATTACGTTAATTTGCATAGTTAACGGACCGTTAATTAGGGCGTATGCATCAGTTATGCTGTGCCTGCCCTTGTCTAAATTTCAATTAGTAAGATTACATTTTAATAAGACTTATGCCGCTGTCCATGATGTAAAGGGGAGATAACTGTTCTTTATTGTTGGGTCATGCCCTTCACTTAGGATCAGTTTGTCTCACTGATGTGACCTTGACCTTAATTCCTATGACCTGAGATGACCTTAACCTAGATACAGACTAACCTGGAAGAGAAAGAGGGTACCAGTGAGAGATACCGTAGCTAACCTATGAGAGGGTTACAGTACAGATCTAACGAGAGAGAGACAAGATTGCCTTTTGACATTAAGTGTTTTATACTAGATTATACTATATTTTATTCAGCAGAAATCTGCCTTGGTTGTCCTTCCTCCTCTTCAGTCTCTCCAATTTTAAAGTAGCTTAATTAATTACACTCTATGTGAGAGGTCTATTTAATGCCATAAGTTTTAAGGGTGTGTCCCTCCGCCTGTCCGTCGCCAAATGCGTATGTCCGGTCTTGCTTGGTTGAAAGCGGCCAGGGTTCAGTGACCTTGACCCCTTTGACCCTGCAATATCTTGTTCGCACAACTTAATATCTTGTTCGCACAACATTTTAAGAAAAAAATTATGTCCCGAGTTTCGCATGTTTCCCAGTTCTAATAGGGGATATTTTCCCTGCAGCCGTTAAATATGCCCAAACACAAAATACTGGCTGACAATGTTAAAACACATGCATTCACTTAATTAAACAGAAAAAAAGATGTGAGTGTGAGCTTAAAATTAGTATTGTCCTATATATGTGCCGAGATAACTCTTGGCGACGCAGTCTCAGTTATGACCAGACACACTAGTCTGAAAATCACTAAACAAAATGGCAGCGTAACTGCTATAGTCAATTAAAGTGAGAAGAAATCTCGTGGTATGCAAGAAAAGGAGTATTTTAATCATATGGATTCGCTGATAGACATTTCCAACCAGAGAAAAAACCGGGCCCACCCTTGGGTTGGAAATGCCTATTTCGAAAGATATTTTATAATCCCACATGGGACTGATTCTCGTATGTCGCAACAAAGAATCATTATTACTCTAAAAACGGAACAGGCAAATGTGTAGACTCAGGCCAATCATTTTTGTTACATGCTTATTTCATAATTGAGCCCCACCAAGCGAATTTGTGTCTTCGAGCATTCCGTCATGACAAATTTAACTGCGCATGCCCAGCCATTCAGAGGGGCCAGGGATATGGCTTTTTGTCTGAAGGTTTCTCTTGATTCACTGCTTGTATGATGCGCAGGCTCGCCTGAACCTTCGCTGCTCGCATAGGCGATAAGTACCAAAATCGCTTGACGGGGCCCATATGATAACTCCTTTGTTTATAGTTACATTACGAAAAGAATATCCAATTGTACCGAAGCAATAAGTAAGTGAGTATGTAGTTATATATGTGTTTGAGTTTTACCTCCCACCAACAGCTAAGGTCATACGGAGACGGAACCTCGGTGTAAACACTCATCCGAAAGTCTGGGAAGCTCGGGATCGGTCCCACGACCCCTGGTTTATGTGGCGGGTAGCATAACCACTACACCACGGGGGCTCCTAAGTAAGAAGTTTTTATTTAAAGAACGTGGCTCGTTTGTTACAATAACCAATCTTTCACAAGGCTATCTAGTTAAAACACAATAAAGAACATCGACAAATAATAAAATAGTTTATACATATGTGCTGACTTCTAGTCAAATAAAAGTTAAATAAATATACAACTAAATAAAAATAATAATTTAATAAATATAACACTAAATGACAGTCTTACGAATCATCAATGATTGGTCTTATGTACATCGACTGTTCGATCAATCGGTCGATCGATCATTCGATCGATTTATACATCCATCCATCCACTGATCCATCGATCCATCCACCCATACATCAAATTGGGTTTTTAGGCAATCAACAAAGAAAATATTAAAGTGACTTACGAAATTCGCCATAGTCTTTTGATAAAATTGTCCCGTTCAAAGTCAAGAAAAACACAGCAATTTCCAGAAATAATTTAAGATATTCCATTTTGCAGTGACCGTTTTACGCATATTCCATTCAAAAACTTCTTTCCCGGTTTATTTAATTGCATGTAACTACACAATAAAACGACCAATATACGATCATTTCATTACCATAAAACGTATACCCCGGTAAGCACAACTTTGTAAAGTTTATGAAATCCGAAATGTTTTTGTCATCGACGTAACAGTGGGTGCACATCACGTTAACAAGTCCATGTATTGAACATCAGGTAAACCACACTTTATATATATGCAAGTAGAAAAGTGGGGCTTACATGAATTTTTATCATTTGTGTTATTTTTGCTTAAAACATAGTTTGTGGGTGCACGTTAGAACCGCCTCATTGAGGCGGTTCTAATGAGCACCAACAATCTATGTTTGCAACTCATCACATATTTTCAGTGAAAATTCATTTTCGAACCGTGAAAAATTCGTTATATCACAAGGGCGTGCTATCATACTGTACAATCTAAATATCATATAGTCTCACAATCAAAATCCAGTTGCTGCTGAAAAAATGTTTATGCACTCTGTTTTTCATACGCGTGCTCTGTCGAGAATACTGTTTTTCACTGCACTGGCAAATTATTGTAATGTTTGTTGTATCCGTGTTAATTCGCACTGAATATTACAAGCACCATAATGTATGCAATTTTTTTTTCTCTAACTTGCTGAATTCAAAATTTGTTTTTACGTTAACATGCCCATGAAATGGACACAATTACATGTAAAAACAATTTTTCATAAGGAAAATTGAAGGTAATACGGATAAGCACATACAGTAAAATTCCTATTTTAAGACCTCCTTTTGAACAGTCCCAAAGGTGGTCCCTGACCAGAGGACATTGTGTGCAGAAAACGCGAAGGCAGAGTAACTACACCCTTTTAAATAATTTTTTTTAAGCAGAATTAGTCTTAATTTTGGGTGGTCTTAATAGCGGATTTTCACTGTATTTCCTTATTTTTGCTAAAATCATATAGATAGAGGCGATTCTATAGAGCATTCACAATCTATATTTGTTGAAATACAGGGTAAATATCACTAATTTTCTCCTGCAAAATCCATTCTTATGACCTATGAAAATAAGGTATACCTCGAATGGGAGTTTTTATTTTGTATGCACAGTAATAGATAATATGTACATGTTAAGGGGATAACGGTATTCAAATGATCACGAAAACACGCCTATATAATTTTGACCCCCTTAAACCCCACTTTTATATTGTAAAACTGGGGTTTGCAGGGGTATTTATTAGTTTTCTTATTTCTGCTCAAAAACACACATTGTGGGTACTCGTTAGAACCACCTCGCTAAGGCGGTTCTAACGAGTACCCATAATCTATGTTTCGAGCAGAAATGAGAAAAAATATCACAATTGTTCATCCGAAACTTTTCATTTTTCGGTGTTAAAATTTATAATGTATTTGTATAGGCGTGTTTTCGTAATGCTGGGGGGGGGGGGGGGGGGGGTAAATCGGCGGTATTATGTTCGGAACTAATTCACTCATTCGGTTGTTTTGTTAAGTTCATCACGAAAACACGCATTCAAAAATTTGACCCCTCTGACCCCCATTTATTTAGTAAAACTTGGGTTTACATGGATTTTTCTAAACAATAGATTGTGGGTACTCGTTAGAACCGCCTCGATGAGGCGGTTCTAACGAGTTCCCACAATCTATATTTTGAGCAGAAATAAGACAAAAATTACAATTTTTCATCTTAAGATGTTCGTTTTTTCGGCGATAAAGTTTACAATGCATTTGTATAGGCGTGTTTTCGTAATTGTACTGTTTTGCACATAGCAGCAAGAGCTGTGAGCAGCTCACATGTAAAACCAAATAGCGACGTTAACCGGTTACGCTGAGTTTCCGACCATGGCAATTTTTTGACGTTATCAAATCAGACGTTGCGTTATATATGCAAGTATTTGTTACCGGAAATAATTAATTGACTAGCTTAAGCAAGTTGGCTTGTTTTCAAATCCTGTTGACCTTTCCTTGTATTTAACTGTTTAATAAAATATTGACTACACCAAATAATATTAAGTAAAAGTCATATATGAATAAAATTCACCACAGTAGTCCATACTAAACGGCAACCAATAGTTGTTAAACAAACTAATTTGCAGGCGCAAAGTTAAACTTTCTATTAATTATTAACAGAATCCATTGGAAAATAAGTCAAAGACAAGTGTAAACAGACGCTTCACTTTAATTAACAGTGTAAAGGGCACGGCATTGTCTCGAAAAAATCTATAGCTGCCATATAATTTTCAGAACAATTCAGGACAATCTTCATTATGGCGAGACAATAAAAAACTATCCATCATTACAAGAAAAGGTCAAAATTAATACAGCAAAACATTTTATTCCTAAACATGCTTTTAGTGTAACAAATTACGTTGACAAGTGAGTTTCGTGAACATCATGTAAGACCCCAGTTTATACAAAAAATTGGGGTCTAAAAGGCAGGAACGTTTATGGTCCAATATATAGGCCCTAAAATGGACCATGGGCCCATTTCCCATTCATTTACCTGAAAAAAAAAAAAAAAAAAAAAAAATGATAGACATTTTTGAATTTTCATGGGCCTTTCTGGAAAAAATTGATGGGCCCAAGAATCCTTAATACACACCTTACACCAAAATTGACATCAAATTTGAATAGCTTAGATATGGGACCAAACAAAAATTAAATCAGATTCAGTCTATAACTAGCTTTCTTGTAAAATGGGTCGGGCCCATCCCAGAAATATCCCTGAAAAGGGTATACAATGTTATCTCCGTGCTTTAGCGTTTGGTGATATTGTGAACGCGTCCGTCCGTCCGCCCGCCACGCTATTTCCTCCTTAACCACCGACCAGAATGCAACCAAATTTGGTGCAAGGCTTCCTGATATAATTAGGCCGTGCGAGAGCAGCGTTATATTTGGCTCTGCCCGAATCCTGGCGATTTGCGATGGGTGCCATCGACTGCGCTCTCTAGTTTTTCCTATTATTCCCGATATCGTAGAGATTGTGGGTGCTCGTAAGAACCGCCTCAATGAGGCGGTGCTAACGAGCAACCAAAATCTATATTCACAGTAGAAATAAGGAAAATATCATATCTTTTCTTAGAAGAAAATGCCACTTTTTGAGGCATGGAGGTATCGACTATGTCGCACGGATGTGTAATCCTTATGGTAAAAAAAATAATAAATAAATAATAATAATAAAAAAAAACGTAGTTGTAATTAACGAAATTAAAAAGAAAAATGTGCTCCAAGTTCAAAGGTGCAAACTGACACCGTTTTGTGTAGAAAAATCGATTTACAATATGTATTTTTGTTTGTTTGTGTTGAGGTTTTACGCCCCCGCCAACACTTTTTAGGTCATTCTGGAGACGTAGCTTCCAATTTTGTGGAACAGTTATCCATCAATAAGATGGAAATACCAATTTACCACCAAACATTACGATAACTCGCCCGTACGACATAGTGCAATTTTCACATCTCCAAAATGGCTACTTTTCTGATGAAAATCCTTCATATTGTTCTTATAAATGCTCAAAACATAGGATGTGGGTGCTCGTTAGAACCGCCTAATTGAGGCAGTTCTAACGAGTACCCACAACCTATGTCTCGGATGTGGGTGCTCGTTAGAGCCGCCTAATTGAGGCGGTTCTCACAATTACCCACAACCTATGTCTCGGAGCAGAAATAAGAAAAACAATGTTTAACCTCGTAAACCCCAGTTTTCTCTATATAAAGTGGGGTTTAGGGGGTCTTTATTTCACGGACTTATTCACGTGATGAGAAACCGCTAAGGTTTATGGGACGGTCCGATTGCACCACTTTTCCGCGGCAGGCTTAGACCTTCTCAGCGGTTTACCAGTACTCAAATATGTGGTCGGTTTTAAGCTATACACGGAAGCACCATGCGCCCCAGTCTATTTCCCAAAGGCCCGTTTGGCGGGGGGCACTTACAGTGGAAATTTTCACTGTCTTTCTGGCCAAAGCACAGATTGTGGGTATTTTAGGTAAGAGTACCTTATTTCCTTAAAAAAATATGTAGTATAGATCTTTGCCCGGAGTGAAAAAACAACAACAACAACACAAACAACAACGAAAAACAACAACACATTTTAAACATTTTAGATGTATTTCAGACAGCACTATATCTTATAGCGTATGCTATTCCAAATCAAAGTCATGATGTTTTTCATGGTTGTGCAAAGGCATTAAGATCAGATGATAACGTGTGTTTTTTCCCTTAACCCATTGTATACTAATGGACTCTTCCATTGCTATATGTTTGACAAGTTCATTTGCCATATAAGGGGTGTCATGTCTATTTTTTCGTTTTATTCAATTTTGACGGAAAATTCTTTGAGCAAATAGTGCAGGCCCTGATCAGACGCCGCGTTCTGCGGCGTCTGATCTGTGCCTGCACTGTTTGCCAAGGTACCCCTGTAGCGGTTTTCCGCATACAATGCGTTAATGTAGGTAAACACACCAAGATAAGCATCCATGTGAGAGAATCCTTTCTATCATGTCCTTAAAATGGCATTTTAAATGAAGAATTTTTTTTCGTATTTCCATATTTGTATGGGCCCCTACCCGTCGGGGCTTGTAGATTTTGATTGGCCTTTATAATGCTTCCACGCAGAGCTAAAACCATCCGCACATACGTAAGCCTGCTCAGGCAAAGTGCACCATGGTGCGAGCTGGACCGCCCCGACATATAAAATCGTTTGGTTTGTTTAAGCGGCAGGGCTTGAGATGTCATTTCCTCTCAATTTCAGGTTAAAGTCCTATAAAATTCGAAGCAACGTCTCCTAATTGACACAATTAAAAAGACATGATAATTGATTTTTTTTACCTCACTCGACTTCAGTTAATATTGATTGACCTGATGACCTCCGATCAATACAGGATAGTCAATTAATAAAGACTGTTAATGTTGAACCCACGGAGGCAGTTCTGACGTGTATCTACAATCCGTGCCACCGTGTCAATATAAGAAAAATAATAATGTAAAATAGAAGTGGAGGCAATGATCAGGAATCAATACAATTAACCCACAGCTCCCATCAGAGACACCAAAGGGAAAGAAACACAAACATGAAACAACAGACCCTAATAGAAACATCAATAGCGGAAAGCCAAAAGGACAGCTACTTTCCCACAAAATGGCCAATTGGCTATCCAAAACAAAACACAGCAAGCGACACAAACACATCAATAGCGGAAAGTCAAAAGGACAGCTACTTGCCCACATAATGGCCAATTGGCCATCCAAAACAAAAAACCGCAAGCGACACAAACAGTCAAAGACAAACCTTAACAAAAATAAACCGCGACAGAAGAACCGCCTTGGAACGGTAAGTGAAACGCATTCCACTCAGGGGCTTAAATCGAATTTACGTGGCCACAATCATCATTTCGCTTTCTAAAGTGGGGCTTACAAGGCATTCATTGCATTGGTTTATCATCACCAAAATACGCCTATATAATTTTGACCCCCTTCAACCCCACCTTTATATAGTAAAACTGGGGTTTACAGGGGTAAACCTTATTTTTCTTATTTCTTCCCTAAAATATAGATTGTGGGTACTCGTTAGAACCGCCTCGATGAGGCGGTTCTAACGAGTACCCACAATGTATAGTTTGAGCAGAAATAAGAAAAATATCACAATTTTTCATCTTAAAATTTTAGTTTTTTCGGCGGTACGGTTTACCATGTATTTGTATAGGCGTGTTTTCGTAATGTTAACACGATGAAACTCCCTCGCTCTTAGTTCCGGAAGAAATGACCAGAATAAGTGTAAATTTTACAGAGCGTTCTTGACTATACACATGAAAAATGCACGATTGTGACTTTTTTGTTTGTTTGTATGTTTTTTTTTTTTTTTTTTTTTTGATGCGTTATGATATCCTCTTTTTCCATATTTCTACAAACATAGACTCGGGATGTTGAGCCCACTGAGGCAGCTCTGGCGTGTATAGATCTACAATCTGTATCATTGCGACAATATAAGGAAAATAATAAATCCCCTTGTAAAACCCAGTTTCTCCATATAATACATTACGAAAACACGCCTATACGAATACATCGCCACCTTAATCACCGAAAAAATGAAAATTTTAAGATGAAAAATTGTGATATTTTTCCTATTCCTGCTCAAAAAAATAGATTGTGGGCACTCTTTAGAACCGCCTCATCGAGGCGGTTCCATTTTTCTCTATATAATATAAAGTGCAAAGGTTAGCAAGGGTATTCTTTACACAGGCTTGCTAAAGTGATTGTGAATATTTTTCCTATTTTATTCCCGATATAAATAGGGGTTATCAAAATAAAATTATTATACAAACTTGTCAAGATGAAAATATATACAGTGAAATTCCGCTATTAAGACCACCTAAAATTAAGACCAATTCTGCTTTAAAAAGCTTATTTAGTAGGTTGCAGTTATTATTTCTTTGTGTTTTCTGCATACAGTGTCCTATGGTCATAGACCACCTTTGTGACTGTTCAAAAGTGGTCTTTAAGACCACTTTTGAACAGTCCCAAAGGTGGTCTTTATATGGGAATTTTACAGTATTTCTTTTATAATCACATCACGTTAACAAGTAAGTGAAATGAAAAAAAAAAAAAAAAAAAAACAAACAAAAAAAAAAAAAACAGAAAAAAAAACGCATTCTTATATAAAGAAACTGGGGTTTACAGGGGTATACGTTATTTTTCTTATGTTTTCTCCAAGACATAGGTTGTGGGTGCTCGTTAGAACCGCCTCAACGAGGCGGTTCAAACGAGCACCATCAACCTAGGCTTGCAATTACAGTGAAATACCGCTATTAAGACAATACACAATTAAGACAAAGCTGATTTAGTCCCAAAGGTGGTCTTAATATAGGAATTTTACCGTATATAAATAAGAAAATATCACAGACTTGCATCAGAAAAGTAAGCATTTTGGAGATATGAAAAACATGCACTATATCGCACGAGTGTGTCATCACGAAAACACGCCCGTGCGACATAGTGCATTTTTTCACATCTCCAAAATGGCTAATTTTCTGGTGAAAATCAGTGATATTTTTGTTATTTTTACTTCAAACATAGGTTGTGGGTGCTCGTTAGAACCGCCTCATTGAGGCGGTTCTAACGAGTACCCACAACCTATGTCTTGGAACAGAAATAAGAAAAATAATGAATACCCCCATAAACCCCAGTTTTCTCCCTATAAAGTGGGGTTTATGGGGGCGTTCATTTCAAGAACTTGTTCACGTGAAGTATCTTAATGATTTCATAAATGCATGCCAGATTTGTTCATTACATTAACACGTTTGTCATGAATATCCATGTAAATCCATTTTATATACAAAAAAGTTGAGTTTGCAAGTTAGGTTAAATATGTTTTATTGCTTGCTCAAAAACAAAAGACATGGGCACGGTATTCAATTTCAGTGAATTTCTTAATAATAAAATAAGAAATAATAATAATAATAATAATAATAATAATAATAATAACAATAATAATAATAATAATAATAACAATAATAAAAACTGTGAAACTACGTTTCCATGAAGCGAGTAGAAGGGAAAACAGTAAAACAAAATTTGATTTTAAACATGCAAATATACATTTCAATATTATAAAGTCCATACATTTATTACCTCACGAGGGGACCAGTGCCATTTCATTACTGAAATGATTGCTATCTGACCTCTTAGTTAAAAAATCTTAAGCGTAAACAAATAAACAAAACAAATACGGCATTTTCAGAGTATTTGTTTCTCATAACTTCAATAAAAAATGGTTGTCGTCTGTTCCAGAGATTTTATTGTGCACGGTTAAGAGTGATTTTAATTTAATTGTTGTATAAAGCTAAGTAAAATTTTAAATCAACGACGAAACATTTCTTTTCATTCATGTCATGTGTTACATTTCCTGGAAGAGAACCTCTTTTATTTGGACTACCTTTGGGACTGTCCAAAAGTGGTCTTACAGACCACTTTTGGACAGACCCAAAGGTTGTCTCATATAACAAGACACCGGGTATAGTACAAAGACAGATAGGCAGCTGAAATCTTCCGAGTATATTCTTTTAAAGAAGATTTAGTCTTAATTTATAAGCGAAATTAATTTGTATTTCATTTTTAATTAATTTTTTTTAATTAAAATGGTGAATAAATGTAGAAATGCTACACAATAAGCTCTCATGTCCTGAAAGAACGGACAATCCTAATAAATAAATAAATAAATAAATAAATAAATAAATAAATAAATAAATAAATAAATAAATAAATAAATAAGCAAGTTAGTAACTGACTACGTTCAAGATAAATTTCATACTTACAGAACACGGACGTTGTTCTTTCGCAAAATGTTAAAACAAGCACGGATATCCACGTGATGACCCTTGACGCAGCCATTACCATCGGTATTGTTTAATTTTTCAATAAATCTTCTTTGCAAAATGATTTGATTACTTAAAGCACTATATTCCTATTACATCCGAAAGAAAATTGTCATATCCATCATAGATTCCTCAAGAAGCCTGAACACACACACGGTCTGTTGATTAACAAAACACTGTTGAGAAACTCTGCTAGCAAACCAAAGTCAACTGTTGCTGACTTAATTAATTCCGATTTGGCACAGATTGTTTTCCTGTCGGTCAATATATATTTAGGCGGAACTGACGACTTCAGATTTTGACGTTTGATTCCGGTAACTTAGGCATGTATAGGACGCATCTGAAATATAAATGACGAGTTAGCTACAGGCATTAGGGACAGTGTTCAAACTTCTACTGCGATGATATTTTTTGTCCAGAAATCCTAACTTGGTATTTTACATGTAACATCACGATAACATAAAGTTGAATTCCGCATTTAGACCACTTTAAATCAAGACTACATCAGGAAAACACGCCTATATAATTTTGACCCCCTTGAACCCCACTTTTATATCGTAAAACTGGGGTTTCCGGGGGTATACCTTATTTTTCTTATTTCTGATCTAAAATATAGATTGCGGGTACTCGTTAGAACCGCCTCGATGAGGCGGTTCCAACGAGTGTCCACAATCTATATTTTGAGCAGAAATAAGAAAAATACCACAATATTCCTCATAAAATTGTCATGTTTTTTCGGCGATAAAGGTGGCAATGTATTTGAGGCGTGTTCGCGTAATGAATTCTTCTTCAAAAATCATATTTTAATAGTTTTCAGTTATTCTTTCTTTGATTTGCTACACCCACTATTCTCTCTTAAAAGAATACCTTTGGAATTATTCAAAAGCTGTCTTAAAGACCACTTTAGAACAATCCCAAGTGTGGTCCTGCGTTTGCAATTTGCTGTTGACTGTGGTCTGTATATAGGAATTCTACATTTTCAAGATGCTTCTAAGGCATTTTTGACTGATACATGTTTTTAACAGCATGTAAACAAGTCGGTGTAATGAACATCCCTCTAAACCCCACTGTATACAGTGAAGACTGTAGTTTACAGGAGTATACATTATTCTGCTTATTCCTGCTCCTGGACATAGTTTGTGAGTACTCGTTAGAACCGCCTCATTTAGGCGGTTCTAACGAACACCCACAACCTATGTCCGGGGTATAAATTAGAAAAATAAGACAAATTATCATTGGAAAAGATGTGCAAGAATGCACGATGTCAAACGGGATGTCGAAAATTTGGGATCGTATCCCTGTTTAATAGTTCAAACATAGATTTAGGGATATTGATAGAACCGCCTCAATGAGGTGGTTCTAACAAGCACGAGAAGTGTATGGTTTTGAGCGACTAAAATATGAGAACGATAAAGAAGACACATTAAACCCAAATTTGATTAACACGGGTTGTATTTCACGGACTTGTGAACCATTACGATACCACATCCCTGTAACACAGTGCAGTCTTTCACATCTCCAAAATGTTCAATTTTCTGATGAAAATTTGTTATATTGTTCTTATTTATACTTAAAAAATAGGTTGTAGGTGCTCGCTAGAACCACCTCTTAGAGGCGGTTCTAACGAGTACCAACAACCTATGCCTCTTAGAGGCGGTTCTAACGAGTACCCACAACCTACGTCCTTGAACAAAACTATGAAAAATAATGTATGTCTCCGTAAACCCCAGTTTTCTCTGTATAAAACGGGACTCACGGGGTCGTTAGTTTCAAAAACTTGTTTACGTTATGGATATTCATTTTACTGTCGATTTGGAAAGATCAAGATCTTCTCAGGGACCTTCCAGGCGGTCCTATCAACCACTCATGATCTATCTTTTATTCAGAAATAATAAAAAATATTAATGTAAAGCCCTTCAAATATCATATTTCTATACATAAAAGTACGATTTACATGTATGAAGCCGTTCATTACACGGACCTGACAAGTTAATACAAACAACAGTTTTCAGCTACTTGTAGCAAACTTTAAATAAACTAAGTAAGCATCGTACTTCCTCTTTGAATCCAAATGAAACCAAAGACTGTTTTTGACTTTCCAGAAGGTTTATCAATAGCAGAACAAAGCAAATTATCGATGTCCATATATGCGCTTTGGTTTTTACAACGGCATATTGTTCAATTTTGGATATCAATTATGTACGGCGTATTTGTTTTCGGGTAATTTCTTTTATTCCGTAATTGTGTTACCTTTCCTATAGCCGTATTATTTCCATCGCGACTGGTAAAACTTGTTTTAGGACAGGTACGCAAAGTGAAGACTCTGATCAGACTGCGCATGCGCGCAGTCTGATCAGAGTCTTCGCTTTGCGCTTTATCGATACAGGTTGATCAACAACATCTTCATGTAGAATTTAAGGCTGTTGATGCGCAGGCTGATCCATGTTTACACTGTATTCATATTTTTGCATCGGAGCTTTATAGGGTAAAGCGTCCCAATACATCCTGTATATTTAATAACATAATTGCACCTGAATTTCACTGCCTGCGCATTATTTATCGACCAAAATCTGTCCCCTCACTGTTTCTCATGACATAACAGGTCTGTGCATTAACACCGCCACCCTGTAAACCCAACTTCATATAGAAAAACGGGTTTACATGGGTTTCATTATCTTATTTGTTTCTACTCGAATACTAGGTTGTGGGTACGGGTTAGAACCATCAGCCTCAACAACCTATATGTAGACTGGAAATAAGAAAAATATGACAAATTTACATTTGAAAAAAAAAAAAAGAAAAAAAAAAAAAAAAAAACAGAAAGAAAGTTCTTGATGGTTTATGAGGCGAGTAGTTTAAGGAGTCATTACGAAAACACGCCTATACAAATGCATTTTGAACTTTTCCGCCGAAAATTTTAAGATGAAAACTTGGGATACTTTTCTTATTTCTGCTCTAAATATAGATCGTGGGTTTCTATCGAGTACCAACAATCTATATTTTAGAGCAGAAATAAGAAAAATAAGGTTTACCACTGTAAACCCCAGTTTTACTATATGAAAGTGGGGTTCAAGGGGGTCAAAATTAGATAATTGTGTTTTCGTGATGACACCGCGGAGGCTTCTACCATTTCCCGTGTGCGCAGTCCAAATTGATTACATTAAAACTTTTTAAGGAATGTATACGCATTTGCTGCCTTGTTTCTTTTCTTTCGGTTTTTTTTTTTTCGTTTTACATGGAAGTCAATGTTTGTGACTTCCTGTTGTTTTTGCATACAGCAATGCATCCCTGTTTTTGGTGATTTAGGTATCGTACGAACCTTCTTGGCACGTAAGTGGCTTCACTGGCCTGGTGTCGTTGTAGGCTTCCTAAGCCCATGGGAGTGACTATAAGAATCTTATATAGGTGTGAGGGGTGGATGGAAAAATCTCTTCCGAGGGACACTGTCCGGCATCACGAGGCTTGCCGAGAGATGCCGGACAGTGATCCCGAGGGACGGATTTTTCTATCCACCCCCTCACACCCATATTGGATTCTTTTTCTTACATACCTTCCATTTCTTAAGGCGGATTTTAAATGCTGCAGTCACTTCGATTACCAACGTCCGCCATATTGTGTTGACACTGCAGGAATGTTTAGTGACGTCACGTTACGTGCTGTGATGTCAACATTAACGACGGCGCATACGAGGTCGTAATCAACCAGTGCATTTATCAAACATGCGATTATATTCGATTTTGGGTTGGAACACCAGGGTCAGAACATAACTTTCAATCCCAGGGTAAAATCACGGATTTCCTTGTCTGTTGTGCAAGAAAGAAGTTTCCTGCATCGGTAAGGGTAGAACAAACTCGGTCTCACGGATTAGAAAATAATTCCTCTTCATGTTCGATAAATCACTTGTCTGGTAAAAATGTGTAATGTCTTTTTTTTTATTTTATTTCTTCTACGAACACAGAGTTGTGCGTAGACGTTAGAACCGCCTTAGTAATGCTGTTCTAACGTAGATGGGGGAATTAATATTCACCCCTTTAACTGTCACTGTGAAGTGACTGGTCATCACGAAAACATGTCTATTAGTTCTGACCCCCTTGAAGCCGACTTTTGAATAGTAAAAGTGGGGTTTACAGGGGTAAACATCATTTTTCTTATTTCTGCTCAAAATATGGATTGTGGGTACACGTTAGAACCGCATTATTTCTGCTCTAAATTATAGATTGTGGGTACTCGTTAATCCACAATCTAAATTTTGAGCAGAAATAAGAAAAATATCACATTTTTATTTCATTTGTTTTCGGCGGTAAAATTGACAATGAATTTGTATAGGAGTGTCATCGTAATCTACATAAGGGTGCTTGTTAACGTGCGGAAACGAGCAACCGTGGGATCAGCAGCACCAAATGACGGGGCTGCCTTTCGTTTTCGATCAAAACAGTGACTGAAGACGCAGCTTAAAACCACGACTGTAGCACAGTTCTAACCAAGTACCGGAATCTATGTTTGGACCATAAACAAAACAGCTGACAGATCATTTTTCCGTTTGAACATGCAACGTACCACTATACGTTTTAGGTATGTTAATACCGTAATTACCTGTATATTCGGGACAGACAGACCTGAGCAAACAGTGTAGTCCCAGATCATCAGGGTCTGCACGGTTTGCCACTCATCCAGCTATCTTTAGACACAACGTCGTGTAGTAAATTGTACTTGTTCAAATTTTAGAGCAAGTAAGGTAAGGAGTTGAGGTGTCCAAATATTTAGGGTGATTACGGTATTATGCACCTTTAGATTTTTCATTACTACTCAGAGCTCTAGATAAGAGGGAGTAAAGGGTATTTCAGCATTGAAATTTTGAAAATCAGCATTAAAATTTAATTTGAGGGGTAAAATACTCAATAAAATTTTGGATTTCAGCATTGAAATAAAATTTAGGGGGTAAAAAATGTCACTGAACTTTACTGTTTTAACAGAAAGCAATTTCTTTTGTAAGCAGTAGCATTATACTATATCAGAATGGGTTCCACCCTGCACATTAAGAGAAAATAAAGCTTGGTCTTTCATGTGAATTGTCTGCTAAGCAGACAATTCACATGAAATTCCAACCTTCATTTTATCTAAAAACCAAATTTACCAAAAATAGAATTTTGTATGCTACACTTATATAGTGTTTGGTTCTTTGAAAGTTAAGCATTGCAAGTGGGCATTTAAGTATTAAGTTTTAAAGCAGGGGGTAAAATACTCATTGTACCAAATTCTTATCTAGAGCACTGACTACTAGGAAGCCAGTAGAGACTAATCTATATCAGCAGCTTCGAAAAAACTACATTCTGCACTAAACTTATCACTTATTTTGATAAAACACCTGCGGTTATCATTACAGCATCTAACACGTATATCAGCAAACATTTTAATCAAACTAGTAACAGCATTGGTGGGCTTTTGTGACTCGTTAATTACATGCCGGTTGGTCAGGCCTCAGATTCTATGACGGTTCCAGCGTAAAAGCTTGCTGAGAATTAGAATTTAAATTTATGTAATGTTGGTGCCAGTTTTCTGTCTCCGGTCGAGCCCATCGGAGACTAACTGTTGGTTTACTTTTGCTCCAGCATTTCAGCGGTTTCTTGCTGACGAGTCCTCACCGTTGTTTCATCTCTGTGGTCGTTTGATTTTTGTGTTCTCGGAGATGTTACACTGATGAGTTAGGAGTTATTATATGTCTAAATCGCGACGAAGTAAGAGCGAGGATTGTGTATGTGTATCGCTTATATTCTTTTGTTTTTGGATAGCCAATTGGCCTTTTTGAGGGAAAGTAACTGTCGTTTTAGCTGTTCGCTATTGATGCTTCCATTTTGGCCTAGTTATTTAATGTTAGTGTTTCATTCCTTTTAGTGTTTATTTATTTATTCCAAATATCAGTCACCATACATATATACATAATAAAGACATATATGACTCGAATTGGGCGTAGGCTTGGCCTATATTTGCCCTCTCCGTGGGTACCACAATTGACAATTCCTTTTTGTGCCTCTGATGTGAGGTGTGGGATAACTGTATCGATTCCTGATCATTGCCTTCACATCTATTGTGCTGTAGCAGCCGGCTCTTTTAACGAGTGCGGGTAGAGTGGTTGGCTTTTTCACGAAGTTAAGCAGCGGAGATCTGGATGGGTGACCGCGTGACGTCCCGGAAAACGCTACACAATAATCAAAACCCGGGAACGACCGATTTATCGCACGCTCTCAAACTTTCAATACAAATATGAATTCTGGGTTTATATGATGATAACTTTACTCCAATAAAACAATACTTCTATTTTCGTTTGTTTTCACCGTTGTTTAAGTTACAAGGCTAGCTGGTATAACGATACTTTTCATAACAATGAAAGAAAACGTAAAAGTAAGTAAATGAACCGTTTCCAAGAATTTTTCATTTCGTTTGTACGAGTCGTCATAGTGAATGATTGGTAGTTTTGTTTATATGTGAAATTAGAGTGAGTATCACATGTATAAGTCCGTGAAATGAACACACCTCTAAACCACACTTTATATAGAGAAAAATGGGGTTTACAGGGGTAAAATTATTTTCATATTTCTGTTCCAATGGATAGCTTGTGGGTACTCTATAGAACCGCCTCGATGAGGCGGTTCTAGCGAGCACCCACAACCTATGTTTTGAGTATAATGAGAAAAAATGTCACAAAATTTCATCAGAAAAAATATCGTTTTGGAGATATGTTAACCCTTGTTCTGCTGAATATTCATATATGCCACACCCACTACCAAATATCAACCAATCAGATTACTTGATGCAAATTATTGCAATAAATTCACAATCTGAATGGCAAACAATGTAGATCCTGATCAGATGGCTTCGTCAGAAGCCATCTGATCTGGATCTACATTGTTTCAAAGATAAGGCATATCCGGGATTAGCAGGACAAGGGTTAAAATGCAGTATGTCCAAGGGATGTGATATCGTAATGTATTTGGAAGCATTGGTACGAATACAACCCACCCATGAACAATTTTGTTATTCTACTTTTCAATCCTATAACTACATGTACATATTTTCGCATACTAGCAAACATTGTAGATCCTGATCAGACTACTTCTAGAGGAGAAGTCTGATCTGGGTTCACGCAAACAATGCGGGCCCTGATAAGAGGGCTCCTGGGTCCACACTGTTTGCAAAAATGACTTTTAAATTTACCAGAAGACGACAAACCAGAGAACAATCGTTATGACTGGCATCTTATGGGACCAATCATATCTTCTCTTGTTCCAACCATAAAGAGATGTTAAATTTCGACCTCATTTTCTAAACGTAAGATTCGTTTGGGAGTCCGAGACCCCATATTCAGAGGGGTTCGAGTCATGGGACAACAAACAGGAACTCACAATTGCTAGCTCCTTTTTCAAACGACCCGGTAAAAATCAGGTCTGGAGCATAATCATACGGGAAAAGTTCGGCCATATGAAATCAAGGGAACGAACCTGTACTGGCAGTTTTCCAGGTAGCTTCCAGAATTACGCTACTTGACACCTGTTTTAAAGCAATTCGGCTATAGTCGGCAGTTTTCGATGAATATCGGTTGTGACCGTTAATCCTTGTCTCAGACAATTGCTTAAGGGTATTACAGTGGCATATTTGTTTTAACTAAATATGATGATTTATTGGTCCATATATAATACGGATTAAATTGCTTTTCAAATATTATAGTATTGTAAGGGAAAGTGTTTGTTTTATGCCGCATTTATAAAATAACCTAATGCCACTTTTATTTATTTATTTAATCTATTTATTTTATTATATTTATTTTTTATTAATTTTTTTTGCGAAGTCGTTAATTAACGAGTCGTTAAATTTTTTATCATTTTGTACAGCAAAAAAAAAGTGCGAATAGGGTTTGCATCAAATTTGCAAAAAAGTTCCTCACATTTTCCAGTAGAAATACAAGAGTATTAGGTACCTATTGAATAGTTAACGTTTGACCATTAACGAGTTCATTAACCCATTCAGTATACCAGGAACACCTAAAAGGGTACCTTGGCAAACAGTGCAGGTCCAGATCAGATGCCACAGAACGCGGCGTCTGATCAGGGCCTGCACTGTTTGCTTAAAGTTCAGCACAACCTGACACCCCTAAATTTTGAAATGGAGTCCTGCTGTATATAATGTGGAAGATTCCATTTGGTACAAAAAGGGTTAACTTACGCTGCTTTGAACAACTTGGCCTTGATGATCAATGTGTGTTAAGTAGAACGTATTTGACTCAATGTTAAAGTTTTGATAGTTTTGAGACGGATTGACAAACGCTACTAAGTACAGTTGCTTTGCACTGCTGATTTCCACGTGCCTTTCACTGGTCTGTTTGAACCCCATCATTGAGACTGCTCTAACGAGTACCCACAATCTATGTCTTGGACCAGAAAGAGCAAAAAATGTATGCCCCTGTTAATACAGAGCGTGTTTTTGAGGGGTTCTTCACGTGATGGGAAACGGCTATTTTAAGCCGCACGTCAGAGAGCGAAAGCATGTGCAATGTACTGGTTAACCGCTTACGTATAAGCCTGTCAAGGAAAAGAGTGGATGGGTAAACTGACCGGCTAAAAAATGACCTAAAATAGTGTTGACTGGACCGCTAAATTCCAATACAAACAAAAGCTCTGCAATAAAGGGGAACACAGTAAGCAAACTGTTTCATTTTTAATCATTTCATTTGACAACTAATCGGTTTTTAATCCGTTGAACCCATACTGGTATAACTTAACCCTTTTTGTACCAAGTGGAATCTTCCTCCTATAGCAGGAGTCCATTTCAAAATTTAGGGGTGGCAGGTTGTATTTTCTTCAAAACCTATTTGGAAAATGGTTGAATTTTTGTAAAACAGTGTGATCTGGGCCGACTGATCTGGGCCTGCACTGTTTGCCACGGTACCCGTTTAGGGGTTTCCATTCTGAAATGGGTTAATCACGATTAGCAGTGAAATATTTGCATATCTGAAACACTCGTGAAAACTATGACGTTTTCAACGCACTCGTTAGAAAAGTTTCTTTTTTTTTTTTTTTGCACGAGTGAAAAGTTTTATGTTTTCAATACAATCGATGAAATTATATTTTTGGTATTTACCAAAAAAAAGTAAATACATACATTAGGTTAACAAGTCCGTGAAATGAACACCCCATAAACCCCACTTTGTATAAGGGAAAACTTGGGTTTACGGGGTATACACTATTTTGCGCTCATTGAAGCGGTTCTAACGAACACACATAACCTATGTTTGCAGTATAAATAAGAAAATTATCACGGATTTTCATCAGAAAAATAGCTATTTTGGAGATATGAAAAAAAATGCACGTTGACGCGCGAGTGTGTTAATTCTTGCTCCAAAACATCGATTGTGGGAACTCGTTAGGACCGCTGTAAAAGATATATCTTGGAGCAGAAAATAGGATACTTGATAACTAGCGAATAAGATTATATGACAAACACCAGACCAACCTGGAATCTGCACAATCTGATCAGAGTGTTCATTGTGCGTTATATGGATATATTTCGTTAAAATAGAAAGACTTAAATTGTGCTCAACCCTTTTTCTTTTTTTTTTTTGTGGGGGGGTGGGGGGCTGTGTTGGCTCAATTCTAATTTACAGAAGCTTAGGGGTGAAAGGAAAAGCGTTAACTGGACCGAGTCTACAGAGAACGTTTGTCTAAAGATTACCTAACATAAGTTTGTCGATATCATGTCAACAATTAAGGCTTCCGGGCCATAAAGCGATTAGTTTGAATATACACACAGCGCATGTCAACTCTTATATTCTATGCATGTATTAATTGATGCCTATTAATCGAAACTTTGTTGAATACTGTTTAGCATTAAAATATATTTTGATTTGCAACCCTGACAACACATTACAAAACATGCCTGTACAACTACACAGTAAATTTTATTGCCGAAAAAGAGAAAATTTTAAGATGAAAAATTGAGAAATTTTCTGTTGCTCAAAATATAGACTTTGTAACGAGTACCCACAATCTATATACAGGGTGGAAATAAGAAACAAGGTTTACCTCTGTAAAACCCAGCTTTATAAAATAAAAGTGGGGTTCAAGGGTTCACAATTATATAGGCGTGTTTTCGTGATGATTATTTTTCTATGTGTAAATACATGCAATTTATCCCAGAAAATAATATTTGAACCAGGGCACAGTACTCCCTACAATTTACGTGTGCCCAGCAAAGAATCACATCAGCGTGCGCATCCTAGACTTCTCTTGCCGCATGAAAAAGCATTGGATCTTTCGCACAACGTAGGCTCTGATCAGAAAAAGTACCTAAGGGTTTTAAGTAGTATTCCCACAACCGGCATGATTGGCAGTAATTAGTAACAATTGCCAATTAAGCATGTGTGTGAAGTACCTGAAAAATAAAAATAAATAAATAAAAAAAAAAAAAAAAAAAAAAATCACCGAAATCAATATATTTTTGCTAGTCAAAAAAAATCAATATGTTTTTTTTTTTCTTTCTTCTACTTCTTTTGTAAACAATATGAAGTGTTTGTTAATTGCGCATCAGTCACATGCAGAAAAAATATATGAAACAGGAAAAAAAAATCAAAAACAGTAAATATATAAATAAGACGAAATAAAAATAAATTTATTTCAGCATTAAATGTCATTAACAAAAATGTTTTCAGCAGCTCACTTTGACATTCGTCTTGAACCAGCTAAAACCCGGAAATTTCCGATTTAATCCGATGATCGCGTAATATGAGAACCGATAGCTATAAATAGATACATTGAGGAGAGACGGCTAAAAGTACTGAAAATGGCAAGAAAACAACCTGAAAATGACCAACTTTGTTTTTATTTGATCTTCAATTATTTAATACTGTTGGAAAGAAAAATCATTTTTCTTCAAGAATCTAAAGTCACATTTTTAACAACGTATTTTATAATTTAATTACTACAGTATAAAAACAGACACCCTCGTGAGTTTTTGCTAGTTTTCTATTGAAGTAAACGAGAGGTTCACGAGACGAAGGGTCCTATTTTCATTTCAAAATTGACCAGTTTAAATTTTATTTAAAAAATATAAAATTATAATCAAAATTAAGATAAAAGATTGAATTTTTATAATTTTCAATCACATTTTCGTTATCTAGCCTAGTATTTTTTCAATCATGTCTTAGATTCACATGCCCTATTAATTTCTATACACTTTGTCGCGCGGTTTAAATCGGACACAGGTAATAGGCGGATTACAATTGTCCCACATGTAGAATTCTCTCCCGGGTCTTTTGCCCTGGGTCGAGGTTAAATATGTTGTAGAAAGTGTTATCCTTTCACGCCTACGGAACGATAGAATGCGTAACCATTGGGTAAGAACATTCAGCAATTAGAGCGACATCCGGTGAGGAATTAGATCGCCGAAAAAGGTAAAGAAACTTTGCATTTTCGGTGTTTTATAAGTTATATAAATTTTACGAGGAAGCTATTTAAAAAACGGGGAAATTACATTCAGGAGCCCATTGATATCGGCGCCTTTGGAGTAAATACCAAATCCCGTACTTCACGCATTTTTGCTAAATTGAGTTTCAACCGAAGCCTTAGAAAAAGCGTGGTTTTTCGCGGTGTTTGTTGCCTTTTATTTATTATTGTGCTTTGCTACAGTTCAGCTTATTAACATGCACACACAATAAACATATATGGTTATATGTGTTATGGATATTTTGCTTAAGAAATAGATCAGCTCTAACTGTGATTTGTTGAGTAATAAATCACAGTTTGGAGGTCAGTTGTAAAGTTGACAAATCACGAGCGCGTAGCGCGCGTGATTTGTCTACTGACAACTGACCGACAAACTGTGATTTATTACTCAATAAATCAAAGACTAGAGCTGATCTATTTCGATTCTAACACGCTGAAAATCGGCAATAATGTTGTTGTTTCCTTCAAAATCTCACAACTTTTCGTCATTGTTAGAAGAAATCCCGCTAAAATTAACGACTGAAACACATGCATTAACATCCTTTTCTAACGTTTTCGATGCGAGAAAATGACGTTAGACCGTCTAACGTCAAGGAAATCTACTAGTGACGTCATCAATTGGCAGTTTTAATGACGTCACTTGTCACGCTCTTCCGAGCCGTGATTTATTGTAGAATAAAACACAGTTGTTTTCCATTGCCTATATAGGCGCGCTGTGTTAGAATTGTCAATGCAGCACTAGCGAGAAATCACCACGGAAAAGGTCGAAAATGGTTGGTTACGCATAAGATCTATAGAAATATAACAATCATGAAAACGATGCGGATCGGAAGTGTCAGTTCTGCTCCAGAATGTTTTAAAAAGAATTCCAATCGCAAACGACATGAAGATGTAGTTCACCGCCAGATAAAGTTGCACACTTGCGAAACATGTGGAGATGACTTCGCAACAAAGTATCAACTGCTAGGACATAAAATGGCTGAGCATACAACACCCAAACTAAAATGCAGTCCCTGTATGAAAGAGTTCACCTTAAAGAGCAGAACTGACACTTCCTATACGCATCGTTTTCATGATTGTACCTGTTATAGATCAAAATCTTCAGGTCGTTTGCGATTGGAATTCTTTTCGGTACAAACAATTACACACTGTTTCTTAATTTTTGTTACGAGACATTGGTTGTTGGTACTCGTTAGAACCGCCTTAATGAGGCGGTTCTAACGAGCACCCACGACCTATGTTCTGATAAGAAAAAAAAGAATACTTACGATAAGATGCGCGACCGGATGTGCATGCAGAAAATAAGGTCTTGCAATATCTCTCTGCATCCCAAAACTCATCAATCTATCCCTTGTTGTTTGTAAGTGAGGTGTCCATATTCAGTAAGTGAACATTTTGCCTCGGTGAGGCTATGCATAGAAAAATCAGGCATTACACAATCTCATTGGTTAGGTCTTGTCAATATACATCTAAATGTCAAATATTATCAAAAACATTCCTTGCCGTATTAAAGTTACATGCCTGTAATCAGTTTGACTTTCTTTTGCCTTGGCGAGGACATTTTTTATAAAGAAATCCGGCATTAAACAGAATCATTGATGAGGTCTTGTAAACATATATCTGCTTGTCAAAAATGATATAATAATTCCTAGCGGTTTGAAAGTTATACGTTCATATCAGATAGTGAAAATATTTTCTCGGCGAGGCTATTAACAAAGAAATCAGGCATTACACAATTTCGTTGGTTAGATTTTATCAATACCTCTCTGGATACCACAAATCAACAATAATTTCCAAGCTGTTTAAAAGCTATACTCCGTATTCAGTTTTTTTGTACGTTTTGCTTCAGCGTGACAACTTATAAAGAAATCTGGCATTAGACTAATTTGTCGGGTCTTGTCATTACATGTACCTACATGTATCTTCAAAATTTTCAAAAACTGACCACGGACGGATGGACGGACGGACTCACTTGGTAATTATAGTCCACACAGCGCAAGTCGGCCTCGCTTTTCTACTGGTCGTGAAATTACAGTAAAATTCCGCTATTAAGATCATGTAAAATTAAGACTTTGTTTTCTACACCAAGTGTATCCATGTTAAGAGACCAACTTTAGGACTGGTCAAAAGTGGTCTTAAAGACCACTTCTGGACAGTCCCAAATGTGGTCTTAATGTAGGGATTTACTGTGTATCAAAATTTTTCATCAAACAACTAACTGGTTTTGGAGATCGGAAAAAATGCTCGATGCCACACGGATGTGTGATCGTAATGGCATCATAATTTTGGTGTGGTTTAGTGTTATTACCAGATATACTATATTTTATGCTATAGAATTAGTTTAAACCAATTTAACCAGAGTGAGAGTGAACTGTATCACCGTCCAGTATATAGAGGATCTTACATGAGTGTTCATGTATTATTGAATTTATTAAACGAGTTGAGGAAAAGGGATAAAATGCGAGGCTTTGCCGAGCATTTTATCCGTTTTCCTCAACGAGTTTAATAAATTCAATAATACATGAGCACGAATGCAAGATTCTATTTATCATATGACATTTAAAACGCATTTTATTCACGATTATTGACAAAAATGTCATTATGCCGTCGTTAGTAAACGCGACGTCGTTAAGGACGTCGTACATGTAACGTTACGGGACGTATCTAGCTTATTTGCATATTTAATCCACTAGTGGATTATCGAAAATAATACATGACGTTATTACACTCTCAGACGCGACGTCATATGATAAATGTTTTTACTATTGGACGGTCTTTGGTCTGTGTATATAATACTATGCATTTTGGAATCCATCCTTGGACCTTGGTATATCCAAACCAGTGTTATAAAGAACCAAGCGAAAACAAAGTTAATGTGTTCTTTATATGTGTTTGTTTACATATTATTAAAGTCATAACAATGATTGAAAGGCGGTATTTTTTTCCATATCTGACAGTATCATATCTCTTCGGAAAAAAACAACAACAACAAAAAAAAAAAAAAAACAAAAAAAACAAGAGGGCCATGATTGCCCTGGATAGCTCACCTGATCAATAGGGTAACAAGTGGGCCCCGGGTAGGGCCGTAATTGACCACAGGGCTATAATGTGCATAATGTTGAGGGAGGTCTAAAAAGGTGAAGGTTCATACCAAATATCAACAAAGGCTGTAATTTGAACAATCTTGGCAAAGGTCCACTAGATGAAGCTACACGCCAAATATCAAAGACCCGGGCCTTGCGGTTTCAGAGAAGAAGATATTCCCTACATAAGCCTATGTAAAACCAAATGGCCCCGGGGCGGGGGCATTTTTGGCCTCAGGGCTATAATTTAAACAATCTTGATAGTGGTCCACTAGATGAAGCTTCACACCAAATATCCGAGACCTGGGCTTTGCTGTTTCAGAGATGATTTTTCAAAGATTACCTCTGTATATGTCTATGTAAAACCAAAGGGTCTCGGGGCGGGGACATTTTTGGCCCCAGGGCTATAATTTAAACAATCTTGATAGAGGTCCACTAGATGAAATTTCACACCAAATATCAAAGACCTAGGCCTTGTGGTTTCACAGAAGAAGATTTTTAAAGATTTTCCCTATACAAGTCTATGTAAAACCAAAGGGCCCCGGCGTGGGGGCATTTTTGGCCCAAGGGCTATAATTTGAACAATCTTCGTAGGGGTTAATAAAATGAAGCTTCACACCAAATATCAAAGACCTGGGCCTTGCGGTTTCAGAGAAGAAGATTTTTAAAGATTTTCCCTATATAAGGCTATGTAAAACCAAAGGGCCCCGGGGCGGGGGCATTTTTGGCCCCAGCACTTTAATAATGTGAACAATCTTGGTAGGGGTCCACCAGATGAAGCTTCATTCCAAATAGCAGAGACCTGGGCCTTGCGGTTTCAGAGAAGAAGATTTTTCAAGATTTTCCCTATAGAAGTCTATGTAAAACCAAAGGGCCCCGGCGTGGGGACATTTTTGGCCCCCACACTATAATTTGAACAATCTTGGTAGGGGTCCACTAGATGAAGCTTCACACCAAATATCAAAGACATGGGCCTTGCGGTTCCAGAGAAGAAGATTTTTACATATTTTCCCTATATAAGCCAATGTAAAACCAAAGGGCCCGGGGCCGGGGCATTTTTGGCCCAAGGGCTATAATTTGAACAATCTTGGTAAGGGTCCACCAGATGAAGCTTCATACCAAATATCAAAGACCTGGGCCTTGCGTTTTCAGAAAAGAAGATTTTTACATATTTTCCCTATATAAGCCAATGTAAAACCAAGGGCCCCGGGGCGGGGGCATTTAAGGCCCCAGAACTATAATTTGAACAATTTTGGTAGGGGTCCACTAGTTGAAGCTTCATACCAAATATCAAAGACCTGGGCCTTGTGGTTTCAGAGAAGAAGATTTTTTAAGTTTTCGGTGAAAAAAAATATATTTTTGGCTCCTGTGACCTAGATGTGCAATGGACCGGAACCATTTGAACAATTTTGAAAGGGGACTACCTAAGGATCATTCCTGTGAAGTTTGGTCGAAATCCGATCAGTGGTTTAGGAGGAGATGTCGTTTGAAGAAATTGTTTACACACACACGGACGCACGCACGCACGACGGACGACGGACAAAAAGTGATCCCAAAAGCTCACCTCGTCACTACGGGACGGTGAGCTAAAAAAACAAACAAATGTTTATTGATCTCTTATACGGTGTATTCGATGGACAGGGTAATGAAACAGTTTATTTCATGGCAGCTAGGAGTATAGTCAAAACTATTGCCCCTCGGTATTGCGGACGACCTGATGCACTATTGCCCGAGGGCAATAGTGCATCAGGTCGTCCGCAGCACCGAGGGGCAATTGGTTTGACTATTGACTACACTACGAAAGACCATGAACTAACTGTATATTATTTGACTGGTATAAGCTCTGACAGCACTGCTTGGTCGATTGTCTCTGAGTGTAAGCTGAGAAAATGGTTCTGAACGGGAACAGACTGTCATTTAAGCCTTAAATTCCTGTTTTGTAAGCAAGTAGTGTGGACCCTGATCAGACGCTGCGTACTGTGGCGTCTGATCTAACATACACTGGTTGTTTAACTCAGCACATGAATCTTTCTTTCTTTTCTTTCTTTCAATATTCACAGTGTAAGAAAAAGATAAGAATAGGTTCTAGAAATGAACCTCTAAGAGTGATAAGACTATTGCGGATATTTTCTATAAAAAACCATTTCGTTGATTTCCTACAAATCAATGATAATCATGTGGAAATCAACACAGGAAAGCTACTGTGCTTAGTAACTTTGGGATCGACCAAAATTTTGATTCATAAAGAGATTGCATTCGTAAACTAAGAGTACATTAAAGATTATATTTTCTTCCATGGCGACGATAAATGACATTTCTTTGGAAAATGTATGTAAAGATTAATTTATGAGAGTGGTCATTTCATACGGAATTTATTTAAGGAGCATCGGGCCTATTTCATCTATTAAATATAAAAATTACCACGAATGTAAGATTGTGTTTATCATATAATGATTTTGAATAAGATTTTATTGCCGAAAACAGGGTTGTCACGCACAAGTGCGGTATTGTCATTGTTTAAGAAACAAAACAGGTCTAGCAGTGATTACATGCATCACTGTTTTGAGATCAGTTGTAAGGCAGATCAAATCCGAGCGCGTAGCTACTTACAAATGACCGACCGGCCCCCGCCCATTGGGGCTTGAAGAAATATATGGGCTGCATGATGCTTCCACGCAGAGCTGAATCCGACCAGCACACGAGTACTGGTAAACCGCTTAGAGGATCTAAGCCTTCCCAGGCAAAGCGGTGCGCACGATTCGGACCGTCCATGCTTATAAATCCTATTGGTTTCATTTGGCAACAGGGCTTGAGATGTCATTTCATCTCAATGTCGGGTAAAAGTCCCACTAAATTGGAAGCAACGTCTCCAAAATGACCTTTACAGTGTTGACGGGGACGTTAAACCTCAAATCAAACAAACAAACAAACAAACAATTGACCGACAAACTGTGATATATTACTCACATAGCTGATCTATCTCGATTCTAACACACTGAAAGTCGACTTAATGCTTTTGTTTGCTTCATATTCTCTCAACATTCCTCCATTTTTGAAGAAATCCCGCCAAGGTGTCTGACTGTTTCACATGCAGTTTCCAGTTTTTGTAACGTACTTAATGCGTGAAAAAGACGTTCCTCCGTCTATCGTCAAGGAAACGATAGATGACGTCGCAAAACGTCATAAAACGGCGGCTCTTCGCGTCACGCTTTTCGCCTAGTGATTTGTCACTCAATATATCACGGCTACATGTATATAGGTGACCAGTGTTAGAATACGACATGGCGTTATTCGCTAAATAACAGCGACGTCATTTGATAAGATACATTCCATTTGTATACTTCAAACATAGATTGCAGGCCAAAATCATAGAATACACTCTCAACTTGGCATCACATTAGAAATTCTATTAATTGACGACCCTGGAATACACAAAATGACCAGCATGCAGACCGCTTCTTCATCTTCAGAGTCACAAAAGAAAATACTATGTCATGTGTGTGTGTCCAAACTGTCTTGTTATTTAACCTTTACCGCTCTTTAGGCTAACTCAGCAGACGACAAGTTGATGATAGTTGAGCCGGCGCATGACAAAACCTACAATAAGACCTGTGCTATGGTCGAGGACTCCGTTCAGTCGGCCCGTCAGGTCACTGACACTGAGATGAAATGACATCTCAGGCCCTGTCGCCGAATGAAACAAATAGGGTTTATAAGCATGGACGGTCCGACCCGCACCGCTTTGCCTGGGCAGGCTTAGACCCTCTAAGCTGTTAATCAGTACTCGCGTGCGGTCGGCTTAAGCTCGCGTGGACGCAACATGCAGCCAATCTATTTCTTCAAACCCCGATGAGCGGGGGCTGCAGACAGGTAAGAGACTGGAGAGAAAGTGGTCACTGAATGGAAATGTTTAAACTGCAGAAAAAATCATTACGAAAACATGCCTATACAAATGCATTGTAAATTTTACCGCCCAAAAAAGAAGAAGAAGAAGAAGAAGAAAAAAAAAACAAAAAAAAAAACGTTAATTTTCAGATGAAAAATTACTTATTTCTGCACAAAATATTGATTGCGGGTACACGCTAGAACCGCCTCATTGAGGCGGTTCTATCGAGTACCCACAAACTATATTTTAGAGCAGAAATAAGAAAAACAAGGTTTACCCCTGTAAACCCCAGTTTTACTATTTAAAAGGGGGTTCAATTGGGACAGAATTATACAGGCGTGTTTTCGTGATGAAAACTCCTTCAACTCTTACCTGCTGCAAGGACAGCAGACTTTGCCAAACAGTTTGACGCTCTGGTGACGCAAGATACCATTCCGAAAACACGCATATTCATAAATATTCAAATTTTACCAGCAAAAATTAAATTTCCAGAAAAAAATCTGATATTTTTCTTTTTTTTTTCTGCTCAAAATGTATATTTTGAATAGAAATAAGATAAATGATGTATACCCCTGTAAACCCCAGTTTTACTCTGTAAAAGCGGGATTTAAGTGGATCAAAATTATATAATAGATCTGTTTTCGATATGCGATCTTCTACAGATTAAAGATGTGTTATATAAAGTCATTAGAAGTGCATCATAGATGCATACATCACCATGAGTAAAACTATTGCCCTGAATTATCGCTAAATACGGGGGATGTTCGAAAAGCATTGGTTTTTGTCCTCTAGTTTGATATCCACGTGGGATACGATCAAAACCAATACATACTTGTATGAAGCTATTCAATATCTACACAATGGTGTATAAATGTACATGTTAGACTAAGTGTAAGACATAAAATTTGCCATTTGAATACACGCAGTCATTGACCACTGCAGTTGGTAGTAATGTCGACTAAAAGGATGAAACCAGTGCTTCAGCTGAAGTGCACGACCCGCCGGATGCTTTTAGCTTTATGAGTGTTACAATATATGGGTATGGCCGCCATTTTGGTCATGTGACCTGGACCTAAAACGGTTCCCCCAATAAATGCGCCCGATCGACAGGAGCAAAAATATATCTTATACTTTAGTACTGTATTCTGAATCGTTTGCAGGATAAAATGCATTCTCACTTTTCCAATACAAAAGCATATGTGTCAAAGTTTGACCTAGGCACAAAGAAGGTCAAGGTCAACCCAGGGTTACCATTTTAGCAATTAATGATGGGCCTACGTCCCAGATGCTATTTATCAAGTTTCGTGGACATCTGCCCAGTGGTTCTGCAGAAGATTATTTTTGAAAGGGTTTTTACCATATATGGCTTGGCGGCCATTTTGGTCATGTGAACTGGACCCCATGAGCAAATTTTGGTATCCCCCATCCCATAGAGGCTCCATATGAAATTTGACTTCAATGGGCCCAACGGTTTCCGGCGAGGCTATACTAAATGGAATAGAATATTTCGCAATTTCATTGGTTAGATCTCATTGATATCTATCAGTATGCCAAAAATTGTTTAAATATTCCAACAAAAGCGTATGTGTCAATGTTTGACCTAGGCACAAATAACGTCAAGGTCAACCCAGGTTCACCATTTTAGCAATTTATGATGGGCCTACATCCCAGATGCTATTTGTCAAATTTCGTGGAAATCTGCCCTGTGGTTCTGGAGAAGACTATTTTGAAGGATTTTTATCATATATGGCTTGGCGGCCATTTTGGTCCTGTGACCTGGACCCTATGAGGAAATTTTGGTTTTCCCCATCCCATAGAGGCTCCATATGAAATTTGACTTCAATCGGCCCAATGGTTGCCGAGGAGAAGCAGTTCGAAAATTTTCACATTTTTCGCCTCGGCGAGGCTATACTAAATGGAATGTAATATTTCGCAAGTTCATTGGTTAGATCTCATTGATATCTATCAGTATGCCAAAAATTGTTTAAATATACCAAGCGGTTAAGTCACTATCACCAATTTTCACAAACGGGTTACGAATGGACAGACAGACAGACCATATATGGCTTGGCGGCCATTTTGGTCATGTGACCTAGACCCCATGAGCAAATTTTGGTTTCCCCCATCCCATAGAGGCTCCATATGAAATTTGACTTCAATCGACCCAACGGTTTCTGAGGAGAAGCAGTTCGAAAATTTTCACATTTTTCGCCTCAGCGAGGCTATACTAAATCGAATGTAATATTTCGCAAGTTCATTGGTTAGATCTCATTGATATCTATCAGTATGCCAAAAATTGTTTAAATATTCCAAGTGGTTAAGTCACTATCACCAATTTTCACAAACGGGTTACGGACGGACAGACAGACTGACAGAATGACAGAATGACAGAATGACACGGTGATTTTAGGGCACTCTTAGAAATCAACCGACTTCAGTCGGTCGCTTTTTCTGCGGGTCGTGCAATACGGGCTTACATGATCATAGCCTGCTCAATACTTGGTTGTTCTTTGAAGAAGCTGATGACTGAAATTTCTACAGCTTTTGGACCTTCTTGTGTGTCTAACGACACAGTTCGGCGATGGAAAAAGAAATCTGAGTCTGGTGTAGAGAACATCAACAATGCACCGAAATCAGGTAGGCCAAAATCTGCATCTCGTAAAGAAATCGTTTCCAAAATAAAGGAAATCATTGCAAGAGATGCCAGATTTTCTGTTCGTGTTATTGCACGAAAGGTAGGCAAATCACTATAAACGGTTCACCTTATTGTGAAGAAGCTTTCGAAAGTCAGAAAAATTTCTGCTAGATGAGTGCCACATCTGTTGACTAAGCCACTAAACACAGCAAACGCCCAATATTTTGCCAAACGTTCTTTGAGTACAAAGAAGTTTTTGTATGCAAGCTTCTTCTCTGGTGAAGGAGTCGCAATAAACGTGCCGGTGAAAAAGGGCAAAAACATCACAGGAAAGTACCACAAAGACGTAGTACTGAAGTCTTCTACCGTAGTCTTCTAATTGACAATGCAACCGCTCATACCTCCGCAATAGTACGGCGTTTTTGAAGAAAGAAAAAGGTAATTGTTCTGCCTCACCCCCCCCCCCCCCCCCCCCCCCCCGTATTCCCCAGACCTTGCCCAATGTGATTTCTTTTTGTTTCTGAAATTGAAATCATTCCTTGCTGGGCGGAAATACGAGTCCCGACAGACACTTGGATCTGCCAGTACCTTAGTACTGTGCCCAAATCAGCGTACCGTGACGCCTTTAAGAAGTGGTTACATCGGCTTAAACTTTGCATTTCTAGCCACGGGGTGGACAACGAGGGCATGAAATGAGCACTTTTGGGCTGACTTGAAATTTGAAGTCTCCAGATGGAAATAAGCAATTCTTTTTTAACCTCCCTCGTATCTGTTATTTAGGAACTTTTAGGGGACGCAAGAACAAGTGCGAATCATCCATGATAAACGAGCCATTGACGTTCGATCCGTTCGTTCAACTGTTTGACGCTTATGGCCCACAATGAGGGTTGACGCGTCGTTACATGTAAATGTAGAGCGGGAAACACGAAATCACCATCATCAATCCATTCGTTGTCACTCTGGAGACAGCCCAGGATCGGCAGAGAGCTTAGATTTGTACTGAAGCAAGAAGCTCCTTGACTGAAGTCTCTGGTAAAACTGCGGTGAGCTGAGAATTCGCTGGCCGTTCAAACTTTTGCAGAATTTTACGTCATACTGATATTAATGTGCATATACAGTAAAATTCCCCTATTAAGATCACTTAAAATTAAGACTAAATCTGCTTTAAAAACTTATTTAGTAGGTTGCGGTTATTCTTTCTTTGATTTCTGCATATGGTCTTAAAACCACTTTTGAACAGTCTCAAAGGTAGTCTAAATATAGGAATTTTACTGTATATTATGGAGAGATGTCTTGAAATTCCAGCGTTGTATTTTAGTATTAAAATCATTCTGATATAAAAAAAAAATTGGGTACCACATAAATGCAATAGGAGAAACGACACGCGTGACAGTTAGCTCTCCCTTTTTAATTGCAACCAGCGGGTAAGGCCTCTAGCTCTATGACGGCTCCGGCCTCAAGACGTTTGAACAAGTCAGTTAGTGCCTGATGCTCTATATCAGATCGGAATCGCGGCAGCCCAATTGTTGTTTTTCTAATGCTTCAGCATTTCAATTAATCCATGCTGTGGAGTCCTCATTGTTGTTTCATATCTGAATTCGTTACAGTATTAATTCTGTTTAATTTGAGGTTTAACGTCCTCGTCAACAATGTAAAGGTCATTTTGGAGACTTTGCTTCCAATTTTGTGGGACTTTTTACCGACATTGAGGTGAAATGACATCTCAAGCCCTGTCGCCCAATGAAACCAATAGGGTTTATCAGCATGGACGGTCAGACTCGTGGGCACCGCTTTGCCTTGGCAGGCTTAGATCCTCTAAGCGGTCTACCAGTACACGTGTGCGGGTCGGATTCAGCTCTGCGTTGAAGCATCATGCAGCCCATATATTTCTTCAAGCCCCGATGGGCGGGGGCCAGAATTCGTTACAGTATAACTGAGCTTGAGGTGGCATCGTTACATGCATTTTATGTTAATTTTCACACATGGGCCGTGACTTTGAGAATAAATTATGAAATATATATATAACACCGTAAAAATGCAATGAAAGAAAAACACGACAAGAAAAAATCAACAATAAACGACAAGGTTTAGCTTTATTTTCTAATAATGCGGGATTTCCCATTGTTTGCATTTATTGCAGGAAAGCTAATCTCCTTGATTATGAGCATTTTGTCAATATTGAAAACTGCGACTCGTGAGCTCATCAGACATCCAAAGGTCAGCGTTATTAATAAGAAGAGGCGTAACTTAGTCAGACTGCTGAAAGCCAATTATAGCTAATACCAATACCCACATGCATTGTTAACCCTTTCAACCCTGCAGACGAATAAAAATGCTTCTGCAAACAGTGTACACCCAGGTGAGACGGCTCATATGAGCCGTCTCATCTGGGTGTACACTATTTCCCTTTCTGGTAATGACTTTGTCCAAAGTCCCTCATAGACAACAGTGGATATGTCTACATTTAATGATGGCCGTCTCCATTTTAGATACCCAAGGATGAAAGGCTAAGATCGTCAAATTCCTTTCTGGCTGAATCCAATTTTGCCATGAGCACGTGAACGTTCTTCCACGAATTAAAGAACTGACAACACTGATTGGTCGATTATCTCTAAGTCTAATCTGCGAAAAATTGTCCCGAACGGAGACTGGGACTGTATCGCTTCATCCCTACATTCCTGCATTTTAAGCAAGCAGAGTAGATCCTGATCAGACACAGCAGGTAGACAGTCCAAGTTATACGGATAACTCTCATTTCACGGCACTCTGAGTTCATAGCAACAAGAATATCACGACTACAAATAACGATTTCATGTACCTGCGATTTGCGCGCGGATAAACAGTTTTGGCCACGTTGACAATCGCAGGAAGATTATTAATCACAAAGTAACATTGATATCCTTAGAACGGCCGAGCTTTTGTGACATCATGGCTGAAATGGGGAGAGGGGAGATCGTTTCAACCTGGAACCTGATCTTTAGGGCCAGTTGGTCTTGTCTCGCCCATTTGCTTTAGCAAACTGAATGTCCTATTCGGTATGATAAAATAAATCTTTCTGAGGACCTCAAAGGTCATGCGCGCAGGGTCACACTTTGCTCAAACATGCGCATGGACTTTTTCTTCTTTGTTTTTTTTTTCATTCCAATGTTTTCCTTCTTACTATCTCTTTCTCTTATGTACATTCTTCTCTCTTTCTTCTTTTATCATGTTTATCGGGGCGTCTTCATTGTGGCTGCACTTGATTGATATAGTCAGCACGTCGTCGCAGAAGAAGCTAAAAATGAAACTTTCTCGGGCTGTTGTTTCGTCCTTTTGCCTAGTTTTGGAAGCTTCTGGTCCTCATCTCTTAGCTAGCTGATATGCATGCTGCGAACAGTTGTGGGAATCAGCCCTATTAAAAGGCTGTTTAAAATGTGAAGGAACTGGGATCGTTCAAAAAGTGTTGAGCATCAATTACGAAGAAATACGCTATGGTAGTCGAAAGGATATAAAATTGAACAAAAGATCAAAACATCAAAAAGGTTTTGTATATTCTGGCAGCCTACCCCAGCTATTTTAATCGTTACATACATACAAGTCCCTAGGTTAACCATTTCACCCCTATGTTTCTGAAGTGTATTCTTCCATCTTTGAATTTGGCTAAACCATTGTACATGTATGCTAGTGGACACTTCCGTTGCTATATGTTGGACAAGTCAATTTGTCATATAAGGGGTGTCAGGCCTGTTTTTTTTTTTTTTTTTTCGTTTTTATTATATTTTTAAGTAAAATCCTGTTAGCAAATAGTGCAGACCCCGATCAGATGCCGAGTTTTGTCGCGTCTCATCTTGGCCTGCACTGTTTACCAAGGTTCTCCTGTAGGGGTTTCCCGCATGCAATGAGATGATGTCATAATGTTTGATTAGAGGTTTAACATCCAAATCAACACTATTTATGTCAGTTTGGAGACATTGCTTCTGATTTTGTGGGACTTTTACCCGACACTGAGATGAAATGACATCTCAAGCCCTGCCACCCAATGCAACCAATAGGGTTTATATGCAATGACGGTCCAACTCGCACCACTTTGCCCGGACAGGCTTAGAACTTCTAAGCGGTTTACCAGCATCCATGTTCGGTTTGTTTCACCTCTGCGTGGAAGCATCATGCAGCCCATTCTATTGCTCAAAGCCGAATGTCAGAATGGTTTGCTGGATACTACAGTCGACTCAAGTCAGTACACGGATGGCGCCTACTGACCCCATTTAGAAAACACATTCCTGTGATATAGTGCATTCTAGTGCATGTCTCCAAAACGGAAAATTTTCTGATGGAAATTTTTATTATTTTATGCTCAAAACGTGTTGTAGGTGCTCGTTAGAGCCGCCTCATTGAGGCGTTCTATAGAGAACTAACTATGTCTTGGAGCAGAAATAAGAAGAAAGATGTAAACCCCAGTCTTGCGGCCCCCGCCCATTAGGGCTTGAAAAAATAAATGGACTGCATGATGCTTCCACGCAGAGCTGAATCCGGCCGCACACGAGTATAGGTAAACCGCTTAGAGGATCCAAAGTAGAAGTAAAACAAAGATCAGGAATTGATACAATTAACTTACTCCACCCATAAAAGACACCAAAGGGAAAGAAATAGAAACATTAAGCGACCAGACCATAATGGAAACCTAAACAAAGGAAGGCCCTAAGGACAGTTACTTTCCCACAAAATGGTCATATGGCCATCCAAAATTAAAAGACACAAGTGATACACACAGTAAGTAACAAACAACAACATAAATAAATCGCCACAGAAGAGCCGCCTTGGAACGGTCAGTGAAAGATTTCCACTGGGGGGGGGGGGGGGCTTAAATCGATTTTACGTGGCCACAATCCTCGCCCTTACTTCCGTCGCGATTTAGACAAATAATTTGTTCAGTCCGCATGAAGGCCTCCTAACTCATCAGTGCAACATCTCCGTGAACACAAAAAATCAAAGAACCACAGAGGTGAGACAATGGTGAGGACTCGACAGCAAGAAACCACTGAAATGCTGCAGCAAAAGAAAACCAACAGTTAGACTCCGATGGGCCCGACCAGAGACAGAGCATCAGGCACCAACCAACATTACCTTGAATAAGATCTCTCTAATTCTCAATAAGCCTTTACGTTGGAGCCGTCATAGAATCTGAGGCCTGCCCGGGCAAAGCGGTGCGAGTCGGACCGTCCATGATTATAACCCTATTGGCTTCATTGGCCGACAGGGCTTGAGAAGTCATTTCATCTCAATGTCGGGCAAAAGTCCCACAAAAATGGAAGTAATGTCTCCAAATGACCTTTACAGTGTTGACCGGGACGTTAAACATCGATTCAAACAAACAAAAACCCAGTCTTCTCTATATAAAGTGATGTTTAGGTGGGTATTCATTTCACGGACTTACGGCAAAGTATGGGTGTTACACATATAGAAACGGAATGAGGGGGTTTGCTGAGTGCCCACAATTTAGTTCTTTCAGCGAATATAAAAAAAAATCAGCATACTCTTTTAAGCCGTTCTTTTCTCAACTTATGCATGTATTCAACAGGCTAACACATCCGTACAATACTATACACAAGAAACACTTGAAAGAATATTACACAGTTTCTTCCCAACGAGTACCAAAATTTCATGATTTGGCGCAGGTTTAAGAAAAAAATAAATATTCTCCTGTAAACCTAACTTTTCTCTTTCTGTTGTTTTGCTATTTCCTTACGAAAACACGCCTATACAAATACATTGTAAACTTTACCTCCGAAATATCGAAATTGTTTAGATGTTAAAATTGTTATATTTTTCTTAATAAGGTTTACCCCTGTAAATATGGTATAAAGGGGGTCAAAATTATATATGCATGCTTTCGTGATATAGCAGCCATATTGTTTTCATTTAATCAACAAACTAACCAGTTTTGGTAAGACAAACGTAACTGCGTCTTATTGCTAAAAACTCACATAAAATGCTTTCGGGAGTAGGTCTTTGGTACACGGATACGTTAACATGGTGCAAGGACTTGTCATCTACTATTTTAAGTCATATGCGTGCTATTGCTAAAAACTCACATAAAATGCTTTAGGGAGTATATATCGTCTAGTGCCTGCGGCATAATATAACCATCTCACAGACTGGCATTTTGTAGATCATCTGATAGCTGACGGCCAATACCTTCAGTGCCTAGAGGCGTAACTTAGTCATTCTGATAAAAGGCAATTAAAGCCAGAATCGATATAACGTTTCATTGAAGGATTGATTCGGAGTGGAAGCTTTAATAAAACTCCCATTTTGCATAAATACGGGCGATACGCTTAAGCTTTGGCGGTATTTGAGAAGGCATTAGGAGACTTTTTCAATCAATTTTGGCAATTGATTTCAATGATGAATCTTGGTAAATGATTCTTGTTTCTATTTGTTTCCTTTTTAACATGGCAATATGTCAGTACAAATATTAGAAGCAATCTGCAGTGCACGAAATTGGCATCGGTTTGCTTTAAGTGAGCTTGTGTAATAGTCTTTTATCATATTACGTCGTTGATAAGCAGTGGATAACGTCGTGTAATAAAAATCGTATGACCACACGTGTAACAACACTTTGGCGGGATTAAGTAACATCATGGCGACGTCCATGTCAACCATGCATGTTTTGTGGAAAATTTGTCAAATTCAAAGGCGATGAAATCCAATTTAAAGTGATCATATGATAAACAGAATCTTACAATCTTGGTCATTTCATATGAAATTTATGAAACTCGACGAAGGCTCGTTTCGTGAATTTCATATGAAATTACCACTCGTGTAAGATCCTCTATTTATCATATTACGTCGCCTTCGTTTAGTGGATAGCGTCATGTCATAAACATGCTATGACATCACAAACATATAATAACTCATCAAACATCGGTTACAGATTAAATGGCCTCCCAAATTATCTCCAGCTGTGCTGAGGTCCATTACGATAACACAACCGTGCGACAAAGTGCATTTTTTACATTCCAAAATGGCTAGTTTTGGTGAAAATCCATGATTTTTTGCTTATTTATGCTGCAAACATAGGTTATTGGTGTTCGATAGAACCGCCTCAATGAGGCAATATATTTCAATGATGAATCTTGGTAAATGATTCTTGTTTCTATTTGTTTCCTTTTTATTTTTTTATACTCAAAACATAGGTTTTGGGTGCTCGTTAGAACCGCCTCAATGAGGCGGTTCTAACGAGTACCCACAACCTATACCTTGGAGCAGAAATAAGAAAAGTAATGCATACTCCCGTAAACCCCAGTTTTCTCTATATTAAGTGGGCTACAGGTCGGTCTTCATTTCACGGACTTGTTAACGTGATGGCCAGCTGTGCTGAGAACGAAGCAAAAATTCTTAGAAAGTGGAGTAAAATTATACCTGTCAGTATTCATCTGCATGCCAAAATTATCAAAATATTCCTAACGGCTTGAAAGTTATACGCCCATGTCAGTAAGTGAAAATTTTGCCTCGGCGAGGCTATTAATCAAGCTAACTGACATTAGTCAATCTCATTGTTTAGATCTTGTCAACATACATCTGCAAGCCATAAAATATCAAAATATGTCCTGTGGTTTAACGGTTATATGTCTGTTTTTAATTTGAGAAAAATAGTGCCTCGGCGAGGCTATTATAAAGAATCTGGCTTTGGATAAAATTGTTGGTTATGACTTGTCAATATATATCAACAGGCCAATTGTGTTTAAAGATATTACCACCGGTTTGAAAGTCATTGGCCCATGACTGTCAGTGAAAATTTTGTCTCGGCGAGGCTATTAATCAAGCTATCTGAAATTAAACAATCTTGTCAATATACAACTAGGTCTAGGTCTTGTCAATATATATCTACACGCCACAAATTATCAAAATATCCCTTGAGGTTTAAAAGTTATATGCTGTAATCAGTTTGAGAAAACTTTGTCTCGGCCAGCCTATTTATAGAGCAACCCGGCTTTAGACAAAATCATTGGTTAGGACTTGTCATTGTAAATCTCCATGCCGAAGATATCAAAATTTTACTGCCGGTTCAACAGTTAAATGTCCGTGTCAGATCGTGACAAATTTTGCCTTGGCGAGGCCAATTTGTTTAAGAAATAACTCTACAATACCATTGTTAGATCTTTTTATTTTTCTATGTGCATTCCAAAAGTTATCAAAATATTCTAAGTGGTTTTAGAGTTATACTCCGCAATCATTTTTTTTTAAATATTTTGCCTCGGCGCAGACTCTTTGGTTATGTTTTGTTATTATCTATCCGTATGCCAAAACCTATCAAAATATTCCAAGCGGTTTGAAATTTTCAGCGATGTTTACAAACATCATGACGCCGTGTTTGACAATGCTGTATTTAGAAATCCGTTGAAATATCTTCGGGAATAAACTTAACCATCACGTGAACATGGCCGGGAAATGAACACCCCCTAAACCCCACTTTATATAGGAGAAAACTAGGGTTTAGGGGGTATCATTATTTTTCTTAATTCTGCCACAAGACATAGGTTGTGGGTACTCGTTAGAACCGCCTCAATGAGGCGGTTCTAACGAGAACCCACAACCTATGTTTGAAGTAAATATAACAATAATATCAAATATTTTCATCAGAAAAGTAGCCATTTTGGAGATGCGAAAAAATGCACGGATGTGTTATCGTAATGTTTTAAATCGCTAAACGATAAGCAGAATCTTACATTTTTGACCACTTTATATGACGTTTTTAAACACAAAGGGAACAGAAACTTGACAAAAAGCAAAACTATTTCATAGGAAAACTATCATATGGAAGCAAAGTAAACAACACACATGCCATATGCATAGAAAAGCTTGGGTCAAAGAAGAATAGATATATTGTGTTGTGTTAATCGATGCTCAACCCTATATGAAGCAACAGGCCTGTCCACTTTTTTTCATTTTTCTTAAATGGTTACATCAGCTGTGTCCCTTAGAAGTAAATCTTAGGCATTTCTGTTTTCTCTGGAACTCATATTTCTAGATTATTATTATTACTTTTTTTGGTTTTGGTTTTACGGCCCTTTCAAGATTATTTCACTGATATCGAGCCGATCGTTAATAAAAGGTGGGCGAAAACCGGAGAACCCGGAGAAAAACCAGCGGACCTTCCGTTGTAGAACTTTGCGTCTCACATGTGAACCAAGCCGGGCACGAACCACCGTATTCCCAAATTAGAGCATAGATAAAGAAACGGCAGATCCAACAGCACATCAGATTCTGTGCATTGTTGTTACATTCATCTCTGCATCAAAATTCACTTTTAACCCATATACGACAATGAAGTTTTCCACCTGAAAAGATTGGGGTAGTCCATTTCAAATTATAAGGGTGTCGGGTTTGTTTTATTTGCGGAACGTTTTACAAAGCTCATTATGAAAACACGCCTAAACAAATACATGCAAGCTTAACCGCAGAAAAAATGAAAGTTATATGATAACTACGAGTACCCACAATCTGTATGTTAGAGCAGACCGTGCTTTAGAAAAATAAGGTATACCCCTGCAAAACCCTAGTTTTACTATATAAAAGTGAGGTTCAAGGGGGTCAAATTAATATCGGCGTGTTTTTCGTGATGTGAATAGATTTGAAGCAAACAGTGTAGACCCTGATCAGATGCCGCGTTCTGTGGCATCTGATCTGGGTTTACACTGTTTGCCAATGTCCTCAAAAATGGGACGCTAGTCATATATGTGTTAAACATTTACATTCGTAGCGTAGCCGCTTAGAGGATCTAAGCCTGCCCAGGCAAAGCTATGCGAGTCGGACCGTCCATGCTTATAAAACCTATTTGTTTCATTGGGCGACAGGGCTTGAGATGTCATTTCAACTCAATGTCGGGTAAAAGTCCCACAAAATTAGAAGGAAAGTCTCCAAAATGACCTTTACAGTATTGACGGGGACGTTAAACCTCAAATCATTCAATCAATCAATCGGAGCCTAGCTTGAAACGTTCAGTCGACGAATTGTTATGATATATCAAAACGAGCTGGGGTTGGTAACTCGAAGCCATCGTAAAACTTAAGAGCTACTTAAGACATACTTAAGGTGATCACCGTAAACTTTATGGTCTCGTTATGCCGGTAACTGAAAACCTGTCGTATCGTTTCCATAAAGTTGCGACCGTCTTACCACTTACGATTTACCTGTGTAATTTTTAATCTCGTGCAAAGCGCTTCGGAAACTTTTGTAAGCCAGGGCATAGCAAAATAAAATAACGCTTAACATCTTACTATAAATGATAATACCGGGGTTTGTTTAACAACAAGGCAGCCTTGTTGGAGCCTTTTTTTGCCAGAGAAGGCTTGGGTAGCGGTATCATAATAGGCAAGGTTCTAAATAAACTATGGCATGAGAAACAATGACACAACTGGCGACCCCTTCTCTACATTTCCTCCTGATATGCCATGCCTGAGCTCATATTAGCATCAATTACTTGAAAGTGTCTTAAACAAATTGTGCAACAGCCAAAATATATATCTTTCAAAAATGGCAGAGACAAAAATTACTTGGTCCCTTGAGAAACTTTTTTGATCGCTATCATTACATAAACTTACTTGTGCACGAAAAAGGTGTGAAGTAGGAAGCGAGAAATAGGAAGTAGAAATAGGAAACAGGAAGTGAGCAGTCATGACCGCCATTTCTCGAAAAAAGACCCCTACCCCCTTTCCCCACGTGTTGGATAAAATATGGGATTTAAACATGGTGTCTCGAGGAAGGTTTTGAATAACAGAATTCCCACGCGAGGAATCCCATGGTCCCTTGAGAAACTTTTTGATCGCTATCATTACACGAAAAAGGTGGGAAGTAGGAAGCGAGAAATAGGAAGCAGAAATAGGAAATAGGAAGTGCGCAGCCATGACCGCTATTTCTCAAAACAAGACGATCGTGGTCAGTAGTACACTTATTGTACAGGCTATACTATCTTTTACCTTATTTCTTTTTTTCTTCTTTTCTTTCTTTGTTGACCCGACTATTACAATCACAAATAAACAGCTCGTACATAATAATTGCGTACGCCCATCGGGGCTTGAAGAAATATTTGGGCTGCCTTATGCTTCCAAGCAGAGCTGAAACCGACCACACACGAGTACTGGTAAACCGCTTTGAGCATCTAAGCTTTCCCAGGCAAAGCGGTGCGAGTCGGACCGTCCATGCTTATAAACCCTATTGGTTTCATTGGGCGACGGGGCTTGGGATGTCATTTCATCTCAGTGTCGGGTAAAACTCCCTCAAAATTGGAAGCAACGTCTGCAAAATGACCTATACAGTGTTGACGGGGACGTAAAACCTCAAATCAAACAAAACAAAACTACATATATACATGTTTATCGGAGATGTATAGATCTTTGTTTACATGTATTTTATACAGGTAATTCTGCTAAATATAGCATATATCTGCCTTAATACAATACCATACAATACATGTATCGCATATCATTACTAAAAGAAACCCCGTGTGTCAAGAAAAAAAAGTAGATAGGTGTACAACTTCTTTTCTTATGCTTCTATGTAGTGTCTGTTTCTTTCGCAATAGTTAAGATGAGGTTACGGCATGCCTGAGTTGTCCGTAACTTTACGATATGGTTAAGTTGTCTCCATAAATTACGGTACTAATCGCTACGAGGTGATTAAGATATACTTAAGGTCGTCGTAAGCCTTAAGAGAGCTTCGAGTTACCAACCCCTGGTTTACAGTTGGGCATTAGAGTGGCCTGCGTAGGTAGATTTAAAAACAAAATTCTCGTGCGTCGATTCGGCGGGACTACTTGCAATTTTTAGGCTTCCAGTCGACTAGCTAATTTAACAGCTAATTCCTCAACTGTCGTTTACTTTCGAGCTTTGACAATGATTAATATGAAAAGTATAAATATGATTTTATTCCAGTAAATGTCTAAGACAGGATTTTTACATTCAGTGTACGCACATCAGGGGTTTGAGAATGGCCATTTTTCAACCCTACCGGTACCATCAGGTAACCGAAAAATACACAAATTTCATGTTCCTCGCGATTAATCTCACCTAAATCATCACATCCGGCATAGATTCATCTATCCACATGAAAATTTTTGCCAAAATCGGTGAATGACCATTTTTTGTGCCATTTTTTTCTGACCACTTCCGGCCTGAGTCACCATGAAAATGTGTAGAAGACCGTTTCCATCTTTCCAAAATGGGCCCCAAAATGTCAGCTTCAGTTAAATTTATGAAGAACAACTACAAAATTCCTCTCATAATTCTTCAGCATGTTGATTTCAAGTCTTGTGATATAATACTACATGTATATCTCCTTTAAAAGAAGTAAGCCACACAAAGTTTGTTTGCAATTTAACTACTGGTGACACGTCAATTCATCAACAATATGTCACTGCACTGAATGTGAATGTGTAAACTTTCACTTTGTTGTGACGAAATCAGTGACGTCAAGAAAAAAGATGACGAATTGAATCAAGTGAAAATTGCTCTCTCTCTCTCTCTCTCTCTCTCTCTCTCTCTCTCTCTCTCTCTCTCTCTCTCTATCTGATCGATGGATTGAATTAAAGTCTGGATACTTCTGTTTTTATTCTTGTTGAAAAACAGCATTCTCTCTCTCTCTCTCTCTCTCTCTCTCTCTCTCTCTCTCTCTCTCTCTCTCTCTCTCTCTCTCTCTCTGTTGGATTCAAAGTCTGCATATTACCGTTACTTTTCTGATTGAGAACAGGCAGTCTAGCCTCTCCCTCTCACTCTGTCTCTGACCGATTGACTGGATCAAAGTCTGCATATATATGCTTTTTGTTTTTGTTTTTCTGACTAAGAATTGGCATTCGTCTCATCTCTACCCCCTCTCTCTCTCTCTCTCTCTCTCTCTCTCTCTCTCTCTCTCTCTCTCTCACATATTTATGTAAAGCATAGATGGTGTATGTAAGTAATTGAGACACGCATGCGCGAACTGCTAAACTTGAAGCAAAAATAGCTCTCAGTCGACAGCAGATTTCCCAAATAAAACACGCTCGCGACAACTCCCACTCAGCCGAATAACGGACTGATATATGTCTTTGACATGTATGCAAAAAATCAGCCGAATCTGGAGGTGACCATTTTTTGTGCCATTTTTTCCCAAGGCGGGTATCACAATATGGCGACGTCAAGAAATCGGGTGGTTCTGTTAATGAGGCGTCTGCTCCGTCAGTTTAAGATCTCATGTTCTCTGCCTTAATTTAAAGGCTTAAGAAAAGACGATTCTCATTAGCCGTCTTTGTTTTTTCACCATGTCCCATCTCGGACCAGAATATTGAGGGCACAAAGTCACCGGAAGTTCGAAAGGTTTTCTTCTTTATTTTTTTCTGACAAAATATAGTCCAAAACGGCGGAAGCAGATTGCGAATAAAATCATAGCAACAGCCCTTGGTGACGTCCTACTGTTAATAACACAGAATAACAACTACACATAACAAGTCGGTTTATAAAAATATAATTATTATACTTTGACAGATTTAGGCGGTTAGGCCTTAGTGACCTACTTCAAAGGTTGATAGTCATGAGCCCATTTATATACACCGTGTACATCACGTGAACAAGTCCGTGAAATAAAGACCCCCCCCCTAAACACCACTTTATATGGAGAAAACTGGGGTTTATGGGAGTAAACATAATTTTCCTTATTTCTGCTCCTTAACATAGGTTGTGTGTACTCATTAGAATCGCCTCATTGAGGCGGTTGTAACGAGCTCCCAAAACCTATGTTTGGAGTATAAATAAGAAAATATATCACAGATTTTCATCAGAAAAACAACAACTTTTTTTAGGTATGAAAATGCACTTTACAAACGGATGTGTTATCATAATGTATACATTTTAGGGTAAAAAAAGGAAAACAACAAAACAACAACAACAAAATGGCTGCAAACACTGCATCATGCCCGCCACTACATTTACACCAAGCAAATGCCATAAAACTGTTATAAAGGAATTCAAATTGAAGGTGCATTAGTCTTTTCCCAAGTTAAGTTGACATGAAATTGAGTACATGACTGAGATGGCCTTTTCAATGTTCAAATGGCCATAGCTCCAAAAGGAAGTAAACCGGTTCTTATTTTCTGCAGAACCCCTCATGGTACTTAACATTTGTTTGGATTTTACGGATTTACAGAGTAGATACAAGTATATCACGATTCGTTCACGTGAAAGGGTGCAGACAAACCATTTCTGGCCCGAAATTGACAGTTATTGGTAAATTAGGTCAATGTCAACAAAAGCAAACCAAACCTTTGGTAGGTAAATGCTATATTGTACCAAGTGTGACCAGATTGCATTGACTCGTTCATGAGATAGGGTGCAGACAAAGCATTTTTGGTCGAAAATTGACATTTTCTGGGGCGTGTGCCCTTGAAAATTAGGCCAAGGCCATCAAAACCTAACGTGTGTTTTCCACTGTTATTGTGATGTAACCATGCAAGTTTAGTCAGAATTCATCAATAGGTTCAGAAGATATAGTGCTTCAAACAGACTACATGATAGAAATGGTAATGTTTAAGGGACAATAACTCCAAAAGTAGGAAAATGTCGATGTCTCATTGTGATCTACATGATGTCTGTGATGTTTAATAAAAATATCTCAAATGGTATCAGAGTTATGGCGCGGACACGAAACGATGATAGAAACGGCTGTTCAATGTTCAAAGGGCAATAACTCCAAAAGTAGGAAAATTAGAGTAACTGTCATAGTTCATATGTTCTGTAGGTCGTCTCATGGTGCTCTACACATCGACCAAGTTTTGTTTCAGTTTCAGTTTTCTGTTTATTCAGAAACTCCAGGCGTACATGTTGTAAACAACAAGGACATCTAAACTAACTATTACAATAAGTAAACATTGGATAATTAAAACACATTCAACATAATTTCAGCTAAAATCGGTCATGGCAGGAATAGCAAAATATCTCAAATGGTATCAGAGTTATGGAGCGGACACGAAACTATGATAGAAATGACTATGTTCAAAGGGCAATAACTCCGAAAGTAGGAAAATCATAGTTACGGTTCATATGTTCCGAATGTCGTCTCATGGTGCTCTACATATTTGTGAAGTTTCGAGAAAACATCCCAAATGGTATTAAAGTTATGGAGCGGACACGAAATTATGAGGCACACGGACAGGCGGAATGTAAGAGGGTCCACTTTTTGAGTGGCGGGACAGAAAAAGTATCGACCATTGCGAATTTAAGCAACACGTAAGAAAAAGAAATGATTAGTCACTGTGCTGGTCAAAGGTAAACTGGCGCTAGAAGCACATCGGGTTACAGGTCAGTTAAAAATGACCGTACTATATTTAACGTTCATTGAAGTACTGAATGAACAACATCGGGTCACGAGCAAAGTTGAAGTGAACCCCTGTCCATATTTCAATGAATGTTAAATAAATTACCTTTATTACACATATTTACATTTTTTTTTTCAATCCATTTTGACGAAAATAAAATCTGGTTTAAGGCTAAAATTAAACCAAGCAGTTTTCCTATTGACAGTGGAGCAGCATTGTTGGCGCCATAATGTCGCCATCGTCCAATCATTTCAGAGAGAACCATTTTAATTTTCACATCACTTACGTCGCGTAGGTCAGTGTATTCACTGAAGTATGAACAGCATTACGTCCCAATATCTAACTATAGGGAGTTTCGTTTACTATATTGGTAATTCAAATGTTTCTATTTTAACCTTATTGTTAATATACTAATGAATATGTATGTTCTGCGTAGATAATTTGCATCGGATCTGATTGGCCAACTGAAACCTGAAGCTGGTTATTAATTTGTTAAATTTAAAAGTATTGTTTCGAACAGGAAGAAGCATCTTGGATCTTTTATGTTTACTAAGAAAACACCGCTGAGAGAGAGAGAGAGAGAGAGAGAGAGAGAGAGAGAGAGAGAGAGAGAGAGAGAGAGAGAGAGATTTGTGATTTGTCTTTTTTTTCTGTTTCAAACATCTATGTATTGTGGTGCTGGTAGAACCGCATTAGTCATCAGGTTACCAAGACATAGGTTGTGGATACTCGTTTCCCCAATGAGGTGGTTTTAACGAGCACCCGCAAGTTATGGTTGGAGTGTGAATAAGAATAATCACATTTTTTCATCAGAATATGACCTACTTTGGAGACGTTAAAGAATGCAATATTTTGGTATGACTGTGTATGTAATGGATGTGCTTTAAATGGATTCCCACCACCTATGTATGCACATGAATAAAAAAGAAAGAAAACAACAAAACAAACAAAAATGCCCTTGTAAATCCCACTCATCACGAAAATACGCCTATATAATTTTGACCCCCACCCCTTGAACCCCACTGTAATATATTAAAATTGGGATTTGCAGGAGTAAACCTTATTTTTCTTATTTCTGCTCTAAAATATAGATTGTGTCCCGGTTCTAACGTGTGCACACAATCTATATTTTGAGCAGCAATAAGAAAAATATCACACTTTTTCACTGTAAAATATTCATTTTTGGTCAGTGGTAAAGATTACAGTGCATTTGTATAGGCATGTTTTCGTAATGAATAAGAAAGAAAGAAAACAAAATACCCATGCAAATCCCACTGTTCGCTGTACAAAGATTATTTTGGGCAAAATAAAACCAAATGGGCAACTTCATTGTTCCAGAACTCTATTTATCTCATGTATCGACTTTAGTTTTACGACACTTCCTATGAGGAAAACAGATAATTTGATTTTGTAATTAATCCTTCGTCCAATTCACTGTAGATGCCAGAACACACGCAATGTTCAGCCTTTCTTTGATGCCTGTTAAAATAGAGCTCATGATTTTAGGTTTAAACCGATTTTAGATGGACGAAATATAATAATTGTTCATATAAAATGCCCACGTTACTACGTTATTTTTTCTGCAGAAAATAAGACCAACACATTTTCTATATAAAGTGGGGTTAGAAATATATAGGTGTGTTTACGTAATACAACGAGAGAGAGAGAGAGAGAGAGAGAGAGAGAGAGAGAGAGAGAGAGAGAGATCCATGATAGTTACAGGGGCATAACTAGAGGATTTGGAAGGACGGTGACCTTCTTTGACTCCAAAATCTCGGTAGCGCAGTGGTTAACGCGTTCGACTCATGATCGAGAGATTGTGCGTTCGAATCCGGCACCCGGTATCGATGTGTGTCGTTGGGAAAGAAACGTAATGACACTGCCTAACTCCACCCAGGTGTAAATGGGTAGCCACTGCCTCTCTCTCGCGCGCGTGAAAACATCGAGAGCGATTAAATAAGCTTGAAGCTTCCATCTCAATCGAACTAAAATAAATTGGTATAGAATGAAACCTCGGTCACAAGGTGTGCCTTGTGGGCAGGTGCATTATCATGCAAGAGTCTCAGGTGCTTAAGTCCTGTTTTAGAGCAGCGGTTTTGTAGTACTTCATCAATATCTAAGTACAGCATTTTCATAGAGCTCTTTTGGTAAATGTTCAGCCTTTTGACCTGAATTTGCTTGACTGCATCCTTATTAATGAAGAAAATTACATACAAAACATTCTTTACATATTCGTGTTTGTTTGGCAATAGTTGAACGTCTTGCGTTTTTGGATGGCCAAAATTCGGTTGGAACACTTCTGCTATGGTTCAAAATAGTAAACCAATGTCTCATCACGAGTGGCTATATTGTCGAAAGCCTTCTTGCTATATGTTGGATACATTTTCGGAAATGTCCTTACGATTTATATATTTTTGCATTGACTATAGGGTCCTCTTTTTTTCGCCTGTCAGCAGATGGGGTATCCCTCATGCATTTACTTCCCTAAGTTATAAAATGTGAATACCATGATTTTGTACTTACGACAAACTTGTCAACCGGGTCAGTTGCCTCTGTGAATCGGGCATCTTTTTGTAGGATACTGCGATTTTTTCGTTGTTACATTTAATTGTTGTGTAGGGCGACCTGTATGAGCAGCAGCTTTAAGCTCTGTCCCTTAATTTAGCTACCCACCTGCAAATTATACTGATGACATTTTGTCCTCCAAAAGGATATCGCATACCTCACGATGGATGTCGACATTTTATATACTGAGATGCGACCTACCTTTTATTTTGGCCATAATTTCAAACGCACGTTGTGAGCTCTTTTCCTGGTCATTTTGTGTCTAATGTGATGGATACACTAGCCGGAAATATACACTGCACATAGCTCTGTTACGTTGCTAGCAAGACTGTTGATTATGTTACTCTAAAGTGCTCACTCTATTGACACGTGGTGGATTTGAGCAAACATTTTACGAAATAAAACTCCACTTACATTAATTTTGAAACAAGCCTCGTATATAAGTTGTGTCAGCGTATTCTATATGTTGTAAGTTTTCCTGTACTTGAAGCAAACAGTGAACACCTTGATCGGATACAGGTATCTGATCTGGATCTACACCGTTTGCCAGTGCCCCAGATTTGGAGACACTAGGCACACATGAGCAAATAAATTTGTATTTTTAAACATATTCTGCAACCTGCGGGGTCCCTTGTAATTTATTTACCTTATTTGCATTATCTGCTGGTTCCTAGTCTGAATGTTATCACTGTTAGAAAAACAGGTAACCAGACCCCCTGACCTTTAAAGGTCAGGGGGGGGGGGGTCTGGTTACCTGTTTTTTTTTTCAATATTGACAATGTGCAAGCTGGGAGCCAGCAAATAATGCAAATATGGTGTATTGCTCGCTGACTATCATACTGTACCCAAACACTTTAATCTGCGCGCTGTTTAACAGTATTAGTTATTTTGAGACTTGACTGCCAATACGGGAGCAAAGTCCCCGCCTGACAACGATATTTGCACAAGCCGTTGGGCGAGCAATGTGATACCATGCTCCTCGTCAAGAATCAAAACAACATTTTTCATGCTGCAAAACTTTCTCACATTTTGTACATTGTTGCATTTTTTTTTCAAAGAATTATTTTGTAGCAGACGTCGTGATAAAGTACACGTCTACATGTGACGTCATCAAACGCGTCTTTCTGTACGCACTTCGTTGATCACGGTGCATAGTAGAAAACGTTTACGTCATATTAGAAAAAAGAGTTTTATAACGGAAAACTATGAAATAAAACGCATGTACTTAATTATTAAAAATAAATTAAAAACAATGAAAAGTTGATTTTTATTTCATAAACTAGCTGTTGATTATTGCAGTGCATGATATTTTGCTTTTATTTTTCTTCAGCTCTGCAGTAAATCTAAGATGGTGGACATCGCAGTTCAGCGAAAGTGAGCGTTAGACGGCAATAATTTTTGTTCTCGGGGAATATTGATAATAACTGCCCTTGTTCGTCAGTCAAAACAGAAGTGAAAGCAATGCTCAGGAATCGACACAATTACCTCACTACTCCCATCCAAGACTTTAAAGGGAAAGGAAGTCAAACAAAAATTAACATCACTAAAATGAAAACGTCACAGGCGGAAAGCCAAAAGACCAGTTATCTTCCCAAAAAATGCATCACGAAAGCATGCCTATATAATTTTGACCCCCTTTAACCCCACATTTATGCTGTAAAACTGGGGTTTGCAGGGGTAAACCATATTTTTCTTATCTCCGCTCGAAAACAGATTTTGGGTACTAGTTAGAACCGCCTCGACGAGGCGGTTCTAACGAGTACCCATAATCTATATTTTGAGCAGAAATAAGAAATTATCACAAGTTTTCACCATAACATTTTCTTTTTTTTGGCGGTAAAGTTTATAATGCAGCTGTATACGCATGTTTTCGTAATGGACATGACCAAACGGCTATCAAAAATAATAAGATATTAGCAATAAACACAAGAAAAGACGAGCTTTAATAATTTAACAATAAAAACACACGACAGAAGAACCCTCTTGGAATGGTCCGGTTTTTTTAATGAAGTGGGGTGGGGGTGCTTTAAAATATGTACGTGGCCACAGTCCTCGCCCTTGGTTCCGTCGCAGTTTAGATAAATAATTTGTTCTGTCCGCCTGAAAGATTTCTAGCCCATCAGTGCAACATCATCGAGAACATAAAGATCAAATTAATACAGAGATGCAACAACGATGATGACTCGACAGGATGAAATAACTGAAATGCTGGAGAAAACCAACAGTTGGACTCCGGTGGGCTCGACCAGAGAGACAGCATCAGGCACCAACCGACATTCCAAAAATAAATATCTATGAAGTCTTTAGGCTGGAGCTGTCAAGGAGTCAGAGGCCCGACCGGCCAGCGTGCAATTAAAGGTTGAAGCAAAGCTACAACCGTGATTTGGTTAACTACCATGCATGCAGTATGCCGTTTAACTTTTATGTTGCATCCAATCGCTCTATGTTCAAGAATGAACTTTCGAAATCGGGAACTGAAATCATTGCATGGTTATATTTTTCTGAATCACCATAGAATTCAAGTTCCGATAGGCCTTGCTGCAGAATAGATTTATTTAAGTAAAGACAACATTGAATTTTGTTACTAGATCGAAATGACGTCTATGGAACCTAGAAAAAGAGCTTTGCGAAGTTTGTGGTACAGATAATAGCAGTGAAGGCAATGATCAGGAATCGATACAATTACCCAGCACCTTCTATCACTGAGAGATATCAAAGGGAAAAGGAACAGGAACATGAAATAACTTAACCCGAAGGAAAAGATCACAAGCGGAAAGCCCCAAAAGAACAGTTACTTTCCCACAAAATTGCCAAATGGCTATCCGAAATAAAAAAAAAGATATAAGCAATACATATAACAAAATCCAAATATGGGGCTTCGGTAATAGAAGAATCTGCTTTATTCAATTGAAATTCTGAAGGGTAAATTTTACTGATCAGTACATTGAAGTAGGTATTTTCAATGTTGAACATATCATCCAAATATCCACACGTCGCGCTAAAAGCCTCAATAATTTCAGATTGCTTTTCGAAAGGGACATCATACAATCTCTTTCATAATAGATCACGAACAAAATTCAGCTGAAAGGGGTTTGCAATTCGTACCAATCGAAAGTCCCACAATTTGTCTGAATGACTTCGTAACAATATGGAAGTGATAAGAATGATCAGGAATCGAAATTATTACCTCACACTTCCTAATCTAAGACATCAAAGAGAAAGGGACACGGACACAAACCAGCATCGCTATATAAACACGTCACAGGCGGCAAGCAAAACATACAGTAACTGTCCCACAAATCCTATATAAACGTTGTCAAGTAGAAAGGTGAAAGCATCACACACTTTCTGATATGACCATAGCGTATAATTTCTATGCTTTTCAGAAGTGAAAAAAAAACCTTTTGTTATATTACATGCAAGAAAGAGTTATATATGATTACGAGGTATTTAGTTAAAAGCGGTTGATAGATTAAATGCACAGACATGTCTGAGTTTAAGTTTATGTTAAACCTCATTCGAAGTTTAGATTTCTCTCTGATCTTTCATAGACTTTGTCGCAATATTAATTTTAATCATACGCTTTTTGGTGGCAGAAAGACATGAAGTTAATAATTAAGTTTAGTTGTGGTACAAGGACTTTAAATGCTTTGTATGGTCTTTTGTGAAGTTTAGGCAACCAATATAGCGTGTGAATCCTATCTTGGCCTTCTTTAACACATGCAGCAAGTTTGGTGGCTGAATAATAGATATGATCATTAACTACAATCAAAGGCTCTATTTCACTGGCCTTTGTACCACTCAATTCTTGCTGAAGCGTGTTAACATAGTGGAGCCGCCGAACGACGACGACATTGTTTGCGGATTCGTCTGCCGGAGCCAAAACAACTTCCTGTTAAATTCTTGAATACCTGCTCTAAGGTAGAGCCGACAAATTCCTTTACCGTATGACAATATTGATATACATAGAGGATCTTACATGAGTGCTCATGTATTATTGAATTTATTAAACGAGTTGAGGAAAAGGGATAAAATGCGAGGCTTTGCCGAGCATTTTATCCCTTTTCCTCAACGAGTTTAATAAATTCAATAATACATGAGCACGAATGCAAGATTCTATTTATCATATGACATTTAAAATGCATTTTATTCACGATTGTTTACAAAAATGTTAGTATTCCGCCATTAGTAAACACGACGTCGTGAAGGACGTCGTACATGTAACGTTACGGGACGTATCTAGCTAATTTGCATATTTAATCCACTAGTTGATTATCGAAAATATTACATGGCGTTATTACACTCTCAGACGCGACGTCATATGATAAATTCCTTTACAGTATGACAATATTGATATACATGTGGATAACAGCAGTATAGATCATGCAGTATGTTAACTTTATGTCGATTGGCAATCAATCTACCCAGAAAATGGGGCTATAAAAAGCTACATTTAATCTTTTTAATCAGCAGTCTGAGAGGTATTGCGTAAACTTTTAAAGAAGAAAATGCTTTTGAAACCACATTTTCATTATTGAAATGCGACATTTAAATAAAAATAATCAAAGCTAAAAGCAATTCAACTACCAAACACTTGATATACACATGTAATAAATTCCGAAACGCTGGAGCTCCATTAGCTAACTTAAAGGTAAGCAAGGCCCAGATAAGACATACCTTTCTCGAGCTTTGGCGGTTTGCACACCAAATAAGAGCTTAGGAAGACCGTTCCTGCAAACGATCAGATATCCTGAAGTCGTCAATTCATGCATAGGGCATTTCAGGCATTGCTGCACATCAGCCCTATATCGTCAGTTGATTTAACAAGTTTGATGTAACTGACATCAACACGCGTGATAAATTGTTAACTGCTAAACTACGTAATCAGGGTGGTTGGTATGATAAACTACGCAAAGCCTTTTCACAATTTTTTAGACGTCATTCCAGTTTAATTTCAAAATTCAATGTTCGACTTTAATCTCTTCTGCAACAAGGTCTGTCAGAAACCGAATTTTATGGTGACTTAGTATATAAATTCAGAAATATATATAATTGCGATGACTTCAGCCTCAATTTCGTAAAATCGTTCTTCGATACAGAAAGATTGGGCACAACATAAATGTTAGTTAAATGCATATCACGCGGTTGACTACTTTGCTTCCCTCTTTAATTGCGCGCCGGTGGGTCAGGCTTCATATTCTATGACGGTTCCAGCGTAAAGGCTTACTAAAAATTAGAGAGAATCTAATTCTATGTAATGTTGGTTGGTGCCTGATGCACTGTCTCTGGTCGGGCCCATCGGAGTCTAACTGTTGATTTTCTTTTGCTCCAGGATTTCGGTGGTTTCTTGCTGTCGAGTCCTCACCGTTGTTTCATCTCTGTGGTTGTTTGATTTTTTGTGTTCATCAAGATGTTGCACTGATGAGTTACGAGGCCTTCATGGGATTGAACAAATTATTTGTTTGTATCGCTTATATTATTTTTTTTCGGATAGCCAATTGGCCAATTTGTGGGAACTGTCCTTTTGACTTTCTGCTATTGACGTTTCCATTAGGGCCTGTTATTTCATGTTTGGGTTTTTATGCCCCCAACTTCGAAGAAGTTGTGGGGGCATATTGGTTTTGCCCTGTTCGTCCGTCCGTCCTTCCGTCCTTACGTCCGTCCCACTTTTTACTGCATAGCATAACTTTAGAACCATGGGTGCTAGGTTTTTGAAATTTCATATATGGATTCCTCATGAAAAAATAATTGACCCGTGTTTTTTTTCTCGTCAGGATTATGCCCCTTTTTTGAGTTATGCCCCTTTGCAAAAAATACTATGAAATCTTGTAAGCAAGATATCTCAAAAACTGTTTGAGCTATTGCCCTGAAACTTTACATGCTGGTTGGGGATGATGAGTAGATGAACTGATTAACTTTTGAAAAAAATCCGAAATTTTTTTCTTGAGTTATGGCCCTTTGAAATTTTTCGCGTTTTAAGTTTGTAAGCAAGATATCTAAAAAAACTATTTGAGGTTTTTCCCCGAAACTTCACAGACTTGTCGGGGATGATGAGTAGATGAACTGATCAACTTTTGAAAAAAATCCGATTTTTTTTTCTTGAGTTATGGCCCTTAGATTTTTTTCGTGTTTTCAGCTTGTAAGCAAGATATCTCAATAATTGTTTGAGCGATTGCCCTGCAACTTTACAAGCTGGTTTGGGATGATGTGTAGATGAACTGATTAACTGTTGAAAAAAAATCCTATATTTTTTTCTTGAGTTATGGCCCTTTGAAATTTTTCGCGTTTTAAGTTTGTAAGCAAGATATCTCAAAAACTATATGAGGTTTTTCCCCAAAACTTCACAGACTGGTTGGGTATGATGAGTAGATGAACTGATTAACTTTTGAAAAAAATCCAATTTTTTTTCTTGAGTTATGGCCCTTTGATTTTTTTCGTGTTTTCAGCTTGTAAGCAAGATATCTCAAAAATTGTTTGAGCTATTGCCCTGAAACTTTACAGGCTGGTTGGGGATGATGAGTAGATGAACTGATTAACTTTTGAAAAAAATCCGAAATTTCATCAGCCTAAATTTCTTATGTCAGAACCAATTAATGGAGTTTTGCATATGTTTCAATATTGGCAAGTTCTAAATTCTAATTCTTAAATGTTGATTTTAATTTTCGTGCATATATTTTATAACAGAGATAAGTATAAGAAAAGTTATCACCCTTCATTTTCATATAAATATTATGTTTCAAAGACTGACAAAGCCTCCTTGTAATTTTCTTGTGAGTGAGCTTTCAAGCGAAATTTGTACACGTGCAAGCTTCATTATTCCTGCAATCAAAATATTTCCAGTCTCTAGATGTTGGGAGAACACTATCTATGGGATAGATATCAATTCCAAAGCCATTACATACCACACTAAAATCATTTACAATGCAAAGTGACGAAAGTTCGAAAAGCTCATGGTGTTTCGAGAGGAGAGAAAGAACCCAATCACAGTGAAACTGTCCTCCACATGCAAGGGTTCGATTCCAAATGCAGATGAGATCCTGCAACGCATTTCTGAAGGAGAACTCATTGCTCCATATCCACTATACTACGGTTTAGGATTTGATTCAACGATGACCACATACAAATTTGGACCCATAGTTCATGAACAGTATCTTAGAGCATTACAGTTACATGAAAAACACTGGATAAAAGATGCAAGGTATTATGCTTCTTTGTTTTTCGCGGAAGAATAGTTTGTGGAACTTAATGCATGCTTGCTTAAGACAGGTTGCTCGCTTAATAAAGGTGGCCACTAAAACAAGTTTGACTGTATCTCTAAAACTGTATGAGCTATTATCCTGTAACTTAAAAAACTAGTAGGGGGTGATAAATAAACGACCTGATTAACTACAGCTTTTCTTGTGTAATTTCAGCATTACAGCCACATAAAAACAAGATATCTCAATTACTGTTAGGGACAAGCAGTGTTAGGGTCAAGCAGTTGGGGGCATTGTGTTTCATAAACACTGGCTCTAGTTGTTCTTTGGTGTGAGCTGTGGGTTAATTGTATCGCCTTCACTTCTATTTTGAAATGACAAAACTGTCACGGAAAATTAAGGAGCGTCGGAACTAATGTTTTATTTGTTTGTTTTGGAGTTTAAAAGCCCAGTCAACACTATTTAGGTCATTTTGAGCCGGTTAGTTTACCTATCAACTTTTCCTGGGCAAACGTATACGTCAGCGGTTAAGCAGTGCAGTGCACCTTCTTTCCCCCAGAAACTGACAATTGCCTTTCTTGGAAGGGGAAGAGTGACCGAAGAAAAGATCTCATGATCAATCTGCATGAAAGAATGTTGCCGACCCCGGCAGGTGTCGAACCCACATCTTCCTGATCACCGAGCAAACGTGCATCCGACTGAGCTACCAAAGCTTGGCTTCGAATTAAATGTCTCAAGGTCCCTTAAGAAATGGTTGTATTTCTTTTTGCGTCCATTGAATAACATTAGGTCATGAGCAACGTTTACGTTAACATCTTCAAATCGAAGTGTATGGATAGCGTCGTCTCACCAGCAAGGTAAGTGGACCCCTTTGAACTTGCTCATGACCAGATAGTATTCACACTTTAATGAACGTTAAATAAATTACCTTCATTACTTATAATTACATTATTTTCTATCATTATGCGAACAAAAGTTAAGTTAAACATATTCTATTGCCTTTCAGAACAGCAAATGCGGTTAGGACACAAGTTCTACCAACATAAGTTACGGCCCTTCCCCAACACTTTTGTACAATAGTTGAACAATGGCATAATGTACAAAGTAATACAAAAATAACGGAAATGATTACTGGGACACACACACACACACACACACACACACACACACAGACAGAGAGAGAGAGAGAGAGAGAGAGAGAGAGAGAGAGCAGTATGAAATAATTTTTATGGCCAAGTCACGTGCTGTCCCCGCTCATAGCCGACACGACCGCAGCCCATCATCTCTTAAAATATATAAACCTATTTAAATCTCCCGCTTTTATGGTGACTCAGTATATAAATTCAGAAAAATATATAACCTCAATAACTTCAGCACCCTATCGGGCCCATCGGAGTCTAACTGTTTGTTTTCTTTTGCTCCAGCATTTCAGTGGTTTCTTGCTGTCGAGTCCTCACCGTTGTTCATCTCTGGGGTTGCTTGATTTTTGTGTTCACGGAGATGTTGCACTGATGAATTAGGAGGCCTTCATGCGGACTGAACAAATTATTTGTCTTAATCGCGAGAGAAGTGAGGGCGAGGGCTGTTGCCACGTTAAATCGATTAGAGCTCCCCCCCCCCAGTGGAATTCGTTTCCGCTGACCGGTCCAAGGCGGTTCTTCTGTCGCGGTTTATTTTTGCTATGGTTTGTCTTTGGGTGTTTGTGTCGCTTATATTATTTTATTTTGGATAGCCTATTGGCCATTTTGCGGGAAAGTGACTGTCCTTGTGGCTTTCCGCTGTTGATGTTTCCGTTGGGGTCTGTTGTTTCCTGTTTGTGTTTCTTTCCTTTTGGTGTCTCTGATGGGAGCTGTGGGTTAATTGTATCGATTCCTGATCTTTGCCTCCACTTCTACTTTGTGAACAGGAGCATTGTCCTAATGGAACAACACAGCTTTAGTGAGCTTACCGCGGCGCTTAAGTTTAAGATTTCCCCGTAACTGCGTCAGAAGTGAAGCATAGTATGATTGTGTGTCCCTTTTGGAGATAATCTATCGGCAGAATACTATGTGCATGCCAGACAACCGGGGCCAAAACCTTCCCAGCTGATGGAACAGTCTTTGCCTTCTTTGGCGGGTAAAGCCAGGGAGCTTCTATTGGTTCGATTGTTGTTTGGCCTTTAGGGTAAAATGATGGACCCATGTTTCATCCATAGTGACAAATCTCTGAAGAAAGCTAAAGGCTAAGATTAGTACGCATATGCGGCGCCCGGTATGCTTCTGATCAACTGTCAGAAGTATTGGTACCCATCGGGCCGAAAGCTTTCACATTGCAAGATCCTCTGTCAGAATGGAATGTACTCTTTCCTTTGAAATCCCAACGCTACTGGCTATATATCTTTCTGTAACACGTCTGTCAGTCATAACAATATCATGAACTTTATTGACCATTTCTAGGGTTGCAATATTGACAGGCCTTCCAGGACGGGGAGTCATACTCAAGGCTCTATCTGCCGCGCTTATATTCCGCCGCCTACTTTTTCACTGTTGCACATGAAGAGGCATATTTCCCTAGTGTTGCTACCATTTCATTATGAATATCCTCAGGTATTAAACTTTTATGCTAATATTGGATCACTGCTCTTTCACCGTTTTTGTCAATTTTGCAAAATTTGTATGTCTTGTTTACATAGAGTGCTATCTCCGCGATATAAACTGAACAAATGAGACCAGTCCTTGGGGACACGGCCCTGTATAGTCAGAAAATAGTAGGACTTAAAAAGAACATCCCTGCGTACCTCCTTCAATACGAGGCTCACAACACAATTTGTCCGCTATTTTTCAAAGGGAGACGACTTTCGGAACTTCCTATTCGCTTTTCTATCGACCCCTGTCATATGGAAAAAAGGGTCTACTCTTAAGATCAAGAATACGTAAATTGGCTCTCCCATAGAAATTTTTAAAATTATTCGTGAGAGTACGTCTCAACATTCTGCACCCAAACATGCAATAAAATTCATATGTTACCGAGTTCGTTTAGGCGCCCTGACAAAAAACAGAATCATTTGTGTAGAAAGCAATGGGAATCCGACGAAAATTGTCGTATTTTCAAACGTTTTTTTGCCAATAGAAAATAAACTGGTCCATAGAGTGTTTCTAAAAATTGATATTGTATATATGTTGTAGTTATTGTTCATTAGAATCACGTGGTTTACTGCGAGCTATAGCAGCGTAAAGGAGTATTGGGTATGTATAATGGGGCGCATTGGACGGAATGTGTAAACGACGTTTTAGAAGTGTATCGTCAACTTTTCTTTAAGCTGTAGCCTTATACAAAGAGAAATAAGAACATTATTTCTAAAACATCATGCATTAGCAAAATGTCAACAGCCCTTTTAGACGCTAGTTGGGATTTTTTTTTTCTGTATGTAAACACGAGGGAAAACACTATTCTTATGTTCAATGTTTCACAAACATAGATTCTATGTGTCTGTGGGAGAGGTTCGGCAAAAAGTTTTCTGCTTATGCCTACAAAAATGGTTTTAGCACAAATAATGAAAATAATCGTTGGACCACTTCGCCTTGTAATAGGTTGCGTTTCTTGGCTGTTACATTTAATTTAGTGGATTGATCAAGTTATGTAAAACGACCGGCGTATTGGGAACTGTTATTTTGTACTGTAAAGACTATGAATAGACAGCGGGAGTATGCAAACCGATCTCAGTTGTCACACTGACCTCTAGTTATTAAGATAAAATGTAATTACATGTTTAGATAAAGCTTAGCTGCCCCTTGGCGCTTCTTTGTTTGCTATAGTTTGTCTTTGCATATATGCATCGCTTACATCTTTTCATTTTGGATAGCCGGCCCATTCGGCTGTCTGCCAATGATGTTTTCATCAGGTTTAGTAACTCTTTACCGTTGGTCTCTATGGTGGCAGGTATGAGGTAATTGTATCGATTCCTGATAATTGCTTTTCGCTTTTATTTTATAGTCTCTTAAAAAACGTAATTAAAATACATAAATAAGAGAGGTGATAAAGGGTCCATTTCTGCCTCATCGAAGGCATCCGAATATTTCGCATAAGCAGGAATACTCGTACTACAGGTACTAATCCGCACTTATCTGTCACTTCTGTGACGTCACAGCCACTCGCTAGTTTTCTTACAGGTAATACTAGGAAAATGTATAGAGTTATATAGGAGCCCGTCATTTAACTAATAAAATATTTTATTTTCATTTCTACAAGATATTATTATAACCTCGCATTTGATAGAAAAATGTATCTGCTTCATTTTGGTACCAAATTTATTGAAATAAAATAAATTGTAAAGTAGCCCAGATTCTAATGAATGCCACTGGGGTATTTCCCTATTAAGTCTTTGTATTTTACAACAAAAACGAAAATGGCCTTAGTTCAAAGGCTCAAAAGTCATATTTGTTAAAATTTCTCCGTGCGCTATAACCTCTCACTAGAAAGATCTATTTAATATCTATATTCATGTGGTAAAACATTTAGAAAAAACAGTTTATTAAAAGTGGCCCACAGGTTGTAGAAAATAGCTATATTTGAAGTTTCGGATCACAAATGTGTACAGATTACACAGACGCAGGGCTTGTATACACAGGATATTAGAATGAATCGCAAAAAGAAGTTATAAGAATTGAAAATCGGTATCAATATGGATAATATTATTGATAGAATTAGAAAGAATATTTTGCTTTAAGAAAACAAATATACATCCATAATTAAAAACTTTGCACTCATAACTTATTTATTTATTTTTGATAATGTAAAATTGTGTTTGTAATTTGCCACCTTTTGAAGCTTGTTTTAAGATTTGCTTTAATTATATGTTCGCCTAGGAAAACTACTAACTGCTTAATTAGAAAACTTGAAGGAGATGTATATTTCCACCATTACGAAAACGGGCCTATACAAATACATTGTAAAGTTCACGGCCAACTTACAACAATTTAAGAAAAAGTTCTTTCTTATATCTGCTCTTGATTATAGATTGAATGACTCGTTAGAATGACGATGGTGACTCGATAGAACAGTCAAACGTATGATTTTAAGCTCAATTATTTTTTTATTTCATCTCATTTCTGATCAAAATAAAGATTGTGGGTACTTGTTAAAATCGCCTCACTGAGTCGGTTCTAACGAGTAAACACACTCTATGTTTTGAGCATAAATAAGACAATTATTGTTTGTGAGGATCAAATAATTTTCAGTTTTTGACGGTGAAATTTTCAATCTACATTTGAATAGGCATGTTAAGGTAATGTTTGTTAGATTTTACTCCAGTCCTGTAGATGCAGTGTTTTAATTCATGTTTTTAGAAAATTTTAATGTTCTCGATAAGTTATTATTTATATAATACGATGCATATTTCCATCATTACGAAAACACGCCTATTCAAATACACTCTAAATTTCACGGTCAAAACCAACAATTGTAAGAAATATATGATGTTTTTCTTATACATATACTTTGTGGGTACGCGATAGAACTGCCTCTGCGAGGCGGTTATAACGTGTACCCACAATCTATATTTTAGAGAAGAAATAAGAAAAATGAGCATCCTGAATTTATGGTTCGTGGCTAAAAGTCATACAAAAGAAGTAAGAATCTTTCGTCCGGATCGTGTTATTTTTCCCTTATGAAGTCCAAACATAGTGGTACTTTTCTTAGTCTCATTAATTAATTTTAATCTTCTCTGGGCTTAGCCGAAATAATATATTAAATTTGGCAAAATATCTCATTTGTGCAATCGTTTCAGAAGCTGTGTCTCTTTCCCGCACCAACTATACCATAAACTATAATATACGATGTTGTCATTTTTAAATGAACAATACACAATGGTTCACGCGAAGGCTATGCTATGAAATTGATCGTTTATGTCAAAAGGTGTGCGTGTGGTGGGATGGGGCGATGGGGGTGGGGGCGTGAGATACCGCACAAGACCACGTTAGTTTTATGGATTGTTTGATTGTCTTAATTGCATAGAAAAAAGTGAGGTTTATAATGACAAACAAACCACAAACCAATTGTTTTTTTACATGGCATTAACCCTTATCCTGCTGTTCACGACAACCCCTAACTTTGCAAACAGTGTAGATCCAGATCAGATTAGTTCTTAAGAAGCCATCTGATCAGGATCTATACTGTTTGTCTACCAGTTTGTGAATCTGAACGAAAACAGTATACAATGTAGTCTGATTGGCTGATAGTATAGATGTGACTTATTATATTGTTCTCGTTTGAACAGCCTCGTCGAGGCGTTTCTACTGAGTATCCGCAATGTATGTTATGTGCAGAAATATTATAATTGTCAGGATTTTTTAATCTGAAAATTTCAATTTTAGGGTGGTATAAGTTTTAATATAATATAATATAATATAATGTGAGTATAGGCTACTTTCGTTGTGTCTTGTTTAAATCTTAAAATAAGAAAATTACGACACAAACCCACTTTCTTTATTCTGAAATGACTTAGAATGTATCGGTGTATATTGAAATAACGTGAGTTGCTCGCCTAGGGCGTCCGAGATATGTTTATCCAATGTTTGTGAGTGTTGCGTATTAACTCATTTTGTACCGAATCCCACAAAACGGGTTATAGCAAAAAGTGCAGGCCCAGATCAGACGCCACCGAGCTCGGCGTTTGTTCAGGAACTTCTTTTTGCAAAATGTTCAGCCATTTTTTTATTTTTTAAATATATTTCGAAAACGCTTCACACCATCAAATTTTGAAATGGACTTGTGCTATATACATGTATAAGGCTGCCAAATTCCGGTCGGTACAAAATGGGTTAAACTGATATGGACGACAGAGCTTTAGTTGCTTTAATTAGCACATCCCAGTGTAGTATCAAAAATTAGACTGGAGTTTAAAGGCCTTCTCAACACTTTTTCTTAACGCAAGACCACGTTAGTTTATGGATTGTTTGATTATCTTAATTACATAGACAAAAAAGTGAAGTTTATAATGACAAACAAACCACAAACCAATTTTTTACATTGCATTAACCCTTATCCTGCTGTTCACGACAACCCCTAACTTTGCAAACAGTGAAGACCCAGATCAGATTAGTTCTATTAGTTCTGAAGAAGCCATCTGATCAGGATCTATACTGTTTGTCTACCAGTTTGTGAATTTGAACGAAAACAGTATACAATGTAGTCTGATTGGCTGATAGTATAGATGTGACTTATTATATTGTTCTCGTTTGAACAGCCTCGTCGAGGCGTTTCTACCGCGTATCCGCAATGTATGTTATGTGCAGAAATATTAAAATTATCAGGATTTTTTAATCTGAAAATTTCAATTTTAGGGTGGTAAAGGTTTTAATATAATATAATATAATGTGAGTATAGGCTACTTTCGTTCTGTCATAAAGTAATAAAATAACGACACAAACCCACTTTCCTTATTCTGAAATGACTTAGGATGTATCGGTGTATATTGAAATAACGTGAGTTGCTCGCCTAGGGCGTCCGAGATATGTTTATCCAAAGTTTGTCAGTGTTGTGCATTAACCCATTTTGTACCGAATCCCACAAAACGGGTTATAGCAAAAAGTGCAGGCCCAGATCAGACGCCATCGAGCTCGGCTTTTGTTCAGGAACTTCTATTTGCAAAAAGTTCAGCCATTTTTTATTTTTTAAATATATTTAGAAAACACTTCACACCATCAAATTTTGAAATGGACTTGTGCTATGTATAAGGTTGACAAATTCTAGGCGGTACAAAATGGGTTAATATGATATAGACAACAGGAATGTAGGACAAAACGTCCCATGGACAAAACGTCCCATGCCATTTTTGACCAGGTGGACAAAACGTCCCATGTCATTTTTTCAGGGTGGACAAAACGTCCCACATCATTTTTTTTCAGGGTGGACAAAACGTCCCACACGATTTTGACAGGGTGGACAAAACGTCCCATGCTGTTTTGATATGGTGGACAAAACGTCCCATATTCTTGAGGTGGTGTTAGGGAGGAGGAAGACAGCCCCCACCCATCGGGGCTTGAAGAAATAGATAGGCTGCATGATGCTTCCATGCAATTCACAGAACCGTTATTGAATCAGTAAACATGCAGGCTGATCTTGTCTTCACCTTAAAAACTACCACATTATTTGAAATCCTGTGTCGAAGCTGAATTCCAAACATACGCCATCGTGTCTACTAGGGCCTATGTTCGGATGCTTAATTGTTTTACGGCGTAACAGTCCTCACTAGAGGCCAGAGCTTTATAAATTCTTTTATATATTGTCATCATTACGTTTCTTTTATTGTTTACCAAGGGCCACAATATAGAAAGGAACAAAATTACATGAATATACCCATGAAATATATATATATAAAAAAAAAGTATATTTATACATGTATAAACGTGATCTATTTTTATTTCCCTATAATTTTGGATAAACGGCCGGCCATGAATATTTAATTTATATCGAGGACAAAACACCTGGTCATTCCTTAGCAAAACATGTTTTTTATATAAAATATCTGAATTTTTCATCTTGAAATTTTCGGTGACAAAATTTACAATGTATATCCATACTGATTTTAACAGGGCACTGGATAGAACACAGATTGGTTGTGTATTGTAACTCAAACCGATAGGTGTGAAACTGCTATTACACACCATCAACACAGATAAATGACGCTATCTCGACTACGGTCTAAGGGAATTAAATGATGTCAATCAAATATGGGATATCGGTAATCTGAGTGACAGTTCCTGAAGTACGAGAATTCCTGGTAATGGAGACGTAACTTGTTTTTCGCAACATAATGTGTGCTCTGTGATAAGAATGTGATATAGCGTTCGACGTTAGAAAGTTTGTCCGGTTTAATACGGACACGTGTTTGTTCCCAGCGAAATCTCTCTTGGGGACAATAATCTTACAGATTTATTGCCTCAAATAATACAGACATAGTTATATCATCTGCAATATGTGTTAATTTAATTAGAAATATTGCTAGTATAATTGAAATTCTCACCATGGATTATTTTATGTCATTTTGGTTTATACAATATTTTATTTCTTTGCAGAAGTATTGATAGGCGAACATAAATTTATAGTATGTGTACCATATTTCAGGACCTGCTGCTAAGGCAGAATAAAAACAAACATAATATAGAACCTTTATGAAATGAGTACACGTGTCAGATATTGTTGATGTAGATTGCGCTTTTTAAAATATGAACCTGTCACATTTACCAAAGTCAAACGCAAAGTCATATTTCTTTTTCTCTGGCTTAAAAAAGTTTACTAGGCGAGTTATGGGCCTCTTTTTTCTTCCTGGCAGTTATTTGATTTGTACGTTTCTACATCATTCCGGACCACTGATTTAATGCTCAAGAGCACGCTAGGATGGCGGGATTAGGTATTATATTGTAAACTACGGTACTGCGCGCGGTGAGTCTTAATATAGTTTGTGTGTTTGATTTGAGGTTTAACGTTCCCGTCAACACTGTATAGGTCATTTTGGGGACGTTGCTTCAAATTTTGTGGGACGTTTACCTGACATTGAGATGAGATGACATCTCAAGCCCTGTCGTCCAATGAAACCAATAGGGTTTATAAGCATGGACGGTCCGACTCTCACCGCTTTCCCTGAACAAGCTTAGATCCTCTAAGCGGTTTTACCAGTACTCGTGTGCGGGTCGGTTTCAGCTCAGGGTGAAAGCATCATGCAGCCAATCTATTTCTTCAAGCCCCGATGGGCGGGAGTCTCAATATAGTAAAGGGCCCTTTTCTCTATTTAGTGAAACTTCGATGGCTCGAACACCAATGGCTCATTTTCTACCGCTGTTTCGAACTCGCTCTCGAGTCCATAACGAAAACACGCCTATACCAATACATTGTCAATTTCATCACTGGAAATACGAACAAGTTGAGATGAAAAATTGTGGTATTTTTCTTATTTCTCTTCAAAATATAGATTGCGGGTACTCGTTAGAACCGCCTCGATATTTTAGAGACGAAATAAGAAAAAATAAGGTATACCTCTGTAAACCCAAGTTTTGCTATACAAAAGTGGGGTTCAAGTGGGTCAAAAATTATATAGGCGTGTTTTCGTGATGCATAGAAACATATTTCTTGCACACCAGACAAGGAAATCCGTGATTTTACCCTGGGATAGAAATTTATGTTCTGACCCTGGTGTTCCGACCCAAAATCGAATTTAATCGCGTGTTTGATAAATGCACTGGTTGATTACGACCTCGTATGCGCCGTCGTTAAGGTTGACGTCATTCACGATCCGTGACGTCACTTTACATTCCTGCAGTGTCAACACAATATGGCGGACGTTCGTAACCGAAGTGACTGCAGCATTGAAATTCCGCACTAAGAAATCGAAGGTATGCAAGAAAAAGAATCCAATATGGATGTGAGGGGTAGATATAAAAATCCGTTCCTCGGGATCACTGTCCGGCATCACTCGGCAAGCCTCATCATGCCGAACAGAGACCCTTGGGACGGATTTTGCTACCCACCCCTCACACCCATATTAGCTTCTTATATTCCGTATCTGCAGCTATGTATATATTTGGAATACATGTAATTGTCTTATTTAATTCTTGACATGTATGACGCGATTCTTATGAGTACATACACTATACATTTACAGTAAAATTCCGCTATTAAGACCACCTAAAATAAGACTAATTGTGCTCTGAAAAGCTTATTTAGAAGGTTGCAGTTATTCTTTCTTCGTGTTTTCTCCACTCAATGTCCTCTGGTAAGGGACACCTTTGGGACTGTTGAAAAGATGTCTTAAAGACCACATTTGAACAGTCCCAAAGGTGGTCTTTATATTGGAATTTTACTGTATTTTGAAGGAAATTGAAAAAATGTTCATATTATGCTTTCCGACCGCGCTCTTAGATCAAATCAACTCTCGGTTACTCGAACAGCAGCTGTCTCCAACAAATTTGCATCTTCTAAAAGGTGTTCGAGCCATTGAAGTTCCATTGTAATATGTGTTTTGTTTTCTATGGCAGGTTTTCTAAGTTTCATACGTAATGTTTGTTTGCTCTCCTCCTGGGTTCCAGTAGCAGGGTATCATCTGCTTGGAGTAATAACCATGTAACTGATATTTCGAGCATAATGCATTTTGTTTTGTTTTGAATTGCATAAATGTGTGCCTAAGGACATATACTTGGTAAATAATCACTACAGCTGGGTTCTGCCTAAATCAAAACATATTTCAGCATTTTGCTTTTGTTTTGTCAGTTGCACCATTTTTGCTCTGAGGTTTTGAAAAAAAAAGTTGGCGCAAAAGCTGTGTAGGTGCACTTCTATCGTTTTTGCGCCATTTTTTTTTAAAACTAGAAGTGAAGGCAAAGATCAGGAATCGATACAATTATCCCATAGCTCACATCAGAGAAAACCTAAAACTTCAAAAATATTGAATCTTGCTGCTTGATATCACATAATGAGAGTGTAGCTACCACGCACAGTGTATAAAATATTACCTACCAGTTGCCTTTAATTTTCTGATTTACAACGTGAAAGGTTAAAGAAATAAGGTTTCTGCACTTACACTTTTTATGCGCCAACACACTTGCAACAATATTTAAATACTTAATATTTTTTTTTACAAATGCTTTTTTTTTCTCAAGAAATCAACTTCACACACAAATGAAATAAATCGGCATGAAAATAAGTAACCAGCTTATAGGATGTTTTTTCTTTGCAATTGTCAAATAAAACTGTCTTTATCTCCCAAGAAAACTTGCAATTTTGCACTTACACCCCGTATTGCACCAAGTCGACGATATGTTCTGTGATGGTAGCACTTTACGAGTATATCACCCGTATGTAAATCAAAACCGTTCTTATTAAATATATTGTTAGCAACGACTTGGAAGATTTTTGCATTGTTACCATATCTTTGACATTACGAAGACAAGCCTATATAATTTTGATCCCCTTGAACCCTACTTTTATATGGTGAAACTGGGGTTTACAGGGGGTAAACCTTATCTTGCTTATTTCTGCTCTATAATATAGATTGTGGGCACTCGTTAGAACCGCCTCGATGAGGCGGTTCTAACGAGTACCCACAATCTATATTTTGAGCAGAAAAAAGAATCGAGGCGGTTCTAACGAGTACCCACAATCTATATTTTAAAGCAGAAATTAGAAAAATATCATAATTTTTATTTTAAAATGTTCGTGTTTTCCTTGGTAAAGTTTACAATATATTTGTATAAGCGTGTTTTCGTAACGCATTCAACCCTCTCACGCAATTCCAATCCAATGTGACAGTTAACAACACTACTGTAGGATAAGTGAGATTTGACAGAAAGTAAAATAACCTTACTTGAATCAGGATTGAGGACTCAACAACAATCTGACATTAGATTAAAAGCAAAGAATTGCGAAAACACGCCTATTCAAATACATTGTAAATTTTACCGCCGAAAAAAAAAATCAGATGGCGTTATTACATTCTCAGGCGTGACGTCATATGATAAACGACGCCTCTCCTACTGGATATACTCAGATAAAGCTGAAAACATTCCTTTCAACTAGAGGCCACTTGCTCTATTTGCCGACGACACTTTTTTGATGAATTAGTTTCCATTTCCTTTATTGGTTTTCTATGCTGTCTCATTTATCTTTATAAAACGCCAAAATAGCCGTGTAGTTAATTGAATCATGTATCTCTTCTTTATAAGCTGCTGCAATTTTTATATCAGAAATAATATCATAATGAAAAGAAATGCTCATAGACTCACCACAAATAATTCTATCGTAATTAAGCTAATATGAAAGCTGTCTTTAACTGAGCTATCGAATACCAGATGATTCACTGCGAATTTTGAATGCTGTGTCTGTTATACTTACGAAGTTTATAATGTGATACGACGTGACGGCAAATACGTATTAATACAGGCAACCATTTTTGTTTACCGACATTCGATATAACGACCAAACTCGCCATAATGACAGTGTCAATGGAACAAATCTTTATCTCAAGTTAAGACAGATTAATTGACTTTTTCAAGTACAGTAGAACTTCGATGGCCCGAACACCGATGGCTCGTTTACCATGGATCTGTCGAACCCATTCTTGAGCCCCTAGCGAAATCCTCTACAGAAGAAATAGTGGGGGATAATTAAGGAGATTTTAGTCTTTTATCTTGCAAATGTATGCTGTGTGTACTCATTAGAATCGCCTCGATGAGGCGATTCTAATGAGTACACACAGCATATATTTTTATTATAGAACACCGAAAAGATGTCTTAAAGTATCTCGTTATGCCTCCTTGCAGTAACCCTCAGTGGCTCGAGCTCCCTCTGTCTCGAACAGATTTTCGAGGTCCCAAAGGTGTTCGAGCCATTGAAGTTCGACTGTATATTGTATTCAGTATGTGAATCATTGTAAGAAACGCCTTGGCGATGCGATTCTTGTAAATGTCCACATCATTGGTTTCTTTGAGAAAGTTAGGTGGCCATGGTTGTTTATAGGAAAACAGGCTTACTATACTGGTTCTCTTGGGAATCTTTATAATAGTGGCAAATGACTGACTTATGGCGGTAAAATATTTGGAACCATCACGAAAACTTTTCACTCCTTAAACCCCACTTTTAAATATAGAATGTGGGTATTCGCTAGAATCGCCTCGACCGTTAGAACCGTATCGTCGAGGCGGTTCTTATGTATTCCCACAATCTATGTTTTGAGCAGAAATAGAAAATATCAGAAAATTATATCTGAAAACTTTCATTTTTGGTGGGAAAATTTCCAATATATTAGCCCTTCTCTTGCTGTTCACGACAACCCCTATCTTTGCAAACAGTGTAGATCCAGATCAGATGGCTTCTGAAGAAGCTATCTGATCAGGATCTGCACTGTTTGGCATTCTGTTTATGAATTTGTAGCAATAAATTATGTCAAGTAATTTGATTGGTTGATAGACAGAAATGGGTGTGGCTTAAATGAATATTCAGCAAGATAAGGGTTAGAATAGGTATTTTCTTAATGAAATACTACCGTTATAACAAGGGCCCTCTGTATTTGAAAATAAATAAGTCGCTCAGTGTGTACGAGGACTGTTCAAATATGAATGCAAGTAGAACGTTTTCTCATGCACTAATGCGAAAATCACATGGAAATAAATATCACAGCGTAGAAAAACATTTTACCTATACATTGATACCAAACCTGTTAAAATCCGTCCACTTTAGCCATGTATATCGTTAGATAAACACTGTCTACTCTTGTATACTAATACAAAACATGGTTGGAAGAAGGTCAGAGTACGCCGTTGAAATACGGTCCTATAAGGTCAGGGTACGCCGTTGAAATACGGTCCTATATTAAGAATCGTTGTATTCTTGGTATACGGTGCAAAGACATTTTTGATGAAATATGTTCGGTTTATGGGCACAATGAAATGTCTGTTCCGACAGTTTTTCGTTGGTGTAAGAAATTCAGCTGTGGGCTAGGCTCAACAGAAGATGCACCACATGATCGTCGGCCGAAAAGAGCAACATCTGCCAAGATGGTTGCTAGAGTGAAAGAAATTGTTGCTACCGATGCACGATACACCACTGGGCAAATGGCTAGTATGGTTGGCATCTCATTAGGAGCAGCTCATACAATTCTGAAACGGGATTTGAAAATTAGATCTGTGCAAGATGGATTCTCCATCTGTTGACAGATGAGCAGAAAAAGACACGCGTTCAGTGCGCCAAGAAGCTGCTTAAAAAGTTTCCAAATTACAATGCACGGTCTTTCGCTAATGTCGCCACAGGTGACAAGACATGGGTTCACTTTTTTGAGCCAAAACGAAAGATTCAGAACAAAATATGGGCAACAAAGTATTGCAAAAGACCATGCATTGCAAAGCGGACCATGAGCGTCAAGAAGGTAATGTATGCCATATTTTTTCAAATCAGGGCCCTGCTATTCAGGTTGCTGTGCCTAAAGGCAAATCTGTAAATGCGAAGTTTTACAATAAAGTTCTTCGAAAATTGAAGAAATAATTCAAATAACGAAGACCCGCAACTGGTTTGGCCAATGTCAGATTGCTACATGACAATGCGTCATCGCACAAGGCGTCCATTGTGCAAGACTATCTGAAGCAGGAAAAGGTTGTTGAACTCCCTCCCCCCCCCCCCCCCCCCCCACGTATTCCCCTGACCTTGCCCCGTATGACTTTTTTTTGTTCCCGCGGCTGAAAAATACCTTTCTGGTCGAAAATGTGTACAGCGCAAACACCTCGGTTCTGCAATATTCCAGTGCCTTCATAGTATACCTCGAAAAGACTGCCAAAATGCATTCAATGATTATATCAGAAGACTGAAAGTTTGTATATCTGTTAAATGGGAATACTTTGAGGGGACAAAATAAATTTTTCATCGAAATCTATCACGGAATCATTTTTATGTGCTTAGTTGCATTCATATTTGAACAGTCCTCGTAGACGGTATAATCGTGTGTTTGAACAGTCCGTCCTCCCATAATGATGTCAAGTCTGTGTAACAGACTCCCTCGTGTTTGTGTGTGTGTGTGTGTGTGTGTGTGTGTGTGTGTGTGTGTGTGTGTGTGTGTGTGTGAATTCGGGTTTAACGTCGCTTTCAACAATTTTTCAGTCATATCACGACGGTGTCTGGTTGCGACAGGGAGCTCAATGCTCACTTTTATAGTGCTACCTCACTGAAGTATCATGTCCCAGACACATTACATGATACCACACCCAGTCACATTATCCTGACACTGGGTCGACAAGTCCTAGCTCTACCAGGTAAATCTGAGTGCCAAGCGAGGAGCAGCTAGTACCATTCTTAACGACTTTGGTATGCCGCAGCCCGGGATCGAACCCGTGACCTCCCGTTCCCCGGAGCGGACACTCTACCAACTGAGCTATCGGGGCCGGTACAGACTCCCTCGTATACCCACGTTAAATAGTGAAACGTGGCATGCATGTTTTCTTTATTCTTGGTCAAAATCATATCCAATACCCACACTGTATATTTGCAACAGAAATAAGGAATATAACATAACGTTTCAGCGATCAAATCAATTTTATTAATCAAAGCCCTGAAAACCCTTGCGGAATGAAAGTCTAGAAAAAAATGGTCCCGATATTGTAATTTTACCCGAAAATTCCTTCAGTCAAAGAAAACAGTGTATACCTTGATCAGACACCGCAGGTGACGGCATCTGATCTGGGTCTACACACTTTGCCATTTCCCTTATTCGCAAAATGTGAACAAGTCGGTGAAATCAACACCCCACTTCATATAGTGAAAATTAGGGTTTACGGGGGCATATATATTATTTCTTATTTCTTCTTCAAGACAAAGGTTGTGGATACTCGTTAGATTCGCCTCAACGAGGCGATCCTAACGAGGCATCCGCAACATTTGTTTGCAGTATAAATAAGAAAATTATCACTGGTTTTCATCAGACAAGTAGCCAATTTGGAGATGTGAAAAAATGCACTCTGTCGCACGGGTACGTTATCTTTATGGGGAGCCTAGACATATAATACTAAACAAATCAATAAGGATTCAACTTTCCGGTAATGGGAAGCCTAGACATATACATGTAATACTAAACAAATCAATAAAGATTCCACTTTCCGGTAATTGCGGGCCCTTTATTTGCACTGCGCTTTACGCGCGCACAACGATAGTCATTACGACAACACATCCGTGTGACATCTTGCTTATCCCTGCAACGGTTATTTTTATGAAAAAAGTGATATAATTCTTATTTCCACTCCAAGCATAGATCGTGGGGGCGGTTCTGTCGAGTACCCACAAACTATGCGCGCACAAGATAATATCGTGTTGGCACAACTTACGTATTATGATTGTGCGCGGCACAAGATATTATTTTGTACAACACAAGATATTATCTTGTGCAAACAGCATAATATCTTGTGTGCACAAGATAATATATAGTTGGTACAACTTATTATCTTGTTTGTACAAGATATTTACTTGTGCAATCAGCATAATATCTTGTGCAGACAAGATAATATCTTGTTCGCACAACTTATTATCTTGTCCGCACACAATATTATCTTGTTCGCACATCATATTATCTTGTTTGCAAAACAAATTATCTTGTTCGCACAAGATAGTTTCTTGTGTGAACAACATAATATCTTGTGCGCACAGGATAATATCTTGTTTGAACAACATAGTATCTTCTACGCACTGCATATTACCTTTTTTGCACAACATATAATCTTGTTCGCACAACAAGTTATCTTGTTTGCATAACGTATTAAATTGTTTCTTAAAAAGAAATAAAATATTGTGCTTTCAAGATATTATGATGTGCAAACAAGATACCATGTTGTGCGAACAAGATAATATTTTGTGCGAACAAGATAATATGTTGTGCGCACAAGATTAATTAATTATGTACCCAAGATATTATGCTAAGCAAACAAGATAACATTTTGTGCGAACAAGATATTATGTTTTGCGGACAACATAATAACTTGTACCAACAAGATATTATCTTGTTCGCACAAGATATTATATTGTTTGCACAATATAATATCTCACGCTCACAAGATAAAAAGTTGTGATATTATCTTGTGCGCACATGATGTTATCTTGTGCAGACAACTTAAAACATTGAGGCGGTTCTAACGAGCACCCACAACTATGTTTGCAGTTTAAATAAGAAAAATATCACGGATTTTTGTCAGAGAAGAAGCCAATTTGGAGATGTAAAAAATAGACGTTGTCGCACGGGTGTGTTATCGTAATGTGTTTATCATATGATGTCGCGTCTGAGAATGTAATAACGCCATGTAATAAATTTGATAATCCACTAGTGGATTTATTATGCAAATTAGTAAGATGCGCCCCGTAACGTTAAACGTACGGCGTCCTTAACGACGTCGCGTTCACTTATGGCGGAATATTCACATTTTTGTAAAAAAAAATAAAAAAATAAAAAAATCGTGAATTAAATGCGTTATAAGTGTTATAATAAATAGTACCTTGCATTTGTGCTCATATTAAATAAATTTGATATAACATGAACAGTTGGTTGGTTGTATTTGAGCTTAACGGCCCAATCAACACTATTTTATGTCATTTTTGAGCCGGTCAGTTTACCTATTCACACTTTTCCTGGGCCGGCTTATACATTAGCGGTTCTTGAATAAGCGGAAGGGAAAGAATGACCGTAGAAAAGATTTCATCATCGATCACCACGAACGAAATTTTGCTATCTCGGCAGGTATCGAACCCGCGTCCTCCTGTTCACCAGTCAGGCGCGCATCCCACTGATGAACAGTCGTGTAAGATCCTCTATATTTAACAGTGAATCTTCAGTGAGTCGAACATCAATGGAACAATCAGCAATACTGATAGGCGGACTTTTTATGTGGAGTGAAAAAATGGAAATTTTGCTATATTTTGAGATTTTCCAGAACTTTTGAAAATAGTGGATAGATAGTTTTACTAAGTTCGAGGTGGACTATGTAAGTAATGGACAGTACGGGTAATTTAGTTGCTTCTGAAAGCCATTCAATGATAAATAACACTTTATGCCATACCCCACCACCGAGCAGTGCACCTGTTGTAATGGCGGCGCCCATTAATCAACAAAACATTGACCACCAGTCTCCACAAATGGGCACGATTCTTGGTCAGGCAAGATATATACTGTATGGCCATCCTGAATCTGTAGGGTTTCAATCTCAACAACCCCTAAACAGTTTGCAAGACCAAATTGAGAGACAACAAATAATGAATGAACCCGGACAACACACGTCTCTAACCCATGGCGGCCAGCCCATTTCATACTATGTTCATCACCCACAGGCTAATATTAGTAATAATAGTTGTGCGCGTGCCTCTTTCCAGTCACAACCACACTTGCAGGAACAATTGGCTTCTCAGACTGTGCAAAGTTCGAATATGAAAAATCAACCACCCAGCTCTCGTTTATATGAGCAAGGTAAACAACCAATACACACAATCGATAACAATAGTGACAACAGTAGTGAGAGGTCTACACACATAGAGGCACCTCCATGGGTGAATACAATATTACACAGTCTTGATTCTCGCTTACAGAATATTGAACAGCAGTTGTCGGCTCAAAATTCTAGATGGAAGCAAATTGATAATCAGCTACAGAACCAGAACGTGAGAATGTCAAATATTGAACAGAAATTTTCGCAAAAAATAGTGTTAAACAATCATTATCCCAAGTAGAAATAAAAGTCTCGTCTTTGGACCGACAGGTTGACACTGTTCATAAGCAAATTAATGAATATGACCAGAGCATAAACACCTTTAGGGAATTATGTGACAATGTAAGCTCTGATAACTCTGAAAACAAGCGTAAAATCAGTGACCTTCACCGAAGAATGGCCGCCATCGAAAGCGAACACGAATCATTTAAAACGAATCAAGAGCAATATGAATACAGACAACAACAAACGGACGAAAAACTCGTCGATGTGCAGTGGCGCTCTATGCGCGAAAATCTTATATTTACTGGTATCGCGGAAGAGGAGCAGGAAAGGGATGTAATTACAGAAAACTGTGAAGCTAAAGTCTGCGAGTTTTTAGCTACTAAGCTTGACATTCATGACCGGATAACATTCGATCGAGTCCATCGTATTGGCAAATATAACGCTGAACAGTCTTTCCCTAGGCCGATGGTGGCAAAATTTCATAGCTTTAGGGATAGGGAGAGGGTTCGCCAAACCGCACCGGATGCCCTGAGAGGCACGAAATTCGGTATCAGAGAACAGTTTCCAGCTGAAATCGAAAATAAACGTAAAATATTATATCCTGTCATGAAAAAAGCCCGAGAGAACAAAAATAATAAAGTGCGTCTTGTTCGTGATAGGCTGTTTATTAATGATAGACAATATGTGCCTAACGTCTCGGATGACCAAACCGCAAAGCCGAAAACAATTGCGCGATCTCAGGCCCGACAAAACCAACGGAACGGAAATGCATGGGGTCCAAGTAATGCACGAATATACACGTCAAGGCACGTTTACCCGTCCCGTGAAAAAGCGACATCATTCGGCGTCGAAACATCAAATAAATATCAGAGCTTAGCAGAACCAACAGAAGACAGTTTCACCCCACGAATTCAATCTAATCGTAAAAAGCCGGCTTCGTCACCGCTCGAAAATGATAATAATAAGAAAATGCGTAACGAGGCAGCATCTGAACCGATGGAAGGAGCAGCTGCGGAGATTGCCCCAGGGGACATTTCCCCGGACGAATCAATGGATATACAGTCATTACCTGATAATAACAACCGGGGTGATAATACATCCGATAATACAAACAGTGTAGTATCAGAAACTGGGTCAGTCATACACATGAATGAATCTAACTGCTCGACACGTGGCCAGTTAGAATCACGTGACAGGCCACCCGAGAGAAACTCCGTCAATGACAATGAGCAATAGGAGTCCGAGGAACACAACGATGAAAATACGGACAATATACGCCATTTAAACGGTACTAGACAGCAACAGACCTGTGTTATTGAAAATATCAAATACTGTCAATTAACGCATGTGGCTTAAAAAGTAAACTCAATTACCCTGAATTCCTGGAACTGATAAACTCATATGACTTGATCGGTGTCCAGGTACGAAATTAGATGATGCCGATTCTATAGAAATACCAGGCTATAGGGTTATATGCCATAACAGGAAAAAACTCTCACGATACAGGTCTGGCGGAACTGCGCTAATTGTCAAAAGTTCCATACATAAATATGTGAAAGTAGGAAAAAGCAACTCAAATCTTATCCAGTGGTTTAGCATCGCAAATACAATCACACAGACCGAAGATGATATACACTGTGGTATAGTGTATATTCCTCCGGCCGGCTCCAAATATGCGTCCGTGGACCCGTATATTGAGATACAGAGTGAAATTGACGAGCAGTGTGGAAGTTCTGAAAATGTTATTCTGTTCGGCGATTTCAACTCCAGGACAGGTATACGTCCTGACTTTGTCATCGCAGATCAGTTTATTTCAGACCAGTATGACAACGGAACCTTATATAATGAAAGTATGGTGGTGCTACAGAGCTTGCACAAATGTAACGTGCCCCTCGATAGACAATCTGCGGACATGACAACCAATGCTTATGGTCTCCAGCTCTTGGAGTTCTGTAAGAGTAATGATATATTTATTTTAAACGGTAGAATTGGCCAAGACGCAATGTATCCAAAACTAACCTGTAAAGACCGTAGCACGGTTGATTATGTCATATCAAGCCCCCATCTGATCAAACACATTAAGGATTTTGAAATTTTAGACTTTTCAAGTTTATATTCGGACTCGCATTGTGGACTCTCATTGACAATTAACACTGATTATCAGTTATCAAGCCCAAGTGGCGAAGAGAGTAGTAATTTTACAGACCCTAAAATCAAACTATGGAAGCATGGTCAAGAGGATGAATTCTTGCAAAATATTAACGCAGAAGAAATAGGTCGTATAAATCAAAATTTAAACGAACTATGTCAACAAGCAGCTGTATCGGAAGCTGAAATCAATGCCGCGGTTAGTAACATTGAGACTCTATTTAAAAACGCATGCAAAGACACATTCGGCTTCTACAAACCGAGATCACAACCAGAAACCGACAAATCAAAACAACGGCCATGGTTTAATCATGAATGCCGCACAGCAAGAAATCTCTATCATAAGACTCGAAGATTATACAATAGACATAAAACGGATCATTTTAAGAATATATTGAAATCTGTAAGCAAAGAATATAAAAAAGTAATGAATAAAAATAGAAAACGTTTCGATATGAATAAAATTGACAAAATCAGAACTTTAAAAACATTAAATCCAAAAAAATATTGGCGAATATTGAACGATGGCAAAATTAAACAAAATGGTGCCTCGCTCAGTGACCTCTTTACACACTTCGAGAAGATAAATAATCCAGCAAATACAAATGGGGACATAGAAACACCCCTGCCCAACCCCCAAACAGACACAATTAACCAAGAAATCAACAACCCTATAACAGAAAATGAAATAATAAAAGCAATTAAGTCGCTCAAAAATGATAAATCTCCAGGAATTGACGATATAAAAAATGAACATATTAAAACCTCACTAAAACACTTGTTACCAATTTACCTTAAACTATTTAACCTTATACTTGATAAAGGTATTTTCCCTCAAAGTTGGCTAACTGGAAACATTTTACCAATATATAAAAACAAAGGGGACATACACAACCCTGAAAATTACCGGCCTATCACCCTTCTTAGCTGTTTGGGTAAAGTATTTACTAGTATAATAAACAACAGGTTAAATCAATATGCGGAAGACCATGAGGTATTGACGGACTGCCAAGCTGGATTTAGAAAAGGATTTTCTACTGTAGACAATCTTTTTATTATAAATAGCCTCGTCGAAATGTTCAAAGCAAAACATAATAAATTATATTGCACCTTCATTGATTTTAAACAGGCGTTTGACACAGTCTGGCGGGAAGGGCTCTGGTATAAGCTTAAGAAGTATAATATAAACGGTAAATGTCATAATCTTATTCAGAATCTTTACAACAATATAAAATCTAGAATATATACTTCAGACGGCACTTCTGCCTTTTTCCCCTGTACACAGGGCGTCCGCCAAGGTGAAAGCCTTTCACCATTCTTATTTTCTATATTCCTCAATGACCTGGAAAACCATTTCATGGTTTGTAAACAGAAAGGTATTACTTGTGATTTTAATGACGAAACCACAGTCATATTTTTGAAGCTATTTATATTACTTTATGCAGACGATACAGTCATATTTAGTGATAACCCATATGACCTGCAAAAAGCACTAAACACTTTTCAAGATTACTGTAGTACCTGGAAATTAAAGGTCAATGCCAGCAAAACTAAGGTCTTGATAATTAGTCAGGGACAAACTCCTAGAAACGTACACTTTTATTTGGACGACACAGAACTCGAAATAGTAAAAGAATATAAATATTTAGGCATATATTTATCACGCAGTGGATCTTTTCAAACCGCCAAAAAGTATATTGCAGAGCAAGGTAACAAGGCCCTCTTTTCAATGATAAAAAAATGCCGCAATCTAAATTTACCATTTGATATACAAATAGAATTGTTTGATAAAACCATAAAACCTATCCTGTTATATGGATGCGAAGTATGGGGCTTTGGGAACTGTGATATCATAGAGAGAGTCCAATTGAAGTTTTATAAATATATTTTCAATTTAAAAAGATCTACGCCATCGTTCATGATTTACGGCGAATTTTATTGGGCATTGCCCCTATCCGAATAGATATCAAAACTCGTATAATGTCATACTGGACAAAACTGGTATCCATGGTCGATAGTAACCAAATGTTATCTTCAAAAATGTATGAAATTCTATATTTGATGCACAAAAAAGATCTTTGTAAAAGCTTTTATATAGAAAATGTCAAAAGCATAGTAGAAGGATGCGGATTTTCTGGTATCTGGCTATCACAAGATGTCATAAATCCAAAATGGTTTAAACTTTCTATCGCACAAAAGATAAAAGATCAGTATTTGCAAGAATGGTCAAGTACGTTGAATTCAATGTCTAGTGGACTAAATTACAGACTTTTCAAAGAATTCCCACAACAAAGTAAATATATAAAAATACTATCAAATTATTATTGTAAAATACTTATAGCTTTCAGAACACGAAATCACAAATTGCCAAGCGAATTAGGAAGGTGGGTTAGTGTACCACTCAAAGATAGAGTTTGCCAATTATGTAATTCCGATATAGGGGATGAGTATCATTACATCATGTCCTGTGCCCATTTTAGCAACACAAGACGGCGATATTTAGACCGATATTAATATGAAAATCCAAACAGTTTAAAATTTAAACCGGTAATGGAATCGGAAAATTCCACCGAATTACGAAAATTGTGTATGTTTATAAATTTTATAAACAATTCGGTAGTTTCATGATTATTATTATTATTATTATTATTATTATTATTAGTTATACTCTTGAATAACGATTTTCTGGTGCTCGTCCGACCCGGTACGAGGAAGTTACTCTTGTTGGCACCCTCTATCAGGGTCGGAGAGTATCGAAAATTCCACTCTGAAAATTGTAAGCTACATTGCCAAGAATCGTTGTAAGTACTATAGTTCCCCATATTTGTGTGATTTATTAACTTTGGAACAGTCCATTGCGATAGTTGTATTAGCTCCAGTACGTATGCTATTATCATATTCGTTAAAATGCATGTAATAGTCGTTAAAACAAACATTTATAGAAAGCTACAACCTCACTGAATCTACATATTGTACCTCTGTAAAATGTTATTCCTTACGGTAATGCTTCTCAATCTACCTTCATCGTTTCCACTCCCTTTCAACTTTCGTTTCGATGATAGGGGTGAAAACAGGAAGGAATATTATCTCTCCACCAAGGTTGCACGTTATAAGTGATGTTTTTGTTTCAACGCCGGATCAGTTCCCTTTGAGATAGGTCCTTATTTTCTGCAAAGGGATACCTATCAGTGCATGCCTTCACGGAGAACCTGAACGGACCATATGCGTGCTAGAAAAAAGGAAATCTACTTACCAATTTAGATCACAATCACATTTCCACCATGTAAAACTAGGAATTTAGGACCCTCCAGAGCATCAATGCCGTCAAGACATCAATGCTGACGCTTTGGCGACGTTGAGGCAATGTAGGTGTCTACTCCGTATTTGTACGCACAATGAATGTAATTTATATGAATGGAGTTTTTCCTTGTTTGGTGTAATCCTCGGTTCAGTGGTTTTCAATAACCGGTTTATCGCTGGCCACTGCACTGGACTGGGCCAAGCACGTGCGGCAATTAACGGAATATACTGTGCATTTCCCCCGATTGGAGACGGGGTTAAATCAGCGCATCAGGCCAGACTGATCTCCGTCTAACTTGGAGTGAGACTATTAACTGCCATGCTATGCCATGCCACACTACGTCATGCTTTGTAATGTCATCCTGCTTTGATATGTCATGCCATGTACATGCTAGGCTAAGCTTCAAAATACTACACTCATTACCCTTAACTACACTATGCTACACTACACCACACTACACTTCAGGAATCCCTTGGTATGGTGGTTATGCTATCCGCCTCATAAACCAGAGGCGCGGTTCCGACCAGACCTTCGGAGGAGCCTTTAAACCGAGATCTCGTCTCCGTGTGACCCTGGGTGTTGCTGTTGGTTGGACGTAGGGCTCGAACATATACACTGCACTTCACTATACTGCACTACACTACACTGTACGGCACTACACTTTCTCCTCTGCTGCCCGTACACAGATCAATGGTATACCTTATGCATGACTACACTATTTGCCATGTTCCTTCTCAAAACTCAATTAAAATACATGTATTATATGCAGAATACTTGTAAACAACCACTATTTCACCTAATTGCACTTTTTTTCATTCGCCATTTTTTTTCATATCTCTGCTCGGGGCATGGGCTGTGGGTGCTCGTTGAAGCCAACTCAATGAGGCTGTTCTAGCGGGTACCTGCGGTCCGTGTCTTGGGGTGGGGAGAAAAATGTATGCCTCTGTAGACCCCATTTTTATCTGTGAAAGATGGGATCTGCGGGGATCTCCATTTCACAGACTTGTCAAAATTATTATAATTATTATTATTACTATTGCTTTGATACTGATGCGCTAGTTGTGTTCCAGTGAGTACAAGAATATAGCCTGACACACCACACTTTTCGTTCGCGGCTGCGGACAGCCAATGAACGGTGAAACTGCTCACTTGTTACAGATATGTCCTGCATCTGGGTCGTAGAGTGAGGTACAAAGAAAACAAAATTTCACGCCAATACAAATACGAAATGTGAAATTCTCACAATGTCTTACTGTTTGTAATATTCATACATGCATGTCCTCTTGTTGTTAACTTTGTTAACCTAGAGTAGAAATAAACTTTGAAACTTTGATTCGAGCTCATTCTCGAGTCCCTGGGAAAGGCTTCCCATAGTTCTCTATAAATATTTACACTCTCAGAGTATTTACACCTAATTGCCCGTTGTTAACTACTGGCGCGTGCAAACTACAGTTAATACTAATGTTTCCTCTAATGCGTTATAGTAGGGAGCTTCATCCTGCTAGTCCCCTGGCTCACCCAGCTGCCCTTCTGGCCCGCGCTGCTGCCCTTCTGGCCCACCCAGCTGCCATTTGTTGGCATGGAATCAATTTTGTGGAGAAAATCTGCCAAAACAATTGAAAAGAAACTAAATGTAAGAGAAACATTTTGATCATTTTAACAAGCTGTATTTGCTTATTAAAATTGGTTATAAAACATGTAAAATAGAAGTGAAAGCAATGATCAGTAATCGATACAATCTACACTCCCATCAGAAACACCAACGGGAAAGAAACACAGACATGAAATAACTAGAGCCTAATGGAAACATCAATAGCGGAAAGCCAAAAGGACAGTTACTTTCCCACAAAATGACCAGGCTTTCCAACTAATTTTTGATTTTTATTTCCAAAACAAAAAGATACATTCAAAGAAAAACCATAACAAAAATAAACCGCGACAGAAGAACCGCATAGGAAAAGCCTAATTCAGCATCTCTTGAAAACATGATGGTAGCGAAGATCTTTCACGCGTTAAAAGTGCCGTTTTTCTGAATCAGTACCCTGCGCTTTTCCAGTACTGATGGAAATTCTAATATACATTCACTTTTATACCAAAGGAATCTTCCTCCTTATATATAACAGGGGTCTATTTCAAAAGTTAGGGGTGTCAGGTTGTGTTTTCTTCAAAATCTACTGGGAAAATGACTGAACTTTAAGCAAACAGTGGAGGCCCTTTAGCGGCGTCTCATCTTGGCCTGCACTGTTTGACAAGGTATCCATTTTGGGGTTTCCGGTACAAAATGGGTTAAACGACTTCAGAATAAACCATTGTTCTCTCAAATAAGATTGAATGATGGTGAAGTTATGGCGTCAAAGACGCTGTTCCGCGGTTAACAGGAAAGCAGTGTGCATTTTTTTTTCAATTTAGCCAATTTTAAACTCCTATATTTTAGCAAGGTTTTGAAATGGTGGTTGGGAAATAATACGAATGTACGTAATACACATACCGGACTTATACGGACATGACTGCTATCTGTGCTGATAATCAAGGGAACTAACGCGTACAACACAAAAAATAAATGGTTATCTCCCCAAGGCCTCATGGTTACCCAGGTGACATCCGAACGATTTTCAGGCATCAGTATGAAGTCTGAGAAGTAGAAGTAAAACAAAGATCAGGAATTGATACAATTAACTTACTCCATCCATAAAAGACACCAAAGGGAAAGAAATACAAACATTAAGCGACCAGACCATAATGGAAACCTAAACAAAGGAAGGCCATATGGACAGTTACTTTCCCACAAAATGGCCATATGGCCATCCAAAATTAAAAGACACAAGTGACACACACAGTAAGTAACAAACAACAACATAAATAAATCGCCACAGAAGAGCCGCCTTGGAACGGTCAGTGGAAGATTTCCACTTGGGGGCTTAAATCGATTTTACGTGGCCACAATCCTCGCCCTTACTTCCGCCGCGATTTAGACAAATAATTTGTTCAGTCCGCATGAAGGCCGCTTTAGATGTATTTTATAGGTCACTGTTCTAATAAATGAAAGTAGAGATAGTGTTATAATGTAACCCCCCCCCCCAAAAAAAAAAAAAAAAAAAAAACCTCCCCTCCGTCCTGCGGGCTTGAAGAAATAGATAGGCTGCATGATGCTTCCACGCAGAGCTGAATCCGACCGTCACACGAGTACGGGTAAACCGCTTAGAGGATCTAAGCCTGACCGGGAAAAGCGGTGCGAGTCGACAAAAAAAAAAAAAAAAAAAAATAGAAAAAGGGGGTAGTGTATTTCATTTTCAAAAAAGACCAAATTATTTTTATTTTTATTTCACAAAATTTACATGGATGTGTTCACAATAAATTTACAATTTTACTCCCGCTGGCACAGAAAAGAAAAAACAATTTACAAATACGTTATGAAAATAAATTCATCAGTTTTTGTCGCTGTATTCGGTAGTTTTACTATATATTCTATACATTTAGAGGGTGCTTCCAAATATATGTAAAAAGGACTAAAAAGTTGTTCCTAAAATTGCCTTAAAAATATATGTGGATATTCGAAAAAGAATGTAAAATCACGAGCCGCTTGCACAGAAAAGATATTCCTAAAAGTTTTTATTTTTATGGGCAATACTTATCAAGTTCCTATATAAATCTATGTATTAACTTGAACCAACAGCAGTTACCTGGATGTCCGTTAAAGTTTGACATGGGTACTCTATTAAAAATGCATTTATACGTCAGTGCTCAAGTACTTATTTAAATAACTATATTATATCTTTAATTTTTCCAGCATAAAATTCTAATTGTTCTAAAATTAAGACTGACTTGTCAGGTGAGACATGTATCTTAGCGGATTTGGTTTACACTTTTTGTTATACTTTAAATTTTGCAAGTCTCGCTACTTTGGACATCTCCTTCCTGGTGCCCGGGATTTCCGTGGAGTGTGGGTCATGTTTGCTGATGTTGGCTCGGTGGGGGACGCCTATAAGTCCGCGGATAGGCTCTCTTGCCTGATGCCTCCAGCTGACCTGTCTCATAGGCTACGTCGGTCGGTGTGTGCTCGGAGGGGGATGTGCTATGTTTGCCGGGTCTTGTCCATCATCCGTTTCGGTTTCAAAATTTTGAGGTTGAGACACACTGATGAAGGTTGAATATCAGAAAGGCCTCTGTGTCACTAAATTTGGTATAGTTACACCTTAATTATATATGTGAACATCACTATGCCAGGATCACTTACTTTGCTCCTGATCCGACTGTTCATAGTTTAATGAATGTTAAACAATGATACAGTAGAACTTCGATGGCTCGAACACCGATGGCTCGCTTACCATGGCTGGGTCGAACTCATACTTGAGCCCCTAGGGAAATCTTCAAGATAAGAAATGGTGGGGGATGATTAAGGAGATTTTAGTCTTTTATCTTGCAAACGTATGCTGTGTGTACTCATTAGAATCGCCTCGGTGAGGCGATTCTAATGAGTACACACAGCAAACATTTTCATTATATAACATCGAAAGATGTTCAAAAGTATCTCGTTATGCCTTTTGGCAGTAACCTTCAGTGCCTCGAACTACCGCTGTCTCGAATAAATTTTCATGGTCCCAAAGGGGTTCGAGCCATGGAAGTTCGACTGTATTCATCTCTTAACTGCCATAAACAGTCAAAACACTGTTTGATTGTTTGATTGGATGTTTAATGACCCCGTCAACACTGAATAGGTCATTTTGGAGACGCTGCTTCCAATTGAGATGTAATAACATCCCAAGCCCTGTTGTCCAATGAAACCAATAGGGTTTATAAGCAGTGGCGGTCCGACTCGCACCGCTGCCAGGGCAGGCTTAGATCCTCTAAGCTGTTTAACAGTACTCGTGTGCGGTCGGATTCAGCTCTGCGTGGAAGCATCCTGCAGCCCATTTATTTCTTCAAGCCCCAATGGGCGGGGTCCGAAAAAAACACTGTTAAAAGTCATATTTAGTTTTGACAAAAACAAATCATATATCAAGTATGGCGCATAATATTCAACAAAGAATTTTTATGACGCAGTTAGGTTCATTTACATATATTTTATATTCCGTTAGTTTTAAACAAACGTCTTTGAAATATAATAGTTTGTTCAACGACAGATTTCAAGAATATAGCGCGGATTCAAAGCTTTATGCCATTTTCGTTTAAGAGTTAAATCACATACTTTTTTCCATTGATCTGTTCCCTCTACTTGTTAAACAGATCAAAGTGTTATATGATTTTTTCTTTGTTTGAATCGATGTTTTACGTCCCCGTCCACACTCTTTTTGTCATTTTGAAGAAGTTGCTTCCAAGTCTGTTGGACTTTAACCCAACATTGAGATGAAATGATATTTCAAGCCTTACCGCCCCCCCCCCCCCCCCCACAAAAAAAAAAAAAAAAAACAACAACCAAAAAAAAAAAATGATAGCGGTTATATGCAGGGACGGTCAAACTCGCACCACTTTGCCTGGGCAGGCCGAAACTAGCTATACTCTGTAGCTTTCAGTTCTGTTCTACAGTCCTTACCATATTTCAGAACACATTAGACCTAAGTTGTTTACCAATACTCACGTACGGTCGGTTTCAACTCTGCGAGGTAGCACCATACAGTTCAATATAATATCCAAGTAATTTGCATTGTAATAAGTATACTATTTATCAGTGTGTGTGTGTGTGTTTGTGTATGTGTGTCTCACACGCCTGGCTATTAGCGTGTACAACAATAATCCTCAACAAGTATGTCCCACTTTATATAGCGAAAATGGTATTTACCACTTTCCATATTTTTGCTCAAAACTTGAATGGTGGATATTCGTTAGATCCGTACGCATATTTAAAGAGTAGCAGCTAGAAACAGACTAGAATCAGCTCCAGTGAAGAAAACAGAAATGGTGGAAATACACCTTCCATTCAAAACACCAAAAGGATAGAAATGGAAACATAAAACAACTTCACCGCAGTTAAAACACCACAGGCGCAATCACAGAACTGTTACATGTGGGTTTACGGCGTCCCGCAAACCCGCATGCTGACCAGACGACCAAGGGTGGTCTCTGTCAGGTGAACGGGCAACTGTGGGGTAATGCACAAGAAAGATGCTATATACAAGACATAAATTATTAACAGTTACTATATGCAACAATACCAGCACTAAACACTACATTTACTTGCTTTTATAATCATTTCACGACGCCCGTCCCGAAGGCAAAACTTCGTTTTGTGCTCGGGCCGGTGACGTGAATGTTATATAGAAGCAAATAACAAAATAAATCACAACCACCAACAAAAAAAAAAAAAAAAAAAAAAACACGACTGGCCAGCAAAAATATAAGTCCACTTGGGGTAAACTGCGTCGACGCTCTGGTGTACTCGAGAATTTCAATCATGTCGACTTCTTATTTACTGTCAACTTGACTATTCACTGTCAACTATGTTGACTATTCACAGTCAACTATGTTGACTATTCACTGTCAACTATGTTGTTATTTTATGGTCTGGGCGGTCTGTATGCCGGTTCTGCCTGCCTCTGCAGGGCATCTGAACCATTCGATCGACACGTCGTACCAATACCTGCTCCTATAGACCAGGGAGCAGCAGGTCACCACACGTCATCTTGACATTATGTGCCTGCAAATGACGATAATCAACTAAAATACGGTTCACGAATCGTATACACTATATCATGATCCCTGCCCCTGAGAAGTCTGAATATGTTCATGCATAAACCGTTATTGCGCATGCGCCGACCAGACAAAAAGTCTGATAAGTACATGCGACAAATAACCGCGCAGCAGCACTCATCTTGATTGTGCCACGAATTATCAGCATCCAGCGCTTGAAACAAGAATACTCAAAATTTATGCTTCCTTACTGAGCCCTACAGAAATCAATCAATCATCAAATTCGTGCTCACTACATTAGCACAGGTAAGAAGAAATTGAACAGACCGCGCCTTTGTGCTACCTGGTCACTCGCCAATTACAGGACACATAACAAACATTTCATATCCTTGTCCCCGACACGGCACACACATATAGCTATTCACAAACTCGTAACATTAACCACAGCTAGAAATTAAAACAGGAACAATTTTTATCTCTGTCAGTGTTTGATAGGGATCAACACTGTCTGTCGGAAATTCTTTCCGTATTTGGTAGGCACAACGTCAGAACCGCCTTCGCAACGCTTATGACGTTGCTGACGCCACCCACGCCTCCCAGGCCATTATAACTTGTGGCGACCAAATACTCTAATTTATCATCATCACGTTCTTTACATGTACATACATGTACAAACAGATTTCTTAAACAGAAACGATATCATTACAAAATGAACGCGTAAGTCTTCTTGAACAAAATTATTTCTACACAACATGAACATGCTTGCAACATCAGTTCATCACGGTTCATCATCACGGATACCCCGACAGGCTCTTGTCTCTAAGTGTTCGCCTGATGATGAAGATATGGCTAAACCCGTCTTAATTTTACGTCCCTTCAACACCTGATTTCACAAAGAGACGGGACCACGGTTTTTAACCACCGATAGTCAAAAGCTATGGATCGAACAAATAACCCGACGTTTATAAATGGATTTTACAAAAGGGGTCTATAAAAGCCTAAATAAATATAGAATGTACGAGTGTCCGAGTTTTACGTCTCACCAACATCTAGGGTCATACATAGACAGGACCTCCATTAAAAGACTCATTCGAATTCAGGAGAAGCCTGGGATCGATCCTGCGATCCTCAGTTGGTAAAGCGAGTAGCATAATCACTACACCACAGAGGCATTCAAAGTGATCCAGAATATGCTTCAGAAAGTTGGGGTATACTAGAAGAAAACCCCTCCAAAACCTACAAGCATGTTCATACAAAAATAATACTAAACATAGATTTAACACACTGTCAAAGATTCTTCGTATGGCTCATCACAATGTTGTGTGTATTCTTACACAAATGACCTGCCGCTGTTATAAGGTCCATTTTTCAGGGTATTTATATCTATGAATACTACATGAAAACCATGAATACCCGTGCTGGCTCGCTAAAGTTGTGGCAAGTAAAGATACTATCCACAATCATAGCTATACAACAAATTTCAGAAGATCATTGATCTCCGTTACAATTGCATTTCCTTTAGGGAAAAAAATGATGAAACTTCCCTGCAGATCAATGGTAAAACTACCGTCAGTACGAATATCCACAACATTGTGACTGGCATGAAAAATATATGGCACAATTTTGTGCTTGGCGACTTTTTAGGCAACTATATCAAAATCCGACTTATAGCGGCCAACTGTATGGCGAATAATTACCCCACAAACCACTCATGCATACATCATATGATATATGCACAATTTGTGCGTGGAGCGGCATATTTTGCCTACCATATTTCACCTAAAATAGCTCAGTCGCGCTGCTTTGCCATATACCTCCTCAAAATTATTTAGATGTGCATAAGCACCAGAAAGGCTAACTTTCCTCTTCCATCTCGTAACATGGAGAAAAAACAATCATAAGTGTGTTTTTTTCTTTGTGCACAGAGATTGAATAGGATGAAAAATAATAAAAATCAGATAATGAGTTCCTTTAAGAGCAATGAAAACATTCATAACAAAGAAGATGGGTCATACTACGTAGTTTCGGCTAATAAAGCCTCATCAGTGACCCTTTAATGATCCGGCAAAGAAGCCTATCTAAATAAAGACGGCTATTCTGAATAAAGAATTCTACTCCGTAAAGATACTTGCGAAATTTCTCAACACCCCAGATAATAGCCAAGAAATCTTTCTCTATCATAGAATAGTTTCTTTCACGAGGCAGAACTTTCTTGCTGGCATACGCAATGGGAAGTCGTCTTTCCCATTCAAATTCTTGGAGGAAAACGGCTCCTGTACCAACATCAGAAGCGTCCGTCCGGAGTATGAACGGATTCCCATCTTGAAGGATAGGAAGGCGAAGAATAGGACAAGACGTGAGTCTATTCTTCAGGGTCCGGAAAGCCTTTTCATGATGGTCCTGCCAATCTTTGATCTTGTTCGATCTATTTTTCTTAGTGAAATCAGTCAAATGGGAAGCTATTGATGAGAAATTTGGAATGAAACGGCGGTAGAAACCAGCTAACCCAAGAAACGACTTCATTTGTCTTTTGGTGGAAGGTCCAGGAGCATCCTTTATAGCTTGTATCTTGTTTTCGTGCGGTCTAACTGACTGAGCAGCTACACTAAGACCAAGACACTCGATGCTGCTATACCCAATCATACACTCAGAAGGTTTTGCCGTCAACTTGGCTGTCCCAAGTCTATCCAAAACTTCACGTAATGACTCAGGTGGTCTTTCCAAGTTTCGGTAAATATCATCGACAAAGCTATCAAAGTTAGAAAGATCGGACAGAATCATTCTCGTCAACTTGCAAAATGTTGCTCCTGAGTTTACCAAACTGAAGGGCATAGTTTGGAATTGAAACAAGCCTTGGGGGTTTCGAACGCTGTTAGGGGTTTCGCCTTAGACGTCATTTTTACCTGCCAATAACCCTTGGATAAATCTAATTTTCTGAAGTATCTGTGCCCCGACATTCTATATAAAACCTCCTCCATATTTGGCATTGGTTCTGCATTGAACTCCGTCACTTTATTAAGTTTAATGATGTCAATGCAGAACCGCACAGAACCGTCTTTTTTGGGACAAGTACTACAGGGGATAAATATGGAGATAGTGATGGTTCATTAACTCCTAAATCTAAAATGCCTTGAATTTCCTTTTCCATTACATCCCGTACTTTATATGATATGGCATATCCTTTTGACCTCACTGGTTTCGAGGTTAGCAACTTTATGTCATGTTCTATTTGGTCAATTCCTCCTGATACACTCGACAGTACGTCCGGGTATTCATTTATCAACGTCTCTCTATTTCTTTACCTGTTCCTGCGTTAACGTTTCTGAAATGTTGACATCCTTAAACGTCTCTGTTTGCTTATCCCTAGGAAAAGCGCAATGAGAACTCGTCCACGTCATCATTTTCAGTTGACGCGACGGACCCTACAGAAAGAAAACAATGTGTTGTCACATATTGTTTCATAATGTTAGCGTGATATGTGTTAACATCACCACTGACGTACATCTTATAATCCATTCTGTTAACTACTTCAACTACTTCATAGTGACCTCTCCATTGAAGCAATAATTTATTACTGTCTGTCGGTAGTAACAAGTGTACTTTATCGCCGACATCAAATTTACGCGGCCTCGTGCCTTTATCATAATAAGCTTTCTGCTTAATCTGAACCTTCTTTAAATTATCACGCGCTAATTTGCATGTCTGCTCTAACCGTTATCTGAGCTCAATAACGTACTGATACGTCCAAAGAACTTGCTCATCGCGTACCTCATCAGCCAATAATTCTCATAATATTGTCATTGGACCTCTGTATAACAACTCAAAAGGGGAAATCCTAATGACTCTTGTGGGACTTCTCTAACCGCAAATAACAAAGCTGGAAGACATATACCCCAATTATTTTGACGTTCAGCGCACATGTGACGTAACATCTGCTTTAACGTAGCTTGGAAACGCTCAATCAAGCTGTTGAAAATCGGGTGTCATGGACTATACGTTAACTGTTGAAGAAAAAGCAGTCTGTTGACTACTTTCATTACCTCAGCAGTGAACTGTGATCTACAATCAGTCAACATTTCATCAGTGATGCCAACCCTAATATACATTTCAATAAGCGCTTCCGCGACACGTTCCGTCTCTATACTCGGTAAAGCTATTGCTTCTGGATTCCTCGTCGCATAATCTATCATTGTTAAAATATACCGAGATTTCCTATAAGATCGAGGCACCAACAATATCCACTGCCGTCCTCTTAAATGGCGTATCGATCAATGGCATTTTTCCTAGAGGTACTTTAGTTGCCCGAGCTTTCTGACAAATATCACAAGATTTACAGAATCTTGCGACATTACCGCAAATACCGGGCCAGTAAAACGCAGTTACAACTCTAACCAATGCCTTCCTAATACCCATATATAAGCGTTTCATGAGCCAGTTGCAACACCTTTCCTCGGAAACTTTGAGGAACCACAAGTTGAAAAGAGACTCTGTAGCCCTTGGAGAACTCCCTATATGTCAAACCTTTTTTCTCAATAAACCTAGTTTCACATCTGTTTAAACCACGACTCACAGTCTTGTTCCCAGATACAACCCTTTTCCTGATGTTTTCCATAGTTGGATCATCAACCCGAGCTTGCTTGAAAGCCTTCTTGTCGTCGTTAATGATCTGATCAAGAACCTTAAGTTTTCTGTAAGGCTTCTCATCCTGCCTAGTCTGAGACCTAGTTACAGCCGCAGCTGCGAAATGAGACATATCAGGAAGTTTTGATCCATCAATGTTACCGATAACCAAATCGTACAAAGTATCACCCATACAAAGCTTCAGTTTTCCCAATGAAAAAAAAAAAGGACAATGAATGTCAATCATTGCCAAAGGATACCTTTGTGTGGATTCAACAATCAACGTAACATCTGACTTTTTCCTTATTAAATGATCATCCGAAACCAAGCTTCTCCGAAAGGCACGACCTGTACACCCAGTATCTCTTAATACAACCACCATTTTATTATTAATCAACCCTTGTGCCGTCGGTAACCTTGCCTTTAAGAAGTAACAGACACCTTCCCTAGTTTCCTAACTACACTCCTCCCCATCCAAAATCAAAGGACCACCAACCTTATCTTCAAAACTACTTCCAATCTCATCACCTTTCCTAGTTACTTCCGTTTGACAAAAACTAACTTGTGCCAGTATTCTTACCGTGCCCGCGAAAAGACCTTCTAAAATTACTACGACCACGTGTATAACCACGGCCTACACTCTGCGTATTCTCATTCTGAACCTGAGTACCTTGAGCCTCTACGCTTGTGTTAAAATTTTCCTTAACATCGCTGTCCCCTCCTCCAGTTGCTCCTACCTCTGCACTATATAATTGTTTTCTGTCGGGGTTCTTAAAACATGTAATTGTTAAATGCTCCTTATCGCATATATTACATTTAATATTCGATTTACCGTTCAGTTTGTTTGAGTCAGCTTTGTCCTGTTAACCCTGCGCTGCGCCTCTATTATCGCGTTGCCCCTTATCAATGCAACTAAATATGCCTCCGCGCGCTTCTGCAAACAAATCTGCCTCCCTAGCCATTTCATCTAAATAACCAAACTGTTTTAGCTTCAGATGTACATACAGTTCTCCATTACATGACTCCAGAAACTGATCCATTGCCATGAAATCACAGACAGCCGGAACAGATTTTTCTATCTTTGCCATATTAAGCCTTTTCTCCAAATAACCTCTCAATCTACTACTGAACTGTATGAACATTTCTGATTTCTTAGGCCTACTGTAACGAAACTGCTTCCTAAATCCGCGCTCTGTCATGTCAAAATTCTTTAATAGAGCATCCTCTAACATATCATAATCCGCCGCATCATTTGATAATCTGTCATATACATCAAGTGCGCGCCTTTTAAGTAATGCACTTAATTAAGCGGCCCAAACACTCTTATCTCATTTATTAGCAAATTTCGCAAACCTAGATATGTTATTGTCCATCTTATATTTACCCTCTTCAAAATAAGGTAACTTAGGATCCCGGGCATGCGCCACCTTTTCAACCCTTTGCCTTTCAAATTCTAGCTCCAGCTTTACTCTCTGCATTTCTAACTGGTTCCTTAATTCTTGGTGCTGTATCTCAAACCCATATTTTATTTGTTATAAATGGGCCTCCCTAATTCCTTTTGCCTCCCTTTCACTTTCAATGCGTGTCGTTTCAAGCTCCTTATTAACCTTCAACATAGCTATTTAATCTGCCTTTTCCTTTTCTTCTGACCTTAACCTTTCTCAATCTCCCTTGTTCTTGCCTTTCTGCTCTCTCAATGTCTTGCGGCTGCTTAACAAACTCTTGCAAACCTTTCCCCGCATAACCTTACTCCTTCCCCATTTGCATTAAACGCTCCATCATTGATAACGTAAATCTCACGTTACTATAAATAAATCTGTAAACTGATCAGATATGATCAGTGATGATTGAATGGGCTTTACTAAAACGTTAAGATATGTGTTATACACGTGAATCTAACGAAAACGTTAGTTATTAATTCACACGCGAGTTGAAACGACATTGTCAAGTACTCTCAGTAAAGCATGGCGTTACGTACTGGTAGTCTAATATGACGTCACAAGTTGACGACGTTTACAGTAAAAGGCTAAAATATAGTTTCATCACATTAAAAAACTCCGATCATAGCATGTTACCATCAATGTTTCTATTACGCCATACCTAACTTCTAGCCACATCGTATATGTTAACGCTACCTTAAGGAAAATATCAACGTCAGTAAATTGTTAACGTCACTATGTCAGAACCATGTGTGGGTAAGATCAATTAGTAACTCAAGTTTAACTTAGTAGAATGCCGGGTAACACAATTAAGTGGGGTCTACATAAAATTTTGGGTTTGGTTATGATCAGTGTTGATTAAATGGGCTTAACTAAAACGTTAAGATTTGTGTTATACGCATCTAACTGAAACTTTAGTTATTAATGCACACGCGAGTTGAAATGTCAAGTACTCTCAGTAAAGTATGACGTTACGTACTGGTAGTCTAATATGACGTCATAAGTTGACCACGCTTACAGTAAAAGGCTACCATCTGAAGTTTCATTACATTACAAAACTCAGATCATAACAAGTTACCATCAATGTTTCTATTACGCCAGAGCGTATATATTAACGCTACCGTAATGTCAATGTCAGTAAATTGTTAACGGCATTAAGTCAGAACCACGTGTTGGTAGGATCAATTAGTAACTCCAGTTTAACTTAGTAGAATGCCGGGTAACATAATTAAGTGGGGTCTACTTAAATGTTTCGTTACCAAGAATAAGTGGGGTTTCCTTGCCTTCCTGTTCAGAAAAAAAAACATGAACTTGTCAGTATCCATTTAGTTGAATACACGGAATTCGCACTGCATCAATTTAGGAAGGAAGATTCAAGTTAATTCTCAAATGTGGCTATCAAGTTTAAATATGAAAAAAAGGATGGAATTGTTTAGAACAATTGATGTTTTAGAGCAGCAATGTGCTGTTCCACAGCTGGTAACACCCGCCAGAGATCAATTTATCCAACTTCTGAAACCAAATGTTACATGTGGGTTTACGGCCTCTCGCGGACCCGCATGCTGACAAAACGACTTGCAAGCAAAAACATAACTTGAGGTGAACTGCGTCGACTTTTTGGTGAACTCGAGAGTTTAAATCATGTTGACTTCTTATTCACTGTCAACTTGATAATTCACTGTCAACTCTGTTGACTATTCACTCTCAACTATGTTGACAATTCACTATCAACAATGTTACCTATTCACTGTCAACTATGTTGTTTTTTATGGTCTGGACGGTCTGTATGTCGGTTCTGCCCGTCTCTGCAAGACATCTGGACCATTCGATCAACACGTCGTACCAATACCTGCTCCTATAGACCAGGGAGCAGCAGATCACCACACGTCATCTTAACATTATGTGCCTGCAAATGACAATAATCAACTAAAATACGGTTCACGGAACATATACACTATATCATGATCCCTGCCCCGGAGATGTCTGAATATGTTCATGCATAAACATAAACCGTTATTACGCATGCGCCGACCAGACAAAAAGGCTGATCAGTTCATGCAACAAATAACCGCGCAGGAGAACTCAACTTGACTGTGCAACGAAATATCAGCACCCAGCACTTGAAACAAGAATACTAAAAAAATATGCTTCCTTACTGAGCACTACAGAAATCAATTGATACTCACTATAACTGAGCATAATACTCATTAAATTCGTGCTCAGTACATTAGCACAGGTAAGAGGCAATTGAACAGAACGCGCCTTTGCGCTACCTGGTCACTCGCCAATTACAGGAAACGTAACAAACATTTCATATCCTTCTCCGCGACACGGCTCACAAATATAGCTATTCACAAACTCATTACATTAACAACAGCTAGAAATTAAACAGGCAGATTTTTTATCTATTTCTCACAACATCTTTCAGTGTATGATAGGGACCAACACTGTTTGCCGTAAAGCCTTTCCGTATTCGGTAGGCACAACGTCAGAACCGCCTTCGCGACGCTGATGGCGTTGCTGACGTCATCTACGCCGCTCAGGCCGTCAATACGTTGCGACCAAATACCCTACCTGATCATCATCACGTTGTTTACATGTACATACATGTACAAACAGATTTCTTAAACAGAAACGGCATCATTACAAAATGAACGCGTAATTCTTCTTGAACAAAATTATATCTACACAACATGAACAGGCTTGTTGTGGCGGCGGTAAAACGTCTCCTGCCCTACATCATAATGTAGATTAAATTTCTTGTCCTTTGGGATCATTGATTCCATTGTGGAATTTTGAAAATATCTGAGGGTCACTGATGAGGCCTGCCGAAACTAGCTAGTCTGGCCAAAAAAACATGTACACTCCATATTTTTCACTTCTGTGGTGTATTCCTTGCTTCCAAAGGATAACCCTTTTATAGAACATATTGCAATATCAATTTATCACGGTTCATCATTACTGATAACCCGACAGGCTCTTGTCTAAGGGTTCGCCCTGATGATGAAGATATGGTTAAACCCGTCTTAATTTTACGTCCATCAACACCTGATGTCACATAGAGACGGGACCACGGTTTTGTAACCAACGATAGTCAAAAGCTATGGATCGAACACATGACCCGACGTTTATAAATGTATTTTACAAAAGGGGTCTATAAAAGCCTAAATGAATCTAGAATGGGTGACTGTCTGAGTTTTACATCTCACCAACATCTAAGGTAATACGGAAACAGGACCTCGATTAAAAGACTCGTTCGAATTTAGGAGAAGCCTGGGATCGATCCTGCGATCCCCAGTTGGTAAAGCGAGTAGCATAATCACTACACCACAGAGGCTTCCAAAGTGAATCCAAAATAGGCTTCAGAAAGTTGGGTTATACTAGAAGAAACCCCCTCCAAAACCTACATGCATGTTCATACAAAAAATAATACTAAACATAGATTTAAAATACCGTCAAAAGATTCTTCATATGACTCATCACAATGTTGTGTGTATTCTTACACGATTGATCTGCTGCTGGTATAAGGTCCATTTTCAGGGTATCTATATCTATGAATACTACAGGAAAATCATGCAACCGTGCTAGCTCGCTAAAAGTGTGACAGGTAAAGATACTATCCACAATCATAGCCATACAGCAAATTTCAGGAGATCATTGATCTCCGTTACAATTGCATTTCCTTTAGGCAAAAAATGATGAAACTTCCCTACAGATAAATGGTATAACTCCTGTCAGTACGAATATCCACAATGTTGTGACTGGCATGAACAATATATTTGGCACAATTTAGCGCTTGCTGACTTTTTAAGCAACTATATAAAAATCATACTTATAGCGGCCAACTGTATGGCGAATAATTTCCCCACAAACCACTCATGCATACACTGTTTGATATGTGCACGAGTTGTGAATGGAGCGGCATATTTTGCCCAAATTAGCTCATACGCGCTGCTTTGCCATACACCTACTAAAATCGTTTAGATGTGCATAAGAAAGGTTTCCTATTCCATCTCGTAACAAGAACTACATTTAAAGGAATGGATATAACTTTATGGTAAGTTTTTCGTGCCTAAACAAGTTTTCACCCTTGTCAATAGGAAAATGAGGAAAGCAAACCGGGAGTTCCAAATAAAACATTGAAAAACTGACAGCACTGGTTGGTCGATTATCTCTGAGTGTAGGATGGAAGATGATCCTGAACGAGATTTAGATAATTTCGTTTAAACCCTTAAATTCCTCTTCATTGAGCAAATAGTGCAGACTGTAACTATGGCTGAGGATTGCGGGCACGTAAAATCGACTTAAGAACCCCCAGTAAAAACTTTTACTGACCGTTTCAATGCGGTTCTTCTGTTGTGGTTTACTATTGTTATAGTTGATCTTTGCATGTATGTTAACTCTTAAATTCCTCTTTATTGAGCAATTAGTGAAGACTCTTACCAAAGGCGAAGATTGTGGCCACCTAAAATCTAATTAACCCCCCCCCCCTCACCCCTTAGTAAAATAAACCAAAACGTTTACTGACCGTTCCAGTGCGGTTCTTCTGTTGTGGTTTATTATTGTCTTAATTCGTCTTTGCTTACTCGTATTGCTAGAATCTTTTAGTTTAAATTTGTATTTCATTTGTATACTTCAAACAATACGATTCATAATAATGCATATAGACAAAGTGCATACAAATGGGATACAGAAGAAAGTCACTAGACTCTTATTGAATCTGTATCCTAAAATCAATTGACAACCCGTTGACACGAAAAAGCATACACACATGCTAGGGGTATCCGTTTTCTACAATGGCAATTTATTGCATTTAAAAAGGCCACCGAAGGCCGAAACGTTGTATAAATTAATGTTTGAAGGCATATTGGATCTCGGAATTTTTCATACACCTATAAAGGTAAGCGTTTAAAAAAAAAGAAAGGGGGAAGGTAAAAACAACAACCGCCATAACAAAATTGTGAATTTGATTGCATCATGTATACTTGTAAGAATGACATCACGTAAACAAGTCCGTGAAATGAACACTCCGCTAAACCCCATTTTATATAGAGAAAATTTGGGTTTACGGGGTATACATTATTTTATAGTTTCTGCTCCAGGCGGTTGTGGGTACTGGTTAGAACCGCCAGCACCAACACTCTGTATTTGTGCTAGAAATAAGAAAACTATCAAACAATTTCATATGAAAATTGCTAGTTATAGAGATAGGAGACGCCAGTTTAGCACACGTGTGTGTTATCCTAATGTATATTTTACCTTTAGAATCTACCAACTAAACGCTTTGAGCTAGTACATTACAACGAAAGCACGTTTGAGGGTTTTGCCTCAAAAACTAAAAATTTTCGGATAAAATATTCCGATATTTTTTCATATTGCACGACCCGCAGAAAAAGCGACCGACTGAGGTCGGTTGATTTCTAAGAGTGCCCTAAAATCACCGTGTCATTCTGTCATTCGGTCATTTTGTCAGTCTGTCTGTCCGTCCGTAACCCGTTTGTGAAAATTGGTGATAGTGACTTAACCGCTTGGAATATTTAAACAATTTTTGGCATACTGATAGATATCAATGAGATCTAACCAATGAACTTGCGAAATATTACATTCAATTTAGTATAGCCTCGCCGAGGCGAAAAATGTGAAAATTTTCGAACTGCTTTTCCTCGGAAACCGTTGGGCCGATTGAAGTCAAATTTCATATGGAGCCTCTATGGGATGGAAGAAACCAAAATTTGCTCATGGGGTCCAGGTCACATGACCAAAATGGCCGCCAAGCCATATATGGTCTGTCTGTCTGTCCGTCCGTAACCCATTTGTGAAAATTGGTGATAGTTACTTAACACTTGGAATATTTAAACAATTTTTGTCATACTGACAGATATCAATGAGACCTAACCAATGATCTTGCAAAATATTACATTCAATTTAGTATAGCCTCGCCGAGGCGGAAAATCCGTAACCCGTTTGTGAAAATTGGAGATAGTGACTTAACCGCTTGGAATATTTAAATAATTTTTGGCATACTGATAGATATCAATGAGATCTAGTCAATTAACTTGCGAAATATTACATTCCATTTAGTATAGCCTCGCCGAGGCGAAAAATGAGAAAATTTTCGAACTGCTTCTCCTCAGAAACCGTTGTGCCGATTGAAGTCAAATTTCATATGGAGCCTCTATGGGATGGGGGAAACCAAACTTTGCTCATTGGGTCCAGGTCACATGACCAAAATGGCCGCCAAGCCATATATGGTCTGTCTGTCTGTCCGTCCGTAACCCGTTTGTGAAAATTGGTGATAGTGACTTAACCGCTTGGAATATTTAAACAATTTTTGGCATATTGATAGATATCAATGAGATCTAACCAATGAACTTGCGAAATATTACATGCTATTTAGTATAGCCTCGTCGAGGCGAAAAATGTGAAAATTTTCGAACTGCTTCTCCTCGGTAACCGTTGGACCGATTGAAGTCAAATTTCATATGGAGTCTCTATGGGATGGGGGGAAACCAAAATTTGCTCATGGGGTCCAGGTCGCATGACCAAATTGGCCGCCAAGCCATATATGGTCTGTATGTCTGTCCGTCCGTAACCCGTTTGTGAAAATTGGTGATAGTGACTTAACCGCTTGGAATATTTAAACAATTTTTGGCATGCTGATAGATATCAATGAGATCTAACCAATGAATTTGCGAAATATTACATTCCATTTAGTATAGCCTCGCCTAGGCGAAAAATGCGTAACCCGTTTGTGAAAATTGGTGATAGGGACTTAACCGCTTGGAATATTTAAACAATTTTTGGCATACTGATAGATATCAATGAGATCTAACCAATGAACTTGCGAAATATTACATTCCATTTAGTATAGCCACGCAGAGGCGAAAATGTGAACATTTTCGAACTGCTTCTCCTCGGAAACCGTTGGACCGATTGAAGTCAAATTTCATATGGAGTCTCTATGGGATGGGGCTAACCAAAATTTGCTATGGGGTCCAGCTCACATGACCAAAATGGCCGCCAAGCCATATATGATCTGTCTGTCTGTCCGTCCGTAACCCGTTTGTGAAAATTGGTGATAGTGACTTAACCGCTTGGAATATTTAAACAATTTTTGGCATGCTGATAGATATCAATGAGATCTAACCAATGAATTTGCTCAATATTACATTCCATTTAGTATAGCCTCGCCTAGGCGAAAAATCCGTAACCCGTTTGTGAAAATTGGTGATAGTGACTTAACCGCTTGGAATATTTAAACAATTTTTGGCATACTGATAGATATTAATGAGGTCTAACCAATGAACTTGCGAAATATTACATTCCATTTAGTATAGCCACGCAGAGGCGAAAATGTGAAAATTTTCGAACTGCTTCTCCTCGGAAACCGTTGGACCGATTGAAGTCAAATTTCATATGGAGTCTCTATGGGATGGGGCTAACCAAAATTTGCTATGGGATCCAGCTCACATTACCAAAATGGCCGCCAAGCCATATATGATCTGTCTGTCTGTCCGTCCGTAACCCGTTTGTGAAAATTGGTGATAGTGACTTAACCGCTTGGAATATTTTAACAATTTTTGGCATGCTGATAGATATAAATGAGATCTAACCAATGAATTTGCGAAATATTACATTCCATTTAGTATAGCCTCGCCTAGGCGAAAAATCCGTAACCCGTTTGTGAAAATTGGTGATAGTGACTTAACCGCTTGGAATATTTAAACAATTTTTGGCATACTGATAGATATCAATGAGATCTAACCAATGAACTTGCGAAATATTACATTCCATTTAGTATAGCCACGCAGAGGCGAAAATGTGAAAATTTTCGAACTGCTTCTCCTCGGAAACCGTTGGACCGATTGAAGTCAAATTTCATATGGAGCCTCTATGGGATGGGGCTAACCAAAATTTGCTATGGGGCCCAGCTCACATGACCAAAATGGCCGCCAAGCCATATATGATCTGTCTGTCCGTCCGTAACCCGTTTGTGAAAATTGGTGATAGTGACTTAACCGCTTGGAATATTTAAACAATTTTGGGCATACTGATAGATATGAGATCTAACCAATGAACTTGCGAAATGTTACATTCCATTTATAATAGCCTCGCAGAGGCGAAAAAATGTGAAAATTTTCGAACTGCTTCTCCTCGGAAACCGTTGGGCCGATTGAAGTCAAATTTCATATGGAGCCTCTATGGGATGGGGGAAACAAAAATTTGCTCATGGGGTCCAGGTCACATGACCAAAATGGCCGCCAAGCCATATATGGTAAAAACCCTTCAAAAATAGTCTTCTCCAGAACCACTAGGCAGATTTCCACGAAACTTGATAAATGGCATCTGGGACGTAGGCCCATCATAAATTGCTAAAATGGTGACCCTGGGGTGACCCTGACCTTCTTTGTGCCTAGGTCAAACTTTGACACATATGCTTTTGTATTGGAAAATGTGAGAATGCATTTTATCCTGCAAACGATTCAGAATACAGTACTAAAGTATAAGATATATTTTTGCTCCTTACGATAAGGCGCATTTATTGGGGGAACCGTTTTAGGTCCAGGTCACTTGACCAAAATGGCCGCCATTACCACATATGGTAACACTCATAAAGCTAAAAGCATCCGGCGGGTCGTGTACTTCAGCTTAAGCACTGGTTTCTGCTCTAAACATAGATTGTGGGCATTCGTAAGAAGCGCCTTGGCGAAGTTTAACTAGTACCCGGAGTCTATGTTTTGAGCAGAAATAAGAAAACTGATGTTTACCCCTGTAAGCCCCAAATAATATAGACTCAGATCAGACGCCACGTCCTATGTCATGTGATCTGTGTCTACACTATTTTTGCCATCGTCCTATTCGTGGGAAGCAGAAATATGCTATTTGTGCGGCTAAAATACCATTATTGTGTTCAATGATTATTAGTCATATTTCGTGAAAGTAGCTATACTGCGTCGAAATTCTGTTTGTAATACGATGCTCTTTTTGGGTCATTTTCAATATTTTCTGAGATATATTTCTATTATGACAGATTTATTGAAATTATCGCCGCAGCTTATTTTATAACACATAGCAAAATGGAGTTTCACACGCGTCTGAAATTGAAAGCTATAAATTGCATCGATTTTGTTTTTCTTAATTAGAAATTCTACTTTGGCACTTAGAATATTTGTAATAAGTGGGCATCAGTTTCTCCTCTCACTCTCTCGCAGAATGTTTAGGACCACGCTTAAAGAAGTCATAGGAGGCGGTTATGTATTTTACCGTCATTCCAGCGACAACCGATCATGACCGGTGCACATTCTTAAGTCAAGCATGCACAGGTATAAGAAAGCCTTTCATACTCTCGGCCTCTGTCGGTGTGTCTACATAATTATACGTTACTTGGTTGGCTATTGATATACAGTTGATGAATATCCATTTTTCCTTCCACCATTTGCCTTTATTATTAATATCATGTCTGTTTAATGTACTAAGTTTATCCTCTACTTTTCTGCAAATTTTGTCATACAGGTAAAAGTTGTTTTCTATGAGAGTATCGTGGAAGACTGGTTGTACAAAATGAGCAACTTTCGGCCAATAAAGAATTTTCTTTGACACGAATTCTCAAAACGAAAAAAAAAAAAAAAAAATCGTAGTTTATTTGTAGAAAATTCGTTATGCGTTCTTCTTCGTAAATGAATCGTATTCGATGCCTAGGCATTCGCTGGTTTTCTTAACTCATTCGGCGATTCATGCTTTTGTGGACTGACCACGAATCGAGTGGGACTCTGAATACATAGAGAAGCAGGCACAAAGGAAGTAATAACCATCTTGAGCGAAAATCCAAAAAATGTTAATTGTCAAGAACGCTCACCGGCTCATTTCTACTCGTGCAGATTTCTTACATGCATTCGTCGATTTTTTTTAAATTATTCGTAATTGATTCCAAACGTTCTTGCTTTACTTTATATAGATCTTTGTGAATAGTAGTACGCCCCACCCTCGCTCATCAGGGCTTGGAGAAATATATTGGGCTTCATGATGCTTCCACGCAGAGCTGAAACCAACCGCACATGTGTAGTGGTAAACCGCATAGGATGTCTTCAGGTAAAGTGGTGCGAGTTGGAGAGTTGGACCGTCCATGCATATTATAAACTATTGGTTTCATTGGGCAGCAGGGCTTAAGATGTGTTTTCATCTTGATGTCGGGTAAAAGTCCCACGATATTGGAAATGACATAAATAGTGTTGAGGGGGACGTTAAACATCGAATCAAACAATCCAATTGTGAATCGTAGTGAACTTTTGACACTATTCGTACGATTCCAGCCATATAAATAAAAATCAAAAATGAGTTCCTTTAAGAGCAATGAAAACATTCATAAGAAAGATGGGTCAGACTACGTAGTTTCGGCTAATAAAGCCTCATCAGTGACCCTGTAATGATCCGGCAAAGAAAGCCAGAGGAAACATACTGCAATTTTGCAAATTTCGAACAGGCAGTCGATTCAAAGACTGATATAAATCTAAATGGGGTCCAAATAATTAAAAATCTGTCTAGAATATGAGTCTAAACCAATCATTTATTTCTGATTTCTCAGAATATTCACGCCAAACTCAAAGGACCGAAAGTAAAATATAAACTGCACTATGGTTGATGTACGGGGAGACGTTTTACGGCCGCCACACGGCACAAAACCAGCTGCAGTGAAGACAAATGAAAATAAAAAAATGAGTTCCTTTAAGAGCAATGAAAACATTCATAAGAAAGAAGATGGGTCAGACTACGTAGTTTCGGCTAATAAAGCTGATATAAATCTAAATAGGGTCCAAATAATTAAAAACCTGTCTAGAATATGAGTCTAAACCAATCATTTATTTCTGATTTATCAGAATATTCACGCCGACCTCAAAGGACCAAAAGTAAAATATAAACTGCAAACTTTATAAAAGTAAAATATAAAATAAGTCAAATTAACATCATCGTACCTGTAGTGTAACTGAATCGTAGAGCGTCCCGAGTTGGACCAAACAATCTACAAATCCTCACGAATCCTCAAATTTATCAGCTCGTGGCAATTCGTAAGATTTGTTGTCTGTGTGGAAAAGAGGCATATAAAATAGAAGTGAAGGCAATGAACCGATACAATTAACCAACAACTCCCATTAGAGACACCAAAAGGGAAAGAAACACAACATGAAATAACTAGACCCCAAATAGCGGAAAGCCAAAAGGACAGTCACTTTCCCACAAAATGGCCAATAGGCTATCAAAAAAAAAAAAAAAAAAAAATAAGCGATACACACACTCAACGATAAACCAAAACAAAAATAAACCGCAACAAAAGAACCGCCTTGGACACTCCCAAATCTATGTTTGACGCATTCCCAGGTTGCTATAATACGCAGGTGTGTATAAGGTCCTTATGACCTGATACATCAACATATCCTTCATTAATAAGGGTTTGGATATTATAGATTAACCTAGTATCTTCAGGGACAGTTCGGTTATTTCATCCATTTCTGCTTATTTTCAAAATACTGAAACACCCATAATTTGCTATAAATACAATGAACCTGCTAGATCTATCATTTTTAATTTCAGTAAACTTGTTTCTGATCAAACGCATTTCTTTTTATTCGCAAAATACAAACTTATTACCTCCTAAACCTAAGACGTCTTTACGTCACCTTAAACTAGATATACAAGAATTTCATAGGGAGTTTGTTTTGGCTCCAGCTGATAAGGCCGCTAACAATGTGGTCGTTGTTTGACGGCTTCACTATGTTAACACTCTTCAGCGAAAAACTTGGTGGTACATGTACTAAGGCCTATGAACTTAAGTCTTTAGCTGTAGAGAGGGCTTTAGTTGATGACCACATTTGTAATTCAGCCACCAAGTTTGCTGTCTGTGTTACAGAAGGCCAAGACAATTACCTACGTTATATTGGTTACCTAAACTTCCTGAAAGACCCCACAAAACACGGTTTATTGCAAATTCAAGCCCATGCACCACCACTGCATTCTCTAAAGTATTAACTTCATGTATTTCGGCCATTAAAAACGTGATAAAATATTGCGACAAAGTCTTCGAAAGATGAGGTAGAAATCAGTTTTGGTCTATAAAAAATTCTAATGAAGTTTTTAATAAATTGAAATTCAGGCGTTTTCGTGCTTCAAGCCCGTCTGCTTATGATTTTTCCACCCTTTATACTACACTTCCTCATAATCTTATAAAAGGAAAACTTAATGATTTTATTGAATGCACATTTCATAGGGAAGACTCCATCTATCTTGCATGTAATGTAAGAAATGTTTTTTTTTCACTTCTGAAGAGTATAAAAATTATACTTTATGGTCATGTCAGAAAGTGTGTGAAGCTCTCACCTTTCTACTTGACAATATTTACATAAGATTTGGTTCTAAGTTATGTAGACAAGTTGTGGGTATTCCGATGGGTATTAATGGCGCACCTTTTGTGGCTGATCTGTTTTTGTTTTCTTATGAGAGAGACTTCATGATGTCCCTTTTCTGCTGAAAACCAGTCTGAAATCATTGAAGCTTTTAGCTCCACTTCTAGATATTTGGATGATTTATTAAATATTGATAATACCTATTTCGATGGTTTGGTCAGTCAAATTAACCTCACAGAACTTCAGTAAAATAAAGCAAATTCTTCTGATACCGAGGCCCCGTTTTTGGATTTACATCTATCTATTGCGGGTTTGTTTCTTGCAAAATGTATGATAAACGCGATGATTTTGATCTTGAGATTGTAAATTTTCCTTTTTTTTGGATGGTGATGTTCCTCGTGCGCCATCCTATAGTGTTTATATTTCGAAATTAATATTAATTCGATTTGCCATAGTGTGTAGTCAGGTAACTGACTTCAACACTCGTAATAAATTGTTAACGGCTAAACTTCTTAATCAGGGTTATCGGTACCATAAACTACAGAAAGCCTTTGCAACATTTTACAGACATCATTCTGATTTAATTTTAAAATTCAATATTGGACTTAAATCTCTTCTGCGACAATGTCTATCGGAACCCGAATTTTATGGTGACTTAGTATATAAATTCAGAAATATATATAACCACAATAACTTCAGCACCCAATTTCGTAAAATCGTTCTTCGATATATAAAGATTGGGTACAGCATAAATATTATACGACAGACTGCATGCATGATAGTTAACCCAGTCACGGTTGACAACTTTGCTTCCCTCTTTAATTGCACGCCGGTGGGTCAGGCCTCAAGATTCTATGACGGATCCAACGTAAAGGCTTTGTCTTTGGTTGGGCCCATCGGAGTCTAACTGTTGGTTTTCTTTTGCTCCAGCATTTCAGTGGTTTCATGCTGTCGAGTAAGGGCGAGGATTGTGGCCACGTAAAATCGATTTAAGCCCCCAGTGGAATTCGTTTCTTCTGTCTCGGTTTATGTTTGTTATGGTTTGTCTTTGGGTGTCTGTGTCGCTTGCATTATTTTGGATAGCCTATTGGCCATTTTGTGGGAAGGAAAGTAACTGTCCTTTTGGCTTTCCACTGTTGGTGTTGCCATTAGGGTCTGTTGTTTCATGTTTGTGTTTCTTTCCCTTTGGTGTCTCTGGGGGGGGGGGGGGGGGGGGGGGAGCTGTGATTTAATTGTATCGATTCCTGATCATTGCCTTCACTTTTATTTAACTGTGTACCGCTGATGAGTCATATATCGGAAGGCAGAGGAGGAAAGATAGTCCAACAGTTTGATAAGCCACAGCTCAAAATAAGGATTGAAGAGCATGAGTGTGGAATAATTTTCCTTATTTCTTGGTACATGTAGAAACATAAGTTGTGGGTGCTTATAAGAATCGCCTCACCGAGGCGATTCTTACATGTACCCACAACATATGTTTTTATTGAGAAATACAAAAGTATTTCCGTAGAATTATACTCAATAACTCGGCTTATCTGTAGCTATGGTTCAGCGTTTCTGAGGTTGATTTTTGTCTTGGCTGAGTAATGTTAAAATGACGCCAAAAGTGAATTTCTATTTCGTCGGAGTGGCACCAACGCTATCCTGGAAATAGTTTGAATTGCTGCAACAAATTGATTTTAAGGGCAATCATAGATGAGGCGGTTTAATATTCAGTCTTTATTTACTCATATCTGCGTTGATTAGATTATATTTTTTCCTGTCAATATGGCTTGACGTTATAACCTCCCCGAATGGTACATTATACGGTCAAGGTTAGCGGACAGTGCCTTCGAACCTCGAAGAAAGGACTCATAATGTCTAGAAGAAGAAGAAGAAGAAGAAGAAGAAGAAGACGAACAACAACAACATCAAAACATTGCAATGCCTAGAATATTTAACTACATGAGTAAAATACAAATAATGAAATAGCCTACGGAAAACCAGTTTGGCGGTTCTAACGATCACACACAATTTGTGTTAGCTTGAGAAAAAATACAACATTTCATCTGCAGAAGTAGCCTTCAGAGAGTCGAGAAAGCTATATATATTTGACAAGGGTGTGTTTTGCTCAATTAAGATAAACCGATTCTGTTCATTTTAACTTCGCAAGGCTGTATATTTTCAAAAGGACCCTTTATGTTATATTTAGCAGCGTCAAAGTCACGTAACAATAAAAAAGAAAAATCCTTTTGTTATTTTTGTTAATCCCCCCAAAATGTAAATATTCTCTTATTATTACCGCCCATTAGACCTAAAAATAGATGTGTTTCCACTAACATAGCGAAAACGGGTATGGGTCGGTAGGGTAAAAAGCAAAAAAAAAAAAAAAAAGAAGGTTAAAACGGCTAGAAAAATTCAAATAGCGAGGTTAAAAGCATCAAGGAAGCAAAAGAACACGGCTTCAAGTATTAGTTTAGCTATTGTGACAGTTTTATTAATTTTTATCAAAAGTGCTAGAAAATATTAAGGTCGGTAGGTAAGAATATAGTTTTATTTATTTTTTTTCTGGATGGCAATAAAACTTGCAGTGTCGGAAAACAAAACACACACAATAAACACAGGATCGGTCTGGTTAGGGGAAACACAGCTTTAATTGGGCATTACTATGTGGCGGCATTGACATGCTTTCTGAATAAGTTTTCTTAATTTAGGACATTGGTTTTCGAAAGAACCTCCCTAACACCTAACACGGCGGTTCTAGCGAGTGTCCCCAAATCTATGACTTTAAGCTGGAATAAAGAAAATGATATATAGTTACTCCATTTTTACCCTATTTTTCCATATATGACCGGGACTACAAAAGTATAGATATCACGACTTTTTCCAACCTGATGCATCCATCACGTGAACAAGTCCGTGAAATGAAGACCCCCCCTACACCCCACTTTATATAGAGAAAACTGGGGTTTACGGGGGTATACACTATTTTTCTTATTTCTGCTCCAATACATAGGTTGTGGGTACTCGTTAGAACCGCCTCACAGAGGCGGTTCTAACGAGCACCCTCAACCTATGTTTTGAACATTTCTAACAAAACTATCAAGGATTTTCATCAGAAATTAGACATTTTGGAGGTGTGAAAAATGCACTATGTCGCACGGGTGAGTTATCGTAATGGGAGGTCACAAACATTTTAATCATGCTCAACTAAACTACATGTAGCATGTTGTTTAATTTTATAGATTGATAGAATCATTCATTGGCGTAATGGGTGCTGGACATTGATAATGAGCATGTTGTTTTATTTTATTCATTAAAAGAATCGTACATTGGTGTGAGGGATGCTTGACAGTGATAATGAGCATGTTGTTTTATTTTATTCATTAAAAGAATCATACATTGGCGTGAGGGGTTCTGGACAGTGATAATGAGCATGTTGTTTTATTTTATTCATTAAAAGAATCATACATTGGCATGAGGGGTGCTGGACAGTGATAATGAGCATGCTGTTTTATTTTATTCATTAAAAGAATCGTACATTGGTGTGAGGGGTGCTGGACAGTGATAATGAGCATGTTGTTTTATTTTATTCATTAAAAGAATCATACATTGGCGTAAGGGGTGCTGGACAGTGATAATGAGCATGTTGTTTTATTTTATTCATTAAAAGAATCATACATTGGCGTGAGGGGTGCTGGACAGTGATAATGAGCATGTTGTTTTATTTTATTCATTAAAAGAATCATACATTGGCGTGAGGGGTGCTGGACAGTGATAATGAGCATGTTGTTTTATTTTATTCATTAAAAGAATCGTACATTGGTGTGATGGGTGCTGGACAGTGATAATGAGCATGTTGTTTTATTTTATTCATTAAAAGAATCGTACATTGGTGTGAGGGATGCTTGACAGTGATACCGCCGGTCGAGTCGAACCATACTTTTCTCACACCCATGGCAGATTCTTTTTCTATCATACATTACATTTGAGTCTCGTCTCAATGTCGGATAAAAGTCCCACAAAATTGGAAGCATCGTTTCCAAAATGACATAAATAGCGTTGACTGGGACGTAAAATCCCAGTTCAAAGAAACAAATATTTATTTCAAGACAAGAACGAAAGTAACATGTTTACAGAGTTACGCTCGCAGCGCTTATAATTCACAATCATGTACACTTTGGCAAATTCTGGTTTTAAGTATTTAAATCTGTAATACACATGTACATGTACGGCTTTATGTCATAAAAATTTAAAACAAAAATATATTGCATTTTTCTGTATATAATTATGAAGGTACCGAAAAAGAAGTTTCAAGAACTTTCTGGCGAAAAACAAATGTGCAGAAATGGCGAAAATATAAACCTATCAAGGAAATGCGGGGTTATGTTAACGGACCAGCTCGAATAGACAGACTTCTATTTTGTGTTGACGAGAGCGTTAAACTAAAAACAAAAAACCCAAATAAGCAGAATCCTTTTCCGTTTATTTAAGTTTCTATACTTTATACCACAGGTTCAGCAAACTCCCTCGTGCCAAGCTTACTTACAATGGCTCAACTGCATTTTCAGGTTTAGAAAGCTACCTGTGCCGACTCATTTAGCTGGCAAGTGGAACCTGTGATATTGTTTGTTTTCAAATTAAGCCCGTACTGGTGAATAAATTTCACGGTCCATTTTCATTTCCGACGTCACAACTCGACAGAACGTGTGTTTTTTTCGAAACCTAATGAAAAACAAGAGGGCCATGATGGCCCTGGATCGCTCACCTGATCCATAGTGTAACAAGTCGGCCCCGGGGAGGGCCATTATTGACCCCAGGGCTATAATGTGAAAGAGGTCCACTAGATGAAGCTTCACACCAAATATCAAAGACCTGGGTTTTGCTGTTTCAGAGAAGAAGATTATCTCTATATAAGTCTATGTAAAACCAAAGGGCCCCGGGGCGGGGGCATTTGTGGCCCGCGGGCTATAATTTGAACAATCTTTGTAGAGATCAACTAGCTGAAGCTCCATACCAAATATCAAAGATAAGGGCCTTGCGGTTTCAGAGAAGAAGATTTTTAACGATTTCCCTATATAAGACTATGTAAAACCAAAGGGTCTTGGGGCGGGGGCATTTTTGGGCCCAGGGCTACAATTTTTACAATCTTGATAGAGGTCCACTAGATGAAATTTCACACCAAATATCAAAGACATAGGCCTTGTAGTTTCACAGAAGATTTTTAAAGATTTTCCCGATATAAGTCTATGTGAAACCAAAGGGCCCGACGATAGGGAATTTTTGGTCTCAGGGCTATAATTTAAACAATCTTGGTAGAGGTCCACTAGATTAAGCTTCATACCAAATAACAAATCCCTAGGCCTTACAGTTTCAGAGAAGAAGATTTTTCCAGATTTCCCTATATAAGTCTATGTAAAACTAAAGGGCCTCAGAGCGGGGGCATTTTTGGCTTCAGAGCTATAATTTGAACAATCTTGGTAGTGGTCCACAAGATTAAGCTTCATACCAAATATCAAAGACCTGGGCCTTGCGGTTTCAGAGTAGAAATTTTATAAAGATTGTCCCTATATAAGCCTATGTAAAACCAAAGGGCCCCGGGCGGGGGCATTTTTGGCCCCATCACTATAATTTGAACAATCATGGTAGGGATCCACCAGATGAAGCTTCATACCAAATATCAAAGATGTGGGCCTTGCGGTTTCAGAGAAGAAGATTTTTGAAGATTTTCCCTATATAAGTCTATGTAAAACCAAAGGGCTTTAGGGCGGGAGCATTTTTGGCTCGAGCACAAAAATTTTAACAATCTTGGTAGGGGTCCACTAGATAAAGCTTCATACCGAATATCAAAGACCTGGGCCTTGCGGTTTCAGAGAAGAAGATTTTTAAAGATTTTCCCTATATAATCCTATGTAAAAACCAAAGGGACTCGGAGCGGGGGCATTTTTGGCCCCAGCACTATAATTTGAACAATCTTGGTAGGGGTCCTCTAGATGAAGCTTCATGCCAAATAAAAAAGAACTGGGCCTTGTGGTTTCAGAGAAGAAGATTTTTTAAATTTTTGGAGCTCCTGTGACCTAGATGTGCAACGGACCGGAACCATTTGAACAATTTTGAAAGGGGACCACCTAAGGATCATTCTTGTGAAGTTTGGTCAAAATCCGATCAGTGGTTTAGGAGAAGATGTCGTTTGAAGAAAAAGTTTACGCACGCACGGACGGACGGACGCACGCACGCATGCACGCACGCACGGACGCACGACGGACGAAGAGTGATCCCAAAAGCTCACCTCGTCACTACGTGACAGGTGAGCTAATAAACCATAAAGTATCCAATACGTGAAGTAACGCTCTGATAGCATACAGCCAGTTTAGCCGAGTGATTAGAACAAAAAGATACTAAGCTTTTGTATGTGAGTTTGAATCTGAAGCTTGTCATATGCACTTCTTCCACATAATAAGAAAAATCTTTCTGAACATGGAAATTTCTCGGCATTTGTCCTGTTACATTAGTAATTGACAACTCAACTCTGCTCACTGTGTCGCAGGCAAAGCAGATCGTCACACACGTTGTCAGCCTATTTCTTCAAAACATCCAGGAGCTCATACATTCATTGTAGAAATGGCTTTTATGTCAGCAGCACAAAAGCTGCCAATGGAATAGAATGAGATGCAATATTATGTTATTGCATTGTGTATATTTCAGAAAATATAAGTGAAATGCTTCTAAGTAAAATGCTTATAAATCAGAAAAAAAGAGAAACATAAAAAATATTTTGAAAAAAAAAAAAAACACACACACAAAAAAACAATGAATAAATAAAAGACATAGAAGGGTACAACACACAGGACTCGAAACCCAGATTTCGCGATTTCAAAATATATACACTACCACTCAACCAGGCGGCCTCGGGAGCTCTGTCGGATGCGCGTCTAACTGGTGATCAGGAGGACGCGGGTTCGATGCCTGCCGGGGTCGTCAACATTCTTTCGTGGAGATTGATCATGAAATCTTTTCTACGGTCATTCTCTCCCTTCCGCTGATTCAAGAAAGGTAGTTGTCAGTTTCTGGCGAAATAATGTACACTGTACTGGTTAACCGCTTACGTATAAGCCTGTCCAAAAAAGTGTGGATAGGTATACTGACCGGCTAAAATTACCTAAATAGTGTTGAAGGGGCCGTTAAACTCCAAAAACAAACACACATAAAACACTCAACCAACACATATAATTAATATCTATTTATTACTTGTTTGTCTACTTATTTGCTCTAGTTGAGTTACGGAAACGGACAAAGCTACACAAACCTAACGCATTTATCGTGTAATGTATGCAACTTATATGCAAATTGTATTCACTGTTTGGGGTTAGTTTGAACAGACAATAATATAATATGTTCTATAAAAGGGTTATCTTTTTGAAGCAAGGAACACACCACAGAACTAGAAAACATGAAGTGTACATTTTTTTCTGGGCAAGACTATCGTGCAGTAATAAGCAAGACTAAGCATATTTGGTATTTTAGATAGCTAGGCTTATGTACTCTTCTGTTTGCTGGCATGGCTAGACTGAACCAAAGATCATCACGAACGTTGCAAGTGTATGTCTTGTTCTTGCAGTGCCTTCAAGATTGGGTTTCAGTCTATAGATGATGGCTGTTTTCATTATTAGTCAATAAAATAAGAACCCTATCGGATAAAAATCTGTCTTTGGATATGTGTGCACAGCAAAGACTCTAATCAGACTGCGCAGATGCGCAGTCTGATAAGCGTCTTCGCTGTGCACTATATGGATGCTCATTTAGTCAAAACGTCTTTGTGCAAACATAGAAGGCTGTAATCTGAAAAGAGGATGCACATACTGTATCGAGTCTTCGCTCATCTTTCTTAGGATGCATGTTTTACTTGACACTGTTCATAGAAAGTATATTATTGTTATGACAGATGTTATTAAGTTTCTCGCCGCCGCCTTCTTTATGATGGACAGAAAATGGATTTCACACTTTCAAGGAAGGCGATAGTCTGTAGTGCTGCTTGAAACTCTTGCAATAAAAGTGACTCATTGGAACGCAAGCAAAATGGCGTTCATTACCGGCGAAAACAGAAATCAGCCTCGATTCTAGCTGTTCTATTAAAGCAGGATGTCATGTCTAGTCTCGTGAAACAATCATGGTATCTTGCATTATTGGTGCCTTTAATACTTGGAAATTTGGTCATACGAATTTACAGTATTTCAGTTTAAAAGAAACAAAAATAGAAGTAAACGCAATGCTTAATAATGCATACAGTTTTTCATTACGAAAACACGCTTATACAAATATATTGTAACCTTTATCGCCGAAAAAATGAAAATTTTAGGATGAAAAAAGTTTTGATATTTCTCTTATTTCTACTCCATTCTCTTATTTCTGCTCCAAATATAGATTTTGGGTACTTGTTACAACCGCCTCATCGAGGCGGTTCTGACGAGTACCCACAATCTATATTTTAGAGCAGAAATAAGAAAAATAAGGTTTACCCATGTAAGCCCCAGTTTTACTACATAAAAGTGGGGTTAAAGGGGGTCAAACTTATAAAGGCGTGTTTTCGTAATGTCACAACTCCCATCCAAGGCACCAACGGGGATAAGACACCAACATAAAACAACCACAATAATGAAAACTTTACAAGCAGAAATTCAAAAGGACAGTTATAGTTCGAACAATTTGATGAATCGGCCGGTGGCTTCAGAGGAGATGTCATTTAAAAGTGTTGACGCCAATCGATGACAACGACACAGACAAAAACGGACAACACCTACATTAAAGCACAAGAAAAACAAACAAGACAGGTCCGTGGCGGGGTATGCACATCCGCCCGCATATATACTTAAAAAATAGACCAATAATAAGCTGGGGAAACAAGCCAAATAATGTAAAAATGTACAAACGTTACATAAATATACAAAAATCAAATAAAAAATAATAAAAAATACCAATATCATAACTGTTACAAAGAGCGTAGACGACTTCCATAGACAAGCAACTGGAGTGACGGTGTAGATGCGGTTGATCGGATGACACAGCAACTACAAGCTACAAGAAAGAAGAAAGAAGTGGATGGACTCTACAAACTCAAACCCCTTTCTTCTTTGATGTCTGATGCAGCGTCATATTGACGCCGGTGCAGCGCTGTAGCGCCTAAATCCCCCACAGCACGCTATCCTCCCCCCCGTGCACACTCTACCTTTTTTTCTCGCACCACTCACCCCACCTCACCGCACTCCCTCTCTCTCTCTCTCTCTCTCATACCCCCCTCACAGCACCCCCAATGCATGTGTATGAAAGAGCAGTGTGTCCACATGCATGCATGTGCATACACGTATCCCCAAGTGGAGGTGTATGTATGTATGAGATCGGATGCCTAGATGAAAGAGCACGTATGACAAAGCAGATGAATGGAATGAAAGCGTATGTATGTACTACTAAACACACGTCTAACAACCCAACCTCCCGCACAACAAAAGTGCAAAGCGTGCGGTCAGCGGCGTGCGACACAAAACACCCGCAACCACTTAGCAGCACAACAAAAAACAACAGAAGAAATACTAACCAGAAAATGGCTAATAACTTTACATCGCGAATCCCCTGATTGGTTATAAGGTGCATAACACGTAAGATAAAACGTGTATAGCAATCATTAGAAACGTTTTCCAAATTGCAATGAAACTTTCAAACAAAACAACTGCTAAACGATCCCCTTAATGATAAGTTTCAAACTCGGAGCCTACCCCGTTACACAAAAACAACCCACACCCCTTTGCGGCAACCGCAAACCTCAAGGCACAGCACTGATAAAACATACATGCTGTGCAAGCACGGAGTAAAAACCTTTAGAATGGAGTTCCAAAATTACTACAACTAACCTACGTTGCACCGAAACAAAGGCTCACATTGGAACTGTGCAACACATCCACAGCCCTTGAAAAAGAAAGAAGGCCTAGCCCTGAAACTCCGACAATTAAAGGTGTCCTATAGCGACATGACACATGAGCTCGTGAAGCAAACGGGAAGACAGAATATAAGCCTCACCGAGACCTGGAAAGGTCACGGCACCGTTTTACATACCCCTCAGGACGGAGCGCGGCGAATGGCTACAGGGCAAGGGGATGTTCGTTGGCTCGGAGACACCTGAGACGTGAGGCGACAAACTCCACCTGCAGGACCCTTTCCTGCTCTGACACGGTTCGGCATGTTGACAAGCAAAAAATTATAACGTCGAGTAGAAGACAATATGGACCGACTGCAGCGGACTTACAGCGGATCTATGACGGTTCCAACATAAAGGCTTATTGAGAATTAGAGAGATCTAATTCAAGGTAATGTTGGTTGGTGCCTGATGCTCTGTCTCTGGTCGGGCCCATCGGAGTCTAACTGTTGGTTTTCTTTTGCTCCAGCATTTCAGAGGTTTCTTGCTGTCGAGTCCTCACCGTTGTCTCACCTCTGTGGTTCTTTGATTATTTGTGTTCACGGAGATGTTGCACGAGTTAGGAGGCCTTCATGCGGACTGAACAAATTATTTGTCTAAATCGTGACAAGTAAGGGCGAGGATTGTGGCCACGTAAAATGGATTTAAGCCTCCCAGTGGAAATCTTTCCACTGACCGTTTCAAGGCGGTTCTTCTGTGGCGGTTTATTTATGTTGTTGTTTGTTACTTACTGTGTGTATCACTTGTGTCTTTTTATTTTGGATGGCCATATGGCCATTTTGTGGGAAAGTATCTGTCCTTATGGCCTTCCTTTGTTTAGGTTTCCATTATGGTCTGGTCGCTTAATATCTGTGGTTCTTTCCCTTTGGTGTCTTTGATGGGTGGAGTAAGTTAATTGTATAGATATCTTTGTTTTACTTCTACTTTACGATAGACACGGACGGACGGGGCTGGAGCCGAGCGATGGTCTCCCTGTTCACCGGCAATGAGGAATAGGGTACCACCGCACGGCTACGGTGTAGTGCCAGCATGGATTGGTTCCCTGAGACCCCACCAGCTGACGACACGGGGGAAACTGGAAAACAACAATAACATCCGACTGAGCTACGGGGGCCGGATCCTGTGAGTTCTAATGTGAGGTAAGCTGTGTGTGATGGTGGTGGGGTGAGGTATGACAAATAATTAAATCACTCTCGATTACAACACATATATTAAATTGATTACCTTAATTAGATTCCCAGAATTGTTGATTGCAGTATAAAATGGTCTATCACTTGAAAAAAAAAAAAAAAATCTGATAGAATAAAATGAAAAGGAATTATTAACAGCTCAATTTTACTTCATTATTTTTTCAATGCTTGTACCGATGAAATGATATGGATGTGCGTTTTCGTAATATCCATCAAGATTTGTGTATTGGCATTCAATTATCAACGGACATGAAGCTTAGATATTCTTATTTGATTAAGATGAAGATAAAATCGTCGCTACGACGAACTTTAACCGAAGACATGGAATCATTATATCTGATCGATTACCACACTTGCGGTTTACCAGTGAAAAGACAATGTCCAAACAAATTTTAATACTTGTCCGTGTATCGACCAAAATTCCCTGCAAACCCTAGTTTATATATGGAAAAATTGGTTTCATCACGAACACACGCCTTTAATTCTGACCCTCTTGAACCCCAGTAAAACTGGAGTTTATAAGGGTAAACCTTATTTCTGCTCTAAAATATGGAATGTGGGCACGCGTTAGAACCACCAGGTTGTGGGTACTCGTTAGAACCGCTTCAATGAGGCGGTTCTAACCAGTACCCACGATCTATATTTTGGGGCAGAAAAATAAGAAAAACATCATAATTTTGCATCTTTGAAGTTTCTCTTTTACGGCAATAAAATTTACAATGTATTTATATAGGCATGTTTTCGTAATGTCTTTGGGGCTAACAGAGTTGTGAGTCTCACGTTGGTCAAGCATATGGATTGCCGGGCTCGTTCAAACCGCCTCTCAGTAGCACTCACAATCCAGGTTTAGAACAAAAATAAGATTAAAAAAAATATGAAATATATATATATGCAAAACGTAAGGGTAATAACCCATTCAATCCTGTACGCCGATACAAACATGTACTCTTATGCAGACAGTATTAATCTAGATGAGATGGCTCGTTCTTAAAGACTCAAAATCTTCACTGCCTTTCATCCCGTAAAATACGATTATTGGGTGAGTCCTTTCATCAGGGATGGACGGGTTACGTGCACCTTGATTTACAACGAAATCTGCACAACTCATCATTACGATTACAAACCCCTGAATTGTTTTCTTATCTCCAAAATGGCTACTTTTATGATGAAATTCTGTGGTATTTTTCATATAAATACTGCAAACATAGGTTGTGGGTGCTCGTTAGAACCGCCTCACTGAGGCGGTTCAAACGAGTATCCACAACCTAGTTCTTGAAAAATGTTGTCTACCCCCGTAAACACCAGTTTTTTCTATACAAAGTGGGGTTTAGCGGGTGTTCACTTCACGTGATGTTAATCCATTTATTTCAGTATATAAAGGGAAGTCTACCAGGTACTACATTGCTTGGAGTGCCAAAGTGGTTTAGTGTAATCCGACAATAAGATACAAATGGTGGAATTCCACATAGTTTTCATGCTCTGTAGCCCACGAAAGGAATGCTTTAAAACTGGTCAACATGTATGACAGGCATGTACATGTATAAATGTTTATTTCTATTTATTAACTACTTTGTTTATGTTTTTTTTTTTTTTGGTCAAGAAACAATTTAGTTTTTGTGCAGAACTATTTACTGTAGCGGGTACACTAGGTAGAGGCGACCAGGTGACACTGATGTGCGAGTTTTGGCAGTTAGTGTATTCAAAAGGTTTTAGGAGAACAAACAAAAGAGCTTATGATGATGCCATTCTCTGTGGCTTATTTCGAAACAAAGGACAGACTAAACGCAGGACTCACAGCAATATTGACAGTTTTTAGACGGCCTATGGAGAATGTATATATTAATTTTAGATCTCGTGCAAAAATGTGTATTAAATTCCTTGTAATGTTACCAGGATTTAGCGAGGACAGAAACAGAACCAAGCACACCCAGCAGAATTCAATCAGATAGAACATATAACTCAGATACATACCGAGCTTTTAGCTGCATCCGGCTAAAGTGCATATATAGATTTATTTAGAAACTTGATAAAATTAGAACTGCGTGTAAAGGCTCATGCGGACGGAACAAATTAATTGTCTAAACCACGACAGAAACAAGAGCGAGGATTGTGGACCCCCCACGCCCCCGCGTAAAAACGTTTTACAAACCCTTCTGTCGCGGTTTGTTATTGTTATAGTTCGGCTTTGCATGTATGTATTGCTAATATCTTTCAATTTTTGAGTTGTGGCCATAGTGTAGGAAAGTAACTGTCCGTTTGACTTTCCGCTTCCCACCAGGGACACGTAGCTATGGCAACGTCAAATCAACGTCGGTGCAACGTCGACGTTGCACCAACGTTGGTCTGACATTGCATAAACGTCATTACGCTGTACCGACGTTGATGTGACGTCATAATTACGTCATGTGCCTGCTGGGTTCTCTTTTAACTTTGGAGTGTGCCATAATGTAGGAAAAGTAACTGTCCTTTTGACTTTCCGCTTCTGACGTTTACATTTTGGTGAATTTTTTTATGTTAGAGAATCTTTTTTCCATTTTAGTGTCTTGGCTGGGAAGGATGTGTTAATTGTATCTTTTCCTGATCATTGCGTTTACTTCTATTCTAAAAAACAATATCTTTGTTAGGCAAACGGGTCATGATTCTGCAGTTTTTAAGAATGTCCACATGTTATAAAAAATAACACTTTACGATTACACATCCGTGATGAAAAGAGCATTTTTCTTGTCTCCAAAGCGAACATTTTTTTTTATGAAGACACTTTGTGGTATTTTCTTAATTTTTCACCAAACATAGGTTGAGCGTGCCCGTTAGAACCGCCTCATTGAGGCGGTTCTAACGAGTGCCCACAGCCTATGTACTGGGGCAGAAATAAGAAGAATATTGTATACCCCCATAACCCCCATTCTTCTCTATATAAAGTGGGGTTTAGGGGGTGTTCTTTTTACGGACTTGTTCACATGTTGAACTTTTTATTCCTTTTTTTTCATATAACTGGAAGTACCATCATATAGTGAAACTAATGAATAGAGTGAAAAACAACAACAACAATTGATGGATGTACTGTAATAATTTCATTGTAAATTGTTATTTTTATTCTGTGAATCGGGAGTTGATGAGGCCTACATGAGGCAGAAAACATGTTCACTCTAAATTTTCAGTTCTGTGGTGTACTATTTGCTTCCAAAGGATAACTCTTTTACAGAACATATCGAAAGACAAATGCATTGCGGACATGCTCATATAAATTTCATAAAAGAAAATTCTCTTTAGAAATAAGAATACACTAACCCCTTATCTTTTACTGGCGGTCAAGAGTAAGCCATTGTCACCTACGTACGTAAACGTGTGCAGCTGAGAAAGTTCGATGTCCGTATAATTGCGACGTGTGCGTCGAGCGAAGACTCGGATACTCGTATAAACTCAGATTACAGTCCTCCCTGTCCACATGAAGAAACTTCCCAGTCAGCACATAACAGCGCGCCAACGTCGGACTGACAGCGATCATTCATTCAGTTTTTATCCATTGTTTTTCGTTATAAAAAGTAGAAGTAAAACAAAGAGCAGGAATTGATACAATTAACTTACTCCTCCCATAAAAGACACCAAAGGGAAAGAAATACAAACATTAAGCGACCAGACCATAATGGAAACCTAAACAAAGGAAGGCCATAAGGACAGTTACTTTCCCACAAAATGGCCATATGGCCATCCAAAATTAAAAGACACAAGTGATACACACAGTAAGTAACAAACAACAACATAAATAAATCGCCACAGAAGAGCCGCCTTGGAACGGTCAGTGGAAGATTTCCACTGGGGGGCTTAAATCGATTTTACGTGGCCACAATCCTCGCCCTTACTTCCGTCGCGATTTAGACAAATAATTTGTCCAGTCCGCATGAAGGCCTCCTAACTCATCAGTGCAACATCTCCGTGAACACAAAAATCAAAGAACCACAGAGGTGAGACAACGGTGAGGACTCGACAGTAAGAAACCACTGAAATGCTGGAGCAAAAGAAAACCAACAGTTAGACTCCGATGAGCCCGACCAGAGACAGAGCATCTCATTATAACGTGACGTTAATATTTCCTACTGAGCGCCTTGATCAATGTAGTGCGTGCAGAAAGGCACGTTTGGTGACGTCACACGTTAACATCTACTTATCACGATGTCCACATTGGAACGATGAGGAAAATGTCCTGAAACGTTTTGCATAATAACAAATTCGTTATTTTGATTATTGACGGGGAACATTGGATTACATTCCCCACCTGAAAGCGATATTTGCCCTCATCTAACGCATCGGGAAAAATATCGCTATCAGGCGGGATTCCTCGCCTGAAAACGGCATTTGCCCTCGCCTAACGCCTCGGGCAAATATCGCTATCAGGCGGAGAATGTGATCCCATGTTCCTCGTGAAGAAAAAAACTAATTAATAACATAACGCTGGATTTTTTATGCAACCAACTCACGTTGCAGCGGGAAATTAGCCCATTTTACTTGGTGTTCCAGCGTTGATTAAAATTGTCCCATCACGATGAAAAATTGTATTATTCTAATTTCTGCTCAAAATATGGATTGTGGGGACTCGTTAGAGCCGCCTCATTGAGGCGGTTCTAACGAGAACCCACAATCTATGCTTTTGAGCAGAAATAAGAAAATAATGTATACCCCTGCAAACCCCAGTTTTGCTATATAAAAGTGGGGCTGGTGGGGGTCAAAATAATAAAATATAGACATGTTTGCGTGATGATTCAATTACTTCTATCGGACTTTTTGACACGGAAATATTTTACAATTCGGACATTATGCAACTTATTTTAATTTTTACAATTTTGTTTTGCCGTTATATCGAATGTCGATTTAAAGAGTGTTGAGTATAGTAATGTGACTCTCGCCGAGTCTCATTATTTCATGTCACCGCGCGTTTGATTGACAGATTTAATTTGAAGTATCAGTTGCTTCAGACTCCTGTCAGTTCAAGCAACAATCATGATAAATTATCAACTCAATTACATCTTTTCCAATACTTTGGAATCAACTTGCTGACTGTAAGGGCAACTTTGGCGAGCCTCTTCAAGATCTTAAGGGCTTGATTTTGTTTAACCCAAATATTTAATGGAATCATCCACGTAAGAGTTCGGGACTGACCCATGTTTAATTATACGGGCGGCAGATTTTTGTTTGTGGTCAGTTTGACAAAAATGCCTGTACTTTAAGTAAACCGTGAAAACGCAGAACAGACGCCACGAGTTTGCGACTGCTCTGTTGGCCAATGACTCTGGGCATGTTTGGGTAAAATATACAGTATTTGTACTTTTGCAACGAATTATTAAGTATCGATTTTTGGTTTAGGTATTACGTCCCCGTCGACGCTATTTCGGTCATTTTGGAGACGTTGCTTCCGATTTTGTAGGACTTTTACCTGACATTGATATGAAATGACATCTCAAGCCCTACCGCCCAAAGATTTCAACACTGCCAAAACTTCTTTATCGGCAGCAGGAAAAACAAACATTATCCGATAATTGCATCACATGGTTATATTTTAAATTTTGCTTAAGCATTACAAATATCATGGTCAATGGAGTATAGATAATGTTTACAACCTTCGACTAATGGCAGCATACTGGCAGCATTTGCGATGTTTACATAGCGTAAGAGCTGACGGTATTTAACCCTTGTCTTGCTGTTCACGACAACCCCTATCTTTGCAAACAGTGTAGATCCAGATCAGATGGCTTCTGAAGAAGCCATCTGATCAGGATATACACTGTTTGGCATTCAGTTTATGAATTTGTGGCAATAAATTACATCAAGTAATTTGATTGGTTGATAGACAGAAATAGGTGTGGCTTAAATTAATATTCAGCAAGAGAAGAGTTAAGCGGAATGGATACAGCCAACTCAATTTTTGGAACTTCCTGTTATCCTTCCCGTTGATTAACCGCACCGCATGAGCAAATTCTTTCTTTACGAGAAGACCCGAATTGATGAAGGGGATAAACTACCTTCATCAATTGGGGTCTTCTTTTAAAGAAAGAATTTGCTCATGAGCAAATTCTTTCTTTAAGAGAAGACCCCAATTGATGAAGGGGATAAACTATGTTTTTGAAGGAGTTGTCGCCCACTTTTTGTATTACCATTCGCCTTTATATAGAGAAATGAAAGTACATTAATGTTTTGCGTCCCGCCCATCAGGGCTTGGAGAAATCTCGTAGACTGGGCTGCATGGTGCTTCCGCGCAGAGCTGAAACCAACAGATCTTTTAAGTACTGGTAAACCGCTATGGAAGTCTAATATATTCTATTAAAGGGTTATCCTTTGAAAGCAAGGAAACATCGTAGAACTGAACGGTATGGAGTGTACAATATTTTCTGGGCCAGACTAGCCAGTTTCGGCCACTTAGGCCTCATTAGTGACCCTCAAATATTTTCAAAACTCCATAGTGGTCTTTTTATGGCCGCCACAAATTCCTTTACCAACAGAATGTGTTCAATAAAATGGTTCTCCTTTTGAAGCAAGGACAACATCATAGAAATTGAAAGTAGGGAATGTACAAGATTTTCCGGGCCAGACTAGCTAGTTTCGGCCAAAAAAGACCTCATCACTGACCCTCAGATATTGTCAAAACTCCATACTGGACTTGTTCTGCGAAAGGGACCTCCTTTGGGAGCTAGGGATACATCGAAGAACTGAAAAATATGAATTGTACAAGTTTTCCTGAGCTAGCTGGTTTCGGCCAATCGGGCCTCATCAGTGACCCTCGAATATTTAGAATTCGTAATCTTATGAAAACCAAACGCACTGAAATCGGCTTACATCCCAGCACGTCGTTAGGGCAACGTTAAATCAGCGTGGGTGCATGCACCGACGTAGATGTGACGTTGCATAAACGTCATGACGTTGTGCTGACGTTGATGTGACGTCAAAATTACGTCATGTGCCCGCTGGGATGTATCGACATTATATGTCCCCCGAGATAAAATAAAAGGGGCATTGGCAAACACTGCTGACCCAGGATTAGTTTGTTCTGACAAAGACATATCGTCTTACTACAATTATAGAGCGTTCATCTTGTATATTTGTATCTGATCAGGGTCTACACTGTTGGCTCAAATTGCAGGAACGTTTCCAAAACATATTTTAATAAAACACACAATACGCAAATAAAATTGGATATGGCACTTTCTAAAGCTATAAGATGACACCCACTGGATATGACGTTGTACAGACGTCGATGAGGCGTTTCCTGTTGGTTACGTGCCCATTAGAAAGATTATATTTATTCTTGAAAGGTTAAACGCGCAATTCGTTCTTGTTTTCCAAAAATGTCCAAAAACATAAAATTGTTTTAGGCTTCAACAACGCAGTTACAAAGCTGTCATTTCTGTGCTGTCATATCGACAAAAGCACCATAGAAATATGAACCAATTTTCCAAATTTCACAATAACCAAAAGCATTGAAAGATTTATTACAACTCATTCAGCTTTGAAGCACTCAGAAACAGTTATGTTCCAACGAATAACAATATTCAGGCAAAATCCTTGCAATAAAAAAGGAAATATCTGACAAATTGGCTGTAAGCCCCGTCATTATATTTCTCAGTTACATCAGAATAATCACTGGTTGTCGAAAATAAGAATTGCCAGCATCTATAAAACGGCATTTTGCTTGAGAGATTTAGTAGAATTAGTTTGTTCAGACAAATAAATATCATCTTGCTGCAATTATAGAGCGTTCTTCTTGTATTTTGTAGTTACTTTTCAAGGAATATTATTGTAATCTGAGGGTCGATAAAAGATCGAGCAGAGCTGTTGAATGCACAACTCTTTAATGTCAAAACAAAGCTCTTATTTACGCTAGCATACACGTAACACGCCCATGCGATATTCTATTGATCTTTAATTCTTGCATAAAATTTTACGAAGATAGCTGTTAAAAGCTGTAATTGAATGGGCCAGTAGCCGTGTTCAAACAGAAAAACCCATGTTCAAATCATGAAATTCACGCGCTGTTTGAGCATTGGTTTTTGAACTATTGATATTACCAGATGGGCCTTGCCTTTTTTACGTTACGTGGAGCGACGAAACGTTGTCGCCCTGAATGTAGCCTTTTGAAATTTTATGATGACGACCGAACGTTAATGTGGAACCGAAGTCATTGTAAACAACAATCAGAACTAGCCGCCATTTTGGTTTTACGGTAGCATTTGAGGACTTTTGTTTTTCGCCACAGTTTGCCGTTGGAATGGTAAGAATAACGATCATATAAGGCTATTTCATCGCAGTAACATTTGCCCTGTCCCTCAAACTATTATGCATCAAACTATAGCTAAGAAACTAAAGTAATATTTTATTGGTGTTATTGCATGAAAAGTAAAACCAAAATGATTTTTTTCACATTTTTGGATTCAGTTTTTACCCTTTGTTTAAAAGTGGGCCATTCTCTTTGGAAAGGCACTACGACTACATACTCTACAAAAATGTATCACAGATTGTTCTAACCTTGTTCAAAAGAAAGATTTAGCAAATTTATTTTCTGGACCGAAATAAGTCGGTCATACTGAACAAAAGTTTCATTAAAACCCAAATGGAATAAGATATCGAGCGTTTGTGATGCTTTTAGAAAGTTGTGACTTCAAGGAACCTTTGTGCCACAGCATTGTGCAATTTGGAGGCTACTTTAAGAAACTGAATCACTTTGAAGACAACCACCCACACAGAATGTCATTTTTCAGGAGAGCTCAAAAACGTTTGTTGTCCATCACAACATTGGTCGGGCCCATCGGAGTCTAACTGTTGGTTTTCTTGTGCTCCAGCATTTCAGTGGTTTCTTACTGTCGAGTCCTCACCGTTGTTTTATCTCTGTGGTTGTTTGCGGAGATGTTGCCCTAATGAGTTAGGAGGCCTTCATGCGGACTGAACAGATTGTTTGTCTAAATCGCGACGGAAGTAAGGGCGAGGATTGTGACCACGTAAAATCGATTTATGCCCCCCACCCCCTGGTGGAATTTGTTTCCGCTGACCGCTCCAAGGCGGTTCTTCTGTCGCGGTTTATTTTTGTTATTGTTTGTCTGTGGTGGTTTATGTCGCTTTTATTAGCCTATTGGCCATTTTGTGGGAAAGTAGCTGTCCATTTGGCTTTCCGCTATTGATGTTCCCATTGGGTCTGTTGTTTCATGTTTGTGTTTCTTTCCCTTTGGTGTCTTCGATGGGAGCTGTGGGTTGATTGTATCGATTCCTGATCATTGCCGCTACTTCTATTTTAAATAAGATTGAATGGGCGGATAAGTATCCCCTTGCCAAATTTACTAATCAGTGTTCACAAAAGGATGGACCTGCCAGCGAAAAGGCTAACACTGTCACAGAACATACTCACGGTTTATTAACTCTAACTCATAAGATAGAACAATACGATAGAACTGCCTCTAACGTCATTGCACACACTTAAAACTTTATTGCAAACACCAAACATATGCCTGCTAGTTTCATTTATTATCACAAAGTTCTGAAGGCGAGATAAAATTTAACGTATTGCATTTACATATGAATATTTTACCTGTTTGTTTGTTTCATTTGAGTTTTAACGTGCCCCTCAACACTGTATAGGTCATTCTGTAGACGTTGTTTCCAATTTTGCCCTACATCATAGTGTAGATTATATTTTCTTGTCCTTTGGGATCATTGATTCCATAGTGGAATTTTGAAAATATCTGAGGGTCACTGATGAGGCCTAATTGGCCGAAACTAGCTAGTCTTCCCCAGAAAACATGTACACTCCATATTTTTTTGGTTATGTGGTGTATTCCTTGCTTCCAAAGGATAACCCTTTTATAGAATATATTTTACCTAATATTGAGATGAAATGACATCTCAAGCTCTGTCGCCCAATGAAACTAATAGGGTTTATAAGCATGGACGGTCCGACTCGCACCGCTTCGCGGTTTACCAGTACTCGTGTGCGATCGGTTTCAGCTCTGCATGGAAGCATCCTGCAGCCCATCTATTTCTTCAAGCCCCGATATTTTACCTGTATGTTATAAGATTAAGATGAAATGCAATACTAGGTAGTTTTCCTGATTAATTAATGTGTTTTATTTGCCTACATGAGAAATGGAAGGTTTTTTTTTTCTTTTTTTTTTTGAGATGAATACCAAAAACTTTTCATCGAATGTATTAAAAACTTCAGCACGCGTGAATGTTCTGATGTTTTCAACGCACGAGATGAAATGTTTTTGGTACTTATCGAAAAAGGATTTATTATTATTATTATTTAATACTTGACTTTGGCAATATACTTGGCTTTGGCAATGTACTGCAATTAGGGCTGGCTAATCGGAGCTGAAAAGATAATCGATTATCAGTCCTGTCATTGCGATCGATAATCTATTAGTAATCGCTAAAGTTTTTGTCATTATTTTACCTGTCTGGCTTTCTGTCTGAGCATGACTCTTACCATATGTTGCACTTTACCATATGTATATTTGTACAGATAGGCCTGAGCAAACAGTGTAGACCCAGATGAGACGCCGCATAATGCGGCGCCTCATCAGGGTCTGCACTGTTTGCCACTCATCCAGCTATTTTAGGCATAACTTTGGATAGTAAATTGTACCTATCAAGTAATCGATTCAAAGCAAATCAGAAATGATAATCATTTTTGTGGAATTTATCGATCGATTAATCGATTATACGATTAATCGTGTCAGCTTTAACTGCAATTAAACAGTTGTTCGTAACATGCTTCGTACTCATGAAAATTTCTTTTGAGCATACACGATGTAATAAGATTTCAACATGCTCTATGAAATACTGGTATTTATCGAAAAAAAAACAACAACAACAAAACATAAATAAATGTTCCTTTCACTTTGTACGAAAAACAAACCAAAAAAGTAGTATGGGCTTCCAAGGCGGTTCTTCTGCCGTGGTTTATTTTTGCTAGGGATTGTCTTTGAGTGTATGCATCGCTTATATTATTTTGCTTTGGATAGCCAATTGGCCATTTTGTGGGAAAGTGACTGTCCTTTTGGCTTTCCGCTAGTTATGTTTCAGTTAGGTTTAGATGTTTCATGTTTGTGTTTCTTTCCCTTTGTGTCTCTGATGGGAGCTGTGGGTTACCTGTTTCGATTCCTGATCATTGCCTTCACTTCTATTCTACTTTGAAAATAACAAGGGCATGCTATTGTTCACAATATGTAAATATTATACATGTATCCACAGTGTGAAAATCTGTGAAAATATCATTTTATTTGCTTCAGATAATCATTGATTTCACTGTTTAGTATAAAACAAAAAGAGTTTATTACTGAGCTCATTTTTAAAATATGGAAGTTACAAAAAAGGGACGTTTGATATCAACTAAAGAAACGAGTGCGCTTGCGTTTGTTTTTCTTTATCGGATGTTCAATCTCCCGAGGTTTATAGATCCCATGTACGAAATGGGCTGAGCCAATAAACTGTATATTACATGCATTTTGATAGGGCTGATGGTAAGGCTGACACGATTAATCGTATAATCGATTAATCGGTCGATAAATTCCAGAAAATGATTATCATTTCTGATTTGCTTGTAATCGATTACTTGACAGGTACAATTTACTAACCAAAGTTATGCCTAAAATAGCTGGATGAGTGGCAAACAGTGCAGACCCTGATGAGACGCCGCATTCTGCGGCATTTCATCTGGGTCTACACTGTTTGCCGAGGCCTGTCTGTTCAAATATACATATAGTAAAGTACAACATATGGTAAGAGACATGCTCAGAAAGGTAAAATTATGAAAAAATAGCGATTACTAATCGATTATCAATCGCAACGTCATTACTGATAATCGATTATCTTTTCAGCTCCGATTAGCCAGCCTTAGCTGATGGATACTTTTGCTTCTTATTCTTAGTACTGTTCACTCTGCGGCCCCCGCCCATAGGGGCTTGAAGAAATATATGGGCTGCATGATGCTTCCACGCAGAGCTGAATCCGGCCCGCACACTAGTACTGGTAAACCGCTAAGAGGATCTAAGCCTGTCCAGGAACCGCGGTGCGAGGCGGACGGTCCATGCTTATTAACCATATTGGTTTCATTGGGCGACAGGGCTTGAGATGTCATTTCATCTCAGTGTCGGGTAAAAGTCCCACAAAATTGGAAGCAACGTCTCTAAAATGACCTTTACAGTGTTGACGGGGATGTTAAACCTCAAATAAAAAAAAAAAAAAAAAAAAAAACTGTTCACTCTTAACATACAGCCCATGCAAACGGTAGTGGGCGCAGTGATACATAATATGACTGAAACAAAAACAACATGTATATAGACGTCATCTTGAAAGCGCTTCCTATTGTACTGAATGAAAATAAAAAAGAAACAAAGTTATTATAGTGATAAAACAATTAAAAATACGAGTGTACAGTAACCAAAATTACGCCTAATTCAATGGTTATTTGTCCTGGTAATCTTTATTTCAACGCAGCCTCCGAGTCTAACGTCATGCATTCTGAACGTTGTACGCGTCGATATCAATTAAATTTTCTCGCATCTAAATACAACGATTGCATTGGAAAAATAGAACCGGTTGCAGGGAAACATTTACAGCTAAAAAAACATTTACACGCTGTTGTTTTACAAGGATTGGAACAATCAGATCGTAGGGAACCATGGTTTAGACTAAGGTCACTTGAAGTTACTGAAAAGCATGTGACTTGATGCGTTCATACACGTATAAACTACATTGTTTTCCAAAGGTTTAAATCAGGCAGACATTATGTTTTCCTCTTTAATTGCACGCCGATGGCTTTGGCTTAAAGCTATTAGTTAGCTGTTCGGTGCCGGAACTTTTGTCCAACGGGGTTCAAATATTGGTTATCTTTTGCTCCAGTGTTCCTGCGGCGTTGCGCCGGATGGCTCAGTGCGTTTTACTGTCGAGTCCTCATTCTTGTGTCAACTTGGCTTTAATTGTGATTTCTTTGTTTACCTAGTTGATTCATTGAGGAGTTAGAAAACCTTCACGCGGACAAACCAAATACTTGCTTGAACCACAGTGAAAGTGAGGGTGAGGGTTGGGACCCCGTTAAGCTAACTTTAAGCCACCAGTATCCTTTTAATGACCACTCCTTTCAAGTCGGTGCTTTTGCTGTGGCTCCTTCATGTTTCGTGTTGTGGGTTCTGATATTTTCCCGAATAATATATGTTGTTACGTTGATGGTTCTGATTCTACCCCCTTTTTGTTTGTTCATTTTCAGTTACTTTTTTCCTTCCAGTCTAACGTTTGTCATCTTGATGATTCTGATTCGTTTCCCCATTATGTATACTGCTCCTGTTTAGTAATGTTTGGATATTCTGAGATACCACCTGGCTGACGCGGTACACCTATTGTCCTTTTTGTTTACTGTCGACACTCCATGTTTCGACTTCTTTCCCTAGTGATATTGTGGGAAGAACTTGGGATCTGACTGCGTTTCTCTTTTTAATTTACGCTGGAAATGTAAATATAAAACGATTAATATTCTTCAACTGTACATGCGCAGCCAATGACTGCTTGCATGAAGCTACGCCAAAGTCTTTCCTATATATACGCGAGTAGTCATAAGGATAGCACATCCGTGCGACATACATGTAGCGCAGTTTTACACATCTCCAAAATTGCTACTTTTCTGATGAAAATGCGTGTTCTTGCATAAATATCTATGCGCATGGCTGTTTGAAGCCATTGCCAAATGGACCGAAAGCCGTGCTCAAACAGCAAAAAACATGCTCAAATCATAAAATTCGCGTGCTGTTTGAACATTGATTTGAGCTTTTGATATCACAAGACGGGCCTTGCTTTGTTTACGTTACGTTAAGCGACGAAACGTCATCGCCCTGAACGTAGCGTTTTAGGGTTCTATGATGACGTCAGAAGGTTACTGCATGACAACGTCATTGTAAACAACATTCTAAACGGGCCTCCATTTTGGTTTGCCTGTCGCATTTGAAAAGTTTATATGGAATTTATATGGAGCTTTTGGGCGTTTTCGTCAAAATGTGCTGTCGGAATCGTCAGTTATGCGAGAACAACGGTCATCCATGGTTATTTCATTGCATTAACATTTGCCTGATCCCTCGGAAGATATTTGAACATTTGGCCTGGTGGCCTCATGTTTAAACAGCTTCCTCGGGACCCGGAGAATGTTAATGCATGAAAAACCATGGTTGATCTCTATAGTATTGTTCTTATTTATATTGCAAACATAGGTTGTGGGTGCACGTTAGAACGAGTACCCACAACCTATGTCTTGAAGCAAAATTAAAAGAAATAATGTATTCCCACATAGACCCCTGTTTTCTCTGTATAAAGTGCGGTTTAGGAGGGTGTTCATTTCACGAACTCGTTAACGTGATGAAAGGTTCCGGCGAGGCAGCGCTTTAGCGAAGTCTTACCTGAGCCTTGGCTGGTAACCTATGGGATAAGTATCATTGACGCATAAGAAAAATAAATTTTCATGGGATTCAGGTCAACAAACAAGTCTCGTTGATTAGGCGTGGACACGTCAGTCATGGACAAACCAAAGACATTTAAGAATCTTAAGGACAGTTTATCTAAAAGATAACTTCCATTTAACAGAAAAGAGGTGCACTAAGAATATCTAAATGAATCATTATTATTTTTACAAAGTATTTCACAAGTCGTCCCTGCCGTACCGCTTTTCTTCTTGTACTTTTGAGCATGATGTTTTTCGTTTGTTTATCGGACGAAGGAAAAGTAGATTAGTAGGCGTTTAAAAAGATCGCCAACAATATAAGGAATGGTCGATGTGATCAAGTTAAAGAAGTGACTAGTAATAATTATGTATCCGAGTAAGTAATCGGATTGCTTATCATATTCTAGGAGCTGTACAGAAACAGGGCCAGGGATTTTACTGTTTAATTGACATTCTTGAACATTGGCATGTTCAGGCATGTTCCAACCTAAACTATACGACGTTGCTGTACTAATAAAATAATCGTCGCTTCATTGCACTAATTGTAGAGGAACGTGCAAGTTAACCACCCTCATCGTACCCTCATTTTATGGAAAAGAAACTAAAATGACCAGAACGATGGAAAAGAAACAAGCTGTGAGATCATTGCCGCTAAAGTTGTGTGTTGAAGAACGAAACGTTCCATTATTTCAACTCGTTCTTGCGTCTCTCGTGTCTTCTGCGAAAGAGCCGCGACGGAAACAGCCCCCCCCCCCCAGTGGAATTCGTTTCCGCTGGCCGTTCCAAGGCGGTTCTTCTGTCGCGGTTTGTGTTTGCTATGGTTTGTCTTTGGGTGTTTGTGTCACTTGTGCTGTTTTGTTTTGGATAGCCTATTGGCCATTTTGTGGGAAAGTGGCTGTCCTTTTGGCTTTCCGCTTTTGGGTGTTTCCGTTGGGGCCTGTTGTTTAATGTTTGTGTTTCTTTACCTTCGGTGTCTCTGATGGGAGCTGTGGGTTAATTGTATCGATTCCTGATCATTGCCTCCACTTCTATTTTACCTGAGTGCAGTGTATGGAAATGTGTTTAAATACCACCTGGAAACGATGCATCAACGTTTGCTAGCTACCGAAATTTGCCGTCTAGAGTGAGTGTGAGTGAGTGTTTTAGATTTTACGTCCCTCCAACAGCTAAGGTCATACGGAGACGGGACCTCGGTTTAAAGACTCATCCGAAAGTCTTTTGCCGTCTAGAAGGGAGTAGAAGTAAAGATCGGAAAACACTCTAAATAGTCGAGATGAGAGAGTCTATTTTGCCGAGCCTGCCATTGTGTGCAATAAGCTAGACATTCTGGATAAAGATCATTGGCAGTACACCACAACTTCTTTAAAACACTAGTAATGGGCTTCAAATCAGAAACCGCGCTAGTTAAACAACCGTAATATATATCCAAACAAAAATGTATAGATTTTGTAGAAAATGACCAATTATGGTCATTTTCCTACATAATCTATATATTTTTTGGATCCATCTTGAAACCGAGTTGTATCCAAAAGCGTGTTATAAAGCGTAGTATTATAACGAGACTGTGATATTGATCCTGATTTCGAAGAAACTTGAGTAGAGACCTGTTTTGTCTTACAACGACACAGCTGTGAGACACAGCATAAGCATTATAAGTCAACAGAAGAAACTGATTTATCTATTTGAGCATTATCAACATTCTATGAAGGAAATACAATCTGTGTTGAAAAAGATACCTGATATTTTCTTCTCTATATATATCCCCTCATCATAGATTTCTCATCTATTGTACATGCACAGTAAATATGTTGGTACTGAGATTGACCTCGAGGTGGTTAGGCTGAAGTTTGAATTTGGAGCTAACAGAAGCTCATAAAAGATCGTGACAGGGCTGTTAACCTCTGATTTCCTTGTTAGAACAGGCAACGAATATCGAATATGTTCCATAAAGTGCTATCTTTTTGAAGAAAAAATACGCCACAGAACTTAAACGTATGAAATGTACAGTTTTCTGGGCGAAAGACGTTTCCAGGCCATTACTGGAGCTGTTGTTATACGAAACCCATCAACCGAATTGAAGGATAAATGCTTTCATTTAGGTTTAGAGCTAGATGCTGTGGAAAATAAATAGTGTAATGGTGTTTCTGCTGATGGCATGATTAGAACTAACGGTGTGATTGTCTCAGAAATCTTAACGGGAAGGTACATTACAAACGAAAAGGAAAAGTCGCTGTTTCAACATGGCGAACTTTCGACATCCACATTACGGTTCGTAGCACTATTACTAATATAGAGCGGTTTTTAATACCCTTCTGGTATGCTAGAAGAAGAGCAAAGTCGTATTTTACAAACATGCTTGAACATACCCAGACCATTAAACCCCTCGATGCCGAGATGTGTTTAAACAACAGTTCCAGAGATGTCGACTCATCAACCGGTAGCTTCTACAGACATTCCAAACTTCCAAACAATATTCAAGAAACACGAACATGAAATAACTAAACCCTAATGCAAACATTACAAGTGGAAAGCCAAAGGGACGGCTATCAAAAAGAAAAAGATATAAACTATACATGCATGCAAACACAAACTATTGCAAAATAAACCGCGACAGAAGAACCGCATTGGAACGGTCAGTAAAAAAGCATTTCCCGTGGGGGGGGGGGGGGGGGGGCTTATATCGCTTTTATAAGCCATGTATACCTGCTAAGCCAAATTTCCTGCCATACAGTCCTTCCAGACAATTACGATAACAATTCCATGAAATTAACGCTCTTGTAAACCCCACTTTATATAGAGAAAATTGGGTTTACAGGGGTATGCATTATTTTTCTTATTTCTGCCACAATACATAGGTTGTTGGTACTAGTTATCCAGGCGGTTCTAACGAGCAGCCACAACCCATGTTTTGAGTAAACATGTGCCAAAGTTTTTCAGCAGAAATAATCCGTTTTGGAAAGTTGAAATAGTTTACCATATCTCACGGATGTGTAATCGTAATGCCACGTATCCACCGACAGTGTCTACACAGTCATCACAGTAACGAACTAGTAAGAAAAGGTCACTAAGGAAATGCAACAATCAAAGAACGCAGCCGTCTCAAGTCGCCTATAGAAAGAAAACGACATGTGATATGGTATGTGATATATGTGAAATCATGTGATTTAATTTTTTATCATATACAGTAAAATTCCTATATTAAGATCACCTATGGAACTGTTCAAAAGTGGTCTTAAAGACCACTTTTGAAGAGTCCCAACGGTGGTCTCTTAGTAGGAGACACTTTGTGTACAAAACACAAAGAAAGAATAACTGAAACCTTCTCAATAAGCTTTTAAACGCAGATTTAGTCTTAAACTTAGGTGGTCTTAATAGCGGAATTTTACTGTATTTACCAGAAACTAATTTGTTTTTGAATATACGATGCAAACGTGGAATGCGTGCGCGTATCCATCACGTGAACAAGTCCGTGAAATGAAGACCCCCCTAAACCCCACTTTATATAGAGAAAACTGGGGTTTACGGGGTATACATTATTTTTCTTATTTTTGCTCCAAGACATAGGTTGTGGGTACTCGTTAGAACCGCCTCAATGAGGCGGTTCTAACGAGCACCCACAACCTATGTTTGCAGTATTTATAAGAAAAATATCACGGATTTTCATCAGATTTGTAGGCATTTTGGAGATGTGAAAAAATGCACTATGTCGCACGGGTGTGTTATCGTAATGAGAAAAAGATGCCCAGGAAAAGTCATAGTCAAAGATTACAGCCTACCAATTGTACATAGAGGAAGAGTAATTAACAATGAGGAAAAAAAAAGGAAAAAAAAAAAAAGAAACTAGAGCGCGCAGTCGATGGCAAGCCATCGCAAATCCCCACGTTTTCTGTCAAAATTTGACTTTTTGACCCCTCCCCAGGGCCCCTGGGGGCGGGAAAAAAAATGTGCTCTTGCGCAAGCCATTCATGTAAGCAACTCGCATACCAAATTTGGTTGAATTCCGGCTAACGGTTTAGGAGGAGATAGCCGGACAGACAGACGGACAGACGGAGAGACGGACGGAGGCGATAACAATATCCCCACTTTTTTTTAAAAACGTGGGGATAAAAAGCATTTCGATAACACACCCGTGCGACATTGTGCATTTTTTCAGATCTCCGAAATGACTACTTTTCTGGTGAAAATCTGTGTTCTTTCACTTTATTTCACTGCAAACATAGGTTGCGGGTGCTCGTTAGAACCGCCTCATTGAGGCGGTTCCAACGAGTACCCACAACCTATGTCTTCGAGCAGAAATAAGGAAAATAATATTTATCCCCGTAAACCCCAGTTTTCTCTATATAAAGTTGGGTTTAGGAGGGTACTCATTTCACTGGATTGTTCACGTGATGGAATCACAAACAGCACAGCATCCATATCCCTATTCGCTGAAGCGTTAGCACGTGATGCTGTATTACATACCCATATCACATCCCCAAATCCATATCACAAACCTTTTATCACATATCTGACGTAACAATCTTCGGAATAGTCGGCTGTCTTCCAGTAACACGACAATTTTGGCAAACAGTCCAAACAGTCACATTCTGAAGCATCTGAACCGTATCGTATCGCATTTTGGTATTACCTTTACAACAGGGGTGAAATACATGAAAATTTTAGCATAAATTATTTCCACTTGTCCATGTGTATACGTTTCTCCATTTTTGGAATTTACAAATAACCTTGTTCATTTAATACCTACACACACAGAAATATCTTGCCATTAAGAAAAGTACAAATAAAGCCGACTGTTTCGCTTTGCGCTGTTTTCTGAAGAGCTTTAAAAATAACACCAATACTAAACAAGTTTTAATTAAAAAGGACAACATTTAGAAATATATGATAAATAGATTATGATATGCCATTTTGCATATCATAGCCCTCGGGCCGATATGGGTGTCTCGGCTGATATGGGGTGTGATATGAAAAGTATAATAATCTCTGTTTATTCAATTGACTCGCTTATAGGTAATAAAAGGCGACAGGGCATGAGATGTCATTTCATCTCAGTGTCGGGTAAAAGTCCCACAAAATTGGAAGCAAAATGCCCTATGCAGTGTTGACGGGGACGCTAAACCTCAAATCAAACAAACAAACAAACATATATAATAAAACAACAATTTTCCTGTTTTAACTTGTTTTAATACAACCTATTGTGGATTTGTTACGGCCACCAAGGTTGTCATACCAGGATAAGCAGCTGCTCCTGATTGTGACATAGGGTTCAATTCGCACGGACGAAGAAACGATCGAGCACGCATCATACAAATCATAATGATGTCAATGAATTGCATAAATTAACTCGTCACTACCTTTGTACAGAGGAAACGCCTAGAACGACAGGGTACACAACTACTATAGCAATCTTTGTCAAACCTGGGGTTGCTTCATCCTTACAACCTAACCACCACTACAGGTCGCAGTTACTGAGGATCACTTGAAATTACTAGAAATAATTGTATTAATGCAAATAGTTAGTTAAAAGTGAATGTTAGCGCTGGAAACCCTTAGTGTCCGAGATCTTTTGAAGCTGTACATCCAGGCATCAGTCATCTTGAAGGAACACCTTTGCCTCCTTTGATGTATATTGTCTTGCAATATACATCGCAGTGGAAGGCAGCAGGATTTGTAATCCCCTGAAACAAAATCTTTGGCAGTATCAACGATTACAAAGCACACCATGATTATGACAAATAAAATGGGAAGGGGTGGGAGGGTAATTTTGTTGTTCTGTAGCTGATAACAATGGAACCGAAACAAAGAGGTCACGTGATTGACGGAAATCCCCGAAAATAGCATTCGCGTCTAAGCGGTTCGGCGCGTGGTAAGAAAGATTAATGTGTACACTCACTCGGTAAAAGCCGGGATTTCCAAAAAGGGTCTTCACACAAGTATACCTCCGATCCAGTGTCGTACCATATAAGCTCACATGAATGAGCACGGTTATTACCACGGCAGTAATCGGTATTATCATCAAACGCCGCCGTTCTTTAGCGGCTAACGTCATGTCATAAAATGATACGACAAATGTGCAAAAGCACATGTTTATTCCTCAGTTAAGTACGATCAACATCGGGTAATGAGTTTAAAACGTTATGAGCCCTCCTTCATTGAATGATTCTAAAAGTTTGCTTGAGGCCTGACGTTGTCCACACTTCAATAAACGTTAAACGAATCACCTTTATTGCTTATGTTTACATTATTGTCGATAATAAGGCGCTTATTGTCATCCGAAAGGTACTGCTATTTTTTCTTTTCTTTTTTTATTTCTGCACGAAAACAGAAATAAGAAAAATAATTTGTGGAAATTCCTCTTATAGGGGGCTATGCTCCATTGTTTGACGAAAAAAAAAATATCCAATCATATTGTAAGAACCATTGTTGAATTTGACGCCACCCAATGATTATGACGCATTCATTAAACTGAGCAACAATTCGACCAAATATTCAACACTAGGATCTTGTTTGTAAGTGTACTGACAATCATTAGGTAAATATAATATTTATCTCTAACTGTATAAAATTTGGGTACAATGGGGTCAAAATTACATGTATATAGGAGTGTGTTCGTGATGTCTCCATTGATTGGACATTGTGACGTCAACGGCGTTCTTTCGCTGTCAGTAAGAAAAATGTGTGTAACGGTTTCTTAGTTCAATTTTTTCCACAAACTGGATTTTTTGACACAAGATGGATGGCAAAAATGAAAATATAAGTAATGATGGTATTTAATTAAACGTTCATTGAAATGTGAATAGCATCGCGTCACCAGCAAATTTTAAGTTCAGTTACGTTGCTCGTGATCCGATGTTGTTCATACCCCAATAAACGTTATATACAATGCATTCATTTATCATATGAGCCCCGCCAAGCGAATTTGTGTCTTCGAGCATTCCGTGATGACAAATTTTAAATGCGCATGTCCAGCCGTTCAGAGGGACCAGGGATATGGCTTTCCGTCTGAAGGTTCCTCTTGATTCACTGCTTGTATGAGCCAGCAGCGAAGGTTCTGGCGAGACTGCGCGGATGCGCAGGCTCGCCTGAACCTTCGCTGCTCGCATAGGCGATCAGTACCAAAATCGCTAGACGGGGCCCATATGACGTCGCGTCTGAGGATGTAATAACGCGATGTGATAATTCGATAAGCCACTAGTGGGTTAAATATGTAAATTAGTTAGATACTCCCCGTAACGTTACATGCATGACGTCCGGACGTCGTGTTTACTAACGTCCTTAACGTGCTGTAAACAAATCGCGAATAAATAGAGGATCTTACATGAGTGTGTGTTCATGTATTACTGAATTTATTAAATGAGCTGAAGAAAAGGCAAAAAATGCGAGGCGAATTTAATACATTAAATAATATATGAGCAGAAATGCAAGATTCTGTTTATCATTTGACATTTAAAACGCATTTAATTCATATTGTATGACAAAAACGTCAATATTCCGCCATTGGGTTTTGTTTGTTCGTTTGATTTTAGGTTTAACGTCCCCGTCAACACCGTAAAGGTCATTTTGAGACGCTGCTTCTAATTTTGTGGGACTTTTACCCGACGTTGAGATGAAATGACAGCTCAAGCCCTGCCGCCCAATTAAACCAATAGGGTTTATAAGCATGGACGAGCCGACTCGCACCGCTTTGCCTCGGCAGGCTTAGACCCTCTAAGCGGTTTACCAGTACTCGTGTGCGGGTCGGTTTCAGCTCTGCGTGGAAGCATCATTGAGCCCATCTATTTCTTGAAGCCCCGATGGGCGGGGGCCGTCCGCCATTGGTAAACGTGACGTCGTTACGGAACGTATATTACTAGTTTGCCTATTTGATCCACTAGTGGTATTTCGAATTTATTACTTTAAGAATCTAATATGGGTGTGAGGGGTGGATGGAAAAATCCGTCCAGAGGGTCACTGTCCTGCATCATGAAGCTTGCCGAGTGATGCCGAACAGTGATCCCGAGGGACGGACTTTTCTATCCATCCCTCACACCCATATAGGATTCTTTTTCTTGCATACCTCTCATTTCTTAGTGTGGATTTTTAATGCTGCAGTCACTTCAGTCAGCGACGTCCGCCATATTGTGACGACTGCAGGAATGTTTAGTGACGTCACGTAACGTGCTCTGACGTCAGTCTTAACGACATAGTATATGAGGTCATAATCAACTTGTGCATTTATCAAACACGCGACTATATTCGATTTTAATAAATTTCTATCCCAGGATAAAATCACGGTTTTCCTTGACTGGTGTGCTAGAAATGGCGTTATTACATTCTCAGACGCGACGTTAAATGATAAAATACGTTTTAAATGTTATATGATAAATAGAATCTTGTATTCGTGCTAATGTATTATTGAATTTGTTAAACTCGTTGAGGAAAAGGCATTACATGCTCGGCGAAGCCTCGCATTTTATCCTTTTCTCAACTCGTTTAATAAATTAAATTCTACATAAGCACTCGTGTCTAAATTAAACGAAACTGCAAAGGCACGATCGGCTTTAGGGCTTCCTCTTGAGTTACCTCCTTAGAGCGCACAACGAAGACTGATCAGGCTGCGTGGATGTGCAGGCTGATCCGAGTCTTAGCTGGGCGCATATATTAATTGTAGGAAACGCTGTGATACGGGTCAATTGCATTTGATCCGTTTAGAGGAATCCAAGATTAACAGGAAGTCAAAACAGTACTATACAATGTAAAACATATACGGTAATGGCCCGAATCCCAACGCAGGATCGCGCATTGTCACAATTTAGCCGGGGCACTGTATTTCCCACAATTTACATGTGCACACATCGAAGAATCAGATCAGCCTGTACATCCATATAGTCTGATTAGAGACTTCTCTTGCTGCATGAAGGAGCATCGGGCCCTTAACTATCCTTAGAGCACACAATGAAAACTCTGATCAGACTGCGAGGTTGCGCAGGCTGATCTGAGTCTTCGCTGGGCGCACATGTTAATTGTAGGCAATGGTGTGCTCCGGCTAGATTGCATTTGATCCGTTTAGAGGAATCCAAGATTAACAGTGAGTCAGACAGTACTATACAATATAAATAATATTTGTTAAATAAGAGCCTGAGTGAGCCTAAATCGCTCACCCGTGGAATTTAAGATGATTTGACTGTTTTTTCTTTTGCTCTAGCAATTCTGTTGTTGTATGCTGTCGAGTCCTCAACCTTGTTTCATCTCTGTAGTTTTTTGATTTGCATGTTCTCGGAGATGTTACACTGATGAGTTAGGAAGCCTTCATGCGGACTAAACTAAATTAGTGTATACCGCGACAGAGGTAGGGGCGAGGATTATGGCCATGCAAAATCGATTAAAGACCACCCCCCCCCCCACCCAGTGGAATTCTTTCCGCTGACCGTTCCAAGGCGGTTCTTCTGTGGCGGTTTATTTATGTTGTTGTTTGTTACTTACTGTGTGTATCACTTGTGTCTTTTTATTTTGGATGGGCATTTGGCCATTTTGTGGGAAAGTAACTGTCCTTATGGCCTTCCTTTGTTTAGGTTTCCATTATGGTCTGGTCGCTTCATGTTTGTGTTTCTTTCCCTTTGGTGTTTTTGGTGGGTGGAGTAAGTTAATTGTATCGATTCCTGATCTTTGTTTTACTTCTACTTTGACTACAAAAAGTGCTAAAAGGATCCTTCTACCGCACCTGCTAATTTGAGTACGGACCAAGGGAATGTTACGTCAGGTTCAACTTACTTAAGCTTTTTCATTTTCAGTTAGACGCGTCTTATCCAATGGGACCAGAATTATATATGGTTTAGGGCTGGGGATCTGAACAGTTTCTGAGGATTTAGGCTTTGAAGAGAAGGATTAAGAACGCCTCCTGAGACTCCCGGTTAGTGCCATTTGATGTCTTACCATAGGGAACAAGAACACATATGGTCCAGAGGCAGGAATCTTAGGTATCTTGGATATTAGGCCTTCCATGTTTCAGAATGTGTTTGAGATCTCAAGTACTTATATTAGATTTTGTACTAAGTTATTTACACAAATTGTGGGACTTCCGATTAGAACGAATTTTGCTCCCCTTTTGGCTGATTGATTTCGTTCTTGTTCTGATCTGTTATGCTCTTGTTCTGTTATGAAAGAGACCCCATGTTGTCTCTTGCTGTAGAAAAGGAATCTGAAGTTATTGAAGCTTTCAGGTAGACGTCTAGGTGTTTGGGTGATTTCTGGAATATTGACAATACCAACTTTGATGGTTTGACCAGTCAAATGTGCCCTTTAGCACTTCATTGAAATAAAGCAAATTCTTCTGACACCAAAGCCGATGTTTTATTTACATTTATCTATTTAGATGGTCTTGTTCCTTGAAAACTTTCTGATAAACGCGATATGTTTGATTCTGAGAGGGTACATTTTCCTTATGGGGATGTTCTTCCTATGGCATCTTAGGGTTTGTATACATGTTAATTCAGTTCGCCAGAGTGTCTAGTCATGTCACTGACTTCAACACTCGTAATTATTAACTTCTAATGACTTAATTAATCATCAACTTCGCAAGGTCGATTCTAAGTTTGAAAGTCGCCATTTCGATTAAGTTTAAAAATTCGATGTTGCTCTTAAATCTCTTGTGCAACAAAACAGAAGTGTGGGCAATGATCAGGAATCGATACAATTAACCCAAAGCTCCCATCAGAGACACCAAAGGGAAAGAAACACAAACATGAAACAACAGAGCCCAACGGAAACATCAACAGCGGAAAGCCAAAAGGACAGTTACTTTTCCACAAAATGGCCAATAGGCTATCCAGAATAAAATAATATAACCGAAAGACAAACCATAACAGAAATAAACCGCGACAGAAGAACCGCCTTGGAACGGTCAGCGGAAACAAATTCCACTGGGGGCTTAAATCGATTTTACGTGGCCACAATCCTCGCCCTTACTTCCGTCGCGATTAAGACAAATTATTTGTTCAGTCCGCATGAAGGCCTCCTAACTCATCAGTGCAACATCTCCGTGAACACAAAAATCAAACAACCACAGAGATGAAACAATGGTGAGAACTCGGCAGCAAGAAACCACTGAAATGCTGGAGCAAAAGAAAACCATCAGTAAGACTCCGATGGACCCGACCAGAGACAGAGCATCAGGTACCAACAACATAAGCCCTTACGCTGGAACCGTCATAGAATCTGAGGCCTGACTGACCGGCGTGCAATTTAAGAGGGAAGCAAAGTTGTCAACCGTGATTGGGTTAACTAATGAGCATGCAGTCTGTCTGTCGTATAACATTTATGCTGTACCCAATCTTTTTATATCGAAGAAATTTGGTGCTGAAGTCATTGCTGTTATATATTTGTCTGAATTTATATACTAAGTCACCATAAAATTCGGGTTCCGACCTTGTTGCAGAAGAGATTTAGGTCAACTATTGAATTTTGAAATTAAATCAGAATGACTTCTATAAAATTTTGAAAAGGCTTTGCGCAGTTGGTGATACCGATAACCCCGATTAAGAAGTTTAGCCGTTAACAGTTTATTACGAGTGTTGAAGACAGTTACATGAAACCTATAAGAACCTGTATTTTACGATGACTTAGTATATAAATTCAGAAATAAATTCAGAATATCAAGCAATGCTTTTAGTACCCAATTTCAAAAAACATTCTTCAATATAAAAATGATTGGGTACAGCTTCAATGTTACACATCAGACTGCATGCATAATTGTTAGATAACGTTGCTTCCCTCTTTAATTGCACGCCGGCGAGCCTGGCCTAAGACTCTCTATAAACTTACATTTTAAGTAACGTCGTTTAGTACATGATGCTTTGTCTCTGGTCGGGTCCAAAGGAGTCCATCTCTTGGTTTTCTTTTGCTCTAGCAATTAAGTAATTTTTATGCTGTCGTTGTTTAACGTATGCGTTTGATTTCTAGTTCTCGGAGAGGTAAAAACCCTTCTCGCGTATTGAACAAATCATTTGTTTAATCAGAGACAGAACTAAGGGCACCCCAGATTTTACTGAATTTGCAAAGAAGGTGTTTCCGTTTTGGTTTAATGTCACCCGCCTCGAAAAGCGAAGGGACATAGTATTTGGCTTTCCAACGTGCGTTGTGCTTGGTGCGTGATGCTTGGTGCATGCGGCGTAGTGCGTGATTCCGAGTTTGTAGTCGGTACCTTGTGATCGCATCTTCTCCTGCAGTTTTCAACTGATCCTTCAGAAATTTTACAGGTGTCTTATTTATGGTCTGGAGATGTGTATATGCTTTTCACAGACTTTTTTGCATTTTTTTTTCACATTTGCAACTAAGACATTTTTGACATGGTTCAAAGTTAGTAGTAGGTGTCTTGTGAGCATAACTCGTCCGAACGTTTAACCATTCCTTATGAAGCTTCAAATGTGTCTTAAGCATGGTCTGAATATGTGCCATTACAGAATCCTTTTTGTTCACTTTTTCTTCTTTTTAAAAATAAAATTTTTCCATGCTTCTAGATTATTAAAGTGTATATGCAGTAGGTACCTTGTGAGCACAACTCCTCCTACAGTTTTGTATGTATCGTTCTGAAACTTTACAGGTATTTAATGCATGGCCTGAAGCAATGCATGTGCTTTCAACAGACTTTCAAAATGATTTTTTTACTTAATGCACATTTTTACTTACACTTTTTTTCATTGTTCATGCTTCAATACTTTGAAAGTGTATATGTAGTAGGTCCCCGTTTCGAAGGAAAGTGAGGAGACAGAGGTGACATAGTAGTTGGCTTTCCGTAGTGCGTGCGGGTCGGTGCGTAGCTCCGAGTTTGTAGTAGGTACTTTCCTCCTACAGTTTTTAACCGATCCATCTGAAACTTTACAGGTGTTTTAACCATGGACTGAAGATATGCAATGTGCTTTTTTAAGAATACTTAAATTATTATTATATGTTTTACTCTTGCACATTTTAACTTAGAGTTTTTTATGTTTATCTGGTTTTTGAACAAGAATATAGTACAAATAATGCAACACCTAATAAACCATTCTGTTTCCTATAATAAAAGTACATGCAATCTACAAGGGCATAAAAGCCATTTATCAAGGGAATGATTAGCATAATGTTTTTATTTGTTTGTTTTGGAGTTTAACGGCCCACTAAATACTATTTGGGTCATATAAAGTCGGCCCGTTTCCACAGTTTCCATGGGCAGGTTTAGACGTAAGCTGGGGCATAGCGCAGTGCACCTTCTTATGTCAGAAACTGATGACTGCCATTCTTGAATCAGCGGCAGGGAGAGAATGACCGTAAAAAAGATTCCATAATTAATCTCCACGAAAGAATGTTGCTGAACCGGCAGGGAACCCCCAACCTCCTGATCCTCGGCCAGAAGCGCATCCAACTAAGCTACCGAGGCCGGTGTTAGCGTGAAGACCCCCCCCCCCCCCCCACCCCAAAAAAATCTTTCCTTTCCCAGTTATGTCTCCACCATTTTTCCTTTCTTAAATCTAACATCACCGAAGTGGTGCCTAAGCATTGATTGGAATGCTCTGGCTTTAGATCCTATTACTTTCAAATAGGCTTTCCGTCCTTAGAGATTTGTATAAACATATGTATTGTTTAATCAATTTGTAGCAATCATTGTAGAAATAGCGTACTTGGCGGCGAACAAGTTATTTTGCTGTAAATGAAATTGAGAAGATACAATAACAAGCTAAGACTTTTGACTGTTAAGATAAATTATGTAAGAAAGTCATTATGTGCGAAATTAATATAGGGTTCTGTGACGGTTTTATCTCATAACGATAACACATCCGTGCGACATAGTGCATTTTATCACATCTCCAAAATGGCTACTTTTCTGATGAAAATCCATGAAATTTTTCGTATTTATTCTGCAAACATAGGTTTGGGGTGCTCGTTAGAACCGCCTCAATGAGGCGGTTCTAACGAGTACCCACAACCTATGTTTTGGAGCAGAAATAAGAAAAAAAAATGTATATCCCCGTAAACCAAGTTTTCACTATATAAAGTGGGGTTTAGGTGGGTATTCATTTCACGGACTTGTTCACGTGATGTGAGGCTAGGTTTTGTTTTATTTTTCGCACGTTTAGGTGTGTCATTTGTCATAGAATTATTCAACCCACGCGTGTGAATGTAATGATCAGGAATCGATACAATTACCTCACATCTCTAATCCAAGACACCAAAGGAAAAGAAACAAAAACATAAAAATAACTTAATTGTCACAGTAATGGAAGCATAACAAGCGGATATCGAAAAGGACAGTTATTTGCCCACGAAATGTCCAAACGGCTGACCAAAATGATAAGATATTGCAACTATGACAATAATAAACCACAGCAGAAGAACCGACTTGGAACTGTCAGTAAAAAGTTTTTAACTGGGGGGTCTTAAATCGATTTTACGTGGCCAAAATCCTCACCCTTGCATTAAGATAACACATCCGTGTGATATAGTGCATTTTTCAAACTTCAAAAAAGGTAATTTTTCTAATGAAAATTTGTGATATTTTTCTTATTTCTACTCCAAACATAGGTTTTGGGTGCTCGTTAGAACCGCCTCGTTGAGGCGGTTCTAACGAGTACCCATTACCTATGTCTTGGAGCAGAATTAAGGAAAATAATATTTACCCCCGTAAACCCCAGTTTTTTCTATATAAAGTGGGGTTTAGGGGGGTCTTTATTTCACGGATTTGTTCACGTGATGTGGTTCTGTTGTGGTTCACTCCGCAAAGTTCATTTTACACTCAAAGACATTGTTTACCATTACCAAAATCTATTTACATGTATCAGGACCTAGGTTCACCGGGGTGTACCATCACTCCTTAGAAGTTCAGTTAAGAGTATCTTTTACATTTGCCTAACCCCTGAGGCCTTAACTTTCTTTCGTGGAGATCACAAAATCTTTTCTATGTTAGTTTATTTTGCTTTTGCTGAGTCAGGACTTCTGACACAATAATGTGTACAGTACGGGTTAATCGCTCAAGTTGTTAAGGAAACACCGGAGCGATATGACCCAGATAGTGTTGACTCGGCCCATAAACTTAAAAAAAAACGTTTGCCTCTTTTTTATACCGAGACAGACAGTACGATAACACATTCGTGTGACATGGAGAACAATTTCATATTGCCAAAACTGATATTGTTTCTATAAAATTTAATGACATTTTCAAATAAAAGTTGTGGTTGCTCGTTAGAACCACCTCTTGGATGCGGTTCTAATAAATACACACAACCTGCCTTGGAGCAAAAATAAGAAAAATAACATATACCCCTGTACAACCCAGTTTTCTCTAGATAAAGTGGGTTTTAGTCGGGTATTCATCACACGGACCCGCTAACGTGATGTTATTTTCTTTGGGTAGAATGACAGAAACAACCTTTAATTGAGAGCCTCACGTGAGCGGTTATTTCATAGGGAGTTTTCTTAGCGAGTTTTAATTATAAGTATAAACCATTTAGTTTATACTTAGCAGTGAAACCAATGCATATATGAAACAAATAAAAATGATACTTTCACATTTTGAAAATATATTTAATATTTTCCCATTGTGAAAAATGACATGCCCATGTTATATTCATAGTAGCAGTCCATAGTCGTGGTTTTTCATTTTTGTTTCGTATGAAATAGAAAGAAATCTTACATGTTTTATAAATACAACCAAAAGAGTAAATGCTCTTTTAATTTATATACTAAGCAGTGAAATCAATGCATATCTGAAACAGACAATAATGATATTTTCACATTTGAATATTTATATGATATTTTCACATTGTGAAAAATATCATGACTGCAGTAGCAGTCGGTACTACACTTTCTGATTTGCTTTTCGTATAATCAGTGAAATCAGTGCGTATCTGAAACAAATAAAAAAGATAATTTCACATTTTGAAAATACATATGATATTTTAACAAGGTGAAAATCAACATGACTCTGTTTTACAGAAACAGTCAGTACTACATTTTTGGGGGTTTTTATCATATAAAATAAAAAGAAAAAAATACACATTTTTATTATTACAAAAAAAACAAAAAAAAAAAAAAAAAAACGAAAGTATTTTTTTTTATTCTATACTTAGCAGTGAAACAAACCATCACGTGAACAAGTCCGTGAATGAACACCCCCCCCCCCCACACCTATTCCCCACTTTATATAGAGAAAACTGAGGTTTACGGGGTATACATTATTTTTCTTATTTTTGATCCAAGACATAGGTTGTGGGTACTCGTTAGAACCGCCGCAATAACGCGGTTCTAACGAGCACCCACGACCTTTGTTACCAGTATTTATAAGAAAAACAAGAGCTGTCACTATAGGTGACCAATGCCTCCCGTGGGAGCCACTTTCTGAATTTTTGCAAAATTTCAAGGGGAGCTAATTCAGCAGAAAATGACATAAGAGTTATGGCCCTTGTTCAAAATGTAGCCTTGTGATGGTGAATAAGTGTGTGAAGTTTCATGGGGCTAGGTCAAATACTTTTGAAGTTATGATCAAGGTTAAAATTTTTGTGACGGCAGACAGACAAACAAACAGACAGTTTTGCAAAATTTCAAGGGGAGATAGTTCAGCCAAAAATGACAACAGAGTTATGGCCCTTGGTCAGAATGTAGCCCTTGTGAGGGGTGAATAAGTATGTTACTTTCATGGGGCTAGGTCAAATACTTTTGAAGGTATGATCAAGGTTAAAGTTTTTTTTTTTGTGTGTGTGGGACGGACAGACAGACAAACAGACAGACAGGGCAAATACTATATGCCCACCGAATCAAAGATTCTCGGGGGGCATAATATCACGGATTTTCAGCAGAAAAGTAGCCATTTTGGAGATGAGAAAAAAATGCACTCTGTCCCACGGGTGTGTTATCGTAATGACATGTCTGAAACAAATAAAAATAGTATTTTCACATTGCGAAAATAAGTATGACATTTTTTTATTTTCACATTGTGAAAAATTACATGATCATGCTATTTTCACAGTAGCAGCCTGTGCTACACTTCTTGGTTTGTTTTTAGCATAAATTAAACAGAAAAAATACCCGTTTTTATAAATACCAGAAAAGTAACTTTTCTTTTTATTTCATACTTAGCAGTTAAATAAATGATATCTGAAACAAATAAAAAAGATGTTTTCATATTGTGAAAAAATACAACATACTTAGCACTTTTGGTAGAGGGGTCATTCAAGGAACTTTTCTGACAAAGTTATTTTTGAAACTGAGCCTTTGGAGAAGATGTTCTTTGAAGATTTTTCTATATTTACCACTGCAGTCATTTGGAAATTGTGTTCGGTAGAACAAACCCATTTCAGCGATTTAAGCAATCAATAGTGCATAATTGATTGCTTGTTTTTAGATTTAAGGACACGTCAACCCTTGTGGGTCATTTTGTGTCGCCTCCCAGAGAAAGGGACAAAAGAGATAGTAGAGACAGTAGAGGACATTAAAGTGAGGTATAGTGGAGAAATACAAAAATGAATGGAAGTAATGAAACAGAAGATATAACAACACTCCCCCTCTACCCTTACTTGCTGCAAGGACAGCAGGCCTTGCCCTACTGTAAGCCAATAACAGTTGGATGCTCCAGTTACGCAAGATATATACGTTACCTTTGCCTCACCCAACCACCCCCAATCATAAGTGCAATAAAACCTACTTTGAGATGAGATGTTTCAATGGAATAGACCTAAGCTGAGCCGTACCTTTTAATCAATTTTGGTACAAAGATAAAAGAGAAACATTTCAGTTAATTTGGTTTGAAATTGCGCCATTGACCTATGAGGATATGGCATTTAGAGGCTTTTCAATTTTTGGTATGATAGCCATTTTCTCCAGTGATATGAAACCATTTTAGCAATATTATTAGAGGGTCAACAAAGGAATATTTCTGTGAAATAAGTTTAAAATTGTATTTTTATCGAGGAAGAGATGTCGTTTAGAGGTTTTTATATTTCTAACTCTGGTGTCCATTTTGTTCAGTGAAGTGGAACCGTTTTAAAATTTTGGTGGAGAGTCACCAACGGATCATTTCTTTGAAATTGTTTTGAAATCACACTATTGGCCTAGGAGAAGTAGAAGTAAAACAAAAATCAGGAATCGATACAATTAACTTACTCCACCCATCAAAGACACCAAAGGGAAAGAAACACAAACATTAAGCGACCAGACCATAATGGAAACCTAAACAAAGGAAGGCCATAAGGACAGTTACTTTCCCACAAAATGGCCATATGGCCATCCAAAATAAAAAGACACAAGTGATACACACAGTAAGTAACAAACAACACCATAAATAAACCGCCACAGAAGAACCGCCTTGGAACGGTCAGTGGAATGATTTCCACTGGGGGGCTTAAATCGATTTTACGTGGCCACAATCCTCGCCCTTACTTCCGTCGCGATTTAGACAAATAATTTGTTCAGTCTGCATGAAGGCCTCCTAACTCATCAGTGCAACATCTCCGTGAACACAAAAAATCAAAGAACCACAGAGGTGCGACAACGGTGAGGACTCGACAGCAAGAAACCACTGAAATGCTGGAGCAAAAGAAAACCAACAGTTTTAAGGTTTTTCTATTTTTTTTAGATCTGGTGGCCATTTTGTTCAGCAGAGCAGAACCATTTTAGCAGTTCTTGAAGAGGGTCACCTAAGGAACATTCCTCTGAAATAATTTTGCAATCGGACCATTAGTCTAGTAGGAAATGTCGGTCGAAGTTTTATTTTTTTTTTCTATTTGTGGCTCTAGCGGTCAATTTATCAGCGGAGTGGAACCATTTTAGCAGTTTTGGTTGAGGGTCACCCATGGAGCATTCCTGTCAAATTACTTTGAAATCGGACCATAAGCCTAGGAAGACCTGTCATTCAAATGTTTATCTATTTTAGCTCTGGTGACCATTTCGTTCAGCGGAGCGGAACCATTTTAGCAATTTTGGTAGAGGGTCACCAAAGTAGAATTCCTGTGAAAATATTTTGAAATCTGACCATTAGCCCAGGAGGAGATGTCATTTAACGTTTTTTTCTAAGGTTTTTTTTCATTAGTTTTAGCGCTGGTGGCCATTTTGTTCAGCAGAGCCGAATCATTTGAGAATTTCTGGTAGAGGGTCACCCCAAAACAGTCCTGTGAAATTATTTTGAAATCGGACCATCAGCCGAGGAGAAGATATCTTTTATTTAAAGTTTTTTTTTTTCTATTGTTATATCTCGCGGCAATTTTGTTCAGCGTAGCGGAACCATTTTAGCAATTTTGGTAGAGGGTCACCAAGACATATTCCTGTGAAATAATTTTGAAATCGGACCATTAGCCTGGCTGGAGATGTTGTTTAAAGTTTTTTTTCTAAGTTTTTTTTTTATTTCAGCTCTGGTGACCAGTTTGTTCAGCGGAGCGGAACTATTTAAGCAATTATGGTGCAGGGTCATCAAAGGAACATTCCTGTAAACTTATTTTGAAATCGGACAATTGGCATAGGATGAGATGTCGTTTAAAGATGTTTCTATTTTTAGCTCTGGTGGCCATTCTGTTCAGCGGAGTGGAACCATTTTAGCAATTTTGTTAGAGGGTCACCCAAGGAATATTCCTGTGAATTTTTTTTTACAAATTGGCACTGTGGTTTTGGAGGAGATGACATTTGAAGAAGTTGTGACGGGCGAACGGACGGATGGCGTACAAAAGGCGATCACAATAGCTTACCTTGAGCTAAAAAAATATAAAAATGACGTTTCGCCACCAAGTCATATGATAAATAGAAGATCCTACACGAGTGGTCAGTCATATAAAATCATTGAAACGCGCCTTTGCTGATTTTCATAAACTTCATACGAACAATTTGGTCACAACTGTAAGATTCTGTTTAGCATATAACGATTTGTGACATCGGGTTTTATCGCCGAAAAAGAAAAGAATCAAAAGAAAACAGTGTTATCACGGACGGCATCATGAGGTTACGCGCCAGTAACCATATGTATTATGTTATATGGCATGACGTTTTCTACTAGATCTAGATAACAGCGACGTCATATGACCTTGGTCCCCGCCCATCGGTGCTCGGAGAAATAGTTTTAACGGGGAAGTTATAACCTCAAATCAAACAAAACAACAAACGTAATATGACCAATACTTTTCTCAGGCACGTATTCAATTTAGGTAGCGCTATCTTACGCAATTTGACAGGATATAATTTTATACGAGGACTGTTCAAATATGAATGCAAGTAGAACGTTTTCTCATGCATTAATGCAAAAAATCACCTGGAAATAAATATCACAGCGTAGAAAAACATTTTACCTATACATTGATACCAAACCTGTTAAAATCCGTCCACTTTAGCCATGTATACCGTTCGATAAACACTGTCTACTCTTGTTTACTAATACAAAACATGGTTGGAAAGAGGTCAGAGTACGCCGTTGAAATACGGTCCTATATTAAGAATCGTTGTATTCTTGGTATACGGTGCAAAGACATTTTTGATGAGATATGTTCGGTTTATGGGCATAATGAAATGTCTTTTCCGACAGTTTTTCGTTGTTGTTAGAAATTCAGCTATGGGCTAGGCTCAACAGAAGATGCACCACATGATCGTCGGCCGAAAAGAGCAATATCTGCCAAGATGGTTGCTAGAGTGAAAGAAATAGTTGCTACCGATGCACGATACACCACTAGGCAAATAGCTAGTATGGTTGGCATCTCATTAGGAGCAGCTCATACAATTCTGAAACGGGATTTGAAAATGAGAAAGATCTGTGCAAGATGGATTCCCCATCTGTTGACAGATGAGCAGAGAAAGACACGCGTTCAGTGCGCCAAGAAGTTGCTTAAAAAGTTTCCAAATTACAATGCACGGTCTTTCGCTAATGTCGTCACAGGTGACGAGAGATGGGTTCACTTTTTTGAGCCAAAACGAAAGATTCAGAACAAAATATGGGAAACAAAGTATTGCAAAAGACCATACATTGCAAAGCGGACCATGAGCGTCAAGAAGGTAATGTATGCCATATTCTTTCCAAATCAGGGCCCTGCTATTCAGGTTGCTGTGCCTAAAGGCAAATCTGTAAATGCGAAGTTTTACAAGAATAAAGTTCTTCGAAAATTGAAGAAATATTTCAAAGAACGAAGACCCGCAACTGGTTTGGCCAATGTCAGATTGCTACATGACAATGCGTCATCGCACAAGGCGTTCATTGTGCAAGACTATCTGAAGCAGGAAAAGGTTGTTGAACTCCCTCACCCCCCCCCCCCCCCCCGTATTCCCCTGACCTTGCCCCGTGTGACTTTCTTGTGTTCCCGCGGCTGAAAAAATACCTTTCTGGTCGAAAATTTGTACAGCGCAAACACCTTGGTTCTGCAATATTCCAGTGCCTTCATAGTATACCTCGAAAAGACTACCAAAATGCATTCAGTGATTGGATCAGAAGACTGAAAGTTTGTATGTCTGTTAAAGGGGAATACTTTGAGGGGACAAAATACATTTTTCATCGAAATCTATCACGGAATCTTTTTTATGTGCTTAGTTGCATTCATATTTGAACAGTCCTCGTAGTTAAAAGGGGAAAGACTACACACAATAGACGTCACGCCATTTTTCTGAAGAAACAATTTTTGTTGCCTCTTGGTAGATTCCAGATTGCTTCTCTGAACTTGTTTTCATCATTAAATACCATAGCAGGGAAGTTCTCAGAGCTTTGTTTATCATTGTTTGCTTCCCTGTAAACTAAGCTCTTCTGAAATAGATAAAGGAAAATTTTGCTTCCCATCTTTAAGGTGAATGGGAACACCTTCAGGGAGGGGGGACTCCTAAAAGTATTTTTGTCTCCTGAGTCAAAGGGGTCAACTCTTAAAGGAACTGAGGAGCAAATTCTTTCCTTAAAGAGTAGACCCATTTTTCGTGGGACAGGGCTTATAGGAAAGCGAACAGGAAGTCCAGAAAGTTGACTCCCTTTGAAAAATGGCGGAAAGATATGCCAGGTGTTCCCATTCCACTTAAGAGTAGACCCTATTGTCATGGGAGACAAAATGTTTTTCGAAGAAGTTTTTCCCTTGGTGTAATATCTTTATTCCTTTGACATTCTATTTTTATACTTTTGCCGAGTTTTATCTGTTGAATCGGTCTAAACTGGCCTCACCTGTTGGGTTTGACAAACAGCGTTAACAAAGATCAGACGCGACGGAACGCGTCGTTTGACTTTGGTCTACACTGTTTGCTTGAAGTTCAGGAATTTACGGGTTAAACGCAAAAAAAAATCTGAGTGAGGTCCGTTCAGAACCATTTCCCAGCCCACCATCAAAGACAGTCGACCCACTTGTACTTTCAGTGCATTGATTCAATACGTTTATTTCTATCTTTGAACCATTACGAAATTCATTGGGCGACAGGGCTTGCGATGTCATTTCATCTCAATGTCGGGTAAAAGTCCCACAAAATTGGAAGCAACGTCTCCAAAATGACCTTTACAGTGTTGACGGGGACGTTAAACCTCAAATCAAACAAACAAACAAAAACCATTACGAAAACACGCCTATACAAATACATTGTAACCTTTATCGGCGATAAAATGAAAATTTTAAGATGAAAAAATTGTGATATTTATCGAGGCGGTTCTAACGAGTACCCACAATCTATATTTTAAAGCAAAAACAAGAAAAATTAGGTTCACCCCTGAAAACAGTTTTAATATATAAAAGTGGGATTCAAGGGGCTCAAAATTATATAGGCGTGTTTTCGTGATGCTTACCACCAAGCGTATTTACAATTCATTGCGTCACAGAGGTAAACGCATATACGACGTTCATCATATAAACAACTAAAAGTAATGAACCTGCAGACCCCACTTTAATACAAAAACTAACTTGGGTTTAGAGGGATTAACATTATTGTTTCACATTTTTGCTGCAAGGCATAGATTATGGGTACTCGTTAGAACCGCCTCATTCAGGATACGGCTTTGTTTCTGATGAAAGTTTGTAGTAAATGTCTCAAACATAGGTTGTGGATGCTCGTTAGAACCGCCTAATTCAGGCGGTTCTAACGAGCATCCACAACCTATGTTTGAGACATTTACTACAAACTTTAATCAGAAACACGGCCGTTTTAGAGATATGTAGGAATGCACTATGCCACACGGATATATGAGCCCCGCCAAGCGAATTTGGGTCTTCGAGCATTCCGTCATGACAAATTTTAACTGCGCATGCCCAGCCATTCAGAGGGGCCAGGAACATGGCTTTCTGTCTGAAGGTTCCTCTTGATTCACTGCTTGTATGAGCGAGCAGCGAAGGTTCTGGCGAGACTGCGCGGATGCGCAGGCTCGCCTGAACCTTCGCTGCTCGCATAGGCGATAAGTACCAAAATCGCTTGACGCGGCCCATATAATCGTAACGATAAAGAGTGCTCCATGAATATAAATCCAGATAAGCTGAAAAGACAAAAAAATAATGCAAAGAGTATTCGTTATTATGAAGTGCATTTTATCATAATGTTATCATCTGTACCGTAATGCACAACAGCGCGATATAAGGATGTCTTTTTGATATTATCAAGAGTGGTATATACATGTAGCTGATCATTACATGAGTGCTCATTTATTATCGAATTAATTAAACTACATGTAGTTGATAAATAAAATGCTATAAGTTTTCCTATGAACAAGAATGTTACATAACTCGTGCGCAGGAAAATAATACTTGTGACAACCTAGTTGTCTCTCTAAGACCACAAAGCCATTTCTGAACCTGATTGAGTATTTCGGTTGCAAAAGGAAAATAGTTCCGTATTTTGTCAATGTTAGTAAACATTTCATCAAAATCTTCAAATATTTGAGGAAAGAAGATAAATTATTATTGTTATTATTATTGGTAAAATGTACGTTTTTTCTCATTTAACAAAGCGATTCAGTATTTTGACGTCATAACCTATACTGACATATAAGTGACATAACCAGTCGGGAGAATGTTCGTCCTTGACGTCTCGAGACAATTTAACATGGCAATGTTTTAGAAGGTTTTCCATCATTGCAAGTAACTATCGCTCTCAGTGACCATCAAACATTCTCTTGTAAGTACTGTGGAGGACGACGGACCAGCATGCTGGTAAATATGTACTTGGAAACATCCTCCGTGCATATAAGTTTATTTCACATGTAACACGCAAATGTGCCGACAATTCGGCTTGGCGGAGCTTATATAGTTTCATCACCACGTTACCGCTGAAAACATTGTCGGGGTTGGGACTGTGTAAATGGGAAATTTTCAGAGGAGTGCACATTTCTAGACATTCATTTCATTAAATGGTTATGAACGCCACTTGTTGGCTGACCAGCTTCTTGAACGGTCTAGGGCACAACCGTCATCCTGGCTTTGTGCAATCGGACTTCATACTCAGTGTCATACTATTCAACCAAACATGTCGCTCCAAACCCTCGGAACACCGGCTCAATGACCAATCCACGATCTGTACCGTCATTGTGTTAAAAAAAGATCATTTTGGACGTCACTTTGTTTGTTTTGATTTTCGACAGCGCGTAGAAATACAGCGATGCGGCCTTCGACCAGTGGATTACCCAAAACATTGCATGGCTGAACATGAATATACCACTCTTGCGGCACAAGTTATGTGATAAGTGAATGTTAATATCGCGTGGAAAGGTCTGAGTTAAACGACACTGACAAGCGCCCGTTTGTTTGTTTGTTTGTTTGTTTGTTTGTTTGAGGTGTAACGTCCCCGTCAACACTGTTTAAGTCATTTATAACCTGTGCTGATATATATATTATATATTTTCTATGACAGCTGCCATTATATTGCGCACCAGATAAGTGATTCTGGATACCATATTCAGACAGATGCCATATTGCGAAGACATTAATGTGACGTTTTGAATCGAAGATAATAACAATAGTTCGTCTGTCATTACTAACAATGAGAGTCTTAATCATATTTGAGAAATGTTACTGTTTGTGTGTTCTAAGATGGCTGATGTGGTGCAGTGGAAAAAATATCGGAGTTTAGATCGAGAGGTAGCCGGTTCGAACCCCGCAAGCGCCAAGTGTTGTTTCCTTGATTTTGTTTGTATTGGAATTTAACTGCCCAGTCAATACTATATTTAGGTCATTTTTGAGCCGGTCAGTTTTCCTATCCACATTTTTGCTTGGCAGGCTTATACGTAAGCGGTTATCCAGTGCACATTCTTTCGCCAGAAACTTACAACTGCCCTTCTTGAATCGGCGGAAGGCAGAGTATGGCCGTAGAAAAGAGTTCATTATCAATCTCCACGAAAGAATGTACGACCCCGGCAGGTATTGAACCCGCGTCCTCCTGATCACCAGTCAGACGCGCATACGACTGAGCTACCTAAAGGCCGGCTTGTTTCCTTGAGCAAGAGACTTTATTCACATTGCTTAGTACTGGTTCCTACCAAGGAAAAGAAAGTCACATGGAAGATAAGTGCTAGTACTTAATGTGTTACCCTCTAAAAATAAGGTCGATTATTATTATTATGAGACCAATTCTGTCTCTGAATTGTCTCTTGCAGATAAAAGCAACAGGGGTTAGAGGAAGACAGCTCTGTTTGTGAAGCCTTAGCTCTGCATTTGCGCTGTGCGCATTTCTGCTCTGCTTCGCTGATTCTTATTTGTCTCATATTCACTAGAACCCATTCTGATGAGGTCTCGCCACTTTGCTCTGTCCTGTGCAATTTGTCCCACGACTCTGTTGGTATGTTGAAGTCCTTGAGGGAGACTTTGAAGGCATCCTTGTAGCGCTACATGAGAGCGTTTGCCCATTTCCAGTTATCCATAGAGACTCTCAGTCTTTGGCCACATTCCTCAGGCATCCGGAAATCGACGATACTATATTTCTAAAAGTCAACGCTCTGAAATGAAACTATGTACGGAAATGAATCTTTCTTGGGTGCGAGGGGTAGAAAGAAAACCCATCCCTCGTAATCACAGTTCGGCATCGATCGGCAAGCCACCTGATAAATAAATAAATAAATAAATAAATAAATAAATAAATAAATAAATAAATAAATAAATAAATAAATAAATAACAGTAGCCATGTAATACATCATCCAACTGAATATTGAATCTGGAGCTGTCAGTGCTTTAATTGGGGACATTCTCAGACCAGACCGCTATGGAACGATATGTTGAAATTCAAACCAAACTGCACAAATGACCAGAATGGTATAAACCCTACTAGAAAAAAACCTGTATTTAGGGTATGCGAGCAGGTTAGAAACAAACGCCTGGTCAGCTACATAGACTAGTAAAAGGTTTGAGATTGAAAAGACATAGAGAAACTGGACCAGTTGTTTTATCCAGGAAGCGAAAACAAAGTTGCAGACCAGTCTGCGCATGCGCAGACTGGTCTGCAACTTTGTTGTTCGCAAATGGCTAAACAAAGTTGCCCATGACGCGTCTCATATTGGAATGGTATCGAGTAGCGCTCCTCGTTTAATCATCAAATGCATTTAGGGATGGATATATTGTTTCCTTAATATCGTAGATAAACTCAAAGGAATAAAAATGTCATCATAAACTCAAGCGTCCAGAAACAGAAATACCAGCGATATGACAAGTCTCATCCAGTTGTGACCCGGGTCAGGTTGTTGTAGACCCTACCCACTTCCACACGCTCATCTGTTACATTTAAATAACATTACGCACACACACAGCACGCGCGCACACATACGCATACACGCGCGCGCGCGCAACACACACGCACACACACACACACACACACACACACACACACACACACGGAAACTGTAATTAACAGGCCATGATAAAGTAAATGAGGAGTGATTTTTTCCGTTTTCGGAGTTCTGTAAAATGTGCCGCGACAGTCAGATATGTTTGTTCGGACAAATGCATCTAAAGAAGGAGACTTCATTGGCTGTTGCAACAATATTCATGCATCCTAAGCGCCTCAGATTCTATGACGGTTTCAGCGTAAAGGCTTACTGAGAATTTGAGAGAATTTAATTTTATGTAATGTTGGTTGATGCCTGATACTCTATCATCTGGTCGGGACCACCGGAGTCTAACTGTTTGGATTTTCTTTTGCTCCAGCATTTCAGTGGTTCCTCACCGGTGTTTCTTCTCTGTGGCTGTTTGATTTTTGTCTTCTCGGAGATGTTGCACTTATGAGTTAGGAGGCCTTTATGCGGACTGAACAAATTATTATTATTATTATCTAAATCCCATTTTATCACATTTCACACATGGCTACTTTTCTGATGAAAATCTGTGATATTCTTCTTAGTTATACTGCAGATATAGGTTGTGGATGCTCGTTAGAACCGCCTCAAGAACCGCGCCATTGAGGCGGTTCCAATGAGTAGCGACAACCTATGTCTTTGAGCAGAAATAAGAGAAAAAAATGTACATCCGTTAAACCCCAGTTGTCTCTATATATACTGTGGTTAAGTGTCGTGTTTATTTCACGGGCTTGTTCACGTGATGCAACAGTCTATGTTTTGTGGCAAAAAGAAGGGAACACATTTCCTGTTTATGTCATATTACGTCGGCCCCCGCCCATCGGGCTTGAAGAAATAGATGGGCTGCATGATGCTTCCACACAGAGCTGAAACCGACCACATACGAGTACTGGTAAACAGATTAGAGGATCAAAGTCCAGACAGGAAAACAGTGCGAGTCGGCCCATGCTTATAAACCATATTTTTTTTTTTCATTTGGCGACATGGCTTGAGATGCCATTTCATCTCAGTGTCGGGAAAAGTGCCACAAAATTGGAAGCAACGTCTCCAAAATGACCTATACAGTGTTGACGGGGACGTTAAACCTCGATTCAAACAAACAAACAAACAAACAATGTCATATTACATGTTATAAATGTGAGTTTATGCGCATTCACGTAGTATACTTCCCTGCTTCGGCCTAGGCCATTATACTTTTTAGAACAACAAAATCATGCATGGGTACTATATACATGTTTGTTTAAGAAATAGATCAGCTCTATCTGTGATTTGTTGAGTAATAAATCACAGTTTGGAGGTCAGTTGTAATGTAGACAAATCACGAGCCGTAGCGCGCGTGATTTGTCTACTTACAACTGACCGACAAACTGTGATTTATTACACAACAAATCACTGGCTAGAGCTGATCTATTTCGATTCTAACACGATTGTTTCCTTCAAAATCTCACAACTTTTCGCCATTGTTAGAAGAAATCCCGCTAAAATTATCGACTGAAACACATGCATTTATATCCTTTTCTAACGTTTTCGATGCGAGAAAATGGCGTTACACCGTCTAACGTCAAGTAAATCGACTAGTGACGTCATAAATTTGCAGTTTTAATGACGTCACACGTCACGCTCTTCCGAGCTGTGATTTGTTGCAGAATAAAACACAGTTATTTTGCATTGCCTATATAGGCGGGCTGTGTTAGAATCATATTTTTGACAGAGTCGAAGCAATTCAACGCTTGTATGAAAAATTAAACACACGTTTGTTCACAATCACTATCACTTAACATGCACATGAACAAGGTGACGATTTTATCAAGAATCAGGGGCCAGTTGTTCAAAGCCTCATTAGCTTAACGAGTTCGTTAGTGGTCATATTGTTAACTGCTCTAGCAAGTTCAGTATCTAAATTTTGGTATATTTGCTGAAAAAATGTGAACAGCTTTTCCTTGCATTCGCAAAAGCTGCTCACTTTTTTCAGCAAACATATTAGTATATTTGCCATCAATGACCAAATGTTGACGATACGTTAACTAACGATGTCGTTAGCTTTGAACAACTGGCCCCTGGTTAACAAGTTTGTGGAATGAACTTTCTTATAAACCCCACTATATATAGAGAAAACTCGAGATAAAAGGGGGAATATAATATGAAATAGGTGAGACCTAAACTGCAACCAACCAACTTATTGTAATTGAAGACTAGCTATATATTGTTGTGAGTGAATGAGTGTGTTTGAGTTTTTCGTCCCACCAACAGCTGAGGTCATATCGAGACGGGACGGGTCCTCGGTTAAAAGACTCAGCCGAAAGTCTTGAGAAGCCCGGTGTCGAACCCACGATCCCTGGTTCATGAGGCGAGTAGCTTATCCACTACACCACGGGGGCTTCTATATATATTGTTGCAAGAAAATAACAAAATAGGACACTTTTGAAACTTGCAATATTCTTAAAACTTAAAACTGGATACATATGGGGCAATGTTTGTCTTAGTATCTAAGTGATTACAACACTAATCACATCTAGAGACATTAATCACATCTACAGAAAACTTGGTTGGATGATCACATTCTTCTTAGATAATGAAGAAAATCGCTGGTAAAGAGTGGTTTTAGGGTAGGGTATTTGTCAGTGCCATACTACAACTTACTCCCATACACGAGAGTTCTAGCTGCGTTCCAGATGACCATATTTTATATTTATATGCTGATATTTATGATTTTGTTATTCTTCGGAATGCGAACGTCGCATATGCACAACTATAAAAAACAAATCTATAAATGAGTGCATGCGTACGTCTAACTTGTTGGACTATGCTACAACTATGCTACATGCGCATCAAGGATCAAAAGGTACAGCAGGAACGTGGAACACAAGAGAGCAGTTATTTCATTAACTTACCTATTCTGATACCCAACCAAATGTTACGGCGGGGCTGTTTTAATCGATTTTATGTTACCAAAATCCTCGCTCTTTGTTCCTGGTTTAGACAATCCCCATCATCAAGGATTTCTTTCTCTTCAGTGCGATCTCCGAGAACAAAAAAACATCAAACAAATACCGGGATGACACAACGATTAGGACTCGACATCATGAAATTACTGAAATGCTCAACAGTTATACTTAGGTTGGCCCGACCGAAGACAGAGCATCAGGCACCAACCGACATTAATTAAAAAGTTTTAAACGTCTACACGGTATTAACCATGCTATTACAGCTTTGAGACCTCCAGTTACCTAGCCTACCATACACTACTGTTACTGCGATCTGTCACATTTGACCATTGTCCGCAATAGTTGCCTACGCTTCAGATTTGCAGGATGATTTCAAGTCTGCACAATTGCCTAATCGTAATTCTCCATGCACAGGAAGGTTGCCTCCAGTTAATGATCCGGAGGACGGTGTACTTTGTGGCATTCATCTCTGGAACTGATGCCAATGGAGCATGCTCGGACACCGAATATTTATTACCGCTGCCATGGATCGAACCTGGGACCTCTACCATCAGGAAAGTGCACTAACCATTGAACTACCATGTTTATGTCCCGATCCGAAATATGGTGTCATTTTAGCTTTTATTCCTGCAAATGCTGCAAACTGAATATTTTCCAACACCCAAATTTTATCAGGTGTTAGTTGCGTGTCTTGGGTCCTATGCATATGTATATATACCATTATATGTTTCATTTGGGACATACATGAGGCTTCGGGACAGGTATATTCTGGTAATGGGCTTTTGGTGGGGTGGTTTGTTCGGGACGAGAATGACTGTCCCAACCTTGTTCGGGTGGATTTTGTTTTTTGTACACGGGCATGGGTGCTGCTTGAGCGGACCTCCGTCAGTCATTGGAGGGCTGGTTGAGCTCTTGGGTGGGATGTTGTTTGACCCCCTGCACCGTTCTAGTTTCAGTTCAGTGCCTTAATTGGGTTGGGCGTGCAGTTATGCCTCACTGTGGGGCTCGGTCGGCCTGCTTTCTGTTTTGTGTGTGTGTGTGTGTGTGTGTGGTGCCTTGCTGGTGTTAGGGGTGGAAACTGTCCGGGGACAGATGGTTGGGATGGAAGGGGAGGTGTTTTATTGTTGTGTGTGTGTGTGTGTGTGTGTGTGTGTGTGTGTTTTCTTCTTCTTTTCCTTCCAACAATTGGCATCGAGGGGAGATGTATGGTGGAGACTGGATGAATGTATGTGGGGTCTAGGGGGCGTGACTGACACCTGTGGCTGTAGATTTGATAGTCCAGCGAACAGTAATGGCCCGGATTCGTTGCCACATTGTTTTGTTACTGGTCGTGGTTGACATTGTTTGCCTGACAGCATCCCAGTGGTGGGATGCTGTAATTAACTTGTGCTTTATTTAATTGTTTTTGGCTACTCAGAATCAAGCTGTTTCACAGTATTTACAGAGTTTATTTTGAGTTGTTGCATTATTATTATTATAAATTGTGATTAATATGCTGCCACATGGTGGCCCATGATTGGAAATAAACTTTATTCTATTCTATCACAGCTGCCGGGGATCAAAGCGGGACCCATATCATCAGAGGCAAGTGCACTAACCACTGAGCTGCAAAGGAAGAATTACTCGTATCCGCTTGCCGGTATTTATGGGTACTCTGAGAAAAGTTGCGAAAGTTCGTGTACAGCTTAGTAGAGAGAGAGAGAGGTTGTCAGTTTCTGGCGAAAGAATGTGCACTGTACTAGTTAAGCCTGCCCAGTAAAGTACGGATAGGTAAACTGACCGGCTCAAAAGACATAAATAGTATTGACTGGGCCGTTAAACTCCAATACAAACAAAGAAACAGAGAGAGAGAGAATGAGAGAGAGAGAGAGAGAGAGAGAGAGAGAGAGAGAGAGAGAGAGAGAGAGAGAGAGAGAATAGTTCTTAAGTATACCGGTGTTCTGCTGCATATCGAAGTTCTTAAGTATATCGGTGTTCTGCAGTATATCGATGCGTTGCCAATTACGTCACAATTTTAACTTGCTGTGTCGTCACAACTGTCAGTTTTAAAACATAAACAGATCGCCATTTTGAAAAAAAAAACAACAACAGCATTTTTCAAAACAAGGAAAGCTTTCAAGGTATTTTACAGGCTGTTTCATGCTTATATGAAGTCAATCTTATTTTTATTGGTGGTGAGGGACATGCACCTCGCCTCTGAGATTGGTTGGTTGTCCGGCCCTGATTTTCTTCGAAATCTTGCAGTGGAAAAATCCTCACTGAACATTGTTGGCCGTATTGTTTTAACAACAGGTACATTGAACTGAAGCACCATTTTTTAGCAAGATGTTTCAAGAAAAATGTACCTTCTGTATTATTTTATCCAGAGCAGGAAGACAACAAGACTTTTGTTGTCGTTCATTTCATGTCTTTTCTTCCTCTCGCCAACACTAACGGCTATTACTTTTGACATGTCTGTGACACTGTGTGTGTGATACTACCTCATGCAGTGGAATATACCGGCGAACAGTCTTGATACGTTTTTATCATGAATAAGATGTTTCTATGGGACCTATAGCTGTATTAAAAACGCGAAAAAGCTGGATTGCGAGTTCATTTAGCACAGCCAAGTTTGTTTATTTCGAAAAGATGAACGTGTGTCCAAGGTAACAAGGAAGTTCAAGTTTTATCCAATCAGGTTTGCTTCCGGCAACAGGAAGTTGTAAAACCGGAAGTACGAAGGAATTTTTGGCCTTAGTCCTGTTGGCTTTTGAGGTTTTGAATGGGTGGGGTATGTTCATAAATAAATACACGTGTTACCGTTAAGCAACCAACTCTCGTTGTTTGCCGCCTTCAGCGGCAAACAACTCGTTGGTTGGTTGCTATTATTTCTCTGATTTCTGCTCAAAGACATATAGTGTTGGTACTCTTCAGAACTGTCACAAAATCGCCGCAATTGGGCGGTTGTAACGAGCGCCCTCAACCGATGTTTGGAGCACTAGTTTTATAACAAGAAAAGATGTGTTGAAAATGTGTTTGTGGATCACTGTGCCGCAAACGGTATGCTCCACAAAGAATGGAACAGCCATAGTATTATGCAGTAACTACCAGTGTCCTTTTGTCTACACGTCTTATTTCTCGTACAACTATGTTCTATAAAAGGGTTATCCTTTGGAAACAAGGAATACACCACAGAAATCGACAATATGAAGTGTACATGTTTTCTGGACCAGACTAGCTAGTTTCGGCCAATTAGGCCTCAGCACTGACCCTCAACTATTTTCTGAATTCCACGATCGAATCAATGATCCCAAAGGACAAGCAAATATATAATACACTATGATGTCTAGCAGCCCTGACGTTAAGAACCATTACAAACGGTTCAGAGCACATGTGCAAAAGGTTATAAGAGATGCATATTGGAAGCATGTTTCCAGCATCTTTACCTTTGAAGATGACAATATAGATCCCGATAGTCCCCAAAAGAATGGTAAAGTTAAAAAGTTTTGGTCATTCGTAAAGTCCCTGAAAAAGGATGCGTTTGGGATCACTTCGCTAAGGGAAAATGGAATTCTAAAAACAGATGCGCGCGATAAGGCTAATATTTGCAATAAACAGTTTCAATCAGCATTTACGCGTGAAACTGATGGTGAGCTACCATCTAAAGGTGCAAGTCCGTTCCCCTCTATGGGGGACATAACAGTTGACCCCAATGGGGTCGCTAAACTGTTAGGTAAGCTCAAGATACATAAGGCATCTGGGCCCGATGACCTGAATGCCAGGGTACTTAAGGAATGTAGTGCTGAAATATCTCCTGTGTTGGCCTTTATCTTCAATCAATCACTTGCCCAGGGCACTGTACCAGATGACTGGCGACAAGCAAATGTAACCCCGGTCTATAAAAAAGGGGAAAAATATGATGCAGCAAATTATAGACCAGTGTCGCTAACATGCATCTGTTGCAAAACCTTGGAGCATATATTAGTAAGCAACATCAACAAGCACTTAGCCTTTGAGAGCATTCTTGCTGACTGTCAACATGGTTTCCGGAGTCAAAGGTCTTGCGAAACGCAGCTTGTTCAATTTTACCATGACATTGTGAGCAATCTGGATGGGGCCATAAATCGTGGCCACAAACAGACTGACTTGATCATCATGGACTTTGCTAAGGCCTTTGACAAGGTACCTCACAGAAGGCTATTACATAAACTGGAGTACTATGGGATAAGAGGACCCACGCATAGGTGGATTAGCTCATGGCTCTCTGGGCGCTCACAACAAGTTGTACTTGATGGCCAAGCGTCTGATCCAGTCCCTGTTTTATCTGGAGTCCCCCAAGGTTCGGTCCTTGGACCGGTCCTTTTCTTGGTTTTCATTAATGATCTCCCCGATAATATCAGGTCATCGGTCCGTTTGTTTGCTGATGATTGTGTCCTGTATAGGAACATATATTCTCCTTCTGACTGTCTTATTTTACAAGATGACCTGGATCAACTTGCACAGTGGGAGGCCGATTGGCAAATGAAGTTCAATGTGGCCAAATGTCACTCAATGAGAGTGTCACGACACCCTCCGGACAAGCAAATTAAGTTTGACTATACTCTTCACCAGCAAGTTTTGGAGCATGTTCAATCCGCCAAATATCTTGGTATCACCATCACTGACGATCTTGATTGCGGTCAACATATCTCAGAGATTACATCTAAAGCAACTAGGACTTTGGGATTCCTTAGACGGAACTTGGCTTTTGCACCTAGGCAGACAAAGGATGTTGCATATAAAACATTGGTTCGCCCTCAACTCGAATATGCATCACCCATTTGGCACCCCTATGTTAAAACTCAGACTCAGCAGGTGGAGAAGGTGCAGAGGACAGCTGCTCGATGGACTTGTAGGCGATGGCGAAATAGAAGTAGCGTCGGTGACATGCTTAATGAGCTAGAGTGGCCGTCCCTGGAGGCCCGTCGTGAGCAGTCCTCTTTAACCTTCTTCTACAAGATACACTCTGATTCAGTGTCTATTGATAAAGATAGGTACTTGACCCCTGTAACACTGTCGACCCAAACAAGGGCATCAAAATTAAACGACTCACAATATCGTAGATACCAGTCCTATAGTGATGCCCTGAAGAACTCGTTCTTTCCTAGAACTATTCCCCAATGGAATAGTCTTCCCTCCTCTGCGGTGAATGCCAAGTCCGCAGAAGAGTTCAAAGCCCGCACAGTGTAAGATTGGGTCTCAGAGGTATGCGTTTTAGGATACCTCTGTTATGCAGATTGTAAATAGTTTTAAGGACGCATCCAGTGCCTCTCTTTTTTTTTTTTTTTTTTTCAGCTAAATTCTAAATTTAGCCACCCAATCAACTGAGGTAATGGCCAGATATGACCGACTCAGTATAAGAAGATAGATAGATAGATAGATGCAGGGCAGGGAGACTTTTTCCGGCCGCCACACATTCCCAGACACCAGCTATGGTGACGTTTAATATGTTCTATAAAAGGGTTATCCTTTGAATACAAGGAATACACCACAGAAATGGAAAATATGAAGTGTACATGTTTTCTGGGCCAGACTAGCTAGTTTCGGCCAATTAGGCCTCATCACTGACCCTCAAATATTTTCTGAATTCCACGATGGAATCAATGATCCCAAAGGACAAGAAAATATAAACTACACTATGATGCTGGGCAGGGAGACTTTATACGGCCGCCCCACATTCCCAGACACCAGCTGTAGCGACGTTAGATATGTTCTATGAAAGGGTTTTCCTTTGGAAACAAGGAATACACCACAGAAATGGAAAATATGAAGTGTACATGTTTTCTGGGCCAGACTAGCTAGTTTTGGCCAATTAGGCCTCATCAGTGACCCTCAAATATTTTCTGAATTCCACGATGGAATCAATGATCCAAAAGGACAAGAAAATATAAACTACATTATGATGCAGGACTTTTTACGGCCGCCACACATTCCCAGACACCAGCTGTAGTGACGTTAAATATGTTCTATAAAAGGGTTATCCTTTGGAAACAAGGAATACACCACAGGAATGGAAAATATGAAGTGTACATGTTTTCTGGGCCAGACTAGCTAGTTTCGGCCAATTAGGCCCCATCAGTGACCCTCAGACATATTTTGAATTCCACGATGGAATCAATGCCTATCTTTTACAATGCCTTTGTCTGACAAACAGACATATTTTGGGGGAATATTAACATGTTATCAAAAGTTAACCAGGTTACTACACATTGATCTTATTAAGTGATAAATGCCATTAGTTATCCTATTATTATTATTATTATTATTATTATTATTATTATTATTATTATTAAACAATGCTCAGAGTTCGCGCCCCTGCCCATCGGAGCATGGAGAAATAGATTGGGCTGCACGGTGCTTCCGCGCAGAGCTGAAACCGACCTGGTAAACAGCTTAGGTCTAAGCCTGCCCAGGAAAAGTGATGCGAGTCGAACCGCTCCTTAAACCCTAGTGGTTTCTATGGGCGGTAGGGCTTGAGATGTCGTTTCATCTCAATGTCGGGTAAACGTCCCACAAATCGGAAGAAACGTCTCCAAAATGAATTTAATAGTGTTGACGGGGACGTAAAACCTCGACTCTCAGAGTTCGCATGTTTCGCGCTCTACATCAAAAGGCCGTAGCTAATGTGCTATTATTTTTAAATATTTTATGTTATATTATCGTCTGTACTTCTTTTTCTTTTCTCTCTTACTGCAATCCATTCCGCCGGCCACGGTAGCTCAATCGGATGCGCGTCTGACTGGTGATCAGGATGACGCGGGTTCGACACCAGCCGGGGTCGGCAACATTCTTTCGTGGAGATTGATCATGAAATCTCATTCATTCTCTCCCTTCCGCTGATTCAAGAAGGGAAGATGCCAGTTTCTGAAGAAAAATCTACACTGTACTGGTTAACCGCTTACGTATAAGACGGTAACCGGTCATTTCGTACCCAAGTCATTTCGTACCCTAGTCACTTCGTACCATTTTGGTCATTTCGTACCCGTTTTTTGGTCATTTCGTACCCACTAACAACCATTTCGTACCTATGTCATTTCGTAACCGTTTTGGTCATTTCGTACCTGGGTACAAATTGACCAAAAGGTGCGAATTTACCAAAACAGTTACGAAATGACTTTAAAATAGCCAATGCGTACCCAAGTCATTTGGTCATTTCGTAACTGGAAAGGACCGATAGACTAAGGGATTATTTATTTATTTATTTATTTATTTATTTATTTATTTATTTATTATATCTTTCTTTTTTTTTTCTTTCTTTATTTATTTCAGAAAATTTTCCGATAAAATCTTGTGATATTTTCATATTTCTGCTCCAAGCAAATTGTTGAAATTCGTTAAAGCCGTCTCGATATCAAAGACTTTTGGTTTCATAGATGAAGATTTTTAAAGGATTTCCCTGCATAAGCCTATGTAAAACAGCTGGGCTCCGGGCTGGGGCAATGTTTTGTCCCATGGCTCTAATTTCAACAAGCCTGGCAGATATCTACTAGATGAAGCTTCATACCAAATATCAAAGACCTGGCCCTTCTGATTCAGAGAAGATTTTTCCAGGTTTTCCCTGTATAAGCCTATGTAAAACAGCTGGGCCACGGGGCGGGACCATTTTTGCCCTAGGGCTCTAATTCGAACAATCTTGGTAGATGTCCACTAGATGAAGCTTCATACCAAATATCAAAGACTTTGGCCTTCTGGTTTCAGACAAGACGATTTTTTGAAGTTTTTTCTAGTTTTCCCCTTTTTTGTTGCCAAGGAAACCAGAGTTTTGCATGGAATGTAATTCTCTGAACATCATTTAGAGAGGGCCATCCACAGATCATTTTTGTCAAGTTTCGACAAAATCGGTTCAGTGGTTGAGGAGTTGTCATTTAAAGAAATTGTCATTACGATAACACACCCGTGCGGCATAGTGCATTTTTCACATCTCCAAAATGGTCATTTTTCTGATGAAAATACGTGATATTTTTTTCTTAAAAATACTGCAAACATAGGTTGTGGGTACTCGTTAGAACCGCCTCAATGAGGCGGTTCTAACGAGTACCCACAACCTATGTCTTGGAGCAAAAATAAGGAAAATAATGTATACCCACGTAAACCCCAGTTTTCTCTATAAAAAGTGGGGTTTAGGGGGGGGGGTCTTCATTTCACGGAGTTGTTCACGTGATGGAAAGGATATACGGGCGGACGGACGACGACGACGACGGACAGTGACCAATCACAATAGCTCCTTCGGCTCAGGTGACCTACAGAAAAGCTTTAAAACAATTCATATTATATCAAAGTCATTTCGTATCTACGTTTGAAAAATTGGGTACTAAATAACCAAAAACGTTTCCAAGAAAAAATAAAAGTTGGTACGAAATGACTTAAGAGGGTATGAAATAACCAAAAACCTTTCCCATAAACATATTAAAAATGGGAACGAAATGACCAAACAGGGTACGAAATGACCAAAGTGGGTACGAAATGACCAAATTGCAAAATAAAACGGGTACGAAATGACCAAAATGGTACGAAATGACTAGGGTACGAAATGACTTGGGTACGAAATGACTGGAAACCAGCAAGACTGCCCAGGAAAGTGTGGATAGGTAAACTGACCGGCTCAAAAATGAACTAAAATAGTGTAGACTGGGCCATTAAACTCCAATACAAACAAACAAACAAAGCAATTCATTTCCTCTTTGGGAGTTATCTTGATGTCCAAGGCAGAATCTTAAAGACTAGCCGCAAGAATTAGGTTTAGCATTTGACAAAACCATTACGATAACATACCCATGCGACATAGTGCATGTTGTCACATGACCAAACAAGAGGCCCATGGGCCACTATGCTCACCAGAGCTCAGGTGGTCACTGCCCAATGACAGCCATGTATTTTAACAAGATATCATTTCAATCTACCAATTATAAAGTCTCCCAAATGAACCCCTATATCCAAATGAGCATCCATCTGGACGCAGTATCTAAAACATAAGGCCTTTTATTAAGTAGAGGGTGTAGGGCATGGACCCAATGGAGCCCTGGCCCCGAGGGTATAAAACTTCTTTCATGCTCAACGCAACTGAGCTTGAAACTTCTGGTGCTCATAAAAATATAATACTAAGAAGTTTGGCGATTTTTCTTTCTCAGATAGCAGAGAATGTTATTTATCCTGCTCACAAATTTTAAAATACCAACAAATGTTGGCATTTTAAAATTTGTGAGCAGGACAAATTTCATGCTCAAGTGAGTTGAGCATGAAAAAAAATTATAACCTCGGGGCCTGGTTGGAATCACTAAATGCGTCTTATCATAAGGAATAAGAATATATATGGTGTGGTAGTGGGGATCAGTATACCGGAGTTTAATAGTCACACCGTCACCAGTTTCTAACGTCACTACAACACTGATGAATTGCTAAACGAAATGGATTTGTTTTTGTGACTATTAAAGAAAACTCTTGAGCATGTGAAGTTGTTTTCAATTTCGTAAATATATTTAAGTATATGGTTTATGGGTTGGAATCGGAATGGTTTCTGATATATAAGGCCCTTCTATGACGTGGAGAGGGGAGGAATGGCCCCTGCGACCCCCAAGTGGGTGTGCTATTGATAAGGAACAAGAACATACATGATTATAGGGTGGGGATTTGAATGGCTTCTGAAATATATGGCCTTTTAAAGTGGAAGGGCGGGGTGCATTGCCCTAGCACAAAGTGACCCCCAGGTTGGTGTGACTGAATGAGCCTTATCATAAGGAAGAAGAATATTATAGTTCATGGGTGGGGATCTGGATGATTTCTGAGATATATGGCTTTTAATGAAGTAAAGCAGTGGGGCATGACCCAGGCAGTCCGGATGACTCCCAAGCTAGTGTTATTTGAATGTGTCTTATCACAAAGAAAATAATTATATATGATTTAGGGGTGGGGCTCTGAACAGTTTCTGAGATATATAGCCTTTTGTGAAGTGGTGGGGTGGGACAAGGCCCTGGCTTGACCCGGGAGACCTCCAGGTTGACGTCAATGAATGTGTCTTATCATAAGGAACAACAATATATATGGTTAGAGGTGGGGATCTGTAAGGTTTCCAAGATATTGGGTCTTTAATGAAATGAAGCGATGGGACACGACTCCGGCACATCCTTGGAAACCCCCAGGTTAGTGTCAATGAATGCATCATATCATCAGAAACAAGAATATATAAGGTTTTGGGGCGGGGATCTGAATGGTTTCTGAGATAGATGGCCTTTTGTGAAGTGGAGGGGTGGGGCAAGGTCCCGGCGTACCCAGGAAGACCCCACAATTGGTGTCAATGAATGAGTCTCTTCATAAGGAACAAGAATATATAGGGTTTAGGGGTGGGGATCTGTAAGGTTTCCAAGATATTGTGCCTTTTATGAAATGGAGGGGGTGGGGCATGACCCCGGCACAACCTGGGGAACCCCCAGGTTGGTGTCACTTAATGCGTCTTATCATAAAGAACAAGAATATACTATGCATTGCAGAAAGATTTAGCAAATCGATCGATCCTAGCGCAAACTTGACATGTCAAATTGTGACGTGAGCCGTGTGTGAATGAGGGTATTTTTGGACGGAAATTTACAACAGTCATTAAAGTCTGTTTCATAAACGCGACGAGAGCGATAAATAGGAATGCTCAGCGGTTTATGGTCGGTTTCAGATTATGCCGCTCAATCTATTTCTCCAAGCCCCGACGGGCGGGGCCTTAGTATATGAAGTTTAAATCTGAAAATGATTATGGCGATGAATTTGTCAATTTACTTTTTATCAGCTATCGCCAGCTTTAAAGCCACGGACAGAAACCACAAAAGCTCTTTGTTGATATACACGAGCATCAAAAGCTCTGACAAGATCGGCATTGTGCGCAGGCTATAATCAGACATGGACCTTTCAAGCACCAACAACTTTATGGGTCGATTGTTTTTCAATCAACCCAAAGTTACTAAGCATAAAAACGCTTCAGTGCTGGAGTTCATGTGACTATCACTGATTTGCATGAAAACCATATAACTTATTTATAGAAAATAGTAGCGTTAATTTTATCGCAGTAGGTTATCTATAGAATCTGAACAGGAACCATGAGTCGGGCTTGACAAATGTCGTAGACCCAACTCAGACGCCACAGAACACGACGTCTTATCAGGATCTGGACTCTTTGCTTACAGTAGGAATTAAGGATCAGACGACGCAAAACGCAGGGTCTACACGTTTTGCTTAAAAGACTTGAATTTAAGGGTTAAACAAAACATTTTATGTCCAGGACTATTTTCCAAGCCTACACTCAGAGACAATAGACCCACCGGTATTCAATGCTTTAATTTTTCATCAGCATGTTGATGAAATACAATTCAGAAAAGTTTTGAGATTAATTTTGGCATACACTGTTGCCACGCATCCGGCTGAAAGCGCCATACAAACCGAAGTTGAAAATCTTAGCAAGTGTTCTAATGACTCGGGATCGATCCTGCGACCCCTGGTTTACAAGGCGAGTAGCATAACCACTGTACCACGGAGGCTTCTGTCTTGCTATTAAGAAGACAGCATGTATGACGGATAGCATAGTCATGGCATTGAGCGTAGAGGAAAATCAGATTCTCCGTCACTGACAAAACCATAAGTACGAGCGTAGTCCTAACTCCATTGTTTGGTCAAAGCAATCTGAAAGCTTCAGGTACCTTAACTAGAAGTATGGAGAACTAATTCACACTCACATTCTGATCATTTCATGGAAGACGAAGACTAGGCGGCTCTCTTGAATTCCCACATTCTGTTATTGTTAGGAGAAAATGTGAGGCAATTTTCTGCCTTGGTTAAACTGCAAAGTAGTTACACAGTTTCATTGACCATTTCGAGATCGTAACATGATAATCTTTATGATCTATGTTTCATCTTGCAACAACATATCAATCATGGTTATGCGTTAATAGGTCCTTCAATAAAACATGGTGGAACACTTGAAATTTTATCAGTGTAATAGGTCCTTCAAAAACATGTCGGAACACTTGAAATTCATACGTTTAGTTCTAATTTACATATGGCGGGAACTACCCTCTAATCAGAATCCTGGTCAGTTGCTTAAATTGGTTTTGACATTTTGTTAACAAATCACAGGCCTAGTTTTACATATAGCGGGTGTTTCAATCTATCCGTCGTACCCATGAGCCCATATAAAAGTGTCTTTTAGGCCTCTACACGGGCACAAGCGCGGAATATTTCTTTAAATCACAACTCGTTAGGCATCTGCTATCAGTGATGGCATCTAAAATGGTCCCAGAAGGTCTCGTTGACATTTAAGGTCCACATGCAGTTCAGTGGGGACACCCGATGCTCCTTAATTGAAGCGTCAATGGGGAATTTATACAGCATGACGTATACTGAATTTTGCAACTTTTTGCAAGAGGTGTAAGTTTCAGGCTCTGAGAGTTTCTTTCCTGGATTTGGAAAACGAGTACATAGAACTTACAGAACGTAACTATCACAAAGTTGTGAGTCTTGTGGGAGCACTGACTCATTGAGAATTAATATCAAAGTAACGGAGGGTACCTCGCCAAGGTAGGTCTTTAATATATGTACTTAAACCAGATACAAGAGATGCAAAAATCTCTCAAAGGATTATACGTAAGCGGTTAACCAGTGCGCCAAAAACTGGCAACTGCTCTTCTTGAATCATCGGAATGGAGAGAATGACCGTAGAAAAGATTCCATGATCAATCTCAACGACACCGACAGGTATCGAACCCGCGTCGTCATGATCGCCAGTCAGACGCGCATCCGACTGAGCTACCGAAGCCGGACGTTAAGTGTTGGCTACTCGATCATGAGTGTAACTTTACCGAATTCAGTGCGACAGATGTGCATTCGTATGTGTTGCTAGACACAAAAATTATGAAAAGCAAAATAGATGGGAAGCCTAAATGAGAACGTGTGAGCTAAAATATCTATATGGACCAAATCCCGCTAAAATGCATGCCAAATGTTTAACCATTACCTCTTGGATATTTTTGTTCTGCTTTTACGGACCTTTAAAAATCATTTCACATATCGGGGCGATCCTTAATCAGAGTCCGGCGAAAAGTGGAGTACTCGGAGAAAAGACACCTGATCTACACGGTTGCAGAACTTGGCGTTTCACATGTGATCCGAGTGGGGCTCGAATCACAGCGGTTAGAGACCCAAAGATTAAGAGTCAGCGCCTTTACCCATCAAGCCAGGAAGGCCCGGTTAATCACTTGGGCATAGTGCTTGTTTGATTTGAGGTTTAACGTCCCCGTCAACACTGTAAAGGTCATTTTGGAGACGTTGCTTCCGATGTTGTTGGACTTTTACCCGACATTGAGATGAAATGACAAATCAAGCCCTACCGCCCATAAAAACCGTTAGAGTTTAAGGAGAGGTCCGACTCGCATCACTTTTCCTGGGCAGGCAAAGACCTTAACTGTTTACCAGTACTCAAGTTCGATCGGTTTCAGCTATGCGCGGAAGCATCGTGCAGCCCAATCTATTTCTCCAGGCCCCGATAGTGTCATTGTTTATATCTGCTATCCAGCACAATCTGAAGATGTACCTCTGTTTACCGCAGTCATAATAGCATACTGAAGGTTGTCTTTAACCGCAGCTCGAAGTTCGCTTGTGTAAAGAAGTTTTTTGATGTACTGAAAACACAATTCCACAGGGTTTAATGTGGGCGCGAAAACAGGCGTGAACACGTATTCAGTTCCTGCTTCCTCCAACATTACAACCATAATCTGTCCGACTCGGAACAGTCCAACAATATTGGAAACTATGTCTCAAAAATGACCTTGAAGGGGACGTTAAACCTCTAAAAAAATCAAAAAAGGTGTATAGCACAGTTGTCTTTTCTAACCAGTTCCTCTGGATTTAAACACATATTTTCATTATTGTCATATGAATGCACGGCCTCGTGAAAAAAAAATCAAAAACCGTATCTATATTGCTGGCCCCACCCACAATATTTGCCGTGTTGGGGTGGCACCGGGCTTAATGAAATAGATGGGCTGCATGATGCTTCCACGCAGAGATAAAACCGACCGCAAACGAGTACTGGAACAGCTTAGATGATCTAAGCCTGTCAAGACAAAGTGATGCGTGTTGGACCCTCCATGCATGCACACCCTCTTAGTTTCATTGGGTGGCAGGTCTTGAGATGTCATTCCATCTCAATGTCGAGGTAAAAGTCACACAAAATTGGAAGCAACGTCTCAGAATGACCTACATAGTGTTGACGGGGACGATTAACCTCAAATCAAACAACATTTGCGTATGAAATACCGTATACTCCAATAAGCAAACTGAGTTTTCTGCCCGCGGAGAAATTCAACGGCTAGTTCCCCCTTTGTCCATAATACATGGTGACAACAAGCGACAGTCCGCACCGCCCATCGGGGCTTGGAGAAAAAAATGGGCTGTGTGTTGTTGTCACGCAGAGGTAAAACTGACCACACATGAGTACTGGTAACCGCTTAGAAGGCTGAGCCTGCCAAGGCCAGACCGCCCAATGCATGTAAGCCTTTGGTTTCATTGGGCGACAGGGCTTGAGTTGTCATTTCATCTTAGTGTCGGGTAAAAGTCTCACATAATTAGAAGCAACGTCCCCAAAATGACATAAATAGTGTTGACGGGGACGTTAAACCTCAAATCAATCAATCAACAAGCTGGAGGTTCGTCAAAATAAGGGCTGATGCTGTGGAGAACGTCAATGAAAAACTTGCGTGAAACGAAACGGACTATAGACAATCATCGTTAACGCTCTTGCACAAAACTACTTCTGATTGGTTATTATGCTTGAACAGTATGACGCAGTTATAAACAATCTGTGATTACGCGAGCCCAATAGATTGACACTTGTACGGCTGTTTTGCTAGATCTTTTTGCAATCGATAATGGTTTTTGGGTGGGGATCTAAATGATTTCTGAGATATATGTCCTTTTGTGAAGAAGAAGGGGTGGGGCAAGGCCCAGGCGCACCCCGGGAGACCCCCAAGTTGGAAATTGGTGTCAATGAATGAGTCTCTTCATAAGGAACAAGAATATATGGTTTTGGGGTGGGGATCTGTAAGGTTTCCAAGATACTGGGCCTTTTATGGAATGGAGGGGGTGGGGCATGACCCCGGCACGTACCGGGCGACCCCCAGGTTGGTGCCACTGAATGCATCTTATCATAAGAAACAAGAATATATATGGTTTTGGGGTGGGGATCTGGATGGTTTCCGAGTTATATGGCCTTTTATGAAGTGGAGGGGCGGGGCATGGCCCCGGCTTAAGCTGGGGGACGCCCATGTTGGCATTAAAGCACGTGACTGAGAGACATGTACTCAAGGAACATTTCTATAAAAGTTTTGTCAAAATATCTGCAATAATTTGACAGCAAATGCCATTTTTCAGTTTTCCCTATTATAAGTCTATGGAAAATCTAAGTTGCCATAGCAACCAAACTAAAGAGCCAAATTTAAAAAAAAAACAAAAAAAAACACAACCTGTGAAGGCAAATATGGTGAATATTTCCAAAAACTCTCAGCCTAATAGAGCATTCGGTTTCTGAGGAGCTGATTTTTGAAGTATTTTCATTTTCTATTTTTTTTTATTTTGGTTTCCATGGCAACCAATAGAAATGAGCAGTAGGCCTAACATCATACGACAGATAGTAGATTGCCTAAGGAACATTTCTATGAAAGTTTTGTTAAAATATCTGGAGAGGCTTGGAAGTAAATGCCATGTTTCAATTTTTCCCATTATAAGTCTATGGAAACTACAAGTTGCCATAGCAACCAAACTAATGAGCCGATTTTGATAAAAAAAAAAAAAAAAAAAAAAAAACACAAACTTTCAATTCCCCAGCCCAAGGATGCTACAGATGAAATTTGGGCTGAATCGGCCCAGTGGTTTCAGAGGAGATGTCGTTTGAAAGTGTTGACGCCAGACGACGCAGACGCAGACACAGACGACGCAGACGACGACGGACAACTGCCTATCCTATAAACTCCCCCGGAGCCTTCGGCTGTGGTGAGCTAAAAAGGCAACTTTTCCGATGGAAATCCGCAATTTTGCTCTTATTTGAGCCGGCGCATCACAAATTAAGACCGGTGCGACCAGTAGAGACTCAAATCAGCCTGTGCACCCATCCACTATGGCAAGACCTTTTGCTTATGTCTTATTTTACTCTTAGACGGCCCCCGCCCATAGGGGCCTGAAGAAATATATGGGCTGCATGATGCTTCCACGCAGAGCTGAATCCGGCCCGCACACTAGTACTGGAACTAAGCCTGTCCAGGAACTGTGGTGCGAGGCGGACTGTCCATGCTAATAAACCCTATTGGTTTCATTGGTCGACAGGGCTTGAGATGTCAGTTCATCTCAATGTCGGGTAAAAGTCCCACAAAATTGGAAGCAACGTCTCCAAAAGGACCTTTACAGTGTTGACGGGGACGTTAAACCTCAAATCAAACTAACAAACAAATTATACTCTTAGCAGAGGTTGTGGGTGTTCGTTAGAATCGCCTCATTGAGGCGGTTCTAACGAGTACCCACAACCCTGCTCCAAGACATAGGTTGTGGGTGCTCGTTAGAACCGCCTCATCGAGGCGGTTCTAACGAGTACCAACAACCTATGAATGAGACGGTTCTAACGAGCACCCACAACCTGTGTCTTGGAGCAGAAATAAGACAAATATTATTTATCCCCGCAAACCCAAGTTTTCCCTAAAAAAGTGGGGTTTAGTCGGGCTGTCCATTTCACGGACTTATTCACGTGATAAAGCAAACGTTCCGGCTCTAGTCAAAGGGAGCTAGTTCGAATTGCATAGCTGTAAATTGAGAGGACATGGTTATTCACCGCTAATCCGTTTTTGGCGGGCCGATTCCACTAGGAACAGTCCAACTTTATAGAGAGCAAACTGGGACTTAAAGGGTTAACGTTACTGCAAATCATAGATTGAGAAATATGGATGAATGCACCTTGTCACATGTACGGAACCCTGGAAGGGACATGATTTTATTTTATAAGTTGTGCGCACAAGATATTCTCTTGTGCGCACAAGATAATATCGTTTTCGCACAACTTCTCAAGATCTATGTTGTGCAAACAAGATAATATGTTGTGCGCAGAAGATATTAAAGTGTGCAAACAAGATATTATCTTGTGCGCACAAGATAATATGTTGTCCGCACAAGATAAATTGTGTTGTCCGCACAAGATAATATCTTGTTCGTACAACTTAATATCTTATTCGCACAACGTATTAAAAATAAAATTGAATGTCCCTTCCCGGGTTCCGAACACATAGGTCTTTGTTTATTTGTTTGATTGAGGTTTAACGTCCTAGTCAACACTATCTTTTACCAGACATTGAGATGAAATAACATCTCAAGCCCTGCCGCCCAATGAAACCAAAATGCTTACATGCATTGGACGGTCTGACTCACATTATTTTGCCTTGGCAGGCTTAGTCCTTCTAAGCGGTTTACCAGTACTCGTGTGTGGTCAGTTTCAGCCCTGCGTGGAAGCCCCATGCAGCGTCACATGGGTCTATTACCTTATGACACACCAGTATGAGTTAATTCTTTTTCATGGTTGTACAATCATATCTTCAGATGTGTGATATTGCTGCGCATGACGAAAACACGCCTATATAATTTTGACCCCCCTTCAAACCCATTTTATATGCTAAAACTGGGGTTTACAGGGGTATATATTATTTTCATTATTCTGCTAACACACATAGATTGTGGGTACTCGTTAAAACCGCCTCATCGAGGCGGTTCTAACGACTACCAACAATCTATGCTTTGAGCAGAAATATGAAAAATATCAGATATTTGTATCTGAAAATTTTCCCTTTTTTGCTGGTAAAATTTTCAGTATGTTTGAATAGACGTGTTTTCGTAAAGATGCATTACTTGTTTGTGTACTTTTCTCAGAAACAAAGAAGTTCGAGGTGGAGTTTCAGTGTGTGTGTGTGTGAGGGGGGGGGGGGTGGGGGTGTGGATGTTCCAGGATCCATGTAGCATATCCGTTTTGCCTTGCGGTACATGCAGTTGTTAGTGGCATTTAAGAAAGTTTGCTTGTCGCACCGTCGAAAAGAGATCGATGTCTGGGGCCAGTTTTATCAATAAGCAGCGTACGATTAATCGTAAACTGTTCATACGCACTTTTTAAAGAACTGCGTACGTCAGTTTCATCAAAACATCGCAAAGTGTTCGTACGAGCTAAATTTGCGTTTCACTAACAGAAGTCGTAATTTTGAATATGCGCTTAAACCGGGCCTCTAATTGTCACATGCTAGATTACGTGCCGTCTTGAAATAGCCGAGTAAATGGATAACACGTTTTAAAATTATTGTTCAAGTGGACGTAGATGTATATTCAGCACAAACAACGTTGAATCAACGTTGATTCTATGTTGTTTCAAACTTGTGTTTCCATTTCACTATCGTATTAAAGATATAGAAATTAATTATCTGGACCTCCTTCCCGCTTTACCATTGGCGAGTTGGTATGTTTTGTGTAGCCTTCCCATCCTCACACCCCCCCCCCCCCCCCGCCCGTCGGGGCTTGAAGAAATAGATAGATGGGACGCAGAGCTGAAACCGATTGCACATGAGTACTGATAAACCGCTTAGTGGATCATAGCCTGCTTTGGAAAAGCGGTGCGAGTCGGGCCGTCCATGCATATAAACCCTATTGTTCTCATTTGATGGCAGGGCTTTAGATGTCATTTCGTCTTAATGTCTGGTGAAAGTCCCACAAAATTGGAAGAAACGTCTCCAAAATGACCTATATAGTCTTGACGGGGGCGTTAATTTCTTTGCTCTAAATGCTTTGATGTAACTGGCCCCTGGGCGATGTTCGCACATTCTGTCGTATTTCTGAGATGAATATTTAGACATCGCACATTGAAATTTTCGGCTTAAACGTTGGACATATCACGGTCATAGAAGATAACGCACAGCATAGGTTCTAAAACATACGCTTATGTCTTGACTAACGTAAGTAACATGTCATTTCGCTTACCTTCGCAGATCGCGCCCATTACTTGTATGTGCATATGCTATGAAGACCCTCGTAATTGACCCCTTTGTTATAATCTTTAGTTTGGGTTCGGGTTTGGGGTTTTCTTAGAATTTTTCTGTTTTTTTTTTTTTGTTTATTTTGTTTTAATAAAGATTCAGGGAACTCGTTAGAAGCGCATCTTTTGTGTTGTTGTGCTTACGAGTACCCACAATTTATATTTCATGGTCTAACCTAGAACCGACGCTGGCTTTCGACAATCGAGGCTTGGTGACATAGTGTTTCCGGGGTGGGGGGAGCTTAAATCGATTTTACGTGGTCACAATCCTCGCCCTAACTTCCGTCGCGAGTTAGACAAATAATTTGTTCAGTCCGCAGGAAGGCCTCGTAAGTCTATGACATTGACCTTCAGTTTTGGTTTTACGGCCCTTTCAAGATTAATTATTTTCTTTCGAGCCAATCATTAATCAGATGTGGACGAAAACGAAACGGAGTAACCGGGGAAACGACCCGTATATTACGCCATACCAAATACGAACTAAATTCATTAAATTGGTTGAGAAATGTGAGCTCTTATTAAAACACGTCTACATTAAAAAATTCTGAGTCTCTGACCTTGACCTTGAGGTCACGGGCATGGGCGCGATTTTGTTGAAAATTACGAGTCCGTGACCTTCACATTGAGGTCATGGGAATTGGAGCGGGTATGCTGAATAAACTTTAAATGTGTATCTATCGTCGTACCAAATATGAACCAAATCCATTATATGATTTTAAAAATATGAGCTCTTAAATAATTTCAACAGTTAATGTTTTCCAAGTCCATGACTAGACCTAGAGGCCATAGATAATAGGGCCAGTGTATTGTTGAATACACCTTTTGACCTATACATACCATCACATATACATGTAGCTATAGAAAAGGTTCTTTGTAATTTAAAATCAGTCATGCTGTAGGACCTATATTGTCTGTTTTTTGTTTGTTTGAGTTGAGGTTTAACGTTCCCATCAACACTGTAAAGGTCATTTTGGAAACGTTGCTTCCAATTTTGTGGGACTTTAACCCGACCTTGAGATGAAATGTCATCTCAAGCCCTGACATCCAATGAAACCAATAGGGTTTAGTAGCATGGACAGACAGACACGCACCGCTTTGCCTGGGCAGGCTTAGATCCTCTAAGCGGTTTACCAGTACTCGTGAGCGGGTCGGTTTCAGCTCTGTGTGGAAGCATCATGCAGCCTGCAAATGAACTGAATTTAGTTTCCATTGAAGGTCTGGACGGCCTGACAGACGAACAATCAATTAAAATATATTTGCTACAGACCATTGCCAACAACAAACCGGAGCTGAAAACTGATATACGTTAAATACGAATACGTAACGTTATATGCGGATCCTTATTAAACAACGTCATGTATTGACGTTTTGTGTTAAAATCGTGCATAAACTGCGTTTTCATAGTAAGTTCATACGATAAATTGAATCTTGTATTCATGCTCTAGCATTACTGAATTTATTAAACTGAGCGTGAAAAGGTGTTAAAATGCTAAGCGAGGTCTCATAATTATGTTAGCTAATATTATAAACTCAGCAATACACGTGGTGCATTCATGCTGAAGACCCAACCCCACCCCCACATTTACTGACAAAACACGCTTGTGAAAGGGTAATAAAGACTACGTTAAAGCAATGCTAGTCTGACGTCATGACGTCCACAAAACATACCAACTCGCCAGTTATGATAATGAAATGGAAACACAAGTTTGAAACAACGAAGAATCAACGTTAATTCAACGTTGATAGTACTGCATATACATCTAGATTCACTGGAACAATAATTTTAAAACGTGTTATCTACTTTACACGGCTTTTTCAAGACGGCACGTGATCACGCATGTGACGATTAGTGGGCCCGTTTAAGAGCATATTCAAAAATGAGACATATGTTAGTGAAACGCAAATTTAGCACGTACGCACACTTTGCGATGTTTTGATGAAACTGACGTACGCAGTTCTTTAAAAAAAAAACGCGTACGAACAATTTAAGATTAATCGTACGATGTTTATTGATGAAACTGGCCCCTGGTCTAGATGTCTTCTGCGCCTATTTAAAAGTTAATTTTTTTTTTTTTTTTTTTTTGGTTTGGGTTTTACGGCCCTTTCAAGATTATTTCACTCATATCGAGCCGATCGTTAATCAGAGGTGGGCGAAAACCGGAGTACCCGGAAAAAAACCACCTGACCTTCCGTTGCAGAACTTGGCGTCTCACACGTGGCCCGAGCGAGGCTCGAACCTACGGCGGTGAGAGACCTAATGACTAAGAGTCAGCGCTCTTATCCACTAGGCCACGGAGGCCCGTTTATTTAAAAGTTAAATAATAATAATAATAATAATAATAATAATAATCAATCCGGTACCTCTAGGATATAGTGCAATTTTTCTTTTCACATCTCCAAAATGACTCCTTTTCGGATGAAAATGCATGATAATTTCTCTGTTAATACCACATAGGTAGTGCTACAGGTGCTCGTTAGAACCGCCTGAATCGTTAGAACCGCCTCATTGCGGCGGTTCTAACGAGTGCCCACAACCTATGACTTGGAGCAGAAATAATAAAAAAAAACGTATAACCCAAAAACTTTTTTTTTCAATATAAAGTGAGGTTTAGGGAGGTGTTTAGGGGTTGGTGGGTGAGGCAAAGGTGACGTGTAACTTGTGTCAATGGGGGCGTCCAACTGATATTTGGGCAAGGCCTGCTTTCCTATCAGCAGGTAGGGGTACAATGGGAGCAGTGTTACTCCTTCTGTCTCTACACTTCCATTCATTTCCGTCTTTCTGCCCTGTCCCTCACTTTCATTTCCTCTACAACCTCTCCTATCTCTTTTCTCCATTTCTCTGGGAGATGACACAAAATGACCCACAAGGGCTTAACCCAAAAATTAAATCAATCAATTAGAGAGATGTTCATTTCACGGACGTGTTTACGTGATGGTAAGAAGGTAAAGCTACGTGTTGTATCATGATTAATTTAACATTATGGTCCCTGACAATATCAAAATTACAAACACAACCGGAAAACATGTTTGCATCAATAATTACATAAAACACTGGACTTTTACAGCTTGAATAACAACTTTCAGGTAACAATGCATACATCTGTAAGCTAAAAGTTTAATATAAAGGTCAGTGTTATCGTGGTGACTGAGTGACACCAACAACTAAAGTCATACGGAGACGAGACCTCGGTTTAAAGACTCATCCGAAAGTCTGAAGAATGTTATCGTAGTACAAAGTATATTTTGAATCCTTATCAATAGTTTAAGCCTCTAAAGTGCATTTTATCAGAATATGTACGAGTGCGTAAGAAAATACTTCGAGTGATGTCATTGAAGTTAAATGTCCCATCAGATGCAATGTCGCCTAACGGCAAAATTGGAACAAATTCTCCTTACTTCACGATGTTATGCTAAACAACAACTGAATGAGTGTCAAACATAGTAGGCCCTGCTGAGGCGCACTTACCCTATCAGTCAGAATACAAATGGTTAAAACTGTAGATAAGTTTTCTGTGATAAGTTACAAGGTGTGTTTTGTTGCACTTGGAACCTTTTGGGCCTACTCACAAGGAATGGTAATTTGCATTCTCCAATTTTATGTTTTTCAAATAGCCACCTAAAAAGGCTGGACACATGTTTTTTTTTTTTGGTTTTTGTTTTGTTTTGCTTTTTGCATGAGGCTTCTACATGCAAAGGATCTGGCAAGCTCCAGCCCTACATAATAGTGTAGTTTATTTTCTTGTCCTTTGCTATCATTGATTCAATTGTTGAATTTTGAAAATATTTGAGGGTCACTGATGAGGCCTATTTGGCCGAAACTAGCTAGTCTGGCCCAGAAAATATGCACACTTCATATTTTCCAGTTCTGTGGTGTATTCCTTGCTTCCAATGGATAACCTTTTTATAGAACATATTTAACGTCACTACAATTGGTGTTTGGGAATGTGTTGAGGCCGTAAAAAGTCTCCCTGCCCTACATTATAGTGTAGTTTATATTTTCTTGTCGTTTTGGGATCATTGATTCCATTGTGGAATTTTGAAAATATTTGAGAGTAACTGGTGAGGCCTATTTGACCGAAACTAGCTAGTCTGGCTCAGAAAACATGTACACTGAATATTTCCCAGTTCTGTGGTGTATTCCTTGCTTCCAAAGGGTAACCATTTTATAGAACATATTGAGCATTCGCGGCATGCCAAACAATAATTGACTTTTACAGGAGCTTGTTCGTTTGTTGTAAATAATAATAATAATAATAATAATTATTACCTTGTTTCTTCTCCCCAGGCAGTAAACCATAGGACTTGAACTGTACCCTTGCCCTTGCTTGTCTGGAGGTCTCTAGATCTTTACAGCACTTAGTTAAGGTCGAATCAGGTCACATCAAGGTCAAGGTCATCAAAGAGGTATTCGAGAACCCACAGTGAGGGGCATAACCCCACAAGGCGTAGGTTCAATAATACCTCCCAGCATATATGACATAACATTCATATGTATTACATTTATACATAGTGCAAATTCTATAGCTAGTTCTGTACTTGCATTAAGTTCAAGAAATCTGATGAATCCTAAATTGCAGATGAACATCAGCATGACTGAAGTATAAACGGTTTTCAGCAAAGGCATGGCATAACTCATGCATCCTGAGAACCGACCCCTTAAACACGATTGGCTAGTAGTGTGTGCATGCTTGCGGATAACGTTAGCATAACTAACGCATAGAAGTAAGCATCAGCATAACTGACACGTAGCCGGCTTCAGATAAGACATGGCATAACTCATGTATACATACTGAAAACCGGGGCCCTTAATGTATGTGTGTATGCTTAACCCTTAAGTCAGTTAAGAAATTAACTTGAAAGTGATAGGTAGATTAACTGCTTCCGGTAGTTAAACTCGCATAGTTACTTTGATCACCTTAATGTCCCTAGCTTTAAACTCTTAATTGTTAATTAATTACTTAAGTGAAAGCTTAAGGCCACAAAGTTATTCTATTTAAAGTTAAGGAAAATATTTAATCAAGTAAAACATTTTAAAAAAAAATCCTGTTACAAACTGCATAACAGAATGATTTGTAAAAAGTTGGAATATCAACAAGAAACAATAAAATAAAACTTAATCTTTGCTCTCTCAGGCTCTTTCATCCCTTGTACATGTAGCTCTATTATCTGTATCAGGGCCATCTAAAAATAGCATCAAGTCACTTCCGCATTCTTTGGGTATTCCCCTTTTACCAGAACGAGACTATAGTCTGTACCAACGAACCGCATCACCCATGGCCACTAACTAGGTCACCATATCTTGAAGGAGCCTGAAAGTCCAAACTCATAACACAAAGGCTAACAGATTAAATAACAATAAAAAAGGAAAAATCAAACCCGAACTCTTCAGAATAATAACGGCAACCACACATCAGCTTCCATCCTTACTTTGTTGTTCGTCACTGCCTACTATATAAGAAATATTCTAAGATTAATAGATAAGTCTTTCTGCGATCGCTGCGTCTTCTGGCCTGATCTGATGGAAGAACAGAGAACAGAATGAGCGGTAAAAGGACACTCTCTCTTATATACCAAAATCGCTGGGAGCGTTGTACGAATCTGTAAGAAAATGTACGATGGGATATGTTGAACTCGTACGATTTTGTTAGAGACATCACATGGCTAATTTGCATACTGTCAGCACCCGCCGACAAACTCGGATTTCCAGACAGTATTATTACTTCTGTCATAGAATTAAATACTAAATCACCCACAATCACCTGTAAATGAAACAAACTAAATATTCGTTAAACTATCTGGTCCTAAAACTCGTAATTAAAGTCTAGTCGGCACGTAAAACTCATCTTCTCGTCGTACGGGAACAGCCTCTTGCGCGTGCTCCAATTGAATTATGGTATAGTCCGTCAAGTACACAACAATACAATAATGGCCGACTCTTCATTCTCGTAGTGCATTTCTGCAGATCTGAAGTTGATTATATCGTCTCAACGCCATGTCAGCTGTCTTCGACGGCAGTATCTATTACAGTTCAGTCAATTACAACTGTCCATGCAGGTAATTACTACTGTCTAAAGCGCAGTGTCAGTCACGGACTCGTCCATTATGAATGTCATAGGTTTTCGCGATGGATAGTTTGTTTACATTTCTTTCCCACTGGGGTTTTGGTCTGTCGTGAGGAGTTCAGGGCCTCTAGAACCGGGTCACACCGTCTATCGTATTCAGTTATGTAGCACAATCATACATCATCATAATTTCTTACCAATTCAGTCCTACTTCCCCTTCTGTGTTACCTTATAACAGAGAATATAAGAAGATAGATAGATAGATATAATAATCATCATCATCATCACTCGGCGACCATCATCATCATCCCTCACCAATTCAGTCCTACCCCCCCTTCTGTGTTACCTTATAATAATCATCATCATCACTCGGCGACCATCATCATCATTCCTCAGCCACCATCATCATCATTACTCGGCGAACACAACCATCGTAACTCACAGTCACCGTCGTCAATATGACGATCACATCACCATCATCTCCGGACCTTGGTGAATAAATGTCGACTTGACCTTTACTCTGTATCATCATCATCACAACCACTGCCATCATCATCATAATCATTATCATCACAGCTGTGCCCTTACAATATTGTTTTCGTGCCGCGGTTCCCTCCGGCGTCAGTCCGTCTGTCCGTGTGTCTGTCTGTCCGTCACGTTTCTTGTAAATGGATTTCCTCTGCAACCACTGAAGTTACACTTTTGAAACTTTGCGTGTGGATAGTGCGTAGGGTGTGGGTTGCAGTGGGCAACTTTTTTGTGACCTTGGTTTCGGCATGGCCCCAGGGTCAGGGGTCGGGAATTATGATTTGCCATGTCTCCTAAACTATTGGAGTTGCACTTCTGAAGCTTTGCTTGTGGATGGTCCCTGGGGTGTAGGGTGTGTCAGGTTCCTTTTGGTGTGACCTTGACCCCAAGGTCAAAGGTCAAAAGGTTTGGTTTTTACATGTCTTCTATGCCATTAGAGTTACACTTCTGAAACCTTTGTTATTGGATGGCCCTTGGAATATAGAAAAATTTGGATACTTTTGGTGTGACCTTGACCTCAATATGACCCCAAGGTCAAGGGTCAAAAATTGTGGTTTGCCATATCTCCTAAACTATTGGAATTACGCTTCTGAAGCTTTGCTTGTTGGATGGTCCCTGGAGTGTGGGGTACTTTTCGTTTGACCTCGGCCCCAAGGTCAAAGGTCAAAAAGTATGACTTTGCCATATCTTCTAAACTATTGGAGTTACACTTCTGAGACTTGGTTGTTGGATGGCTGTTGGGGTGTGGGGCAGGTTGGGATGCTTTGGGTGGGCCTCAGCATAACCCCAGGGTCAGGGGTCCGAGGGTTTGGCTTTGCCATGGAACAAACTATTGTTGACTCGAGTATAAGCAACCCTAAATTATATTGGAAACTCTTACGTCAATTTATAAAGTCCAACAAAAAACTTATTCCTCCACTTAAAACGGTTTTACAGGATGGAACAAAACAATATTTTTTCAATGATTCTGAAAAAGCTAATTGTCTGAATGATTTTTGTATCAATCTCTACAGTAAATGATTCTAATACAACGTTACCCAGTCTCCTTCCTAAAACTGAGAACGTAATTTCTCAAATTCAAGTTCTAGAATCGGAAATTTTTGATGTTATAGATTTATTAAATCCAAACAAAGCTGTAGGAGAAGATATGATTAGCCACAAAGTTCTCAAAGCAGTAAAATTTGCAATTGTAAAACCTTTATGTCTCCTGATTAACAAGTCACTAGAGGAATGCGAATTCCCAGACATGTGGAAACTGTCATTTGTCATGCCTCTCTTCAAAAAGGGTGAACTAAACCTCCCTTCAAACTATAGACCGATAGCACTTCTAAGCAACATTGGTAAAATAATGGAACGTGTAGTTTACAAACATATCTATAATCATTTACATGAAAATGATTTGGTTTATTGCAAACAGTAAGGCTTTCTCCCTGGTCATTCTACTGTCTATCAACTCATTGACATGTACCACCAAATATGTCAAAGTATCGATTCTAAACAGTATACTTGTATGGTATTTTGTGATGTTTCTAAAGCCTTTGATCGTGTATGGCATAAAGGGTTATTATTAAAACTGCAGCAGAATGGAATCTCTGGAAATTTACTTACTTGGATAAATAGTTATTTAACGAACAGAAAACAGAAAGTTTTTATAGGGTCTTCCTATTCAAATGAAAAAGAAACTACAGCTGGTGTGCCACAAGGTTCAGTTTTGGGTCATCTATTTTTCTTGATATATATAAATGATATTGTTGACAAGCTTTTAAGTATTGTAAGACTTTTTGCAGATGACACTTCTTTAGCTTTCAGCGCACGTAATATACCTGATATAGAAGGAATTTTAAATCACGACTTAATACTTATTTCCCAGTGGGCTAAGCAGTGGCTTGTAAATTTTAATCCTAAAAAAACGGAAGCTTTATTATTCACATTCGGAAATATTACCGTTAAACCAAACTTGATCTTTGAAGATGTTCCGGAAGCATTTGTTAGTGAGCATAAACATTTGGGTGTAACCTTCTCAAATGTTGCTAAGTGGCATGACCACATTAGTAATATTGTGCCATCTGCATCCAAATTTCTCGGTATTATGCATAAAATAAAGTTCTCCTTAAGTCGGAAAGCTATGAATCAAATTTACACCTCTTTTTGAGACCAATTCTTGAATATGCCTCTGTTGTATGGGACAGTTGCACAGTTCTAGAAAAAGACACTTTAGAAAAACGAAGCGGCGCGTATCGTTACGGGCTTAACACGCTCCGTGTCTTTACAAAACCTGTATAAAGAAATAGGATGAATGTCTTTAGGGGACAGGCGAATGTACCAAAAGTTAATGATAATGTACAAGGTCAAAAATGAACTTGTCCCGGACTATTTAAAAAATCTCTTCCCCCCAACAGTCGGTAGCAATACACCATACCAATTACGAAATGCACAAAATTACCAGTTACTTAGCAGTAGAACAACACTTTTTTCTAGATCATTTGTTCCAGCATCTATATCTCTGTGGAATAATCTTCCTGTAAACATTAGGAATTCTGCCACTATCTCTTCTTTTAAAAAAGCTGTTCTAGCTCATTTGTTTGTGATACCTTCTGTACCATCATATTTCATATCTGGAAGCAGACATCTTTCGATTATTCATGCACGAATACGCAACAACTGTAGCGAGCTTAATTATGACCGTTACAATAATCATTTAATAGTAGATGCTCATTGTGATTGTGGACATGTAGTAGAAGATGCAGAACATTTTTTCTTTCAATGCCCAAAGTATGCCAATGCACGAGTTCATTTTTTCAGGCAACCAGAATTTTTCACCCTCTGAATTTTCAGATTGTACTTTATGGTAAGGCAAATGCTACTGAAAACGAAAACAAAGACTTGTTCAAAAGTGTACAATGTTATATCAAGGAAACATGTCGCTTTGCACATGGTTCACAGGGATAACCGGAATATTTATCATTTCATAACTCTATAAACAATATCTCGTTTGGTAGCCGGTACTCTCTCTCTCTCTCTCTCTCTCTCTCTCTCTCTCTCTCTCTCTCTCTCTCTCTCTCTCTCTCTCTCTCTCTCTCTCTCTCTCTCTCTCTCTCTCTCTCATTGTTTGAAAAATTAGACTGAAAAATCTATTTTGCGCTTGTGTTGAAACATTCATTGTCATCTGTTATTGCTTGAAATTGTGTAGTCTGTACGGGACGGGCCGTAATTAATGTTGTTAGAACTTGTGGCCCAACCCATTTGCTTATAACTTACATGTATATAAGCAATAAAATATGTTTTATAGACTGCACTTTGTCACGCGGATGCGTTATCAGACTTCCAAAATTCCCTGACTACATGATTCTTTGTATCAATAACTTTTCATGTAAAACAGAGCGGAGACTCTGATCAGACTGCGCGTATGCGCAGGTTGATGTGTGTCTTCGCTTCGGAGTACATACGTGTACACATGCATGATGCATGAAGACAATTTTTAGCTGACGCGGTCCATTAATTGTTGTCATTAACAGCTATTGTATATCTAATGTATTAAATATTTTGTTTGAATTGATGTTTTACGACCCGTCAACACTATTTAGGTCATTTTGGAGACGTTGCTTCTAATTTTGTGGAGCTTTTACCCGACACTGAGATCAAATGACATCTCAAGCCCGCTCAAACAAACCGATAGGGGTTATATGCAGGGACGGTCCGGTCCGACTCTCGCCACTTTGCGTGGGCCGGCTTATACCTTCTAACCGGTTTACCAGGACTCATGTGCGATCGGTTTCAGCTACGCCTGGAAGCACCGCGCAGCCCAATATTTTTTTCTCCCGATAGGCGGGGTGCTATTTTATTGGAAAGGTCCAAAGTATTGCGTTTTTTTTGTTGTTTTTTTTTTTTACAAAAAGCTTGCCCTGCGGTAGCACAACATACCTGTCATGTCATCACGCGAACAAGTCCGTGAAAAGAAGACCCCCCTATACCCCATTTTATATAGTGAAAACTGGGGTTTACGGGGGTAAACATTATTTTTCTTTTTTTTTTGTCCAATACATAGATTGTTGGTACTCGTTAGAACCGCCTCAATGAGGCGGTTCTAACGAGTGCCCACAATATATATTTGCAGTATTTATAAGAAAAATATCACGGGTTTTCATCAGAAAAATGATCATTTTGGAGATGTGAAAAAATGCTCTATGTCGCACGGGTGTGTTACATGTATCGCAATGGTTCTCCAGCTTTTTATCTTTTTCTTCACTTTCATTCATTCTCCTCCTTTTTTATCTCCTCTTCTAGCCATTCTATATCTTTTCTCCATGTCTCTGGAAGACAACAAAATTAGTCACAAGGGTTGGTTGGCATGTAGTTAAACCCCAACACAATCAATCAATCAATCAAAGTCACCGCGCAAGACCACATTCCATAACGATGACACACCCGTACGACATAGTGCATTTTTCACATCTCCAAAATGGCCATTTTTCTGATGAAAATCCGTGGTACTTTTCTTATAAATACTGCAAACATAGGTTGTGGGTGCTCGTTAGAACCGCCTCATTGAGGCGGTTCTAACGAGTACCTACAACCTATGTCTTGGGGCAAAATAAGAAAAATAATGTATATCCCCGTAAACCCCAGTTTCCTGTATATAAAGTGGGATATAAGGGGTCTTCATTTCACGGACTTGTTCACGTGATGCCATTTCTCTGGAAGACAACAAAATTAACCACAAAGGTTGGTTGGCGTGTACTTAAAACCCCAACATAATCAATCAATCAATCAAAGTCCCCGCGCAAGACCACATTCAAAATACAGTCAAACTTCAATGGCTCGAACAACCTTTGGGACCTCGAAAATCTGTTCGAGACAGGGGTAGTTCGAGCCACTGATGGTAACAGCCAGGAGGCATAACGAGATACTTTTGGATATCTTTTCGGTGTTCGGAATAAAAAAGTATGCTGTGTGTACTCATTAGAATCGCCTCATCGAGGCGATTCTTATGAGTACACACAGCATACATTTGCAAGATAATAGACTAAAATCTCCTAAATTATCCCTGACTATTTCTTATGTAGAGGAATTCCCTAGGGACTCAAAAACGGGTTCGACTCAGCCATGGTAAACAAGCCATCGGTGTTCGAGCCACCGAAGTTCTACTGTACTCTGTAACGGTTTAAAATCATAGCGCTGACGGTGCTGGTGAGTCAGTTGTCTCTGAGTTTAGGCGAGGAAAATAGTCCAGGCCCGGAGGTTATAAAACTTTTTTTCATGCTCAACTCAGCTGAGCATGAAATTTATAATTTATAATGCCCATAAATATTAAAATACAAATGATAGAGGCACTTTTCTTGCTCAGATCAGCACAGAATGTCAGTTATCCTGGTCATAAATAAACAACTTTTGTTGGCATTTTAGAATTTATGAGCAGAATAATTTCATGCTCAAGTGAGTTGATTTGCACGGTTTGTTTGATTTGATGTTTAACGTCCCCGTCAACACTGTATAGGTCATTTTGGAGACGTTGCTTCCAATTTTGTGGGACTTTTACCCGACACTGAGATGAAATGACATCTCAAGCCCTGCCACCCAATGACGCCAATAGGATTTATAAGCATGGACGGGTCCGACTCGCACCGCTTTGCCTGGACAGGCTTAGATCCTCTGAGCGGTTTACCAGTACTCGTGTACGGGTCGGTTTCAGCTCTGCGTGGAGCATCATGCAGCCCATCTATTTCTTCAAGCCCCGATGGGCGGGGGCTGCTGACAGTGCTGGTGAGTCAGTTGTCTCTGAGTTTAGGCGAGGAAAATAGTCCAGACCCCGAGAGTCTAACATTTTTCATGCACAACTCAGCTGAGTATGAACTTTTTTATGCTAATAAATGAGCCAGCTCACGAAAAAACCTACAATAAGACATGTGCGCCCATCGAAGACTCAGAGCAGCCTGCGCATCCATATAGTCTAACCAGACACTTCTCTTGCTGCATGAAGGAGCATTGGGCCCTTAGCTATCCTTAAAGCGCACAACGAGACTCTGATCAGACTGCGTGGATGTGCAGGCTGATCTGAGTCTACGTTGGGTGCACATGTCTTACTGTAGGTTTTGTCATGCGCTGGCTCAAGTATTAAAATACAAACAAATCTGGCAATTTTCCTGCTCAGATCAGCACAGCATGTCATCTATCCTCCTCATGTGAGTTGAGCATGAAACAAGTTTTATATCCTTGAGGCCTGAACTGATACTTGACCGGTTTCGTTTAACCCTTAAATTCCAGTATTAAGCAAACGGTGTAGGCTCTGAACAGTCGCCGCGTTTTGCAGCGTCTGATTTCGGGTCTACACTGTTTGCCACTGCCCTAGTACACGGACCGAGTCCAGATTTTACAGTAACACAGCACTCTGACAACTGCGACCCCGCCCATCGGGGCTTGTCGAAAGAGCACTCTGACAACTGCGCCCCCGCCCATCTGGGCTTGGAGAATTAGATTGAATGCACGATGCTTCCACGCAGAGCTGAAATCAACCGAACTTGAGTACTGGTAAACCGCTTAGAAGGTCTAATCCTGTCCAGGGAAAGTGATGCGAGTCGTGCAATCACTTAACACTTGCGGTTTGTTTTGGCGTGTCGGGTAAAGTCCCACAAAATTGGAAGAAACGTATCAAAAATGGCCCAAATAGTGTTGACGGGGACTTAAAACCGTAACACAATCAATAAATCAACAACGCTGCAACAGTAATGCGAGTAGGGCTGTCACATTAACACTTGCGGTTTGTTTTGACGGTAGGGCTAGGGGTGTTAATTTAACTCAATGTTGGTTTCATTGGGCGGCAGGGCTTGAGATGTTATTTCATCTTAGTGTCGGGTAAAAGTCCCACAAAATTGGAAGCAGCATCTGCACAATGACCTATACAGTGTTGACGCGGACGTTAAACCTCATATCAAACAAACAGGGTAAAAGTCCCACAAACTGAGCGGAAGCAACGTCTCCGAAAATGACTTAAACAGTGTTGACTGTGAAGGTCGTAAAACTTTTAACACAATCAAACAATCAACAGCGCTGCAAAAGTATTCTGAGTCGGGCTGTCACATAAACACTTGCGGTTTGCTTTGACGGTAAGACTGGAGACGTCATTTCACATCATTGTCGGGTAAAAGTCTTACAAAATCGAAAGAATCGTCTGAAAATGACCCTAATAGTGTCAGCAGTGTCGTAAAACCTAAACAAAACCAATCAATCAACAGTGCAGCAACAGTAATGCACATTGACACTTGAGTTTTTTTTTTTTTTGGTTTTGGTTTTACGGCCCTTTCAAGACTATTTCACTCATATCGAGCCGATCGTTAATCAGACGTGGGCGAAAACCGGAGTACCCGGAGAAAAACCACCTGACCTTCCGTTGCAGAACTTGGCGTCTCACATTGAGGTTTGTTTTGGCGGTAGAGCTTGAGATGTCATTTCATCTCAATGTGGGGTCAAAGTCCTACAAAATCGGAAGCAACGTCTCCAAAAATGACTTAAATACTGCTGACAGGCTCGTATCAATCATTCAACTGCTCGTCACCTACATTTTACACATGCTAGCGATACTCACGTGGGCAATAGCAATTGGGTCGACTGATAACAACCAACCATTAGGTTGACTGATAACAATTGACCCAGTAATTAATCTGGGTACGAGCGTCACGTTTAGGTTTTACTTCAAATTGAGCTGGGGCACAACATTTCCTACAATTTACATGTTCGCCAAGAATAAAATCAGCCTGCGCAGCCATACACAATGTAGTTTGACCAGAGACCTCGCTTGCTGCACGAAGGAGCATTGGTCCCATACACGTAGCTATCCTTTGAGCGCACAATGAAGACTCTGATCAGACTGCGCGGATGGTCAGGCTGATCTGAGTCTTCGCTGGGCGCACATGATAATTGTAGGAAGTGCTGTGCCCCGGCTCAGTTATGTACTCCAAGCAAACCGTGAGGACACGTTTTGTGTTCACCTAGTTTGGGACGATAAGTACCTTAAAAATTTTATTGGGGACTGCTCCTGCAATATTAGCTAATTAGTTTCATGATCCAAAGATGCAGACCCTGATCATACTGGAGCAGTCTGATCTGAGTCTGCACTGTTGCTTAGGCCTCTTTGAATCATACGGGTTGATGAATAAATAATGAGCCTGCAAGTGCCCGGAAGTGATTCTAGGACATTGTTTTCAGCGTATGGTGTTCATTACACGGACTTGTTAACCTGCCACATGAACGCCTATGCGATAATGAACCTTTTCACCGGCATTATTTTAATGCACATCATACTTTTCAATAACATAGTTACGATAATCGTAAGATATTCGTACGATCTTACAACTTGTAATGACGTTGCTTCAACGTTGAAGCAGATACCGAATGAGCTGGTTCGAGCTTCAGCCCAGGCATATGGCTGCTTTGGTACCGGACTAGCGACATGGTCTAACAAGTCTAAGCAAACAGTGCGGACCCAGATCAGACATTCTGATCAGGGTCTACACTTTTTGCCATTCCGTTCATTCCTTTCGCACCTTTCGGGCTCTTGCAGAATCGTGAACTTTTACCTCCCATCACGATATCAAGTCCGTGAAACGAAGACCCCCCTTAACCCCACTTTATGTAGAGAAAAGTGGGGTTTACGGGGGTATACATTGTCTGCCTAATTATTGAGGCGGTTCTAACGACCCACATTCTATGTTCAAAGCCGAAATAATAAAGACGTTATCATTTTACCTAATATTTATCATTTTCTGACACCATGTTGGTCGGCCCCCGCCCATAGGGGCTTGAAGAAATATATGGGCTGCATGATGCTTTCACGCAGAGCTGAATCCGGCCCGCACACTAGTACTGGTAAACCGCTTAGAGGATCTAAGCCTGTCCAAGAACCGCGGTGCGAGGCGGACCGTCCATGCTAATAAACCTTATTGGTTTCATTGGGCGACAGGGCTTGAGACGTCATTTCATCTCAATGTCGGGTTAAAGTCCCACAAAATTGGAAGCAACGTCTCCAAAATGACCTTTACAGTATTGACGGGGACGATAAACCTCAAATCAAACAAACAAATATACTTTTCAATAACATAGTCATCGTAAGAGATTCCGTTGTAAGCGTCGCACGATAATCATACGATTTTCGTACGATCTTAAGACTTGTAATGACGTTGCTTCAACGTTGAAGCATATACCGAATGAACTGGTTCGAGCTTCAGCCCAAGCATATGGCTCCTTTGGTAAACCAGACTAGCGACATGATCTTACAAGCCTAAGCAAACAGTGCGGACCCAGATCAGATATTCTGATCAGGGTCTACACTTTTTTTGCGATTCCGTTCATTCATTTCGCACCTTTCGGACTCCTTGCAGGATCGTGAAACAAATTTATTAAAACTTTTAGGAGAATTGCACCAAGTCCTAAAGGTGCCCGATTTTTTAAGGATTTTACGGCATTTTCTGTTTAACCCTTTTTGTACCAAATGGAATCTTCCTCCTTATATATAGCATGAACACATTTCAAAATTTAGGGGGGTCAGGTTGCGTTTTCTTCAAAATTTATTTGGAAAATGGCTTAACTTTTTGCAAACAGTGTAGGCCCTGATCAGACGCCGCGAGCTGCGGCGTCTGATCTGGGCCTGCACTATTTGCAAACTACCCGTTTTGGGGTTTCTGGTACTAAATGGGTTAATCTTACGTCCCACGCAAATTCATGGTCATGCCATTCTCTTTTAGATGTCACATCAGAGTGATATCTAAAAGAAGGTTATCAGCTAGGACATTGGCAAACAGAATGTGCGTCTGATCAGGGTCTACACTTTGACTCAGGACACGACCCTTGCAGAATATCAGTTCACCTCATTTAACCTCTGATTGTTCAGCGTGTCATTAGAGGTAATGGCCAGATATGAGAAAGATAGATAGATAGAGTATACACATAAACTGACACACATGGTAACAGATTGTGTGTATTGAAAACTCATAATTTATATACACACTTGTAAACTCGGTTTTTAAAGTTAAGGTAACATCGCAGGATTTTATGCTCGAGGATACAAAAAAATAATTGTCGCTATAGTTTTACATATGTGTGTTAATTTTGTGACAGTGACAGTTGTTTTCTATGTAGCGCATACTCGAATTTTCTGGTGCCCCACTCCGATTGGAAGCGTATCGTCTAGCAGGTTTCGAGCCTGTTCTGCGATAGGAAGATTGTAACTGCCGCCGGGAAGCAGACTATCATTAAAGGTACAACAGGTGATGTAGTCTATATTTACATATGACTGTCTGACTTCTGTGTTAGATTAAGAAGCCTGCCGTGGGATTGTCTGTTTCTCATTACGTTTGATTGACTAGACATGTACAAGTAATACTGTATTAATCGACCGCTATAGCTGGTGCAACTTTTGTGTTAGATATGTGGGACAGGACATAAATTGCTGATAAAGAAGTTTGTAAACAAATGAACTATGTGTATACAAGTGGATATCAGGTGAAAATTTGTTCGGAAGTTGTTCTGTGGATTAAGAGAAGATGATGAGCTCTCCGGCAATATTTTCTGCCCCTTCCCCCGTCAGGAGGACTTGGGTAGGGGTTACTTTCGTCTTCTTGTTGTTTTATTCGGCTCTTAATGGAATCGTGATATATATGCCATTGTTTTTGATTCTGTTCGCTTCAAATCATTCGCTGGCAAGATGGATTACTGACACAATTACGAGTACTTGGCTTATGTTTGCTCCGGCGGTGTATGAAGTTATTTATGGAGTTAGGATTCGAGTCACTGGGGATGTGTCTAAACTGAGTCATAAAACGTGCAGTTTAATTTTAATGAACCACAGAACTAGAATAGACTGGTTGTTTATTTTGTCTCTACAAGCGCGTTTCGGGTCACTAAGGCACTTTAAAATCTCACTCAAGTACCCTTTACGGCATATACCTGGGGCCGGATGGGCAATGCAATCAGCGAGCTTCTTATTTCTCAAGCGGACCTGGGAGGAAGACAAATCCAGGATTGAAAACATTTTGAACCACTTTAAGAAGTGGCTGTGTGGTCCACAGCTTTTGTTTTTCCCCGAGGGCACAGACTTCCAAGAGGAAAGCCGGGAAAAGAGCAGACACTATGCAAAGAAATATGATCTTCCAGACTTCGAATGCGTCTTACATCCCCGCACCACAGGGTTCGTCTCAATATGTGATTACATGAGGAAGAATAATGGTCTTGAACAAATTGTCGTTGTTACAATAGGCTATCCTCAAAACCTAATACAAAATGAAACCGAGATCTTCTCAAAAGAACTTCCGCGTGAGATCTTATTTCACGTCCGTGTTTATGACATTAAAACATTACCGGAGCGTAGTGATGAATTAAGCAAATGGGTTGAAGCAAGATGGACGGAGAAAGAGGAGTTCTTAAAAACACTTTACGAGTTGAAATCGCATTCGGAGATCGAAACCGACTTAAGTTATAGACAAACACTGGAAATCGAACGCGTCACAAACCTTTATTACGCTGGTGCTCTGGTTTATTGGTTCTTATTAAGTGTTATCTCGACTTATTGGTTAATAATGTTTCCGTTTGTTCGATGGTACTATCTGCTATCAGTGTCTGTTTGCCTTGGACTCAGTTACTTTATCGGAATTGATAATGTATGGCTTAGTTTTGATGACTGAACCGAGGGCATAAACCTGTCCATTTGAAATAATGGCGTCCAACATGGTGTCAGAAATGACAAATATAAGTTACGAATGATAACATCTTTCTTATTTATGCTTTCAACATAGATTGTGGATTCTCGTAAGAACCGCCTAAATGAGGCGGTTCTAACGAGTACCCATAGTCTATGTTTTTAAGTAAAAATAAGGCAGATAATGAATACTTTACTCTATATAATGTGGAGTTTAGAGCCTGGGTCTTCATTTTTTTTTCACGGACTTCTTGTGATGATGTTCGAGTGTCAGACATTACAAAAACACGCCTAAATGATTTTAACCCCACCCCCTTAAACCCCGATTTTATGTCGTAAAACTGGAGTTTACAGGGAAATACATTATTTGTTTTATTCCTTACCAAAAACATAGATTGTGGATACTCATTAGAACCGCCTCGGCGAGACGGTTCTAACGAGTTCCCACAATTTTTAAGTAAAATATCAGAAATTTTAACCCTTGTCCTGCTGAGCCCAGATATGCCTTATCTTTGAAACAATGAAGATCCAGATCAGATGGCTTCTGGAGAAGCCATCTGATCAGGATCTACATTGTTTGCCATTCAGATTGTGAATTTGTTGCAATAATTTGCATCAATTAATCTGATTGGCTAATAATCAGTAGTGGGTGTGACATATTTAAATATTCAGCAGGACAAGGGTTAATATCTGAGACTTTTCTTAAGTTTTAATATATTTGAATAGGCGTGTTTTTGTAATGTTTGTAATTCCGTGAAATGATCACGCCTGAGAACCCCAACTAGTTTGGGGGTTTGGGTTTATTTGTGTTGGTGTGTTGAGATCTTTCGCCCCGATCAACACTAGTCAGGTCATTTTGGAGACTTTGCGACCGATTTTGTGGGACTTTTATCCGACGTTGAGATGAAATGACACCGCCAAAACTGCTCAAACAAACCGCAATCGTGCAGATGCAGGACGGTCCGACTCCCACCATTTTACCTGGTCAGTACTCACGTTCGGTCGGTTTCAGCTTGGCATGGAAGCACCATGCGGCCCAATCTATTTGTCCGAGCCCCGATAGGTTGGGGCGAGGGGTTTGGGATAAACATGTTTATTTAATCAACAGTCATAATATACAGCACAAGATAAGATATACACAAAGAATATAGGACAGGAACAGAAGCATAGTTATTTATTTATTTCATTTTTTTATTAATTAAAGATAGCTTTAAAATTATTCTACCATGTGGCCCTCTCTATAACATATAAATATATAGAGAACTAATCATAGATGTGTAAAACATTTCTATTGTACATGTATGTCAGCCCGCCCCCGCCCATCGGGGCTTGAAGAAATAGATGGGCTACATGATGCTTCCACGCAGAGATGAAACCTACCCGAACACGAATTCTGGTAAACGACTTAGAAGATCTAAGCCTGCCCAGGCAAATCGGTGCGAGTCGGACTGTCCATTCTTATAAACCCTGTTTGTTTCATTGGACGACAGGGCTTGAGATGTCATTTCATATCAATGTCGGGTAAAAGTCCCACAAAATCGGAAGCAACGTCTCCAAAATGACCTATACAGTGTTGACGGGGACGTTAAACCTCAAATCAAACAAACAAAAAATCTGGAGACTTTGCAACCAATTTTGTGGGACTTTTATCCGACGTTGAGATTAAATGACACCGCCCAAAGTGCTCAAACAAACCGCTATCGTGTAGATGCAGGACGGTCCGACTCGCACCACTTTACCTGGTCAGTACAGGTTTGGTTGGTTTCAGCTTTGCAAGGAAGAACTATGCAGCCAAACCTATTTGTCCGAGCCCCGATAGGTGCGGGCGAGGGGTTTGGGATAAACATGTTTATTTAACCCTTATCTTGCTGAATATTCATTGAAGCCACACACATTTCTGTCTATCAACCAATCAAATTACTTGATGTAATTTATTGCTACAAATGAATAAATTGAATGCCAAACAATGTAGATCCTGATCAGATGGCTTCTTCAGAAGCCATCTGATCTGGACCTACACTGTTAGCAAAGATAGGGGTTGTCGTGAACAGCACGATAAGGGTTAATCAACATTCATAATATCCAAAACACGATAAGATATACACAAAGAATAGGACAGGAGTGAGTGAGTTTTTGTTTTACGTCCCACCAACAGCTAAGGTCAAACGGAGACGGGACCTCGGTTTAAAGACTCATCCGAAAGTCTGGAGAAGCCCGGGATCGCTCCTGCGACCCCTGGTTAATAGGACCGGAACGGAAGCATAATTATTTATTTATTTATTAAAGACGGTAAACCACATTTAGCTTTAAAACTATTCTACCATATGTGGCCCTTTCTATAACATTTAAAACGGTTAGAAAACTAATCATAAATGTGTAAAAACATTTCTATTGTACATGTTTGTCAGTTTTGTACATTGTAAGCACAGAGGCCGCGTCGTACATAACCAGAATGATTCCTGTCCAACTTGGCCGAGCTCAGGTAAACGATATTCATATGGCAGAACCGAGCTGCAGCTGGCCTATTTTGTTACTATATCTAAGCTTATTTTGTTCGTCTCCTAAAGTGGGGGCTCGATGAGGCGGTTCTAACGCTTACGCACAATTTATATTTTGAGAGAAACTTTTCATCTAAAAAGTTTTGTGTTTTTTTTTGTTTTTTTTTTAAACATTTACAATGTATTTGTAGACGTATTTTCGTAGTGTAAAAGACAATTATTTTCAACGCCATTTCAGCACAAGGAATGCTGACGTAACGAGGAATAAGGACCCCCCTTGAAGCTCAAATTTCATATAGCACAAAGAAGGGTTTACATGGATTTACTTTATTTTCCATACTTTAGCCAATGGTGGCCCACCATCTTTGCAGGAGAAATAAAAATATTTCCCTTATTTTATCAGAAAACATAATTTTGGAGTTTTGATATTTTTGTGTTTGTTTTGGAGTTAAACGTCCCAGCCAACACTATTTAGGTCATATGAAACCGGTCAGTATACCGAACCTCACTTATCCTGGGAAATTGTAGCCGCACTTAGTTTCGCGTCTCCAAAGGAGCAGGACAGATTGAACTTTAAAAAATGTAGACCAAGATCAGATGCCGCAAAATATGGCATCTGATCTGTGTCTACAATATTTTGTGAAGTGCATACATTTTTGTAAAATATATCTCAATATTTGAAACGGACCCACCCAAACTTTTAAGGTGGAAGATTCCATTGACATAAATGGGTCAATGGCTAGACAAAGAAACTTTGTTCGAGATACAGAAAGATTGAGCCATTGAGGGTTAAATCATACCGCCTGGCCAGGATCTGTAATAGGAATGGTTTAGGGACATATTTGTTGTTTGTTTTGTTATGATTATTTGATTTAAGGTTTAACGTCTCCGTCAACACTGATTACGTCATTTTGGAGACGTTGCTTCCAACTTTGTTGGACTTTTACCAGACATTGAGATGAAATGGCATCGTAAGCCCTGTCGCCCAATGAAACCAATAGGGTTTAACTTTATAAGCATGGGCGGTCTGACTAGCACCGCTTCGCCTAGACAGTCTTTGATCCTCTAAGCGGTTTACCAGTACTCGTGTGCGGTCGGCTCCAGCTCTGCGTTGAAGCATCATGCAGCCCATCTGTGTCTTCAAGCCCCGATGAGCGGGGCCCACGGACAGATTTATATCTCTTCCATCTTCTGTAACATACCGATATACCGTGTAGGAACATTTCCCTAGGACCCAAGAACAAATCCAACGGTGTTAAATTCCATAAACTTTCAGCACGTGGGAATGACCTATGGCCTGCATTTTCATGGTCTCCAGGTTCAGCACATAACTGCCAGAATGTATAATCAAATCAGGTGGCATTTTTTTGTTTCACATTAGACATTTATGTTGTAGGTACTTGTTAGAATCGCCTCATCGAGGCGATTCTAACAAGAACACACAACATATGATTCATATCAGAAATAAGAAACTTTACTTATATCCCAAAATTCTCCTCATCGCTCAGCCATATCGGGAGCTAAAACTCATTGTTTGTCAGTCTGTCTGTCCATCTGTTAGTACTGGGTAAATTACTTAAATGCTTTTTTCACTCATGCACGCATATCGCAGACTTGGCATGAATATACACCGTGTATGCAAATTTATACGAGCATGCTGTACCTGTATGCACAATCTATCCGTCGACCCTAAACAGTAGGTTTACTTGCTTGTGTCGGAGTCCAATGTCCGACCCCGGCCAGTCAACAAAATAAAGGGCATATTAGGCTAGTCATATAGCCTAACCACACGTTTCTTCGACAGTTTCTCCTACATGTATGAACAGTTTGACCCAATTTAGGTGACATCCCGCATCTTCTCCACTCCCTACACACAAGAAAGGACCACTTGCTTACGGCGCTGGCCCTGATCAGAAGCGCGTTCTGTGGCATCTGATCAAGGCATTCACTGCTTGCAAAAATGACAGCCATTTTCTCAGCATACTTCGGTATCTTTTCAAATAAATCAATGACCGCCCAGCAGGCACTCAACATTGACTCAACGTTGAAACAACGTTTAAAACGTTGTTTCAACGTTTATTCAAAATTTAGTCAACGTTGTGTGCCTGCAGGGGTATCATACCCGCAGCCTCTTGATTACAAGTAAAGTGAACATGGGGCCGAAGTGGATATGGCACATGACGCTTGAGCAGAGTCGAATGACTTTGCATTGACGCGTTGACGGCAGGTGGTTTTCAAGTCCATGTAATTAACACCCCTGTAACTCCGGCTTTATACAGAAAAAGTGAGGTTTAAAGGTGTATACAGTGATTTTTGTTCACACATAATTTGTGGATGCTCGTTACAGCCGGCGGCTGTAGGCTGTAGGCTGTAACGAGCAGCTAGGCTACAATATACGTTTTTTTATGTTTTTGTTTTGCGGTCCTTTCAAGATTATTTCACTCATATCGAGCCGATCGTTAATCAGAGATGGGCGAAAACCGGAGTACCCGGAGAAAGACCACATGACCTTCCGTTGCATAACATGACGTCTCACATGTGACCCGGGCCGGGTTCGAACCACAGCGGTGAGAGACCTAATGATGAAGAGTCAGCGCTCTTAACCACTAGGCCACGGAGGCCCGTTATATATATGTTTGGACAAGGAGCTCTTGGTTTGGACTAGTAATTATAAAACATTGCACACATTTTCATCAAGAAAAAAAATCGCCTGTTTGAGATGTTTTCGTGAATAAGTCTGAAGCATCGCATGAGGTTGCGTGAGTTTTTTTTTCACGTTGTATGTCTACACACGGTGTATGTCTGCTTGGATATTACATAATTTATTATGTGCTTATGAATAAGCTGTCAGAATACGTACAGTAACAGAGGTAAGCATATCGACAAATTGTAAAATCTGCAAAAGCAATTTGTAACGGTGAATCGGCGCCCTTTCAGGTCAGACAACCCTTTCAGAAATAAATTTGCATTCCATATCAATAAGGGTATACTTTTAGAGGATTTGTTTGAATTGAGGTTTTACGTCCCCTTCAACACCATTTAGGTCATTTTGGAGGCATTGCATCCCATTTTTGTGGGACTTTATCCGACACTGAGATGACATCACGTAAACACACCTATATAATTCTGACCCCCCTTGAACCCCACTTCTGGGGTTTATATGGGTAAACCTTATTTCTGCTTTAAAATATACATTGTGTGTACCCGTTAGAACCGCCTCGGTTCTAACGTGTACCCACAATTTATATTTTTCTGTTCTAAAATATAGATTGTGTACACGTTAGAACCGCCTCGATGGGGCGGTTCTAACGTGTACCCACAATCTATATTTTGAGCAGAAATAAGAAAAAAAATCACAATTTTCCCTCTAAAATTTTCGTTTTTAGGTGGTATTTACAATGTATTTGTATAGGCATGTTTTCGTATTGAACCCTACTGCCTAGTGAAGTGACGGCCTGACCCTCACCCCTTTTCTGAGCAGGCTTATACCTTATAAGAGGTTTGCCGGTAATCAAATTTTCGTTCGGTTTCAAACTCCGCGGGGAAACACTATCCTATCATTTTGGGGAGGTTGCAAAGAGTATACAGGTTTTCGGGTTTAGTGAGCAGGAAAATAAATAGGAATTGATCCAATTGCCTATCATTTGGAGTCACCTTAAAGGGAATGTGAACACCTGGTAGGAGCTAATTCTTTCCTTTCTGAGTTGACCCCTATTGACATGAGAGACAAAATATTTTGAAGGACTTGCCTCCCCTAAAGGTGTACCCATTCCCCTTAAAGGAACAAGCTCGTGAAAATTTCGACCAAGCGGAGATAAAAATCAGAGCGTTTATCCCGTATATGCCTCTGGCGCCGAAAATGGGTCATTGGGAAACGGTGGAGATACGGATAAGTAGGTCATTGATAGTAATGTTCACCAGTTAACAAGACCAAGTAATGAAAACCCTTATAAACTCCATTAGGGCTTTACAAGGGTATATTATTTTATTTTCTTCTCTAAAGCATTGATTGTGGGCACTCGTTACATCTACCACCGTCTCATCGAGGCGGCCCAAAGGAGCACCTACGCTTCAAAGCAAAAGTCTAGTTTCCGTCAAGATATTATGCATCTTCAGGACAACAGCGACACCAAGCAGGCAGCAGTCTCGTTTCCGTCAGGACAATATGCATCTTTAAGACAGCAGCGACACTAAACAGGCAGCTGTCTTGTTTCCATCATGACAATGTGCCTCTTCAGGACAGACGAGACACAAAACAGGCAGCAGTCACGTTTCCGTCAAGACAATATGCCTCTTCAGGACAGCAGCGACACCAAGCAGGAGCCGTCTCATTTCCGTCAAGTTATGCATCTTCAGGCAGGCAGCGACACCAAACAGGCAGCAGTGTCGTTTCCGTCTGGACAATATGCATCTTCAGGACAGCAGCGACACCACGCAGGTAGCAGTCTCGGTTCCGTAAGGACAATATGCATATTCCGGACAGCAGCGACACCAAACAGGTAGCAGTCTCATTTCCGTCAAGTTATGCATCTTCAGGACAGCAGCGACACCAAGCAGGTAGCAGTCTCATTTCCGTCAAGTTATGCATCTTCAGGACAGCAGCGACACCAAACAGGCAGCAGTGTCGTTTCCGTCAAGTTATGCATCTTCAGGACAGCAGCGACACCAAGCAGGTAGCAGTCTCATTTCCGTCAAGTTATGCATCTTCAGGACAGCAGCGACACCAAACAGGCAGCAGTGTCGTTTACGTCAGGACAATATGCATATTCCGGACAGCAGCGACACCAAACAGGCAGCAGTGTCGTTTCCGTCAAGTTATGCATCTTCAGGACAGCAGCGACACCAAGCAGGTAGCAGTCTCATTTCCGTCAAGTTATGCATCTTCAGGACAGCAGCGACACCAAACAGGCAGCAGTGTCGTTTACGTCAGGACAATATGCATATTCCGGACAGCAGCGACACCAAACAGGTAGCAGTGTCGTTTCCGTCAAGTTATGCATCTTCAGGACAGCAGCGACATCAAGCAGGCAGCAGTGTCGTTTACGTCAGGACAATATGCATCTTCACCAAACAGACAGCCGTCTCGTTTCCGCTAGGACAATATGCATATTCAGGACAGCAACGACACCACGAAGGCAGCAGTATCTGTTCCTTAAGGACAATGTGCATATTCAGGACAGGAGCGACACCAAGCAGGCAGCAGTTTCATTTCCGCCAGGACAGTATGCATCTTCAGGACAGCAGCGACACCAAGCAGGCATCTGTCTCGTTGCCGTCAAGACAATTTGCATTCGCAGGACAGTAGCGACCCCAAGCAAGCAGCAGTGTCGTTTCCGTCAGTACAATATGCATTCTCAGGACAACAGCGACACCAAGCAAGAAGCAGCGTCGATTCCGTCAGGACAAAATGCATTCTCAGGATAACAGCGACACCAAGCAACAGTCTCGTTTCCTTCAAGACAACATGCATTCTCAGGACAACCGCGACATCATGCAGGCAATAGCCTCGGTTTTTGTCAAGACAATATGCATTCTCAGGACAACAGTGCTGAGGCGGTTCTAACGAGTGGCAACAATCTATATTTTGAGCAGAAATTAGAAAAATTATCACAATTTTCATCTTAAACTTTTCATTTTTTCCGCGATAAAGGTGGCAATGTATTTGTATAGGCGTGTTTGCGTAATGAGCAGCCACGTTTCCGTCACGTCCATTTCCAGTCTCAGGACAACAGCGACAACAAGCAGGCAGCAGACCTGTTTCCGTCAGGACAATATACATGCAAAGACCACAGCGACACCAATCAGGCAGCAGTCTCGTCTCCGTCAAGACATTATGCATTCGCAGGACAGTAGCGACACCAAGCAGGCAGCAGTCTCATTTCCGTCATGACAATTTGCATTCTCAAAACAACAGCGACACCAAGCAGGTGGCAGTCTATGCATTCTCAGGACATGTAGCGACAACAAGCAAGCAGCTGTCTCGTTTCCGTCAGGACAATATGGATTCTCAGGACAACAGAGACAACAAGAATGCAGCAGACGGGTTTACGTCAAGACAATATGCAATCGCAGGACCCAGGGACTCGAAGTAGGCAGCAGTCTCGTTTCCAGCAGGACAATATGCATTCTCAGACTAACAGCGACTCTAAGCAGGTAGCAGTCTCGTATATGCATTCTCAGGACAACAGCGACAACAAGCATGCAGCATTCCCGTTTCCACCAAGACAGTTTGCATTCTCAGGACAACGGCAGCAGTCTCGTTTCCACCAGGACAATATACATTCTCAGGACAGCCGGACACCAAACAGGTAGCAATCTATGCATTCTCAGGACAGCAGCGACAACAAACAAGCAGCTGTCTCGTTTCCGCCAGGACAATATGGATTCTCAGGACAACAGAGACAACAAGAAGGCAGCAGACGGGTTTACGTCAAGACAATATGCAATCGCAGGACCCAAGGGACACGAAGTAGGCAGCAGTCTCGTTTCCAGCAGGACAATATGCATTCTCAGGACAACAGCGACACCGAGCAGGTAGCAGTTTCGCTTCCATCAAGACAATATGGATTCTCAGGACTGCAGCGACACCAAACAGGCAGCTGTCTGGTTTCCGTCAGGACAATATGCATTCGCTGGATAATAGCGAGATCAAGAAGGCAGGTACCTCGATTCCGTCAGGACAGTATGCATTCGCAAGACAAAGCGCCAGCAAACAGGGTGCAGTTTCGTCTCCGTCAAGACAATATGCATTCTCAGGACAACAGTGACACCAAGCATGTAGCAGCCACGTTTCCGCCACGAAAATTTCGATTCTCGGGACAACTGCAACAACAAGGAGGCAGCAGTCTTGTTTCCGTCATAGCAAAATGCATGCTAAGGACCACAGCGGCACCAAGCGGGCAGCAGTCTTTTTCCGTCAAGAAAATATGCATTTTCAAGATATTAGCGACAGCAAACAGGCAGCAGTCTCATTTCCGTCAAGATAATATGCATTCTAAAAACAACAGCGACACCAAGCAAGCAGCTGCGTCGTTTCCGTCAGGACAATATGCATTCTCAGGACAACAGCGACACAAAGCAGACACCATTCTCGTTTCCTTCAATCAATTTGCAGTGCCATAGTCTTGTTTCCGAGAAGACTCCGGGTGAAGGTTCATTTTATTATATACCTACACGAAATACTGCTGTCTACTACCAGTGTATTTAAAAAATGAAATTTGTTTTTCTGTTGTTCATGAAATTATCAACGCAGTGGGTCACGTACAAAGTAAATGAAGAGGTTCGTGAAATTCGGGGGTCATGAAACTTTGCTAGCGATTCACTGTACATGCTGTTTTTCTACAAAGAGCGAAACAGCGTTGACGTCAACAACGCCCGTAGAGAACAATGGTTTAGAATGACGTCACTTGACATCACTGAAAATCATGTGACATGATGCGTTCTTGGAAGTATAACTGCATTGTCTTCTATAGGTTTACATTAGACTTTACACTGGAAATAGAGGATATTTGATTTTTTCAGTGCATTTTCGAATTTTATTTCACCGAATGAACATCAAAAGTAGTATTTTCACGAGTGGCGTAGCCACTCGTGAAAATACAACTTTTGGTGTTCATGAGTGAAATAAAAATTGATCTTACACTAAAATGAAATTTTCTGTTTCTTTCATGCCTTTAACTGTAATTTGTAACGCATTTTCAAAGCGAAAGCCATCATCACACTGCAGAGATTAAACTTTTTTCCAGGGCGATTTCGCGTTGATTTAGAGGTGTTCAGCGTGTTAGCTGGGTATAATATTGGGTGTAAACTGAAAGTTTGCACCTGAAAAACAGCTTAGAATGTTACTTTTTCAAATGGTTTGTTTACGTAAAATTTTCATTCCAATAGTTTCCGTAGTTGCTACGCTCGTCTGGCGTCTCGTGCTTTATTTTCGTTGCGAAGGTGCTAAAACAGTGAAAATAAAAATCGTTTTGTCACTGTTTGAAACAGTGACAATATCGATTTCGATTCCACTGAGAAATCTCTATATTTCACTGAAAAGCATGTAAGAAATGTAAATATTACCTTTTTCTCGCGTTTTCCGATTCCGTTCCACCATTCTTGCCAGCATTTGTTGGGAATTTTGAAAGCAGCGATATGTAACGCGGAACAAGAAGTGAGAAATGGTGCCGTTACATATACGCAGAGCGTAACGTCAGATTTTCATGCAAATTTTACGCTTCATAAAAGACAATTGAACCAAACAACGGTATATATTAATCATATTTCTCACTGTAGTTGATTGGTCTGCCGCACGGTATCACGTCTTGGATGTTTCCAGATCTTACCAATCGCATGGCTTCTCGCCGGTTTGATACCTTGATCTGGAAACTGATACAGAGGATCCGCGTTATAACGGCACTATTGTTCCCTATTAGTGTGTCGTTATAATGAATTTGCCGTTAAAAAGAATCCCAATTAAGAGTATGGTTGGTTATAAAAGGTCTTTTCAACATCATTACTCCAAGAAAATTATAGGAAGGGCTACTTTCTCATGCCTGAGCGCATTGTTTTAACTACATGTACACTAATATTTCCTACAAATACATGTATAAGACGTTTTTTTTTTGTTTTTTTTTTTTGCTTGAATGCAGGCTTAACGTCCCCGTCAACACTATTTAGGTCATTTTGGAGACGATGTTTCCTATATTGTGGGACTCTTAACCGACATTGAGATAAAATGGCATCTCGAGTCCAATGAAAATCCCATTGAAACCAATAGGGTTAATATGCATGAGCCGTTCGACTCTCACCCCTTTGTCTGATTAGGCTTGCAACTTCTTAATCTCATGTGCGGTCGGTTTAAGCTCCGCGTGGAAGCTAGGCGTGACACTTTTGAGGCGACGCAAGAGGAAATTGACTCTCTGCATTTCCGAATACGCGTGCGCAAGAAACTAGGATAAGCCTAGACAAACGGCGTCTAGATCTCTACATGTCTGCGAGCAGCAAAGGCTCAGCCCCACCCCACCCCTAACGTCAAATTTAAGAAAAATAAATAAAACAAATTGGGTCATTTTAACTTCTTATCGGGATTTTAGGAGCTGGACAAACGGTCAGTTCCCTTGATTAGATATAAGACATGATGCAAATTGTCCCGTGTGGCTCAGAAGAGGTGAAACATATATTGAAATGCTTTGTGGGGAATAACTCTGGCTGTTGAACAGCAGTGGCTGTTAAACAGAGATGACCATAATCAATATTTTACTGTACTCTGCTCGTCATCACGTGAACAAGTCCGTGAAATGAACACCCCCTAAGCCCTTTAAGCACTTTATATAGAGAAAACTGGGGTTTACGGGAGCTGTACATTATTTTTCTTATTTCTACTCCAAGACATAGGATTTAGGTTCTCGTTAGAACCGCCTCAGTGAGGCGGTTCTAACGAGCACACACTTTCCATGTTGAAAGCAGATATAAGAAAGATGTTATCATTTTACCCAAAATTTGTCATTTCTGACACCATGTTGGACGCCATTATTTCACATGGACATGTTTTCCTAATGGTTAGGTAGCTCAGCCATTGAAATACATGTAAATGTCTTAACCCTTCTCTTGCTGAATATTCAGTTAAGCCACACCCACTTCTGACTTTGAACCAATCAGATTTCTTGATGTAATTTATTCCTACAAATTCATAAACTGAATGTCAAACAGTGTAGATCCTGATCAGGTAGCTTCTTCTGAAGCCATCTGATCTGGATCTACACTGTTTGCAAAGATAGGGATGTCGTGAACAGCATGATAAGGGTTAAGACCCACTGCCATAAAGGACATTGTCGAATGAGCAATTTAAGCGAGCTGAAGCTAATGAGCTCTAGCTCTTGAGCCACTCAAAGAAGGACACAGATGCGTGTTTGATGTGTGTGGTTTGTTTTTAAGTGTCAGATGGGACCTAGTGGTACATCTTAGGACTGTTCGAATGAACATGGTTGCCGAACAAGTCTACTCACTCTTTCTGATACTCCCTCGTCCGTGTTGTATTTCTTGTAATTAACACACCTGCCCCACTCCACCCAGGTGTAAATGGGTGTGTGTGTGTGTGTGTGTGTGTGTGTGTGTGTGTGTGTGTGTGTGTGTGTGTGTGTGTGTGTGTGTGTGTGTGTGTGTGTGTGTGTGTGTGAATTCGGGTGTGTGTGTGTGTGTGAATTCGGGTTTAACGTCGCTTTCAGCAATTTTTCAGTCATATCACGACGGTGTCTGGTTGCGAAAGGGAGCTCAATGCTTACATTTATAGTGCTGCCTCACTGAAGTATCATGTCCCAGACACATTACATGATACCACACCCAGTCCCATTATCCTGACACAGGGTCGACATGTCCTAGCTATATCCCGTAAATCTGAGTGCCAAGCGAGGAGCAGCTAGTACCATTTTTTAACGACTTTGGTATGTCGCGGCCCGGGATCAAACCCGTGACCTCCCGATCCCCGGAGCGGACACTCTACCAACAGAGCTATCGGGGCCGGTGGTGTAAATGGGTAGCAGTGGTATAAAAGTGACTGCCTCTCTCTCGCGCGCGTGATAGCACCCGGAATGAGTGTTCGAGAACGATTCAAATAAGCTTGAAGAGGCTTGGTCGCAATCGAACTAAAATAAATTAGTAAAAACTAAAACACACCTATATAATTCTGACCCCATTGAACCCGACTTTTATATAGTAAAACTGGGGTCTACAGGGGTAAAACTTATTTTTCTTATTTCTGCTCTAATATATAGATTGTGGGTACTCGTTAGAACCGCCTCGATGAGGCGGTTCTAACGTGTACCAACACTCTATATTTTGATCAGAAATAAGAGAACTATCACAATGTCTCATCCTAAAATGTTCGTGTTTTTTTTTTTTTTTTTGGTGGAAAAATTACAATGTATTTGTATAGGCGTGTTTTCGTAATGGGTCTCCATGACCTATGGATTTAAAAGCGATGACTTTTAAATATTACGTCAGCTGTTTGTTCTCATCAGCCTCCTCTGATACAACGCAAAATGAAGTAATGAAGTAATTTATCACGTGAACAAGTCCGTGAAATGAATATCTCCTAAACCCCACTTTATTTAGAGAAAACTGAGGTTTACGGGGGTATACATTATTTTTATTATTTCTGCTCCAAGACCTCGATTCCGGGTACTCGTTAGAACCGCCTCAATGAGGCGGTTCTGACGAGCACCCACAACCTATGTTTGCAGTAAAAACAAGAAAAATGTCATGGATTTTTATCAGAAAAGTAGCCATTTGAAAAAATGCAATATGTCGCATGGGTGTATTATCGTTATGTTTTTCATTTCAAACTTTTTTATTTAATTTTGCGTAGGTTTAGTCGATGCGAAATGAATGCAGTTTTTAATTCATTGTGTGTCGATACTAAGAGGTTTGATAAAAAAAAAAAAACATATTTCATTTTGCGATGATAGGTGGCATACTTAATTTTATATCATTTTGCTTCGACAGTGTGCGCTTTATTCCAAATGAAAACTTGCACATGTATTTTGCTTTGAAGGATGGCAGATCTTTTCAATCATCGCGGAAACAGAACTACATGTAGCCCACATTTTAAGGCTAAAACATGCATGTGGGGGACTTTTTGACTAGAATGACGGTTTTTTGTTTGATTTGAGGTTTAACGTCCCCGTCAACCTTGTAAAGGTCATTTTGGAGACGTTGCTTCCAATTTTGTGGGACTTTTACCCGATATTGAGATGAAATGACATCTCAAGCCCTGTCACCCAATGAAACCAATAGGGTTTATTAACATGGACGGTCCGCCTCGCACCGCGGTTCATGGACAGGCTTAGATCCTCTAAGCGGTTTACCAGTACTAGTGTGCGGGCCGGATTCAGCTCTGCGTGGAAGCATCATACAGCCCATATATTTCTTCAAGCGGGGGCGATCTAGAATGACGGTGTATAATCGAAAGAAAAGGTGTGAAGGTCAAAAACTTTCCATCTATGATATATATATATATATATATATATATATATATATATATATATATATATTATATATATATATATATATATATATATATATATATATATATATATATATATATATATATATATACAGTAGGCAGTCGTTATGACGTACGCCTGTTGAAGGTTTAAGTGGGGATGGGAGTGTTTTTTGTTTCCTTGAAATGAGGTTTAAAGCCCCCGCCAACACTTTTAAGATCCTAGTTTTATGCGACTTTTACCCGGCATTGAGATGAAATGGCATCTCAAGCCCTGCTGTCCAATAACAACCAAAGGCTTATATGCTTTGAATGGTCAACGCATACCACTTTGTTTGGACAGGCTTAGTCCTTCTAATCGGGTTTCCAGTACTCGTGCGTGGTCAGTTTCAGCTCTTCGTAGAAGCAACATGCAGCCTAATCAATGTATCCAAGCCCCGATGGGCGGGGGCGTGGTGGAAGTGGTTCTAGATACAGGGTCTGTGTGGTGGTACTCAGAAAGGTTCAAATTCCTTCTGCAGCTGAGTTTCCTGCTGCTGTGGAGGTGCCACCATGCTATAAGACGCATAGATGGACAGAAAGACCGGGCCACGAACAGGCCCAAGCCAATATGATGCCCCGCCCAAACTTCTGTCTGCACTACACGATCATTTACTGAGCCTTAACATCACGAAAGCACGCCTATATAATTTTGACCCCCTCGAACCCCACTTTTATAAAGTAAAACTGGGGTTTGTAGAGGTATACATTATTTTTCTTGTTTCTGCTCAAAAACATAGATTGTGGGTACTCGTTAGAACCGCCTCGACGAGGCGGTTCTAACGAGTACCCACAATCTATGCTTTGAGCAGAAATAAGAAAAATATCAAGATTTTTCATCTTAACATTTTCTTTTTTTCGGCGGTAAAGTTAACAATGCTTTTACAATGCTCGGATATAGGTGTGCTTTCGTAATGATGTACAGATGAGCCAAAAAACCCAGGCATGGAGACCAAAATACCTTAAACATGTTAAAGACGTTCAGTTTTAATCCTACTGAAATTATCCAATGGTTGGTTTCTTTCCTTTCGAAGACAGCTATGTTCTTCTATCATTATTTTATTTAGAGTCGATATGAAGCACATCGACGCAAAATGAAATGTTTTTTATTTCATTTTGCATCGACTATGCAAACGCAAAAAACAAAAAAATCATTACTTCATTGTGCGTTGTATTACTCCTCTGTTTAAAATTGGCTCGACATTACGCAAACACGCCTATACCAATACATTGCCATCTTTATCGCCGAAAAAATGAACTTTTTAAGATGAAAAATTGTGATATATTTCTTATTTCTGCTCAAAATATAGATTGCGGGCACTCGTTAGAACCGCCTCATCGAGGCGGTTCTAACGAGTACCCACAACCTACACTTTAGAGCAGGAATAAGAAAAATAAGGTATACCCCCGGAAACCCCCGTTTTAACTATATAAAAGTGGGGTTCAAGGGGGTCAAAATTATATAGGCGTGTTTTCGTGATGATATAATTATGTGAAATATAATTAAAAAACGAAACGATCAGGAACTGATACAATCAGATCCCCAATTCTTCCAACAATACCACTAGGGAAAGAAGTCGAACAGTAAACACAACGAACAACAGGTAAACCGAGTCAGCAGCTCTTTTCCAAACATGTGGTGACTCAGAATATCCAAATCTAACTAAAAAGGTGCAATATACATACTGTGGAAAAGATTCAGAATCACCAACATGACAAACATTAAACTGGAAGTAAACTGTAACTAAAAATGAACAACCAAAAATGGGGAAGAATCAGAATGGACAACATAGAAACATACAGTCGAACTTCAATGGCTCGAACACCTTTGGGACCTCGAAAATCTGTTCGAGACAGGGATAGTTCGAGCCACTGAGGTTTACTGCCAGGAGGCATAACGAGATACTTTTGGACATCTTTTCGGTTTTCTATATTGAAAATGTATGCTGTGTGTACTCATTAGAATCGCCTCATCGAGGCGATTCTTATGAGTACACACAGCATACATTTGCAAGAAAAGATTTAAAATCTTCTTAATTATCCACTATTTCTTATGTAGAGGATTTCGCTAGGGGCTCAAGAATGGGATCGACACATCCATGGTAAACGAACCATCGGTGTTCGAGCCATCGACGTTCTACTCTATATGATAAGGGAAAGAATCAGAACCACCAACACAAAACATGGAGAAACCTCAGCAAATCCTGGAACATCAGTAAAAAAAAAATACTGGTGGGTTCAAGTTAACTTTACGGGATCCCAACCCTCACCCTGACTTTCACTGCGGTTGAAACAAGTATTTGTTTGGTCCGTGTGAAGGTTTTCTAACTCATCAGTGAACTCGGTAAACAATGAAATCACAATTAAAGCCAGGCTGACACAAGGATGCGGACTCGACAGTAAAACGCGCTGAGCCATCAGGTGCTGAACAGAAAACCACAGGAACACTGGAGCAAAATAAAACCAGCAGTTGAACCCCTTTGGACCAAGCAACAGACATAAAAGTTCCGGCTCTGACCAACTAATAAATAGCTTTAAGTCAAAGTCATCATGGAGTCTGGACCCCGACCCACCGGCGTGCAGTTAAAGAGGAAAGCATAATGTCTGACCGTGATTGGGTCTAACACAATGCATGCAGACTGTTAAATAGAACTTATATTATATCCAATGCGTTTGTAACGTTTAATAATGTTCTTAAATTGTTCCGAAAAGTTAGCTTTGCCTTTAATTTTTTCTTAGTTTACAGATAATGTCGCCAAAAACTCAGGCTGTGACATCCCCTGCAGCAAAAGTCTATTTAATCCAACCTTAAATTTAGAAATTAATTGACAGTGTCGGCGATGAAACTTAGAAAATGCTTTCCGAACTTATTGATATCGGTATCCCTGATGTACATGTAGCAGTTTAGCAGTTAAACTTTTATTACCAGTATACACTCGGCGACATGACTTGACACTCTTGTGAAGCGAATAAGCTGCGAAATATAAACACCGTAAGATGGCGAACGAGGAAAGTGAATAAAACCAAAATTCACTCGCCTCTAACATAAGTCAAGTAGTACATTATAAGTCTTGTATTAGGTTGTTTTTTTTTTCTTTCGAAGTGCTTTACCAAGCTGATTTGCTACTATAGTTTGTTTGTTTCTTTCTTTCTTTCTTTCTTTCTTTCTTTCTTTCTTTCTTTCTTTCTTTCTTTCTTTCTTGCATGCAACTATATATGCATCCTTTAATGTTTATCCATACTGCTTAGTACTGGTTCCTACCCAGGAAAAGAGGGCCACATGGAAGGTTAGTACTTGTACTAAATGTGTTACCCTCCATAAATAAGGTCGATTATTATTATTATTATTATTATTGTTATCCTTTCTTTCTTTCTTCCTGCCTTTTTCTTTCTTTTTTCTTTCTTTCTTACTTTCTTTAGCGATAAATATAAGAAGCACCCGTAGTCTTTTTGCTTTTAGAGAGAGAGAGAGAGTGAGAGAGAGAGATATGCCATTTGTAGACCACTGAAGGATATGATTATATGTGTGTACTATTTTGTTGTTCTAGGATTAAGGCTGTATGCATATTTATAAACTATCATGTTTAATGTCGAATGAAATTGTTATTATGTTATGTTATATACTTCATAGTGCATGGATGGGTTATTCTAACGACAATTTTAAATTATGTATCTGAAACTAACCACTGAACCCGACAGTGTTATGGTTTAAACAACAAAGCTCAAAGCCATGTTTATAGCATGATTTTGGACCTATCTCGTAATTACAATAATTGTTTACACCGCCTTTGAAATTTGTAAATTACATATTGTAGTTCCAGATCACTGTTTGCTAAAATAGACTTTTAGTAAAACTTATCACAAGCGAAACAAAACTGACACCCCCTATTGTTGGAAATATACCGGTCGAAATCTAGTGGTCGAAAGATTCGGTTCCATGTGATTCGGCAAACAATTTTGTTGCATTCACCTTATTTGCATTATCTGCTGGTTCCTAGTCTGAAGGTTATCAGTGTTGGAAAAAAAACAGGTAACCAGACCCCCCCCCCCCCCCCAACCTGACCTTAAAAGGTCAGGGGGGTCTGGTTACCTGTTTTTCCAATATTGACAAAGTGCAAGTTGGGAGCAAGCAAATACTGCAAATATGGTGAATACATGTATGTGCCTGGGCAGGAATTATAATTATCACAAAGAAAATAAAATGTGCATGCGTTACTCTTTTGAGAGACGCAATCTTATATGTGTGTGTGTTTGAGTTTTACGTCCAACCAACAATTACGGTTATATGGAGTCAAGACTCATCGGAATGTTTGGAGAAGCTCTGAATCGAACCCACTGCGCCTGGAGCGAGCTAAACCACTGCACCATGGAGGCTTCAAGACATTATCTTACACTCAGTCGTCCATTTCTGGCAAAAGAATGTGCACTGTTCTGGTTAACTATTTACCAGCTCGATATGACATAAGAGTGTTTACTAGGCAGTTAAATTCCCAAACAAACAAAAAGGCCGAGTAACGAAGGTAATTTTGAGGATACTTTTTTTCTTTTGGGGTCGATTGTTTTTCGATCCAAAGTTACTAAGCACAGTAGCTTGATATTGTTGGTGTCCACGTGACTCGCTGATTTGTACGAAATACAGGTAACGGATATTTACAGTCGTGATTCTTGCCGTTGTCACGTCAGAGTACTGAGTATAAAAAGCTTGTTATTAAGGGGAATGGGAACACCTTCAGGGGAGGCAACTCCTGCAAAAGTATATTTGTCTCCCATTTCAAAAGGGGTCAACTCTTAAAGGAAAGAATTTGCTCCAGAGGAGCAAATTCTTTCTTTTAAGAGTAGACTCCTTTTCAGCGGGACAGGGCTTATAGAAAAGCGCGGAAGTTGTCTCCCTTTGAATAATGGCGGGAAATCTGTCCGGTGTTCCCATTCCCCTTAAACAATGACTCGGCTCATGTGTTAGAACATTTGCAAACAGTGTTGACACAGATCGGACGCAACAGAACGCGGCGTCTGATCTGGGCCTACAGGGTGTGCATGCAATACTGGGGCCATTTGTTTAGAGCCTCGATGGCTTAAGGAGCTCGTTAGTGGTCATATTGTTACATGTATCTGTTCTAGCAAGTACACTATTTAAAATTTTGATACTTTTGCTGAAAAAAAAATTGTGAGCAGCACAATGAAACAAAAAGGCTTGTATGCACTGGTCGGTCTAACGCACACCACCTTGCCTGGGCAGGCGTAGTACTTCTAAGCGGTTTACCAGTACTTATGAGTGGTCAGTTTCAGCTCTTCGTGGAAGCAACATGAAGCCCAATCTATTTCTCCAAGCCCAGCTGGGCGGGGGCAAAGTGTATACAGTAGAACTTCGATGGCTCGAACACCGATGGCTCGTTTACCATGGTTGTGTCGAACTCGTACTTGAGTCCCTAGGGAAATCCTCAAGATAAGAAATGGTGGGGATGATTAAGGAGATTTTAGTCTTTTATATTACAAATGTATGATGTGTGTACTCATTAGAATCGCCTCGGTAAGGCGATTTTAATGAGTACACACAGCAAACATTTTCATTATATAACATCGAAAGATGTTCAAAAGTATCTCGTTATGCCTCTTGGCAGTAATCGCCAGTGGCTCGAACTACCGCTGTCTCGAATAAATTTTTATGGTCCCAAAGGTGTTCGAGCAATCGAACTTCGACTGTATTAACAAATGGGCCCCGGCAAGCGATTTTGGTACTTATCGCCTATGCGAGCAGCGAAGGTTCAAGCGAGCCTGCGCATCCGCGCAGTCTCGCCAGAACCTTCGCTGCTCGCTCATACAAGCAGTGAATCAAGAGGAACCTTCAGACAGAAAGCCATATCCCTGGCCCCTCTGAATGGCTGGGCATGCGCAGTTAAAATTTGTCATGACGGAATGCTCGAAGACACAAATTCGCTTGGCGGGGCTCAAATGATGTTGTTAGTTCCAGGAATTTAATGGTTAAAAAAAACAGTCTAATTTCTCGTTCAGGGCCTTTTTCCAAGACTAAACTCAGAGACATTCGAATCATCAGTACTCTCAATGCTTTGATTTCTCTTTGAAGTACACTAGAATTTCGATGGCTCGAACACCGATGGCTCGTTTACCATGGTTGTATCGAACTCGTACTTGAGTCCCTAGGGAAATCCTCAAGATAAGAAATGGTGGGGATGATTAAGGAGATTTTAGTCTTTTATATTACAAATGTATGCTGTGTGTACTCATTAGAATCGCAATGTATGCTGTGTGTACTCATTAGAATCGCCTCGGTGAGGCGATTCTATTGAGTACACACAGCAAACATTTTCATTATATAACATCGAAAGATGTTCAAAAGTATCTCGTTATGCCTCTTGGCAGTAATCTTCAGTGGCTCGAACTACCGCTGTCTCGAATAAATTTTTATGGTCCCAAAGGGGTTCGAGCCATCGAAGTTCGACTGTACTTGTTAAAAATAGTTGGATTGCAAGTCCCTGCAATGTATATTTCCAACAAGATACAGTCAAACTTGGAACCCGGCCCATCGGAGCTTGCAGAAAGTGCTATTCATAGCTAATTTTGTATGTTGATACTTTCCGACTAATAGATTGGGCTGCGTGATGGTTCCACCGGAGCTGAAACCGACCGCACATGAGTACTGGTAAACCGTTTAGGTCTAAGCCTGCCGAGGTAAAGTGGTGCGAGTCGAGCCGTCAGTGCATATAAACCTATTTGGTTTTATTGGGTAGCGGGACTTGAGATGACGTCATCTCAATGTCGGGCAAAAGTCCCATACAATTGGAAGCAACGTCTCCAAAATGACCTATGCAGTGTTGACGGGGACGTTATATCTCAAATCAAACAAACAAAACAAGTGAGTGAGTAAGTGAGTTTTACGTCCCACCAACAGCTAAGGTCATACGGACACGGGACCTCGGTTTATAGACTCATCCGAAAGTCTATAGAAGCCCGGGATCGATCCTGCGACCCCTGGTTTACATGTACAAGGCGAGTAGCGTAACCACTACACCGCGTTGGCTTCTAACAAACAAGACAAACGATCGTTTATCAAATAAAGGTATATTGTGTGTACTCATAAGTTAAAATCAGAAAGAAAACTCGATTCTAATGAGTTCACACATCATACCTTTTCAAGTTAAAATCAGAATGAAAACTCCATATATTTGTTTGTGTTTAACGGCCCAGTCAACACTATTTTAGGTCACTTTGAGCGCCGGTCAGTTTACCTATCCACACTTTCCTGGGCAGACTTATACGTAAGCGGTTAACCAGTACAGTGCACATTCTTTCGCCAGAAACTGACAACTGCCCTAAGGAGAAAAGATTTCATGATCAATCTCCACGAAAGAATGTTGCCGACCCCAGCAGGTATCGAACCCGCGTCCCCCTGATCACCAGCCAGACGCGCATCCGACTGAGCTACCGAGGTCGGCACTCCATATGTTATCCTAAATATATGGATATCTTGAGCTTTTGGAAAGAATTCTCAAGGATCGAACGATGGGCGATGAGAATTAGGTAGGTAGGTAAGCTAGGTAGGTATGTATTAATTAGGTAGGCAGGTAGATTTTGTTTGTTTGAATTGAGGTTTAACTTCACCGTCAGCACTAGTTGGGTCATTTTGGACTTCTACCCGACACTGAGATGAAATGACATCTCAAGCCTGGTGAGAGTGTAATAACGCCATGTAATATTTTCGATAATACACTAGTGGATTACATATGTAAATTAGCGTTTACTAACGGCGGAATATTGACATTTTTGTAAACAATCGTGAATAAAATGCGTTTTAAATGCCATATGACAAATAGAATCCTGCATTCGTGCTCATGTATTATTGAATTTGTTAAACTCGTTGAGGAAAAGGGATCAAATGCTCGGAAAAGCCTCGCATTTTATCGCTTTTCCTCAACTCGTTTAATGAATTCAATAATATATGAACGCTCATGTAAGATCCTCTATGTAAAACAATCGTGAACAAAATGCGTCTTAACCTTTATCTTGCTGTTCACAACAACCCCTCTCTTTGGAAACAGTGTAGATCCAGATCAGATGGCTTCTTTTCAGATGGCTTCTAAAGAAGCCATCTGATCATGATCTACAATGTTTGGCATTCAGTTTACGAATTTGTAGCAATAAATTACATCAAGTAATTTGATTGGTTGATATAACGAAATGGGTGTGGCTTAAATGAATATTCAGCAAGAGAAGGGTAAAAAGTCATTTAGGAGCCTCGGCAAAGCCAGTATTTTATAGGAGTTGGCTTATTTAAAAAATAATCAAAAGGAAAGATCTGCTGCATGCTATAGTCACCAAAATATCACAAAGAAAAAAAAAAGAAAAAAGAAAAAAAAAACTTGAGTAATGTTTGTCTTATCCCTTAACAATTCACATTAAAAGGATAAAATACTGTTATTTGGTCAAACACCTTTATTTTTCGATAGAAGTCGTACCAAAAACTTAGTTTAGAAACTCTTGTGTTATTCGCTGGTCCCCGCCCGTCGGGGCTTGAAGAAATAGATAGGCTGCATGATGCTTCCACGCAGAGCTGAAACCAACCGCACACGAGTACTGGTAAACCGCGAAGAGGTTCTAAGCCTGCCCAGGCAAAGAGGTGCGAGTCGGTCCGTCCATGCTTATAAACCCTTTTTGTTTCATTGGTATGTCATTTCGTCTCAATGTCGGGTAAAAGTCCCACAAAATTGGAAGCAACTGACCTATACAATGTTGACGGGGACTTGGAATTTCAATCATTAACATTTCCTGTCTTAGCTGAGACCCCAGAACGAATCAGTGGTAGAATTGGGAACTTCACTAATATCTGTCAGACTTCTTGCCAGTGCACAGGCAAAATAAACTGGAGAAAGTGACCAAGGGGTCACGAATACCATCAGAAGGTGCCACTATCCCAGCTGGCATATGGCGTAATTGTGACGTCACATCAACGTCGGTGCAACGTCAGGACGTTTATGCAAAGTCACATCCACGTCGGTGCAATGTCGTGACGTTGTACCGACGTTGATTTGACGTTGCCCTAGCGACGTGTGCCTACACAGCACCAACCATGATCTCAATTTCTAAGTTTATGATATTGATCTGCTGACAGCAGTTTATCTTTACTGCACCCATAAAATGTCCACATATCAAACTTAATCGTAGGTGTTAGATATGCATTGAAACGTCAAAAACTATGCAAAAGCTTTAACATGAATATAAAGTGTGTGATCTTGACAGTGGAAGTCAGATCCAACGGGCGCAGAATAATCCGTATCGGATTCCAGAAGAAACGTTATAAAAACAAAATGGTTGTAGAATATATATCGGCACGACAAAAATATCAAAATATTCCTAGCGGTTTGAAAGTTATACCTCCATGATCAGCTGGTAAAAATTTTTGCCTCGGCGAGGCTATTTTGAAAAGAAAAGCTGGCATAGGGTTTTGTCAATGCAAAAATTATTGAAATATACCTTGCGGATGATATGTCTGCATTCATTTTGTGAATATTTTGCCTCGGTGAGGCTATTTATATAATGAAATCTTGCAAGTTATATGCATGTAATCAGTTTGTGAATATTTTGCCTTAGGGAGTGAGTGAGTGATTTTAGTTTTACGTCCCACCAACAGCTAAGGTCATACGGAGACTGGACCTCGGTTTAAAGACTCATTCGAAAGTCAGTTTGTGAATATTTTGCCTTACCGAGTGAGTGAGTGATTTTAGTTTTACGTCCCACCAACAGCTAAGGTCATACGGAGACTAGACCTCGGTTTAAAGACTCATTCGAAAGTCTGGAGAAGCCCGGGATCGATCCTGCGATCCCTGGTTTAGAAGGCGAGTAGCTTAACCACTGCGCCACAGGGGCCACTAGATTTGCTTTAGCGAGGCTATTTATATAAAGAAATCGGGCATTATACTATGCCATTGATTAGAGCTGGTCAATACACAATGTTTATTGAGAATTATACAAAATATTCCTAAGGGTTTAAAAGTTATATGTCCGTGTCACTTAGTAAAACTTTTGCCGCATCGGGTTTTTTTTGTTTATAAAGAAATCAAGCATTAGACAATCTTACGGGTCCTGTCATTATCCATCTGCAAACCGAAAATTGTCAAAATATTCCAATCGGTTTAAAAGTTACACTCGGTATTCTGAAAAGGTTGCCTCGGCGAGGCTATTTATAAAGAAATCTGGCATTAGTTTATATCATTAATGACAATTTAATAAAGACCTCTAAGTCTCTCAAGACTATCGGTAACTGGTCGTCTGATATTTTCCGATTGCTTTCAACACAATTATTTAATTAACCCTTTTTGTACCAAATGGAATCTTCCTCCTTATATATAATAGGAGTCCATTTCAAATTTTAGGGGTGTCAGGTTGTGTTTCCTTCAAAATTTATTTGCAAAATGACTGAACTTTTAGCAAACAGTGGAGGCCCTGATCAGACGCCGCGTTCTGCGGCGTCTGATCTGGGTCTGCACTGTTTGCCAGGGTACCCCATTCAGGGGTTTCTGGTACTGAATGGGTTAAAGTAAAACTGCAGGACCCAGAATAAACAAATTTTCCTCGTCTGAGAAGAGGCAGCTGGTATGAAATACAGTAAAATTCCGCTATTAAGACCACCTAAACTTAAGACTTTTGAACAGTCCCAAAGGTGGTCAAAATATTGGAATATACTGTATTTGATTGCTCTTTCTCTTGTTGGTGTCGTTGGGTACATGTAGCCTGTTTTCTTTAATCTCGAACATTCTGGTCATCTATATTAGTATTTCGATTTGTCCCAGCTCATTTACAGTGCAAAACAGAACATGTGCACACCAAATCTTAGCAGCAAAATATGCTCTGTCTCTGGTAGGGCCCATCGGAGTCTACCTGTTGGTTTTTCTTTTGCTTCAGCATTTCAGTGGTTACTTGTTTGTCTAAATCGCAACGGAAGTAATTGCGAGGATTGTGGCCACGTAAAATCGATTTAACCCCCCCCCCCCCCCCCCCCACCCAAGTGGAATTCGTTTCACTGACCGTTCCAGTGCGGTTTCTTCTGTCGCGGTAAATTATCCCCGCGCTTTTCCAAGAAAAAGTGGGGATATTGTAATTGTCTCCGTCGTCCGTACGTACGTCCGTACGTCCGTCCGTCTGTCGTACCGGACAACTCATCCCACACTTTTACAGCTAGAAACCTAAAACTTTGGGAACTAATAGGTCTTTGGTCTGAGGAGTACATGACACTTTCGGAATTTTGATCCTACCCCTAGGCGCCAGGCCAGGGGGTGGGGTGCCCCGGGGGTAAAAAAAATCAAAGTTTTCAGAACCTGGTCGTGTGACATATCAAATCGAACAGCATAATGAGTAGAATACTTAACAATCAAAATTTGACCCCAAGGGTCAGGTTTGAGGTCACCAGAGGTCAAAAACTTGGATTTTCACCCCCATAACCCCCTTTTTAACGATTACCGGATAACTCCTCCTGCGCCGTTTCAGATAGAAACATAAAACTTTGGGAACTGATTGGTCTGAGGACTGCATGACACTTTCGGAATTTTGATCCTACCCCTAGGGGCCAGGCCAGGGGGTGGGGTGCCCCGGGGGTAAAAAATCAAAGTTTTCAGAACCTGGTCGTGTGACATATCAAATCGAACAGCATAATGAGTAGAATACATAACAATCAAAATTTGACCCCTAGGGTCAGGTTTTATGTCACTAGAAGTCAAAAACTTGGATTTTCGCCCCCCCCCCCTAACCCCCTTTTTAACGATTACCAGATAACTCCTCCTACGCCGTTTAAGATAGAAACATGAAATTTGGGAATTGATAGGTCTTTGGTCTGAGGAGTGCATGACACTTTCGGAATTTTGATCTTAAGATTGGGTGGGAGTTGCAACTGAGAACTTATATAGTGGCGTATCTTTAAAAAAGAGTGGGGATATGCGAAGGCGTGCCATCGACTGCGCGATTCTAAGTTTTGTTATGGAATTCTTTTCACTGACCGTTCCAATGCGGTTTCTTCTGTCGCGGTTTATTTTTGTTATGGTTTGTCTTTGAGCGTGTGTATCGCATATATTATTTTGTTTTGGTTAGCCAATTGGCCATTTTGTGGGAAAGTAACTGTCCGTGTGGCTTTCCGATATTGATGTTTCCATTAGAGTCTATTTGTTTTATGTTTGTGTTTCTTTCCCTTTGGTGTCTCTGGTGGGAGCTGTGGGTTAATTATTGTATCGATTCCTGATCATTGCCTTCAGTCCTATTTCAAACATACAAAAATTGCATTGCCAGACAGATTTACAAGTTACGAAAGCTGGAGTACTTGATACATTCAACTTAACTCCAGGTATGTTGTGCCACGTGCTAGCGTAGGGCAAGCTTTTTGTAAACACGTAAAACTTTAGACCTTTCCAGTAAAATATATTAATTGCGCCCCCGCCTATCAGGAGAAATAGATTGGGTGGCATGGTGCTTCCAGGCAGAGCTGAAACCGATCGCACATGAGTCCTGGTAAACCGATTTGAAGGTCTAAGCCAGCCCATGCAAAGTGGTGAGAATCGGACTTCCCTGCATTTGTTTGAGCGGGCTTGAGATGTCATTTAATCTCAATGTGATGTAAAAGTTCCTCAAAATTGGAAGCAACGTCTCCAAAGGACGTAAAACCTCAATGCAAATAAAATATCCAATACGTGGGCCGCATCAGCTCAAAATTGTCTTCATGCATGTATATCTACTCCCAAGCGAAGACTCGGATCAACTTGCGCATACGCGCAGTCAGATCAGGGTCTTCGTTGTGCGATACATGAAAAGTCATTGGTACAAATAATCATGTATACAGTCAGGGAATTTGGATGACTGATAAAGCATCCATGTGACAAAGGGCAGTCTAGTCTTTAATTTCTCAGAATGGGTATTATTCTGATGAATAAAAAATGTGATAATTTTCTTATTTATATGCCAAACATAAATTGCGGGTGCTCGTTAGAACCGGCTCATTGAGGCGGTTCTAATGAGTACCCACAACGTATGTATTGGAGCAGAAATTAGAAAAATAATGTATACCCCCGTAAACCCAAGTTTTCTATATATACGATCAAAGTGGGGTTTAGTGGGGTGTTAAATAACGTGATGTGTTGTAGTCTGGCTATGTATCTCTGAGAGAGGATGCTTGAATACCCTTTGTGCTTGGGAGAACCCTAAATAGCGCATGCAAATGTGTTTATTTCCTAAGGGTATTATTAACATGCAATTTTATTTATTAACATAAGCGATACAATCAAATGTCAAATATCAATGATAGCCTCCCGTATACAATTTATCACGAACATGTGTTTGGAGTTTAACGATCCAGTGAACACTGACTAGGTCATATCGATCCTGCCAGTTTTCCAAACCACACTTTTATTGGGCAGGCATACACATAAGTAGCTAACCAGTGCGGTGCACATTATTTCGCTAGAAACTGAAAATGTTCCTTCGACAATCTGCAGAAGGGAGAGAATGATCGTGGTCAATCTTAACGAGAGAAGGTAGCTCGAACCTGCGACCCCATTACGATTACACAACCGTGCGACATAATGCATTTTTCACATTACCAAAATGGCTACTTTTCTGACGAAAACCCGTGATTTTCTCGTATTTATACTGCAAACATAGCTTATGGTTACTCGTTAGAACCGCCTCAATGAGGCGGTTCTACCGAGTAACCACAACCTATGTCCTGGAGCAGAAATAAGAAAAAATAATGACTAACCCGCAAACCCAAATTTTTACGCCATATAAATAGGGGTTAGGGGTGTTCATTTCACGGGCTTGTTCACGTGATGCATTGATAACTAGTCAGTCGCGCACCCAACTGAGCTACCGAGAGCAGCTGCTACATGATAGCAGATCATTTTGCTTAAGGATTTATACGATTTTACATATAATTACAAGAAATATAGCCTGCGCATAACAGTGTTATCGCGTATTCTGACAACATCAGGAAAATGAATAAGAATTGGCCCAAGAGTCGCCCCCGCCCATCGGGGCTTGGGGACATGATGATTCCACGCAGAGCTGAAACCAACCGCACATGAGCCCTGGTAAACCGCTGAGAGGGTCTAAGCCGGCCCAGTCAAAGTGGTGCCAGTCCATACATAGATGTTAAAACCCAATTGGTTTAATTGGACGGCAGGGCTTGAGATGTCATTTAATCTCAGTGTTGGTTAAAAGTCCTACAAAATTGAAAGCAACATCTCCAGAATGACCTATAAAGTGTTGACAAGGACGATAAACCTCAATTCAAATAAGCAAGCTGCTACATGAGATTAAGATAACAGATCATTTATAAATTTTATATATATTATTGCAAGATATATAGCCTATGCATATCAATAACGTTAATCTGACATCAGGAGCAATGCATACCAAAAATGGGTCATTGGCCCATTTCGTACTGGAAAGCCCATATCGGGTAATTGGCCAACAGTGCAGGCGCAGATTCTGCGGCGTCTGACCAGGGCCTACATTCTTTGCAAAACAGCCATTTTCCAAATCAATTTTGAAGAAAACACAACCTGACACCCCTGAATTTTGAAGCGGACTCTGCTATATTTAAGAAGGAAGATTCCATTTTGTACAAAATGGGTTAGTATTCGCCCATCTATGCTCTTCAAATGTGCGTTTACAGGCAACTAAAAATGTTCGACTCAAAACGTCTTGGTCCGGCCTCGGCAGCTCAGTCGGATGCGAGTCTGACTGACCAGTGAGCATTAGGGCGCGAGTTTGATACCTGCCGTTGTCGTGGAGATTGATAATGATCTTTTCTACAGTCCTTCTCTCCCTTCCGCTGATTCAAGAAGGGCACTTGACAATGTCTGACGAAAGAATGTGCACTGTACCCGTTGACCGCTTGCCGTGTTTCCTGGGCCGTTGAACTCCACAAACAAACAAAACGTCTTGCAAGAACATCATGTTAACAGAACAGACTTTCGCAAACACGCCTATACAAATACATGGCCACCTTTATCGTCGAAAAAAAAAAGGAAAATTTTATGATGACAAATTGTGATATTTTTCTTATTTCCGCTCCAAATATAGATTGTGGGCACTCGTTAGAACCGCCTCATCGAGGCGGTTCTAACGAGTACCCACAGTCTATATTTTAGAGCAGAAATAAGAAAAATAAGGTATACCCCCGGAAGCCCCAGTTTTACTATATAAAAGTGGGGTTCAAGGGGATCAAAATTATATAGGCGTGTTTTCGTGATGAGTGGAGGCAATGATCAGGAATCGATACAATAAACCCACAGCTCCCATCAGAGACACCAAAGGGAAAGAAACCTAAACACGAAACAACAAACTCTATTGGAAACATCAATAGCAGAAAGCCCAAAGGACATTCACTTTCCCACAAAATGGCCAACAGGCTATTGAAAAAAAAATAATATAAGCGACACAAACACCCAAAGACAATTATAACAAAAATATACCGCGACAGAAGAACCGCCTTGGAACGGCCAGCGGGAAAGATTTCTACTGGGTGGGGGGGGGGGGTGAATTCGGGTTACATCATAGTGTAGATTATATTTTCTTGTCCTTTGGGATCATTGATTCCATTTTGGAATTTTGAAAATATCTGAGGGTCACTGATGAGGCCTAATTGGCCGAAACTAGCTAGTCTGGCCCAGAAAACATGTACACTCCATACTTTTCAGTTCTGTGGTGTATTCCTTGCTTCCAAAGGATAACCCTTTTATAGAACATATTTAACGTCGCTTTCAACAATTTTTCAGTTATATCACGACGGTGTCTGGTTGCGATAGGGAGCTCAATGCTCACTTTTATAGTGCTACCTCACTGAAGTATCATGTCCCAGACGCATTACATGATACAACACCCAGTCACATTATCCTGACACTGGGTCGACCAGTCCTAGCTCTACCTCGTAAATCTGAGTGCCAAGCGAGGAGCAGCTAGTACCATTTTTAACGACTTTGGTATGTCGCGGCCCGGGATCGAACCCGTGACCTCCCGTTCCCCGGAGCGGACACTGAGCTATCGGGGCCGGTACAAAATCAGAAAATATGATGCAAACGTCTTTAAAATGATCTGTCTATCAACCAATCAAACTACTTGATGTAATTTAATGCTAAACATTCTTAAAGTGAATGCCAAACAGTGTAGATCCTGATCAGATGGCTTCTGCAGAAGCCATCTGGTCTGGATCTACACTGTTTGCAAAGATAGGGGTTGTCGTGAACAGCAAGATTAGGGTAAAACCTATTAATACATGTACCACTATATTAGGTTGGACTGTCACACAGTATCGCGTTTCATGCATATTACCAAATCTTACGTATCACAGGACGCTGATTTGATCTGGAAACATCCACTCGATGGTGATACAATACGGCAGCCAAAGTTACTATATAACAATAGTTCATTATTCGCCAGTTCGTATAGGTAATCAATCATTCACAATTTATTTCACAAATTGATTTCTCACTGTTTCTCAGTTGTGTACGTATCTACGTTAATTGATTTTCAATAGAAATAACATTTTGACCAACATCTTCGATAGAAATGAAGTTTGTCCAGCCAGAGGCTTAGCCTGAAAAAAAAAATCAACAAAGCACTGGCAGTCCTGATGAGTCGATTGTCGTGTAGGCTTGGTAAACACTCAGACTGTTTTGCTTAGTCATTGACTGTACATTCCTGTGCTTTCAACAAACAACGAAGATCCTGATAGGACGCTGTGCTCTGTGGCGTCTGATCTGGATATACTCTGCCTGCCAATGTCACATTCAGATAAACCAATTCCCATTCGAGTCCAAACAAAACACATTTGTCAAACCCGGGGTTTAGAAATTACCGTCCTTGCCACCATGGTAACAAGTCTGTGAAATGAACAACCCTCCAAACCCCAGTTTATACAGAGAAATCTGGTCAGGGAAATACATTATATTTACTTATTTCTGCTCCTAGACATAGGTTGTGGGTACTCGTTAGAACCGCCTTAATAAGTTAATAAGGCGATTCTAACGAGTACCCACAACCTATGTTAGGAGTACAAATAAGAAAAACATGACACATTTTCATCGGAAAAGTAGCCATTTTTTGAAATATGAAAGAATGCACTATGTCGCACGGATGTGTTATCGCAATGCACAGCACGGCGACGTCACGGTGAATTTCCCCGCCCCTCGGGGCTTGAAGAAATATATGGGCTGCATGATGCTTCCACGCAGAGCTGAAACCGAATCGCACACGAGTACTGGTAAACCGCTTAGAGGATCTAAGCTTCCCAGGCAAAGCGGTGCGAGTCTTATAAACCCTATTTGTTTCATTGGGCGGCAGGGCTTGAGATGTAATTTCATCTCAATGTCGGGTAAAAGTCTCAAAAAATTGGAAGCAACGTCTCCAAAATGACTTTTACAGTGTTGACCTCAAAATTTAATCAAATCAAACGTCACGGTGACCAGAATAGCGCGGCTGTAAATAAGTGTGACCTGGATTTTGTGGAAACGCTTCAAATGTTTGCGCAATTTAGCTATATTGGTCAGCGACTGTCATGTGGACATTAGCAATAAAAGTAAGATTCATCAAAACGCTTTTGTGAGAGATGCCGACACTTAAGTATTTTCATTTTCTGAGATACATGATGTGCAATCTACACGTTTTTCTTTCGCGCGTGTGTGTGTGTGTTTGTAGTGGTCGTGGCGGGGGAATGGGCAAGGGAACGTGTTCATTAGTTTTCAGGAAACAAGGGCACATTGTCAAACATTTTAAGCGGACAAGGGAACAAAACTAACAGAGGACACGGTAAGTTTGAAACTCACTTTAAAAGGACTAAGGGACGAACTGTCTACATTTTTGGGAGCAAGGCGACGTGGTACCTGTGTCAGGATTCATCCGTGGTGCTGAACGGCATATTAACCCCATAATGAAAAATGGAGCGAGCGAGTGTTTGAGTTTTACGTCCCACCAACAGCTAAGGTCATACGGAGACTGGACCTCGGTTTAAAGACTCATCCGATAGTCTGGAGAAGCCCGGGATCGATCATGAGATCCCTGGTTTACAAGGCGAAAGGTGTAACCACTACACCACGGAGACTTCTAATGAAAAATGTAATAATCGGCATAGTGACTTAGGTGAGGTCCACTTACAACACATGGCCACAAACTGATAGTTTTGCACCGATTTCCAACCTATAATCTAACATTGAAGACCTTGATCAGACGCCGCGTGCGGCGTCGGATCAAGGTCTTCCCTGTTTGCCAATATCCAGTTCGGAACGCTAGGCATATAAGGGTTTAAATGCAACATACAGTGAAATACCGCTATTAAGACCACCTAAAATTAAGATTAATTCTGCTTTTGAAAGCTTATTTTGAAGGGTGCACTTAATCTTTCTTCGTGTTTTCTGGCAACAGTGTCCTCTGGTCTGAGACCATATTTGGGACTGCTCAAAAGTGGTCTTGAAGACCACTTTTGAACAGTCCCGAAGGTGGTCTTAATATAGAAATTTACTCTGTATTCATTATAGCCTAGTGTTATTACGAAATCTCAACATGTTAACGTATACGATTTATTTTTCTTTAAACAGTTCTCCAAGCAGGATATAATCCGAGGTTTCACATAACTTTTTATTGCATTAGAAGTCATTATTGCATAATTCCCTGTTCAAACATTATTTTAATGTAACCTTGATCGAACGTGCCGAGAATTTCCAATGTTTGAATAATTTATATACGTGGGTCGTTCAATAAGCTTACTTAGAGTCACGCTTGATTTCTTCTGTTTCCACTTCCTCTTCATCCATCGATGTTCCGAGACTGAAAGGTCATTCTTGTAGAATTCAAGGTTAATCCAGCCTCAAACCGCTGCCTTAAGCTCTTCGTCTGACCGGAAATGACGTCCACGCAAATCTTTCGTAGAATTAATCATTGGTTGCCAGATCAGGATAATAATATGGATATGCTAAGGGTTTGAAACCGTTCCGCCCCATTGCGTCCACAGAAACTTTGCAAGTATAGACTCTAGCATTGTCATGTTTCAACAGTATACCTTTTGTAATATTTCCACGCTTTTCTGATATATATTTGCACGTAATTGGTCCAAACTATTAGCATAACAGACCCCAGCAGTAGTCTGACCATGAGGTAAATAGTCCACAAACAGAACCCCCTTGCTATCCAAAATCACAGTTGCCCATGTCCTTGCCAACTGAAGGCTGAGTCTTGAATTCCTTTGGACGCGGTGAACCGTGACCAGTACTATCTAGTCTCTCGGTCATATTGATGGATCCAAGTTTCGACTCCGATAACAATGCTTTCAAGAAAGTCTTCCGGATTAAAATCATATCTTTCTTAAGGACACTCGGACAGCTCGTTGTTCTTTACTAAGGAATTTCGGCAGCAAACGCACTGAAAGCTTCCTCATGCCCAGCCGTTCATGTAAAATGGTAAAACGCTACCCTCAGAAATCTCCAATCTTCTAACCATTTCTGAAACTTTTATTCGCTGTCCTGCTTGATTATCATTAGTGACGTCATCAGTAGCGCTACGGTGCTCGTCTGCCAACGTTACCCGGCCACGTATAAAATCAATCACCCACGTTTTATCAATTGAATATAAATGAGCAGTCTAAACTTCAAACAAGTCCTCAACAATTTCTTGGTTCGTCTTCTTTTTCAAAAACGGGTATCATCACGAAAACATGCCTATATAATTTTGACCCCACTTTTATATAGTAAAACTGGGGTTTCCGGGGGTATACCTTATTTTTCTTGCTTCTGCTCTAAAATATAAATAGTGGGTACTCGTTAGTACCGCCTCGATGAGGCGGTTCTAACGAGTGCCCACAATCTATTTTTGCAACAGAAATAAGAAAAATATCACAATTTTTCATCATAAAATTTTCATTTTTCCGGCGACAAAGGTGGCAATGTATTTGTATAGGCGTGTTTGCGTAATGCTAATCACTGCTCTGTAGGGAGCTTACCACTAAATATTTTCTTTAGGCTTCAATACTAATCACAAAATCCTCACATACAAAACTTTTCAGGATACATGTTTATATACTGCAACTACAAGCTATGTCCAAAAGTGATAAAACCCAGTACCTCCAGTATTTAGTGAGTATTTAGTGCAATGCTACCTACTGTACTCAATTTGTGAAGAAAAATCGGCAATACTGACTCCTGCCATGTTATTTAACTCGCACGAACGACAGATTCAAGACTGTCCGATAAAACCGTGTATGAGGCATTGTTGTATAATATGTGGAAAGCGTGCACATGCCACGGGCCAGCAACTGGGTTAGGCCAGATTGAACGATCCTCGTAACGAGTTGGTCTGCAATTTTACATTACTGTCTCGATCATTCCTATATCACGTTAAAAAGCGGTTTATTAGGGCTGCTGCTGCATCTTACCAGCATGTGTACAAAACCAATTTTGCACCAACTTATGTATGACGTGTTGAGCGGCAGGGCTTGAGATGTAATGTCATCTCAATGTCGGGTAAAAGTCCCACAAAATTGTAAGCAACGTTTCCAAACTGACCTTTACATTGTTGACGTGGACGTTAAACTTCAAGTCAAACAAATCCCCTATGATGTTACATGTATATGTAACAAGTCCGCGAAAAATACCCTTTTCACATTTTAAAACAAAGTCTCCTTGCAGTCTGCAAGTCAAATCTAAGCCACCACGTTAACAAATCCGTGAAATGAACACCTTTCTAAACCCCACTTTATATAGAGAAAACCGAGTTTTACAGGAGTATACATCATTTTTCTTATTTCTGTTCCAATACATAGGTTGTAGGTACTCGTTAGAACCGCCTCAATCCAACAAGATCCCACAACCTATCTTTTGAGTTATAATAAGAAACATATCGCATATTTTGATAAGAAATATTACCGTTTTGGAGAAATGGAAGAGCGCTCTGTGTCACACGGATCTGTTACCGTATTGGCTGAAACTCTGAAGCGTTACTGTTGACACGTCAACTGAAATTCATTTACCAAAAGCACTGACACCACTGGTTTGTCGATTGTCTCTGAGAGGAGGCGGGAGATGGGTCTTGAAGAGAGGAAGTGTGTGTTTGTGTGTGTGTGGGGGGGGTGGGGCTTACCGAGACTGCTTTGTTCAACTTAATCTCCTTTTCATAAAGCAATCTGTGTAACCCTGATCAGAGGGCCGCGTTCTGTGGATTCTGATTTAGGTCTACACTGCTTGCCAATGTCCAAGCACATATAACAAGTCATTGTTTTACAGAAAACGTTCTTCACACAACACCCTGACGTCACAATAACTACCTGGATTTAGAACACTCCATGATAACCACCTTAAAACTACTGTGCTAAGTAACTTTGGATCGATTGACAAACAATAGACCCCAAAAGAGCCATTGAGACAAACAAATCTGGAAGTTGCTGCAGCAAACTCAACTTCCACTGCGTTAACATGTCCAGCTAATTTAATATTGCTGTGGCAAACCCATCCTTTATCACGTTATCATGCCTATCTATTCGATGTAGTATATGTAATGAATCCCTCTCTAAACCCCACATTATATACTAGATACAAATATGTTTGCTGGGTATACATTATTTTCCTCAATGAGGCTGTTCTAACGAGAACCAACATCCAATGCTTTGAGTAAAAATAAGGAATATCTATCTATCTATCTTCTTATACTGAGTCGGTCATATCTGGCCATTACCTCAGTTGAACATATACATGTATAACACATTTTATTCAGAAAAATGACAATTTTTGAGTGTTATTGTCATGTGCGGCAAACACTTTTTAGATCGATTGTTTGTCAATCGACCCAAAGTTACTAAGCATAGAAGCTCTTCAGTGCTAAAGTCTGCATGACTGTCACTGACTTATCGGAAATCAAGGTAACGGTTATTTATAGAAAATAGCCACTGTGAGTTCAGAGTGTTGCGTAAGAGGGGCATCTATAGAATCTAGACCGAAATAATGGGTTGGGCTTGGCAAACAGTGTAGACCCAGATAAGACGCCACAAAACGCGGCCTCTGATCAGGGTCTACACTATGTGCTTAAAAACAACTGGCTTCGAAAGGTTAAACGAAACAGTTAAAATCTCATTTCATGACTATTTTCCTAGCCTAAATTCAAAGACGGGTTCGATACCTCCCGGGGCGGGCAATATTCTTTCGTGGAGATTGATCATGAAATCTTTTCTACTGTCATTCTCTCCCTTCCGATGATTTAGGAAGGGCAGTTGTCAGTTTCTGGCGGAAGAATGTGCACTGTACTGGTTAACCGCTTACGTATAAGCATGCCTTGGAAAAGTGTGGATAAGTAAACTGACTGGCTCATAATTGACCTAAAATAGTTTGGACTAGGCCATTTGTACAAACAAAGAAATAAACATACAAAAAAAAAATCAGAGACAATTCACCCACCTGTACTCTCGGTGCCTCCAAAGCCAATTCTTGTTCAGTTAACAGATCTTGTTATGCGGCAACCTCATCTTATATTAAATTGAGTGAAACATCAAACACTTCCTCCACACATAACTTACAAACAAACGTATTTTTAAACGTTTTTGGTCGAATGTTTGGTGACGTAACCACTGTCACTGCCAATCCCAACGGTGTTACGAGATGGAATAGGAAACCTCTCTGGTGCTTAGCACATCTAAATTATTTTAGTAGGCATATGGTAAGGCGGTGCGAGTGAAATATTTTAGGTGAAATATGGTAGGCAAAATGTGCTGCCCCATGCACAAGTCATGCACATATCATACGATGTATGCATGAGTGGTTTGTGGAGATATGTTTTTTTCAATACAAGGGGCCGCTATAAGGCTGAGTTCTATAAAATTTGCCTAAAAATCGCCAACCACCAAATTGTGCCATATATGATTTTCATTCCCGTCACGTGTTGTGTGGGTGTTCGTTTTGACAGGAGTCATGCCATTGATTTATAGGGTCGTTTCATCATTTTTTTTCCTATGGGAAACTATTTGAACGCAAATCCATTATCTACTCGATTTTTGCTATCTGGCTTTAATTGTGGACGGTATCTCCACCTCGCCACGATTTTAGCGAGCTAACAAGAGTATGCATGATTTTCCGGTAGTATTCATAGATATAAAACCCCTGAAAAACGAACACTATTCAGCAGCAGGTCAAGTTGTAACGTATTCAAACAACATTGAGACGGGACAGTGAAAGTATATTGAAAGGCACAACAATGTGCGGTGACCTGCTGCTACCTGCAAAATAGCAGCAGGTACTGGTACGACGCTGTCGGTTAGGGTCCAGCAAGGGCGGACAAACCAACATAAACAGGTCGTAGAAAGCAATGTGAGACCGATGTGAGACCATTCAAAATAAACAGGTCGAATAAATAACCTGCAGGCGATTCAGGCGAATCAAACCAGTGCGCGATCGCTAATTGATACATATCAACCTGTGGTCGACAACAAGGTCGCCAAACTAGTTCACACTAGTGCGCGAGAAGGGGGTTCACCCTAAGGTATAAACTGGCCAGTCGCGTCTTGTGTTGTTTCTTTTTTTTTCGTTGTTGTTTTTGTTGTTTGCTTCTGTAGGCATTCACGTCACCCGTTCCGAGCACAGAACATTGTTTTGCCTTCGGGGCGGACGTCGTGAGTGGGCTACAGAAGCAACTAATTGTGATGTTTTGTGTTAGTAGTGTTGTATATAGATACTGTAAATAATTCATGTCATTCATTTGATATCTTTCTTGTGCCTTACCCCACAGCTGCCCGTACACCTGTCAGAGATCACGCTCGGTTATCTTGTCAGCATGGGGGTTTGCGGCACGCCCTAAACCCACATGTAACAAACGGCCTCACCCTCCTCTGCTCCACAATCATCCAAGAAGCTTTTGTACGAAATCCAGGTTATGGTTTTTAATAACCTTGCTATTCTTGTCTTTGTGCAGTCAGTGATGTGTTATTCTTGTCTTTGTGCAGTCAGTGATGTGTTATTCTTGTCTTTGTGAAGCCAGTGATTTGTAATTCCTGTCTTTGTGAAGTCAGTGATGTGCTATTCTTGTCTTTTTGCAGTCAGTGATATGTTGTTCTTGTCTATGTGAAGTCAGTGATGTGTAATTCTTGTCTATGTGAAGGCGGTGATGTACAATTCTTGTCTTTGTGAAGTCAGTGATGTGTAAATCTTGTCTATGTGAAGTCAGTGATGTGTAATTATTGTCTTTGTGTAGTCAGTGATGTGTCATTTTTGTCTATGTGAAGTCAGTGATGTGTAATTCGTGTCTATGTGAAGTCAGGGATGTGTTATTCTTGTCTATCTGAAGTCAGCGATGTGCAATTCTTGTTTATGTGAACTCAGTGATGTGTAATTCTTGTCTTTGTGAAGTCAGTGATGTGTAATTCTTGTCTATGTGAAGTCAGTGATGTGTAATTCTTGTCAATGTGAAGTCAGTGATGTGTAATTCTTGTCTATGTGAAGTCAGTGATGTGTAATTCCTGTGTATGTGAAGTCAGTGATGTGTAATTCCTGTGTATGTGAAGTCAGCGATGTGTAATTCTTGACTATGTGAAGCCAGTGATGTGTAATTCTTGTCTATGTGAAGTCAGTGATGTGTAATTCTTGATTGTGTGAAGTCTCTGATGTGCAATTTTTGTCTTTTTGGAGTCAGAGATGTGTAAATCTTGTCTATGTGAAGTCAGTGGTGTGTATTTCTTGTCTATTTGAAGTCAGTGATGTGTAATACTCGTCTTTGTGAAGTCATTGATGTGTAATTCTTGTCTTTTTGAAGTCAGTGTTATGTCATTCTTGTCTTTTTGAAGTCATTGTTGTGTAATTTGTCTTTGTGAAGTCAATAATGTGTAAAGAGGATTGTACAGTCAACCCTCCTATACATTCGTTGTTTTTTTTTTTGGGGGGGGGGGTTGGGTTTTACGGCCCTTTCAAGATTATTTCACTCATATCGAGCCGATCGTTAATCAGAGGTGGGCGAAAACCGGAGTACCCGGAGAAAAACCACCTGACCTTCCGTTGCAGAACTTGGCGTCTCACACGTAGCCCGAGCGAGGCTCGAACCCTCGGCGGTGAGAGACATAATGACTAAGAGTCAGCGCTCTTATCCACTAGGCCACGGAGGCCCGTCCATATACATTCGTTGTAAAAAAAAAAAAAAAAAAAAGTCGTTATAACGAGTTTTTTTTTTTATACATTCGTTGTAAAAACAAAACTCGTTATAACGACAATTTCAATGGAATGGTTTCTTAGCTCAAGGCTTAGGCTCGATTCCCAGCGACGTGGGCTTCCCTCGAGTTGGTATTGCCCAATTTGAATCTATAGTCATGAAAGATTCCTGCAATTTAATACTCCAAGAAACAAATGTTATAGATATTTGTTAGAATCGTTCCGCCGAGGCGATTCTAACACATCTCTATAACATTTGTTTCTTGGAGTTATGATGCGGAAAAGACCTTTTATAATCTATCATACTCCTAACTGGGATTCTTTATAACGACAAATTCATATTAACTGCACAATGATTAGGGAATATAACGCGGATCCACTGTACAAATATAAATTGTGGGTACACGTAAGAATCGCCCGGGCGCTTCTAGTGAGTACCAACAATCTGTTTTGCAGCCGAATTTTTTTTTAATCTGAAAATTTTCATTTCTATCGATGGTATAATTTTACATATATTTGAAAAAGCGTGTTATTGGTCACGAGGGCCAACGATATATGTAGGAAAGGCATAGTTGCGAACTTGACTCAGTTGAGTGAGTGAGTGTTTTGAGCTTTACGTCCCACCAACAGCTATGTCATACAGAGACGGGACCTCGGTTTAAAGACGCATCCGAAAGTCTGGAGGAGCCCGGGATCGATCCTGCGACCCCTGGTTTACAAGGCGAGTAGCGTAACCACTGCACCACGGAGGCTTCTAATTGACTCAGTTGAGCACGGTTATTAATTATTGGACAAAAATCTTGGACAACTGCGTATAAAGCCATTTGTACTGAAAATGATTTATGTTAAACAGTCGGGTTGTTTTGGAACCTGAGCAGGCTAATGGATGCCTATTTACACATCATTAACATTATGCTTTCAAAGTTATTTTCACTGTGCAAAGCAGAAAGGAATGTCTGACCTTGCGCCAACGCCGCGTCAGAGCATTACGAAAACACGCCTATACAAATACATTGTAACCTCAATCGCCGAAAAAATGAAAAATTTAAGATGAGAAATTGTGATATTTTTCTTTTTTTCTGCTCAAAGTATAGATTGTAGGTACTTGTTAGAACCGCCTCATCGAGGTGGTTTTAACGAGTACCGACAATCTATAGTTAAGAGCAGAAATAAGAAAAAATAAGTTTTACCCCTGTAAATCTCAGTTTTACCATATAATAGTGGGGTTCAAGGGGGTCAAAATTATATAGGTGTGTTTCCGTGAGAGTACTTGACGAAATAGACCGGTACGTATCAGTCTATTACTTGAAATAGAACATTTTCAGTACAAATTCATTCCTAAAATGCTAATTGTTTGTTTGTTTGTATTGGGGTTTAACGACCCAGTCAACACTATTTACGCCATTTTTGAGCCGGTCAGTTTACCTGCCAACGCTTTTCCTGGGCATGCTTATACGTGAGCGGTTAACCAGTTTTGTTTGATTTGAGGTTTAACGTCCCGTCAACACTGTAAAAGGTCATTTGGAGACGTTGCTTCCAATTTTGTGGGACTTTTACCCGACATTGAGATGAAATGACATTTCAAGCCCTGTCGCCCAATGAAACCAATAGGGTTTATTAGCATGGACGGTCCGCCTCGCACCGCGGTTCCTGGATAGGCTTAGATCCTCTAAGCGGTTTACCAGTACTAGTGTGCGGGCCGGATTCAGCTCTGCGTGGAAGCATCATGCACCTCATATATTTCTTCAAGCCCCTATGGGCGGGGGCCGCGGTTAACCAGTGCAGTGCACATTCTGACAAGCCGGCCTCGGTAGCTCAATCGGATGCGTGCCTGACTTGTGATTAGGAGGACGCGGGTTCGATACCTGCCGGGATCGGCAACATTATTTCGTGGAGATTGATCATGAAATCGTTTCTACGGTCATACTCTCCCTTCCGCTGATTGAAGAAGGGCAGTTGTCAGTTTCTGGCGAAATAATGTAAACTGTACTGGTTACCCGCATACGTATAAGCCTGCCCAGGAAAAGTGTGGAAAGGTAAACTGACCGGCTCAAAATGACCTAAAATGGTGTTGACTGGGCCGTTAAACACCAAAACAAACAAACAAGCCCACTCTGACAACTGCCCTGCTTGAAATAAACTGCTAAACATACACGCTATTATAATGTTTATTAGATAAGATGGCAAATTATAATAATACATATTTCTATCGGTTTACTGTAGTTGTGTACCTTGTTAAAATGATTAAGCAGGGCTTGATTGCCAGGCTATGATAGCACGATCTTGGCCCGCAAAAAGGTACACGGAAAACCTTAGTCGAGGCAAGAAGTCCAAATGACAAACATTTCAATAATAATAATAATAATAATAATAATAATAATAATAATAATAATAAGAAGAAGAATAATATTAATATTATTATTCGACGTTATTTATAGAGGGTAACATATTAAGTAAACTGGAACTTATTTTCCATGTGACCCTCTCCTTTTTCCTGGGTAGAAACCTGTACGAAGCAATATGGTTAAAGTCTCTTGCTAAACGAATCAATTCTTGATGTTAGTGGGGATAGAACCGGGTACCTCCCGATCTCAAAGACGATGCTTTACCACTGCACCACCGCGCTCCATTTTGGAATCAAGGAATCAAAGAATTTGTGAAAAGAATACGTTCGTTTGTTTGATTTGAGCTTTAACGTCCCCGTCAACACTATATAGGTCATTTTGGAGCCGTTGCTTCTAGTTTTGTTAGACTTTTACCTGACATTTAGATAAAATGACATCTCAAGTCCCGTCTCCCAGTGAAACCAATAGGGTTTATAAGCCTGGATGGGCTGACTCGCACCTCTTTGTCTGGGCAGCTTAGATCCTCTAAGCGGTTTACCAGTACTCGTGTGCGGTTGGTTTCAGCTCTGCATGGAAGCATCATGCTGCCCATCTATGAACCTCGTCACGAAAACAAGCCTAAATATTTTTAACCCCCCATAAACCCAACTTTTATACAGTAAGGGTTTGCTGTGGTATATTATTATTTTTATTATTTCTGCTCAAATCATAGATTGTGGATACGCGTTAGAACCATTGCCCCCGCCCGTCGGGGCTTGTAGAAATAAATTGGGCTGCATGATGCTTCCACACAGAGCTGAAACCGACCGCACACGAGTACTGGTAAATTGTTTAGAAGGTTTAAGCCTCCCCAGGCAAAGTGATGCGAGTCGGACCGTCCATGCATATAAACCGTATTGGTTTCATTGGTCGGCAGGGGTTGAGATGTCATTTCACCTCAGTGTCGGGTAAGAGTCCCACAAAATTGGAAGCTTCGTCTCCAAAATGACCTAAATAGTGTTGACGGGGACGTTAAACCTCAAATCAAACAAAAACTCGTTAGAACCGCCGTGTCGAGGAGGTTCCAACGAGTACCCACAATATATGTTTTGAGCATAAATCAGACAAAAATATCGGAATTTTTTATCTGAAAATTACGGAACCCGGGAAGGGACATGATTTTTTATTTTTTATAAGTTGTGCGCACAAGATAATATCTTGTGCGGACAAGATATTATCTTGTTCGGACAACATATCATCTTGTGCGCACAAGATATTATCTTGTGCAGACACGATCTTGTTCGCACAACATATTATCTTGTGCGCACAAGATACTATCTTGTTCGCACAACATATTATCATGTTTGCACAACATAGATCTTGGGAAGTTGTGCGGACAAGATATTATCTTGTGCGGACAAGATATTATCTTGTGCGGATAAGATAATATCTTGCGCGGACAAGATAATATCTTGTGCGCATAAGATCGTTGTTGTGCGGACAAGATATTATCTTGTGCAGACAAGATAATATCTTGTTCGCACAACTTAATATCTTGTGCGGACAAGACAATATCTTGTCTGCACAAGATAATATGTTGTCCGCACAAGATATTATCTTGTGCGGACAAGATATTATGTACTTGTTCGCACAAGATAATATGTTGTCCGCACAAGATAATATCTTTTCCGCACAAGATATTATCTTTTGCGCACAACTTATAAAATAAAAAAAAAATCATGTCCTTTCCCGGGTTCCGTAGAACATTTTCATTTTTTTTTTTTTTTTTTTAGCTGGTATAAATTTCAATGTATTTGAATCGGCAAGATTTCGTAGTTTGGACATGTAAATCCTGTCTTCGAGGTTTACCACCAGGGCCCAGGATTACAATCGATACTTAAGTTAAGGTCGACTTAACGATTTAAGGAGGAATTAATATCTTAGTAAAGTATTTCCTTAAAAAGTGCATTCGAAAGCCACCTATTTCATTTACTTAGCTAAGTATTTAACTTCGGATAAAGTCGTAGTTTTGACAGAAATTTTCACGACGATCAGCACGTAAGTTTCAATTACACATTGATGTAGGCGGCCCACAATTTTCCCGCGATCTGTCAAAAATCACTTCTTCTGTTTCATTGAATGGAGACAATAGAAAATATGATGGTTTAGTTTCCATTTCACCACATAAACCATGAAAAATGGTTTATACACTATAAAACGTGTTTCATTGAAGGATCACACTCGATCACGATTTGTGCGGACAAACATTGGTCACAATGTAGCACCACGCCATATTCAAAACGCTGTTTCTACGGGGTCCCTTTAGAAACAAGAACTCATACAATATTTGAATATACAAACCAAAAGGCTTATATGCAGTGGACGGTCTGACTCACATCACTTTGCCTGGGTAGGCTTAGTCCTTTTAAGCTGTTTACCAGTGCTCGTGTCAGTGTGGTCAGTTTCAGCTCTACATGGAAGCATCATGCAGCCAAATCTGAAGCCCCGAGGGGTGGGGGCGGAATCGGTTTTACAGAGTCTGTCCATGATTCAACCCTTCTCATGCCGTTAGGCGTATTGCATAATATTCAATACAATCTGGTACAGTAATGAATATATTCTGCACTATGGTGAAGAACAGGGAAGACTCCCGCAGAAACCACCCCAAACTTAACCCCGGCTACAATATTGTTTTCGGATGTCATTATTATACATGTATGTAGTTGATATAGTCATTAACGACTAGATCAAACATCGTGCAGACAAACACGGAGAAAAACCGTGGCTCCAGTCGGAGTAAAACAAAGGAAAAAATGTGATATAAAATCTCTGTACATTCCATCTCGGTTTGCCCCGTCTTTTTATGAATGTGGTCCTTGCCCCGTCTTTTTATGAATGTGGTCCTTATCTGCGTATTACCTTACAGTTGATGAGGCATAAAGCGCTCACTCACTCACCTCACAAACACACTCAATCACTCACATGCACAAGCTTATAAGGGGGTGGACGGTCCCCGCCCATCGAGGCTTGAAGAAATAGAGGGGCTGCTTGATGCTTCTACGCAGAGCTGAAATCGACCCGCACACGAGTACTGGTAATCCGTTTAGAGGATCTAAGTCTGCCCAGGCAAAGCGGTGCGAGAATATAAACCCTATTGGTTTCATTGGGCGGCAGGGCTTGAAATGTTATTTCATCTCGATATCGGGTAAAAGTCCCACAAAATTGGAAGCAACGTCTCCAAAATGACCTTTACAGTGTTGACGGGGACGTTAAACCTCAAATCATACAAAACAAACAAGGGAGGTGGTACGCCTCAAATTTATTTTTATTTAGCATTTCAAGGCAAGGAGTAGAAGCTTATGATTGGTTGCGGCCAATATCAGTTGGACACCCCAGTGACGCAAGATACACGCCACCTTGCCTCACCCAACCAGCACAAGCCGACCACACGCGACCTCCAGTAAACCAGTTAGAAGGCTTAAGCCTGCCCAGGCAAAGTGGTGCAAGTCGGGCCGTCCATGCATATACGAGTTTGATTGGGCGACAGGGCTTGAGATGTAATTTCATCTCAATGTCGGGTAAAAGTCCGACAAAATTGAAAGCAACACTTCCGAAATCAAACCTAAATAGTGTTGCGAGGACGAATCTCAAATCAACCGAAAAAAAAACTTCTTTGTATTTAATAAATTTTGATATCGCGAATCTTACACAAATGGTCCTTTCATATGAAAGTTACGAAACGGGCCTTCGAATTGGATTTTAAATTGGATTTTATTGCCTTTACTATGATCATTTGCCCTGCAAATGTACATCGCTGACATACGTTACAGTTGTTCCCGCCAAAATAGAAATTATTTACATTTCAAGTGAAAATACTAATGTAAACCTATAGAAAACAATGCAGTTCAAACTTCCATGAACGCATCAAGTCATATGATTTTCCATGACGTCAAGTGACGCCAGTCTAAACCATGGTTCTCTATGATCTCATTGGGCATTCCGCTCTTATTAGAAAAGTGCGTGTAAACTTTTTTCAGCTTTAACAGTTTGCCTTATAAGTGAGGACAAAAGAATGTAAATATAAGAAATATTTTTTCGATGTTCATGAAGGTATGAACGACAGCGGGTCGCTAGCAAAGTTTATATGAACCCCTTCGGAGTTCATTTACTTTACAGGCGACCCTGTTCGTTCATACTTTCATGAACAGCAGAAAAATAAAAGTCATTTCTTAAATGCACGTGGCGTCATACTATTTCATGACAGTGAATATAAAGACGGCATATGATGGTTGTGAACATTGTATGCGTAAAAAGTAGCAGGACATGCATAAGCGTAGGAACATGGACCCGCTGTGCCACAGGATCAGTTTTTAAATAACAGACAAAAGTGATATGCGCCAGCCTCCCTCCCCAAACACCCCCATCCCCCGACACACAAACCTGTCGGCCCCACCCATCCATCGGGGCATGAAGAAATAAATTGGTTGATGACGCTTCCTCGCAGAGCTAAATCCGACCGCACACGAGTACTGGTTACCCACTTAGAGGATCCAAGCCTGCCCATAGGGGCTTGAATCTTTTTTTTTTTTTTTTTTTTTAATGATTCAAGCCCCTATGGCATGCCCAGGAAAAGCGGCGCGAGTCGGACCGTCCATGCTTATAAACCCTATTCGTTTCATTGGGCGACAGGCTTGAGAAGTCATTTCATCTCAATGTCGGGTAAAAGTCCCTCAAAATAGGAGCAACGTCTCCAAAATGACCTGTATATAGTTGAAAGGGACGGTCAACATCCAATCAATCAATCAAACATACACACACCTACCCTGACAAAAACAACCAAGTCGTTTAAGACCCCCTTTCGCTTGTAAGAACCTTCCTACACCAAACAATAAATTGTTACCCTGTTACCAGTATTATACAGCTCTATCGGTCGAAAACTGTGACACACCAAGGGAGAAATCCCAATTGTTTTATACCTCATCGCCGAGTCGACTTGCGCTCCAAGGAGGGAAAAAAAAGTGGCTCGACCGGGACCCGAACCCAGGGCCTCTTGAATATGATGCAAACACTTTAACGTCTGAGCTACCGAGCATGACTGGTAATTTCGGGCAAATAAAAGCTCTCGTGTTTGCCGTTGTTGATATATACATTCATGTGTCAAGGTCAAATCTTAAAAGTTAAGGTTCCTACCTGGGTTACCTTAAATATTTAAGGATATTCTCTGGTTAAGTATCGACTTAAACGAAAGAAATTCTTTGTAGTTCACTTTATACGACAGTTAAGTAAATACTTAGTTTAAGTAGGTACTTAAAATTTAAGTACGCATTGTAATCCTGGACCCAGGTAAGTAAGAAATCGGTCTGCTCAACAACACTGACTGACAAGTGTCCTAAGGGAATGGAAACACCTTGCACATGTTTCCGCCATATTTCAAAGGGAGACAACTTTCGGTACTACCTGTTCGCCTTTATATAGGCTCAGTCCCACTGAGAAAAAGGAAAGACAAATTTTTTCCATTAAGAGTTTACCCCTATTTACATGGGAGACAAACATATTTTTGCAGGGGTTGCCGCCCCTGATGGTGCATACATTCAACTTAGACACTGGATGTTTTGCCCTATCTTCGCAGGGAACAACAAGACGCTGGTCAGATTGCGTGGATAATTAAGCTGACCAAAACATTTACTGGCCGCAAAAGGGAACAGCAGTTTTTCTCAAGGTCTTACTAATATTATTGCATGACGTTAACACCCCCGTTTGCTAAATTCGCGCCCATCTTATCTCGTCAGATGAATCAGCTTTCTAATTTCCTTTACATTACGAAAACACACCTATTCAAATATATATTGGAAAAATTACTACCAAAAATGAAAATTTTCAGATAAAAATTCCGTCAGTTTTCGCATTTCTGCTCCAAACATAGATTGTGGGAATTCGTTAGAACCGCCTGGGTGAGACAGTTCTAACTAATACCCACGATCTATGTTTTTGAGCAGAAATAAGTTAAATAACCAGTGCTTCAGCTGACATGCACGACCCGCCGGATGCTTTTAGCTTTATGAGTGTTACCATATATGGGTATGGCGGCCATTTTGGTCATGTGACCTGGACCTAAAACGGTTCCCCCAATAAATGCGCCTTATCGTAAGGAGCAAAAATATATCTAAAAATTTAGTACTGTATTCTGAATCGTTTGCAGGATAAAATGCATTCTCACATTTTCCAATACAAAAGCATATGTGTCAAAGTTTGACCTAGACACAAAGAAGGTCAAGATCAACCCAGGGTCACCATTTTAGCAATTTATGATGGGCCTACGTCCCATATGTCATTTATCAAGTTTCAATCTGCCCAGTGGTTCTGGAGAAGACTATTTTTGAAGGCTTTTTACCATATATGGCTTGGCGGACATTTTGGTCAAGTGACCTGGACCCCATGAGCTAATTTTGGTTTTCACCATCCCATAGAAGCTCCATATGAAATTTGACTTCAATCGGCCCAACGGTTTCCGAGGAGAAGCAGTTCGAAAATTTTCACATTTTTCGCCTCGGCGAGGCTATACTAAATGGAATGTAATATTTCGCAAGTTCATTGGTTAGATCTCATTGATATCTATCAGTATGCCAAAAATTGTTTAAATATTTCAAGCGGTTAAGTCACTATCACCATTTATCACAAACGGGTTACGGACGGACAGACAGACAGACAGACCATATATGGCTCGGCGGCCATTTTGGTCATGTGTCCTGGACCCCATGAGCAAATTTTGGTTAGCCCCATCCCATAGAGGCTCCATATGAAATTTGACTACAATCGGCCCAAAGGTTTCCGAGGAGAAGCAGTTCGAAAATTTTCACAGTTTTCGCCTCGGCGAGGCTTTACTAAATGGAATGTAATATTTCGCAAGTTCATTGGTTAGATCTCATTGATATCTATCAGTATGCCAAAAATTGTTTAAATATTCCAAGCGGTTAAGTCACTATCACCAATTTTCACAAACGGGTAACGGATTTTTCGCCTCGGCGAGGCTATACTAAATGGAATGTAATATTTCGCAAGTTCATTGGTAAGATCTCATTGATTTCTATCAGTATGCCAAATTTTTTTAAAATATTCAAAGCTGTTAAGTCACTATCACCAATTTTCACAAACGGGTTACGGACGGACAGACAGACAGACCATATATGGCTCGGCGGCCATTTTGGTCATGTGACCTGGACCCCATGAGGAAAGTTTTGTTTCCCCCATCCCATAGAGGCTCCATATGAAATTTGACTTCAATCGGCCCAACGGTTTCCGAGGAGAAGCAATTCGAAAATTTTCATATTTTTCGCCTCGGCGAGGCTATACTAAATGGAATGTAATATTTCGCAAGTTCATTGGTTAGATCTCATTGATATCTATCAGTATGCCAAAAATTGTTTAAATATTCCAAGCGGTTAAGTCACTATCACCAATTTTCACAAACGGGTTACGGATTTTTCGCCTCGGCGAGGCTATACTAAATGGAATGTAATATTTCGCAAATTCATTGGTTAGATCTCATTTATATCTATCAGTATGCCAAAAATTGTTTAAATATTCCAAGCGGTTAAGTCACTATCACCAATTTTCACAAACGGGTTACGGACGGACAGACAGACAGACCATATATGGCTTGGCGGCCATGCTGGTCATGTGACCTGGACATCATGAGCAAATTTTGGTTTCCCCCATCCCATAGAGGCTCCATATGAAATTTGACTTCAATCGGCCCAACGGTTTCCGAGGAGAAGCAGTTCGAAAATTTTCACAGTTTTCGCCTCGGCGAGGCTATACTAAATGGAATGTAATATTTCGCAAGTTCATTGGTTAGATCTCATTGATATCTATCAGTATGCCAAAAATTGTTTAAATATTCCAAGCGGTTAAGTCACTATCACCAATTTTCACAAACGGGTTACGGACGGACAGACAGACGGACCGATTGACCGAATGACAGAATGACACGGTGATTTTAGGGCACTCTTAGAAAATCAACCGACTTCAGTCGGTCGCTTTTTCTGGGGTCGTGCAATGTATTCCCCTGCAAACCCCAGTTTTACAATATAAAAGTGGGGTTTAATTTGGTCAAAACTATATAGGCGTGTTTTCGTAATGTGTTTGTTTGTATTGCAGTTTAACGGCCCAGTTAACATTATTTGTCTGTCCTTCTTGAATCAGCGCAAACTTTCTTATTTCTAATCCACATATAGATTGCAAGTGCTCGTACGAACCGCCTCACAGTGAATGTCCGAACAAATACCCACACTCAATATGTTTGAGGATAAAGAATGAAAATAATATATATCCTTGTTAACCCTGCTTTTCTCAGTATACAATTTGGCCTGCATGACTGTTCTGTCAACGGACTTGAAATCCTGAACTGATTAGTTTGAGAGAGGGTAGAACCGGAAGTGTGTGTATGTGTGTGTGTATGTTTTACTTATACGTCCCACCAACAGCTAAGGTCATTTGGAGACGGAACCTCGGTTAATAGATTTATCCGAAAGCCTAGAAAGCCTCGGCCCCCGCCCTTCACTGGCTTGAAGCAACAGATGGGTTGCATGATGCTTCCACGCAGAGCTGAAATCGACCGCACACAAGTACTGGTAAACCGCTTAGAGGATCTAAGCCTACCCAGGCAAATAGGTGCGAATCGGAGTAAACCCTTTTGGTTTCATTTGGGCGACAGGGCTTGAGATGTCATTTAATCTCAATGTTGGGTAAAAGTCCAACAAAATTGGAAGCAACGTCTTCAAAATGACCTGTAAAGAGTTGACGGGGAGGTTAAACCTCAAATCAAACAAACAAAACCTAGAGAAGCCAAGACTCGAACCCGTGGCTCCTGGTTTATGAAGCGAATAGCTGAATCACTCACCACAGAGGTTTCTATAGAAGGGGAGACCGGGGCTAGTACGGCCCCTTTTAAGAAAACGTTCATTTTTTTAATGGCTCTTACAGCTAGGTCTAAAAAAACTATATATGTAAGCAAGGTACAATGGTGCCGTACTAGCCCAGGTATATGCCTTCTTATTTCACTGTCTGATAAAAGGGTATATTCTTAGTCAAAGAGACCGGGTCATGATGGCCGAACTGACCCCGCTAAGGGGCAAGTTCGGCCACTCAACGGGACAAGATTGGATCACAGTAACTCCCCTGAACTATTAATATATTTCACAGAACTAACCTATAGGGAGGAAAGCAATGTAAATATATAACGCATTTATCATGAAAAGTAGAAGTAAAACAAAGATCAGGAATCGATACAATTAACTTACTCCACCCATCAGAGGCACCGAAGGGAAAGAAACACAAACATTAAGCGACCAGACCGTAATGGAAACCTAAACAAAGGAAGGCCATAAGGACAGTTACTTTCCCACAAAATGGCCACATGGCCACCCAAAATAAAAAGACACAAGTGATACACACAGTAAGTAACAAACAACAACATAAATAAATCGCCATAGAAGAACCGCCTTGGGACGGTCAGTGGAAATATTTCCACTGGGGGGCTTAAATCGATTTTACGTGGCCACAATCCTCGCCCTTACTTCCGTCGCGATTTAGACAAATAATTTGTTCAGTCCGCATGAAGGCCTCCTAACTCATCAGTGCAACATCTCCGTGAACACAAATAATCAAAGAACCACAGAGGTCAGACAACGGTGAGGATTCGACAGCAAGAAACCACTGAAATGCTGGAGCAAAAGAAACCCAACAGTTAGACTCCGATGGGCCCGACCAGAGACAGAGCATCAGGCACCAACCAACATTACCTTGATTAGTTTCAATTCTGTAATTAAAACATAAACTTTTCTGAAAGTTCGAAAAGTAGGGGAGACCGGGGCTAGTTCGGCCCCATTTTACTTTTGGAATGACTATAATACAGCTGGGTCTTCGAAAACTGTGTATGTAATTAAGGCCGGTATACGCCTTCTTATGTCTCTTTCCGATTAAGGCTATTTATAGTCATAGCGATCGGGTGATGGTGGCCGAACTTGCCCCAACTTAAAAGGCCGAACTTGCTCCTGACAGACTTTGCAGAAACATCACGTGAAATAATCCTTTTAGGGTGCTGGAAAAGAAATTAATAATGTATTGCATTAAAGCGCATTATCGTACCGTAATAAATGTATAGATATTAAATCGGAATCATAAAACTTCTTAAGAAAAATTAAAAATATAATTACTATGGAAAATTTTCTCAGCATGTACGAAAACAAGATTTCGGTTCCAAAATCTATGCCATATTCTTCAAGGCGGACATTATGTACTGACGAAAATAAAATCGTCATAAATGACTTCACATTATGATTCCCAGCTCTTTAACCTGGTTAACATGCTAAATATAGCCATATGCCGAACATGCCCCGAGGCCGGACTAGCCCCGGTCTCCCCAACTCAAAGAGACGCTACAATTCTATGGAAAGAAAGAAAAAAGAACGGAAGACACGAAAGACAGGAAACTGAAAGGAAGAAAGACGAAGGTACATGTAATGTATAGTTTCGAAAACACGCCTTTACAAATGCATTGCAAACATTACTTAAAAAAAAAGAACATTTTAAGATGAAAAAGTGTGATATTTTTCTTATTTCTGCTCTAAAATATAGATTGTGGGTACTCGTTAGAACCGCCTCATTGAGGCGGCTCTAAGGGGTACCCACAATCTATATTTTAGAGCAGAAATTAGAAAATAAGATTTACCCAGATGATTCACATAAGCGTTTCGCTTGTTTTGAAATCCTGTCATTGCAATTTGTACATGTACTGTTGTAACTTGCCTATATACAGTCGGACTTCAATGGCTAGAACACCTTTGGGACCCGTAAAATCTGTTCGAGACAGGGGTAGTTCGAGCAACTGAGGGTTACTGTCAGGAGGTATAACGAGATACTTTTAAACATCCTTTCGGTGTTCTATAATGAAACTGAATGCTGTGTGTACTCATTAGAATCGCCTCACCGATGCGATTCTAATGAGTACACACAGCATACAATTGCAAGATAAAAGACTAAAATCTCCTTTAAGTTAATTATCCCCCACTATTTGTTATGTAAAGGATTTCGCTAGGCACTCAAGAACGGGTTCGACTCATCCAAGGTAAACGAGCCATCGATGTTCGAGCCATCGAAATTTAACTGTATTTAAAATAAATAAATATTGTTTAAACCAAACCCCAGTTTTACTACATAAAAGTGGGGTTCAAGGGTGTCAAACATATAAAGGCGTGTTTTCGTGATGTGAGTAGACAATTCGCACATAAAAAACACGACTAAGAAAACCAGAAAGAAAGATAGAAAGGAAGGAAGGAAGAAAAAGAAAGAAATATCTGGGCTATAAATATTAATCATAACGATATTATACATGTCAGTTGTACCCCTTGTACTTTGTTCTTTAGAAAGTGTTATCGGTGCATTATGCAGATAGGTCATTATTTACAACAATAATTAGTTGATATTTATTTCGACAACTATAACCGCTTGTAGTCTGCTAATTTGGATGTAATATACAGTTAAATTCATATATTAAGACCACCTTTGGGTCTGTTCAAAAGTGGTCTTTAAGACCACTTTTGAACAGTCCCAAAGGTGGTCTCTGACCTGAGGACACTGTGTGCAGAAAAGACAAAGAAAAAATAACTGCAACCTACTAAATAAGCTTCTAAAAACAGATTTAGTCTTAATTTTAGGTGGTCTTAATAGCGGAATTTTACTGGTGAAATTCCGCTATTAAGACAACATAAAATTAAGACTAATTCTGCTTTAAAAAGCTTATTTTGAAGGGTGTACTTAATATTTCTTTATGTTTACTGCTCACAGTGTCCTCTGGTCATGGACCACCTTTGGGGCTGTTCAAAAGTGGTCTTAAATACCACTTTTGAACAGCTCCAAAGGTGGTCTTAATATAGGAATTTTACTGCAATTCTTCATTATTCTGTGATACTCTTGCGAAATGAACTCTAAAAAGCCGGCTACAAGGCGCCATTTCTTCTGGCGGCTTTTTACAGGAGGAACATTTCTGTTTCTGCTATTCTACACGGCAATCAGTGCGTCATTGACATTTATACCGCCAATGGTATTGTTGTTTACATGCCGCTTTTCTCCAACCAGATGGATGGTCGACACATTAGTTGCCAGCTGGCTTATGTTTGCACCTGCTTTATACGAACTACTTTATGGTGTTAAGATCAAACTTAGTGGTGATTTGTCAAAACTCAATAAAAACGCCTGCAGTCTGGTTCTCTTAAATCATAGAACTAGACTAGACTGGTTGTTTATTCTTTCACTTCAAGCTCGATGTGCATCGATTAGACGCTTTAAAATATCATTAAAGTATCCTTTGCGTCACATTCCTGGAGCAGGCTGGGCGATGCAGATGGCGGGGTTCCTATTCCTGAAGAGAACATTTGAGGAAGATAAAACACGTATTGAAAGCCTGCTGCATCATTTTAAGATGTGGTTCCATGGACCGCAGTTGTTGCTTTTTCCAGAAGGTACAGATTTTCGTGCTGACAGTCTAGAAAGTAGCAAACGATACGCGCGGAAAAACGAACTTCCGGCTTACGATTACGTGTTACATCCGCGGACAACCGGATTTGTTTCAATATTTGAGTACATGAAACATAATAACGCCCTGGATCAGGTAGTGGACGTGACAATAGGGTACCCCAAAAATATGGTTCAAAAAGAAGAAGATCTCCTAGTAAAACAACTTCCTCGAGAGATATTGTTTCATGTCAAAGTGTTTGATGTCAAAATGCTTCCGCGTAACCCAAAACTCCTTACTGAATGGCTACAAGGCAGGTGGCGAGAGAAGGAAAAATTGCTGAAACATTTGCACGAGCAGAAAAACTGGCCTGTGTCAGAGACGGATTTAACGCCTGCTCAAGCATTTGACATGGAAAAGGAAACTACTTTGTATTACGCGGGCGCTCTCATTTACTGGATTATTTTGACTTATATTACAGTGACCGCCTTCTTATCTTTCCAGTTAGTGAGATGGTATTATCTGCTGTCTTGTGTTTTTTGTGTCATTTTAGCACACGTAGTTGGCCTAGATAACTTTTTTATGGAACTTGATCGCCATTTAGGTTAACACACATGCATTTGATGTTGTGTCGTTTAAGAAATGAATGTATTTTTAACATTCAATGAAGTACGAATAACATCGGATCATGAGAAATGTTTAAATGGTTCACTTAACCCTTATCTTGCTGAATATTCATTTAAGCCACATCTAAGGCTGACACGATTAATCGTATAATCGATTATTCGATCGATAAACTCCACAAAAATGATTATCGTTTCTGATTTGCTTTTAATCGATTACTTGACAGGTACAATTTACTGCCCAAAAATATGTCTACAATAGCTGGATGAGTGGCAAACAGTGCAGACCCTGATGAGACGCCGCATTCTGCGGCGTCTCATCTCGGTCTACACTGTTTGCTCAGGTCTGTCTGTTCAAATATACGTATGGTAAAGTGCAACTTATGGTAAGAGTCATGCTCATACAGAAAGCCAGACAGGTAAAATATTGACAAAAACCATAGCGATTACTAATCGATTATAGATCGCAATGACATGAATAATAATCGATTATCTTTTCAGCGCCGATTAGCCAGCCCTAGCCACATCCATTTCTGTTTATCAACCAATCAAATTACTTGATCTAATTTATTGCTACAAATTCATAAACTGAATGCCAAACAGTGTAGATCCTGATCAGATGGCTTCTTCAGAAGCCATCTGATCTGGATCTACACGGTTTGCATGCTAAACAGTGTAGATCCTGATCAGATGGCTTCTTCTTCAGAAGCCATCTGATCTGGATCCACACTGTTTGCAAAGATAGGGGTTGTCGTGAACAGCAAGATAAGGGTTAAACGCAGTGTTTAAGAGAACGGGGTTCACTTAAACTTTGCGATGCTATTCATATTGTTCACTTTAACTTTACTCGTGACCCGATGCTATTCAAATTACAATGAACATTAAATTAATAACGTTATATTTATATTATTTTTCCATTCATTACATGTATGTGACGAAACATTCTGGTTTGTGAGCTGAAGTGGACACAAGAAAACAATTGCACTACAAACAGTGGAAGAGCTTAGTTGACATCATTGCGTCGTCTTCGTCCAATCATACCACAGAGGATAATGGTTTATTTTGACGGTACTTAATGATCATGTGACGTCGCGTGAGTCCATGTACATGTACACTGAGACATGGACATAGCTGACTACAGGGTTTTCTGTAAATGCCCTGAGAGTTTTAACCCATCACGTAAAATTGTCCGTGAAATGAACACCCCCTATGCCCCACTTTGTAAAGAGAAAATTGGGGTTTATGGAGGTATATATTATTTTTCTTATTTCTGCTCCAAGACGGGGGTTCTGGGTACTCGTTAGAACCGCCTCAACGAGGCGGTTCTAACAAGCACCCACAACCTATGTTTTGAGCATTTATAAGAAAAATATCACGGATTTTCATCAGAAAAGTAGCTTTTCTTGATGTGAAAAATACACTTTGTCGCACGAGAAAGTTATCGCATTGATAGGGTTTTGTGTAAATGCCCTGAGAATGTAAATATATAGAGTTTATTTATTTATTTTTTTATCGATTACGGTAAAACAATTCACAAGTGTTCTAAGGCTTCCTAGCATTAAACGAATTAGCGATAGCGAACGAGTTTTTTACACGAAAGCCTTAGAACACGATAAAAAACTCCATTATTGATTTTCTGACCTCACTTGACCTCAGTTAATATTGGTTGACCTGGTGTTGATATGGATGACCTCGGATCAATACAGGATAGTCAATTAATAAATTAATAAATATATATATTATTGTTATATTTCTAGCTTTGGATGCGGTTCGAAAGAGTACCTACAATCTATGTCTTGAGCAAAAATGAAGAAAATAATGTATATCCCTGTAAACTCTAATTTTCTCTGTGTAAAGAGGGGTTTACAGGGCTTTTGTTTCACGGACATGTTAACCTGATGTATACATAGAGGGCGTGGCATAAATAAATATATAAACACATTGAAATCTCGCACTATAGTCTTTCAAAACGCAGTGAGACATGACTGCACTTTTAATTTTGGACTAGTCCGTGTTTTTGGTAAGTCGCCCCTTCAGTTGGGATTTTACATTAGGAGATATAGTTTACTGAGATTCGTACTGCATGATACTGACCACTTGGCCACGATTTCTACATAATGACAGTATCAAAAAACTTGTTTATAATTTTAAATCCTGTGAAAAAAGAAATCCGAAACCTGCTTCCCCTAAAACATGGAATAGTCCTGCCATGCTTGAAAGGTCGTTGATAAACTATAGCGTCTTCTTTAATTTCCTGTTCAAGGGAAGCAACAATTTAAGAAAATATAGCTATGTGATAGCAGCAGTTGCATTTCATTTCACAGTAAAAACCCAAAGGAAGAGATGCTTCCCTGACACAAGTGGGCTGTTGGTACTGGTACATGTAAGAACCGCCTAATTACCGCCTTAATTAGGCGTCTAACGAGCACAAATTTTCATCAGAAAAATAACCGTTTTCCGGATATGAAACAATGCACGTGATCCTTTGTAAAATCCCTAATTGCTAAATTAGACAAACATTATTTAAAGGGTTACTGTGTAAACAATTACCTCATCAGACAAAGAGCTCTTACTTAAGGTGAATGGGGGCACCTGGCAGTTCTGTCCGCCATTTTTCAAAGGGAGACATGTTCGGGACATCCTGTTCGCTTTTCTATAAGCCCTGCCCCACTAAAAAGGCGTCTACTCTTAAAGGAAAGAATTTGCTCCCCAGGCCATCAAATAACATGCGGGTTAAAAGCTGAAGGGTATCACAAATATAATCACTTATCAGCGTCATAAAAATTGGTCGATCCCTGTGTCAAGTACCCCTCAGAAGGAAGGGACATAACACGGCGATTTTTCTGATCAGAGGAAAAGCTCAAATATTTTACACATCACGAAAACACACCCATATAATATTGACCCCATTGAACCCCACTTTTATATAGTAAAACTGGGGTTTCAGGGGGTATACCTTATTTTTCTTATTTCTGCTCTAAAATATAGAGTGTGGGTACTCGTTAGAACCGCCTCGATGAGGCGGTTCTAACGAGTGCCAACAATCTATATTTTGAGCAGAAATAAGAAAATATCATCTTAAAATTTTCATTTTTTCGGCAATAACAGTGGCAATGTATTTGTATAGGCGGGTTTGTGTAATGAGAAAAGGAAGAAAGAACACTGCGTACAGTGATTTACAAAATCACACAAACTGTGACAAGTAAGAGCTTTGACTACTCATATCATCAAACGTCTGACGTTTTACCTGTATCGTTTCACGGCATTTGGCGGCCGGAATCTTTACTGCTTAAAACGCATTTTCTTTAACAATAACACACCTGTGCGACATAGTTCATTTGCATATCTCCAAAATGGCTAATTTTCTGATGAAAAGCCGTGATATTTTCCTTATTTATACTGCAACAATAGGTGCTCGTGAGGACCGCCTAATTGAGGCTTTTATAGCAAGTACCCACAACCTATGTCTTGAGATAGAAATAAGAACCCCCATAAACCCAAGTTTTTTTTGTTGCCCCCGCCCACCGGAACTTGACGAAATAGATGCAGGGCTGAAACCGACCGCACACGAGTACTGGTAAACTGCTTAGTGAATCTAAGCCTGCCCAGGCAAAGCGCTGCAAGTCGGGCCGTCCATGCTTATAAACCCTATTGGTTTTATTGGGCGACAGTGCTTGGGATGTCATTTCATCTCAATGTCGGGTAAAAGTCCCACAAAATTGGAAGCAACGTTTCCAAAATGGCCTATACAGTGTTGACGGGGACGTTAAACGTCAAATCAAACAAACCCCAGTTTATCTATATAAATGTGAGGTGTGGGGGGGGGGGGGGCGTGTTCATTTCACGGGCTTGATCACGTGATGTTTTGTGCTTTGGGTATTAATTAGACAGGCACCAGTCCATCAACCATTTTTTTTTTTAATTTCAATCATGCGTCTCTATGCAAGTCTAACTTAGATTCTGTTAGTTTGTTGTGCGAACCGTGTTAGAGATAGCGGACAAAATTCGCCATTACGTTAAAAACTCAGTGCAACGAACACTCTAGTTGAAGACATGGGGGATTACAGGGATATATCTGCTCATTGTATAATTGATGTGGTTCTCATAAAACCGCCTCATAACCAGCATCCAGAGTCAAGGTAGAACCCCTCTCCATGTTTCTCTAACAGTTCCTATATGTTTGACTAGGTTCCGCTTTTGTACACGTGCTACGAGTGCTTACTTTTGTTACTCTAAAACGGGCATTTCCCCGTGATAATATGCAAATATTTTTCTTACATCACGTCAAAAGTCTGTTTAATGAACACCACCATAGACTCCACTTTATATAGAGAAAACTGGGGTTTACGTGGGCATATATACATTCTTATTTCTTCGTTAAGACATAGGTTGTGGGTACCCGCAAGAATCGCCAATCGCCTCAGTGACAAACACAGGCAACATATGTAAGAAAAATATCAAAGATTTTCATCTGAAAAGTAGCCATTTTAGAGATGTGAAAAAGCACTATGTCGGTTTTAAATAAATTGTAGGCGCCCTGTAGAACCGCCTTACTGAGGCTGTTCTATCATGTACCCTCAATCTCATTACGATAACACACCCGTGCGACATTTTTTCACATCTCCAAAATGACTACTTTTCAGACAAAAAACAGTGACATTTTTCTTATTTATATTGCAAACATAGATTGTAGGTGTTCGTTAGAACCGCCTTATTAAGGCGGTTCTAACGAGTACCCACAACCTACATGTATGTCTTGGAACAGAAATAAGAAAAAAATGTATACCTTCGTAAACCCAAGTTTTCTCTGTATAAAGTGGGGTTTAGAGGAGATTTCATTTCACGGACTTGTTCACGTGATGTGTTTTTAAGCAAGAATAGGGAACATATTAATTTATTCCCTTGTTAATGTCCATCTTTCTATGCATATATAAAATACACAAACTATTCAAATATTATACGGACTTGTTAACGTGATCTCTGAATATATATGAACAGTATCTTTATCAGGGAAAACTGGGTCAAGCTAAATGTTTCGTCCACAATTATCAGGGAAAAGTGGGACAAATTACAACACTGCTTTTTCCCATATTCATAATGCAGGTAAAGCAGCACAACGAGGCCAGCTTCGCCCCCGCCTATTGGGGCTTGAAGAAATAGATTGGGCTGCATGGTGCTTCCACGCAGAACTGAAACTGACCACACAAGACTACTGGTAAACCGCATAGAAGGACTCAGCCTGCCCAGGTAAAGCGATGTGAGCCAGACCGTCGAGTGCATATCAGCCTTTTGGTTTCGTTGGTTGGCAGGGCTTGAGATGTCATTTCATCTCAATGTCGGGTAAAAGTCCAACAAAATTGGAAGCGACGTCTCCATAATGACCTAAATAGTGTTGACGGGGACGTAAAACCTCAATTCAAACAAACAAGGGCCAGCTCACTTTCACATAACTTAATTCCAGTCTAATATTAGAAAGCGATGTCGCATCGAAAACCTAATTTAGGAAGCAGATATCGTATGGAAATTTTCATTTTAAAAACTACACCGTGTAGCATCGACTCCGGAACTTGTTACTGAAAAGTACCAGCAAAATCAATATTTATCGCAAGCATGGCCCACAGTAAGGTAGGTAAAAATCTGTTTACAGGTTTCTACAGGATTCTACCATTTAAAGCAAAATGGATATGTGTCGGAGAGATATCTAGCTCTTGCCTGCTATCATGATTCTGATAACAACTCACTGGAAATCGCTAAATAGACTGAAACCTTGACAACTGGTACCAAGAACAAATCATCTTTTTCGTGGAAAGTACTCGTTTTTGCTTTGATTAAAGACCAATGGCCTTCTGTTTTCCATGCCGAAACATTCAGAAGGTTACAAAAGTTGTTGTGTATAAGTTTTAATTGAAGCGTTTGCTTTATACTGCAGTTTTCAGTCAAAAACACAAAATAAAGGAGTACGGCAACTTGGATTTTAAAGTACGGCAGCGTGGGAAAAATGCTGAATTAACAGTACGGCAACTTGTATCACAAAATTTCCACTGGAAATTACTGATAGCATTTTAACATCGTTGGGAACGAACAGCCTTGGTTATTATCATATTTGGTTTCATCACACAGTCAGGGATTGTTTCAAATGCTAGTACTGATCGTAAACCAATCTGTTTGTGCATGCAACAGATGCCGATGTGAAATAGACACCAGGGCCATATTTCCTTTTGAGAATTCTTTGTCATTGCTTTCGCTTTGTTTCATTACCGTGAATAGTTAGGAAATATTGTAGAAACAAAATCTATCCCCTTTAAAAGGAACTTTACTTTCGTGAAATGAAGTTTATTTATTTTTTCTACGAAATCAAGTGTCTCTTTTAATGAGCTCAAATAGTTTCTACTTCATTCTTGTGATACTTATTTAATATTTTCCGATGTGTTTATTCATTTTACGAAGAGACTTTATTCAAACGAAGATCCCGGTACATGCATACTATTCTCCAGTTATTTTTAATCATGACTGTGGCCATTATTTGTTCGCTTGTTTGCATTAATAAAACATGCCTATTCAAATATATTGCACATTTTTCCCACCAAAAACTAAAAATTTTCAGACCAAAATTCTGATATTTTACATATTTCATTTCAGAACATAAACTGTGGGCACTGTTTTTGGGCAGAAATGCGAGAAATAATATACACCCCTAAACCCACCAGTTTTAAGTAATTAATAAAACTGGGGTTTAAATGTGCATTATTGAGCTATCCGGAAAAATGCTTCCAAAAATAAAATACATATAGTCGGTATTTTTCTTTAAAACAATACAAATGAATGCATTTTATGCAAAAATGCGAACAATTATGATGACATGTAAACGAGTTTGAGAGGGATTCCCTAACTAGGTTTCGAACACTAGTTAGATCCATTTTTAGTTCGTGACAAAAATAGAATCCCCATATATGACGTTATGCGACGTTCATTTTTGGCCTTGTTTGCTTAGGCCATGCCTGAATCGGAAAAAATATGACGCTGAGTACCATGCCATAAATAACTACACTCAGAGACGATACTGTCGCCATGTATGTGTAAAGTGACAGATTTATTTTTAGAACAGAAATTCCGAACACATGTTCAGAGCGAAGGGTAAACACGAATGAAAACGACCATTTTCACAAAGTTCTGAAGCTGTATTTGGCTCTAAAAGTGTACACATGACAAAGGCGTATACATTGAAGATAAAAACCAGAAAAAAATTGAGACTCGGTAGCTCAATAATGCGCGTTTAAGGGGGTCACAATTGTATAGGAATGTTTTCATGATGGTCTTTCGTAAGTCTTTTGAAATCGCATTCTGTGTCATGGATAATGGTTTTATAATTATTATTATTATTATTATTATTCTTTTCCAAATTGGCGGTCACGAAAGTGTTGGGGGCTAAGTAATCAGGGTTAATAGTGGTCAGGTACACAGCTATGTCACCTGTAATAGGCGAACCTGGGACCACACATTGTCGAACAGGTATAATAACAATAACAAGGTGCATAGAATCTATCCTTGCGGTACCCTTGAAGTAACTGGAACCTCATCCGAGGACTCTCCTTCAAGTTCAACTGCCTGATCTCTCCCAATCAGAAAAGACTTAATCGACTGGATAGTTAATCCATGTACCTGTAGCTTGCGAAGGAGCTTCAGGTGATTCACCTTGCCAAAGGCCTTGCTAAACCCATGATAAGATCTATTTGTTGACCATTTAATCATGATCTGGTAAGGTCATAAAGAAGCTTAATCACATGGGTGTCACAAGATCTGCACTACCAGGCAGTTGGATATTTCGCGATAATAAGGTATGTCCAAATCAAATCGAATTTATTTCTCTCCGGTTATACTATCTGATAACATGAGAAGCAAAACATTGTCAAACATACGGATTCATGGCGGCTCAATGTCGTGAAAAAAGTATGTGGGACATAAACTTTAATCCTTCTAAATGCCAGGTCCTTCATGTTACCCGACGTAAGAACCCCATCCCAACTGTGTACCTCTTGCATGGTACCCATCTGAAGAGTGCTTCTGCAGCTAAGTACCTTGGATCACCATCTCTGATGATATAAACTGGAGCCCCCACATTGCCAACATAACTAAAAAAGCAAATCAGACCCTTGGATTCTTGAAAAGAAACATTCGGGTCCATAATAAGGACCTGAAATCAGTTGCATATAAGACCCTTGTCAGGCCGCAGCTAGAGTATGCGTTCACTGTATGGTATCCCCGCACTGCCACTGACATACACAATGTGACAGCAGTCCAACGAAGGGCTGCTAGGTGGGTAACCCATGGCTATAGCTACACGTCAAGTGTTACAGCTATGCTGAAGGACCTAAATCGGCGCCCCCTTGAACAACGCCGCATTAATAACCATCTCGACATGATGTATAAGATCACTTATTGTCTTGTTGCAATACCCACATCTGAGTACCTCATCCTCAATACTAGACCATCAGTCCTTGCATACAGACAGATTTACACCCGCACAAACAAGTACAAGTACACCTTTTTTCCCAGGACTATTGTTCACTGGAATGCTCTACATGTATCTGCCTATGTTATAACGCTACCCACTCTGGTGCAGTTTAGCCGTGCTGATAGCCTGGTGGCTCATGCTTCTCCTTTAAAAACCAATTTCTGTTTTAATCTTTTATCTATACTAACACTCCCTTTTCCCACTCTACAAACTCATTTCACCAATTTTCCTTTCCTTTTATTCCCGCTAACACCCTTCAACACTTGGTTCGCCGGTTTAGACGCACTGGAAGAAAGAACGAAAATCGATAAAAATCGAAAAAAAAAAAAAAAAAAAAATAGAGGACAATAACAGGTAATCTGTTGTCACTATCAAATTTCTTATATCCCCAACACTTCTGTCCCTTTAAAATTACTGATAAAAAGGAGACCGACAATGCAAATAATGACGAAAGGCAAATTATGCCCAACAAACCTTTGTTTATATTAACATTGATAGTTGTGAAACTAGTTAGAACACTTCTCCGCCATAGCGTTTTATGAATAGTTGGTCAAAGTAAATCGCCGTACTGTTCCTATCAAACTGCCGTCCAATATTTTACGTAGTGACGCAAGTTGCCGTACTCTGGCCTTCGGGCGTTTCGGCTTGTTTTATTCAGTCACAATATTCTTTGGCGAAAAACAACTAAAACATTACAAGCAGAATAGGATTCGGCTTCTATTGATGCCACTGAATTAAAGATTGTCACAGCCGTTTCTATAATAAATTCACAGATTTGTGAAGCTGTCATGATATTTCGCGGTACCAGCCACGTACCAGCCGACACATTTATGTGTTTAAATGGCAGCAGACAAAGCTTTCCAAAATTTCTGTTCAAGAATTTCAGAGAAAAATAAGTTGAGGAAATGTGGGAAGTGGGTTTAAGTTCTGACACTACGTCATAACGCCAACTCAAGCGATTACCTACTGTCGGTATTATCATTTTCCTCATTTATCTGGTACTTTTGAGTAACAAGTTCCGGAGTCGACGCTACACGGTGAACTAATATATCATGACCAGACAGATTGCGTTTTAAAGCAGATCCCCAGCAGGCACATGACGTAATTGTGACGTCACATCAACGTCGGTTTAACGTCATGACGTTCATGCAACGTCACATCAACGTCGGTTCAACGTCGTGACGTTGCACCGACGTTGATTTGACGTTGCCATAGCGACGTGTGCCTGGTGGGCGATTATAGTTAATGTAAAGACTCTAAAGCGGCCCGCGATCTAATGCAGAGTATGCACTTTACCAATGATTTTTCCATTATATATGTACGTGTTTTGTTTTTGTTTGTTTTTTCTTCTCCTCATCACGAAAACACGCCTATATTTCTGCTCAAAAACATAGATTTGGAGTACTCGTTAGAATCGCCTCAATTAGGCGGTTCTAACGTGTACCCACAACCTATATTTCGAGCAGAAATAAGAATAATATATCACAATTTCTCACCTGAAAATTTTCATTTTTCTGCGGTAAAATTTACAATGTATTTGTACAGGCGTGTTTTCGCGATGTTGCAACTTCATCCAACAAAATAATGCTGCAGCCCTTACTTGGCTTCTTTAGAAAGAAGCCATGACAGATGCTACATAAAGGTTACCCTTAAGCCTGGTTTCCACGTTGTTTTCGACATTATGCAGAAAGGGGTATTTGGAAAGAGAACTTTGCGTTCCAATATTAATATGATTATAGACTTTCCAACCTTATGGAGTTTCCGTCATTATGAGCCATCTCTGGTTCTCATTACGGTAACACCCCCGTGCGACATAGTGCATTTTGCGCATACCAAAATGAGTACTTTTCTGATGAAAATCTGTGATATTTTTCATATTTATACTGCAAACATAGGTTGTGGATGCTCGTTAGAACCGCGTCATTCAGGCGGTTCTAACGAGTACCCACAACCCATGTCTTGGAGCAGAAATAAGAAAGATAATGTATACCCCCGTAAACCCCAGTTTTCTCTCTCTATAGTGGGGTTTAGGGGTGTTCATTTCACGGACTTGTTGACGTAAAGTACACTGTTTGCATGGACACCTGCATGCCTACATAACTGGAAGGCTTACTAAGCAGCAGATGTCAAGAATAATACCATGTCAGTAAACGAACTTTACCTGCATGACCTCGCTCACCTACGCATCCACCGACACCGCCCCCTCCCCCATTCCCCACCACCAACACATACATATGACGCACACACGCTCTGCTTCTTAGGCATTGTGCATGTGCATCAAATTTCTTCTGTTTTTGGCGTTTCCACGATATGATTTCTAATACTTTTCCGTGTAAAACTTGTTTAAACCAACCTTTAAGCCGTCAGTCGCCAACATACAGACAATTCGCTTGATCTGTGATAGAAGGATAAATATAAGTGTCGTCTGCTAAGTAAATTTATCAGACACCCTCTATATTAATTGCATTGCAGCACATTGACCTGATAAAGATATGCTGTCTCAGGACACGTGAGCTTTATCAGGTCAACGTGACTTTGCACTTTTATGAATGAACCTGGCTACTAGAAAAAATGGAAAAAATGTTATTATTATTGGACAAAATGGGAAAATTATTTAAAAAAAAAAAGTGATAGGAAAACATGGTCAGCTGATACAAGATATGTCGACCTGCCGAATGTTCCGACGCACTGAGGACCATCGATAACTGATCGAAAATTGCTAATTTAAGAATATGCAAGGGGGTAAGCTGATAAATAGAATACCAAATTCGTGTCATTTGATATCAAGTTTATCAGGCTCGGCGTCGAGAACGCATGTAGAATCGCTCGGCAAGCCTCGCGATTCTACAAGCGTTCTCGAAGCCTTGCCTGATAAACTTGATATCAAAAGACACGAACCTCGTATTCTCTATTTATTGGACGCTTTGTGCATTCCTGTTCATAACCCACTGCATCACGCAAACACACCTATCTAAAATCTGACCCCTTAAACCCAACTTTTATATAGTAATACTGGGGTTTACAGGGACAAACTTTCTTTGTCTGATTTCAGCTCAAACAAAATAGACTAGGGGTAAATGCTAGAACTCTCAATCTATATTTTGAGCAGAAAAAATACAACAATTTTTCATCTGTAAAGTTTCACTTTTTACGGCGGTAAAATTTACAATTTTTTTTCTATAGGCGTGTATTCGTAATGGTTGATTTAATGCATTCCTGTTCAGAAGGCGAGATACATGTACATGTTCATAACCTACTGGCACATCAACAGTCAGTGACGACTGAGCGAAAACAGTTTATGAATTAGGGGATAACTGTATTCAAAACTGTTATTTGGGGAGGTAAATCGGAGGTTTTACGGTCGGAAATTTCGTTTTACGGCGACGCGTCAGCTTGCGACCATAAAACCGACGATTTACCTCCCCAGATCACAATTTTGCAATACAGTTATCCCCATTCTAATGCACTTATACGGTTGTTTTGTTAAAAACTGTACTATTTTGCATAAAACGGCTAGCGCCGTGAGCTGCGTAAAGCCAAATGCCAGCCAATGAAAAGCGACATTACGCGATGACGTCGGGTTTCCGACAGTATATCGCAAAATATACTGTCGCAAATTTTTGACGTTATCCAATCAGACGTGGCGTTTCATATGCAAGTGCATTAGAACGTGTCATATTCGAACAACATAGGTGCATATGAGACTGCCATTACGAAAACACGCCTATACAAATACGTTGTCAATTTTCCGCCGAAAAAATGAACAAAACCTTTAAGCTGAACAATTGTGATATTTTTTCTTATTTTTGCTCAAAATATTGATTGATGGTATTCGTTCGAGGCCGTTCCAACGAGCACCAAAGAGCAGAAATAAGTAAAATTAGGTTTACCCTCGTAAATCCCAAGGGATCAGAATTATATAGGCGTGTTTTCGTGATGGTATAGGCGCAATCTGCCCAACAACCATTGCGTGATTAGTAGAGTTCGAACAATTTGACCTGAGACTAACCCTATGCATGGAATAAATTTGTCAATGTTATCGCCTAATACGTCGGTTTTCGAAAACTTCTCGTGAATTTTCGGCATCACGTGAATTGCGACCCATTTACCGACCTCTATGTATTGAATAGCAATATCGCCATTTTCGGGAGACGGCGAAGATAAACGCATGTATTAAGTCGGGTGTGAAAATATGCTAATAGAGTTCACCAGTCTCAGGTCAATTTGTTCGAACTTATAGCAAACACACGAAGTGTTTGCTTTACTATAGAGAGGCTGGAACAACATACTTAGGCACCCAAATCTCGCCTGGAATCTTGTTCAATTTCTCGCGATAATCCGCCATCTTTACAGAGTCCATGAGAATTGTATTCACATCCAAAAATCGCTTCTCAACACCAAAAGGAGTCAAGTCCCATTACCACAGAAACACAAAAAAGCGTCGAAATATTTCAAAAAGCTCTTTTCGAAGACCGTTCCATCAACGCTGAAGTTTAATCGCGGGAAAGTTTCGAAACTTCGTCAAGGGTTTATATGAACTGAAACGTACCACACTGAGCCGAAAAGTTTAGCCGGTAAAACCAAACACCGCGAGTTACCGGAACAACGAATTACCGGAGCATTTACCGAAACATTTACCGGAGCTTCTTGGTAGGGTGGAAAGCGCTTCTCGTCTGGCCAAGAAATTAAAACTTTTCACAAACTATTACTCAGGAGTAATAAATGAAAGCCCTGGGAATATTAAGAGACGCAATGAGCTATCTGGCTACCTGTTGGATTACTACCTTCCCAAGAGTTACAAAGTGACGATGAGCCCCAAAATTCCATAGCAATTCGCTAGTGCTTCAGGATACGTTAAAGTGTCCATGCTGCAAACTAACTTTGAGTCACCCTATCTATTTTAATTTTTCCCATGAAGTGCACACAGGACCAACACTGGAGTATTGTTATACTCAGACTATGTGCAAGGCGGAGGTGAATCTCAAACAATTGTTTTGGGTTTAACGATGCGTTAACCCTGGTGGGTCATTTTGTGTCATCTCCCGGAGAAAGGGACAAAAGGAGTTAGAAGAGGTAGTAGAGGATAAGAGAGGGAGGGACAGGGGAGAAAGGGGGAACCTGAAGTGCAAAAACCGAAGAAACAACAACACCCCCCCCCCCACACACACACACACACCTCACACAACCGCACACGCCTCTGCCCCTACCTGCGGTAAGGACAGCAGCCCTTGCCTCTAAGACAATATCATTTGAACTCCCCAGTGATGCAAGATACACGTCACCTTTGTTTCACAACAGAAGAAATTAAACCTTTGAAAAACACCGAAAAATCAGTTTTACGTAGTTTAGGGTAGACTTGCACGATCCCTCTTGAAGCCCTCAAGGATCCCTGATGTGACAATACTCATTTGAAGTTGGTCCTTAAGCCTGATTCCCGTGGCGATGAAGGTTGGAGTGGGGCTGACAGAAGATGTACCATATACCCAGGGGGCATCCTCTGCTTTTCGCTGCTTGCGGGTCGGAGAAACTGCAACCATGAATATCCACTTGGCCCAGAGATAGATCATGCACAGCATCTTGCTGTCAATGCTGGTAAGTTTGCCGGCCTAGGTGTTGCATCACTCGGGAGGTAATGTTGGTTGTGTGGTAGTCACCACTGACAAATCGAGTTGCTCGCCGTTGCACCTTCTGGATATAATATGTGGGTCCAATAGTGTCGTGGGGTAATCCAGGATAAGTCTAATCATGGTCTCTACCATCATGTTTTAACATCTTCAGACCAGCTGGTTGTCTACCCTACAAAGAAACACCAGGCTGTTTTTTGCCTTTTTTACAGTTACATCAAAATGGGACTGAGTTTCTGTGATAGGTCATTTATGTATGGGCAGAACAACAAAAGGTCTGAGCATGCCACCTTGAGGAACATTGGATACAGCTGGGGCAATCGTGGAAAACTTGCCTTTGACCAGGTCTGGTTAGCCCCTGAGCTTGACAGTGCTCAAGCCATTCATATGGAACTTTGTCGAACACCTTGCTAAAGTCAAGAGCGACGGTGTATATCTGTTGGCTTTCAACAGTTTCTGCTGCAAGGTCTTAGACTTTGTGCAGATTCAGCTGGCTTTCACACGACCACCTCTTTCGAAATCCGTTCTTTTGGTCTGGCAAACAAGATACATTGGCCTCAGTAGCAGAATACATAGAAAATATTGCCAAAACAGTGCAAATACCATAGCAAAACGGTGTCAATGACTCCCCTTATTTTGCTTAGTTTGTTTGTTTGATTTGAGGTTTAACGTCCCCGTCAACACTGTAAAGGTCATTTTGGAGACGTTGCTTCCAATTTTGTGGGACTTTTACCCGACATTGAGATGAAATGACATCTCAAGCCCTGTCGCCCAATGAAACCAATAGGGTTTGTTAGCATGGACGGTCCGTATTTTGCTTAGTATTAGATATAAGAAATGTAAAGTATGCCCACATGACATATTCAGGCGGTTTACCAAGAACTTTTTTGCATGACTATCTATGTATATATCTTCTATTATTGCGATATACCACATTTGACAATTACTCGCAGGTGTACATACACTCGGAATTTGCAGGACGAACGCTTTCGCTATAATCATGATATTACGGTAAGGATAGGAGATGATTATCCCTGCACAATAGGGGACCTCCAATTAACGTCCCGATCAGAAGGGCAGTGCACTTTGTGGTATTTATCCCTACACATGATGCCAATGGAACATGTTCAAATACCAACCTTTAATGTCGTTGTTGGGGGATGGGTATCGAACCGGGGGCCTCTAGCATCAGAGGCAAGTTCACTTACCACTTAGCTACCACACTAGCATTATCGGTGTTTTGATGTCGTACACCACCATTTGCTACTTAAGGGGTTAATTTCTTTCTTTCTACTTATACTGCGATCGGTCACATTTGACCATTACGCGCAGGTGTACATTACATACACTCCAGGTTGAAAGCCTACACAGTAACCGTGTAATTACGGTAACGTCCCGATCTGAAGGACGGTGCACTTTTTGGCATTCATCCCTTCATCCCTGCAAATGATGCCAATCGAGCGTGTTCAGACACCGAAACAATCACCCCCTCCGGTGATCGAACCGGATGCCTCTAGCATCAGAGGCAAGTGCACTAACCACTGAGCTATCACGCTCCTCGATATTTGAGTGTGTTTGCTCAAAGGCAGCGCCTTTATTTCATATTACATATACAATACCTCATTTTTAGAAGTGTTGCTAGTACCTGTGCAGGGCGGTTTTTATTCTTGCCTTATATTATAATGCCCGCTAACTACGACTGTGCAAATGATAAGAGAATAATAACGTTTATCTCCCTTGGTCTGGTCTGCGGTATAAACGAGTTGTCAACCACTTGAATCTGCAAGCGGACAATACGCCACATACGTAAATGTGTTTATTTTTCCGTTTTCCTAATGGTAATGTTTGGGTTGAAAAATAGACATTTTCAAACTAATGATGTGCTTACACTGAGTGTATAATTCCTGGTTTAGACATTTTCTGGAATAAAACCATATTTATACTTTGTCAAAGCGTGAAAGTAAACGACAGTTGAGGAATTAGCTGTCAAAATAGCTAGTCGGCTGGAAGGCAAACAAATGCAAGTAGTCCCATCGAATCGACGCTGTCTCTCTCTCTCGCGCGCGTGAAAACATCCGGAATGAGTGTTCGAGAGCGATTAAATAAGCTTGAAGCTTCCAACACAATCGAACTGAAATAAATTAGTTTAAACTGAATCGACGCAGGAGAATTCTGTTTTTAAATCTACCTACGCAGGCCATTCTGATGCCCAACTGTTCTGGACTAGAGCTTTGGTATGCGCAATCAAATCGAAGAAGGCCTTAAAAATACAGTACCTGTCGGTAGAAAATCTACGTATTGGTACAACACACCTTCTTTTCCTCAGTATCTGAAGTTAGACTAGAAATGCGTCCATAGCACGCGGATGCCCCCGCCTGAAAATATGTCTATGTTCGTATTCATTCATAGAAAGTTATTGGCCGTGTTTAAGTTTTGGAACTTTTTTTCACATTTGACCTCTAAGTATGACCTTGACCTTGGGGGTAAGGACCTTGGTTTTGTGTGAGGCAGATTGTCTCATGATGGCCAACATTTCTGTTAAGTAATTTCAAAATCCATCCAGAGATAAAAAAGTTATTGACTGCGTTTAAGTTTCGGACCCTTTTTTGACATTTGACCTCTAAGTATGACCTTGGCCTTGGAGGTACGGATCTGGGTTTGCACGTGACATATCGTCCCATGATGGTTAACATTTCTTCAAAGTAATTTCAAAATCCATCCGGAAATAAGTAAGTTATTGACGGTGTTTAAGTTTCGGACCCTTTTTTGACCTTTGACCTCTAAGTATGACCTTGACCTTGGAGATTCGGACCTGGGTTTTGCACGTGACACATGGTCTCATAATTGTTAACATTTCTACAAAGTAATTTCAAAATCAATCCAGAATTAAGAAAGTTATTGACTGCGTTTAAGTTTCGACCCTTTTTTGACCTTTGACCTCTAAGTATGACCTTGACCTTGGAGGTATGGACCTGGGTTTTGCACGTGACACGTCGTCTCATGATGGTTAACATTTCTGCCGAGTAATTTTAAAATCCATCGAGAAATAAGGAAGTTATTGACCGCGTTTATGTTTTGGACGAACGGACGGACGGACAGGGGCAAGGCTATATGCCCTTTCCACCATTCTTCGAATGGCGGGGGTATGACCTTGACCTTGGAGATACGGACCTGGGTTTTGCATGTGACACATGGTCTCATGATGGTCAACATTTTTATAAAGTAATTTCAAAATCCATCCAGAATTAAGACAGTTATTGACTGCGTTTAAGTTTCGAACCCTTTTTTGGACCTTTGACCTCTAAGTATGACCTTGACCTTGGAGGTACGGCCCTGGGTTTTGCTCGTGACACGTCGTCTCATGATGGTTAACATTTCTGCCGAGTAATTTTAAAATCCATCGAGAAATAAGAAAGTTATTGACCACGTTTTAGTTTCGGACGCACGGACGAGCGGACGCAACGCTATATGCCCTTTCCACCATTCTTCGAATGGCGGGGTGGGGGGGGGGGCATAAAAGGAGCACTAAAACACGAATTCTAACGGGAACCTACATATTACAGAAAGACAGAAAATTGTTTAGTAACAGTTTATTGAACGCAGTATGTGCCCACTGTCAACTTAAGGATGAAGATGTGCTGCATATGCTGGCTCGTTGTCCAGCATTTTACACCATACTTTCTTCCATTATACAAACTTTGAAAGTTATTACATTGTATCGTGAAAAAAGAAGCATATAGAAACGTGGAACAGTTTCTTTAAAGACTGGCTATTTATATTAAAGACACTTGTCTGTGTCGATTTGGTGACAAAGACTGTACCGTCTATGAAGCCCCTAGAGGAAGAAGGAATGTTTCCATAAGATACACATGCACAAGCTTTGGTGGAGAAAGTCCGGGAATAATGGTCGTCAACAATGGCTAAAGTTCTTTACACCAGAAATATAGTGTTTTATATGATCTGACGTTCTACAGTTTTAACAAGACTTTTATTCGTTTTTACTCTTGATACAAGAGGCGCTTCTCAAGGAGGATGGTTATACATACAACGACGACGATTACGACGGCTCAGTGGTATCACATATATATTTTCCATACTGAGGCACAGTGTTCCACAGTCACATTAAATTTTGCAGTCAGGCGATTCACTGATGTGCTACTTCACTGTCATACATGTATCTCTTCTTGTTGTAGGTATATAATAAAAAGTTTCGCAGTGTCGTATTTATTACTTGGCTTTGTGCCGTTGTTTTATGTTTCGCCGGTCTGGTTTTGTGTGTGCCTCGATGCCACTGGCTTTCTTTGGTGAATTGCGATGGCTGCGGTCTTTGATTTTGGCCTTTCCTGACTGACTCTTTTGTGTTTGATGTTTGGTGGCGGGGGAAACGTCTCCAATGATGTTATTTTTCTACCCTCACATTACGAAAACACGCCTATACAAATACATTGTAACCTTTATCGCCGAACAAAATGATAAATTTAAGATGAAAAATTGTGATATTTTTCTTATTTCTGCTCGAAATATAGATTGTGGGTAATCGTTAGAACCGCCTCATGGGGCGGTTCTAACGAGTACCCACAATCTATATTTAGAGCATAAATTAGGAAAATAAGGTTTACCCTTGCAAACCCCAGTTTTACTATATAAAAGTGAGGTTCAAGGGGGTCAAAATTATATAGGTGTGTTTTCCTGATGAGGGATAGCATTTTACAATCTTATTTGATAATTGGCTATGTGCCTTTGGTTCTTGTGTCGTTTGGTTTTGTGTGTGCCTCCATGTCTTTTTACTTTCTTTAGCTGCGTGTTTTGATTGTGGCCTTTCCAGAGCGACATTTTCGTACTAGTAGATATAATAAGAGTTGTTATCACACTTGCCTGAAGATACAATGTATTACAGGATGCATGTAATATAATTGAAATAGATCCTTGTCCTAGTTTACTGAATCTCAAATTAAATTCCAATATAGGCTTTTGTGTGTTTAACATTGCCTGTGAAATTGTTCCATCCATGATCGATATGTTTCTTTTTAATGTGATAGATAATTGGCCTGCTTTTCGTCTAACATAAAGAATGTATATGGCCTTTAGTATATTAGCAAGATACGAAACAAAACCTTAATGGAAACGCAGAAAGCTAACATGAGTTGTCGGACATATGCGCCCAGCAAATACTCAGATCAGCCTGTGCATCCGCGTAGACTGATCAGAGTCTTTGTTGTGCTCTGTATGAAGGCCTAATCACCCCATCACGAAAACACGCCTACATAATTTTGACCCCTTAAACCCCACTTCTATGTATATTAAAATGGGGGTTTACAGGGGTATATATATATTATTTTTCTTATTTCTACTCAAAACCATAGATTGTGGGTACCCGTTAGAACCGCCTCGCCGAGGCGGTTCTAAACAAGGTTCCACAATCTTTGTTTCGAGCAGAAATATGAAAAATGTCAGAATGTTTCATCTGAAACTTTTTTTTTTTTTTGGTAGTAAAATTTCCCAAAATATTTGAATAGGTGTGTTTACGTAATGAACATGCAGACATGAAAGGGAAGCAAGCAGTGACAGCACATTGTCGCCGAGATATGAAAATGATCCTTCAGACTCGTTTAACCCTAAACATCCTGCAAACAGTGTAGACCCTGATGAGACGCCGCCTGATATGGGTGTAAACTCAGAAATAGTGTTACTAGTTCCCAAATGTACGAGCACATGAGCCAACTCCATGTTTTACAACACGCTTTCTTCAACTCAGCACTCGATCACGCGTAGATAAACTTTGGTCGGGTCAGTGACAAATAACCTAGCTACAATACTGTGGCTACCAATGACAAGGCATAACATTGGATAATTCGACGGAAAGTAAAATCACCGCCATTCTTGAGTACATTTCACGTTCAGATTTCTATGAAATATTCGGGACTCATTCTTATGGCGAAAACGAGCTCGTGCGTCCTCGTGCCGAATATTTCACAACATTTAAGTATTGAACACGTCCATCAATCTCATTTTTAGTGCGGAATGGAGCTTACAGGGCTATTTTATTTTATTCATTTATTCATTATTATTATGTATTATTATTAAAATAATTCTTTGGTTTTGATTTCACTGCCCGTTCAAAATTTTTTCACTCATTTCGAGCCGATCGTTAATTAGAGTAGGGCGAAAACCGGAGAACTGGGACCTTCCGCTTTATTTGTTATTGTTATTATTTCTTCTAAAAAATCATATTTTAATTACTCGTTAGCACCTCTCCATGAACCGCTTTGGCCATTTCTAACGTGTACCTACAGTCTATGTTCGGAGCAGAAATAAGAAAATCAAAGGATTGAGAAGACTTTAGGTCGATGGATTACAAACGCTGCATTTGCTGCAGCACTGTTATGTTTGATTCTGGTCTACACTGTTTGGCAATGTGCGACAGGCATAAATTAATATTTGTTTGTAAAGAAACGCTATCATAGGGCTATACACATACCATGTGAAATTATTATATGACTTTCGTCTTAGGTGTCCGTTTCAGAAACACAGACAACTTAATTGATTCTGAACTGATCACTTGATCAATCAATCAAGTTATTTCTGCTTCTAACTTGCACTTTTACAGGTCAAACTGATTCTGTTTCATACCTCGAGTGTAGTAGCTCGTTGGAACTGCATCAATGAAGAGGGTGTAAAGAGTACCCACGATCTTAGTTTTGGAGCAGGAATAAGAATGATCATTTTTACCTTGCAGACATTATTTTTCTCTGAGTACAGTGGATTTATATCGGTGTTCTTTATATAGATCCACAAGAAGTTTTACAAAGCAATTATGAGCTGCCAGATTTAATCATTTACATGTATTCCGACAAAAACCTTTTTGAAGGAGCATTATATAATTATATATTTATGCCACTTTCAGCAGACGTCTATTTTCAAACATAATAACACAGCAATATTGATAGATGAATATATACTGTCTTTCAGTACAAATGGTCGATAAAGTGATTTCAAGACCTACAATCTTTGATTAGGTCGTGCTGTATGGGGCTAAGCCCACTATAAGAGGTGTAAGATGGTTTCATATACACACACGTCCTTTTTACACGTTTTGGAGAGTATTCATGCGCGCAAAAAGTCCCGAAAAAAAAAAACGAAAAAAAAAAAACCTTTAACAATTATGGAAAATGTGTCTGCTAGTCTTAAACAATTGAAGGAAAATGTAGTTTTGAGAAGTAAATGGCCAATATGACAGAAGCTGACTACTTTCAAGTAGCCTACATATCTCTTTCGACATTCAAGGGTATCAATGTATTAATTATCTCGTTGATAACTCATGAATATAGTGAAATTGAGCAATTGGCCGGAAGAATAATCCAACAACTAATAGTATGCATCGATAGCTCGTCAGCGAAAATCACGAATTTCATCGGTTAAAAATATCATTTTTCATTACATGTAGGAAACATATCTTGTCACAATGGGCGAGTATTCATACTGGGAAGAATCCACATCAATTATGGTCCATGCACTGCAAATATATATCACAAGAATAATAGAAATCTGTCTAAGTTGGTTCATATTGATATCACTGGTGCAGAGATAGCATGATTATTATTTTGATCCCCTGCCGCTTTCCTAACGAGTTTGTCATTCAAAATTAACTAGACAATGGAATGTTCTCATCTCAATCTGGTTCAGAAGTGGCATTAGTACCACAATAATGGATTTATCGAGAAAACGTCTCACTGTCTATTATTATATTAATATAAATTATGGGGGCAAAATACATTCCCATAGCAGTAATATTTTCAGTGCAAACAGTCACAATTAGGAAACTAGCAACATGCGTTTCTGAATGCTTAACCAGTATACATGTATATCTAGGCTGTCACAGAGAGCCATTACGAAAACACGCCTATACATTGTACTCTTTACAGGCTAAAAAACTAACATTTTAAGATGAAAAATTGTGATATTTTTCCTATTTCTGCTCAAAATATCGAGGCGGTTCTAACGCGTACCCACAATCTGTATTTTATAGCAGAAATAAGAAAAATAAGGAATACCCCCGGAAACCCCAGTTTTACTATATAAAAGTGGGGTTCAATGCGGTCCTACCAGAAAACTCCTAGACCTTTAGAGATGCAAACCTGATCGTTTCTCTTTAATTTTGAAACCTTTGGAGCTGACAGATCTATGGTCTAGGGAGTGCACGACACTTCGGAATTTTGATCTCGCCCCTTAGGGTGGGGCAAGGGGGAGGGGGTCTCGGGGGTTCAAAATTTAAGTTTTCAGAACGTGGTCGTATAACATATCATATCGAACGGCATGCTGAGTAAAGTATATCGCCATCAAAACTTGACCGCTCGGGTCAATGTGGCGGTCACCAGAGGTAAAAAACAAAAAAAACAAAACAAAAAAAAAAAAAAAAACATACCCCTCCATGACGATTACCGGATACCTCCTTCTAGTCCCTTGAAACCTTATTAACTGATTGATCTTTGGTATGGGGAGTGCATGACACTTTCGGAAATTTGATCCCACCCTGGAGGCGGGGGCGGGGCCAAGAGGGTTGGGGGCTGGAGGCCAAAAATCAAAGTTTTCAGAATATTGTCGTGCAACATATCAATGGTGTACCATTTACTGCACGATTCCTGTTATCTCTTAAACACAAAATGTATCTTTTTATCTTGTATGCTACATGTACATATGAAAGTAAACAATGAAGCACACCAATGGAATCCTACCTGTCAAGCCCTACCTATAAAGTCTCTCCAGACTCATAATCCCCTCATAATCACTTAGATAAGACTGACGTTTGATGTAAGCCAATGCTATCAGTGGTGTTTGTTATGCTTCATTAGCTAGACACCAACCCAAAGCCCTCTAAAGTACGTGCTATTCATCAAGTACAAGATATGCATGTGGGTTGTGGGTACATGTTTCTGAAAGAAAACCTGCAACCTATGTTTGGAGTATAGACATATAAAATGTTGCATATTTTGGAAAGAAAAAAAAATCCTTCTGCAGATATACTCAGAGTATGTATGAATTTTTGTTTGTTTGTTTTGGAGTTTAACGGCCCAGTCAACACTATTTTAGGTCATTTTGAGCCGGTCAATTTACTTATCCACACTTTTCCTGGGCAGGCTTATACGTTAGCGGGAAACCAATACAGTGCATATTCTTTCGCCAGAAACTGACAACTGCCCTTCTTGAATCGGCAGAAGGGAAAGAATGACCGTAGAAAAGATTTCATGATCAATTTCCACAAAAGAAAGTTGCCGACCCCGGCAGGTATCGACCCGCGTCCTCCTGATCACCAGTCAAACGCCAGTCGACTGAGCTACCGAGGTCGGCACATGTATGAAAAAATGCACTGTGTCTGACGATTGTGTTATCGTATGGCTACGTTTTTCATGGCAAAACAGTTTTCACCCGTCATCGCCTGCAATACTATATGTATCGGACCCTGACCCATAAGCCGATTTCACTGCATCTTATCCCATGATCGATCTGTTTTCTAAACCAATAGTTTATTTTACCCCTCAGCTAATATATTGCGGGACTTGTACAGATATTATGCGTGTTCGTCAAGATACGCAGGTTAGCTGAAGGCCCTTGACACGTCCGATACTGATACTGGCGTTAAGCTGAGCTACGAGACCGGAAAAGGATAGAGGGAGAATGTTTTTACGTCCTCTGTGTCTTCACTTTCATTCAATTTTCTCATTTTCCCCTGTTCCTCCCTTTCAACTCTTACAATCTCATCTACCTATTTTCTCTTTTTCTCTAGGAGACCCAGAAGGGTTCATATGTCGTTGAATTCATACACGATTAATCAACCAACGGTGTGTACGTGTGTGCAGACTCAAAGCAATGTCACTGTACAATTGGGCTTCCAAACGCACGCCCACCCCAACTTAACCTGTACCACTCTTAAGGCTAATTCCGCAGACGACAAATTGTTGATGATTTTTCCTATTTTTTCCCGGAAAACAGGACTTGACATCTCATGCAAGGAGACAATTTGCATGAGATGTCATATCCTGTTTTCTGGGAAAAATAAGGAAAACATTTCAAAATGTCGTCTGCTGCGAAAAAAAAATACCCAGCATGCAGAGCATTAATACCCAATGTTCGAGATACGCCTGCAGGTTTAGTGTACCAAATGGATCACAAGCATTCATAAGCCAGTAGAATTTATCTGTCCACCAATACCTTTAATCGTAATGCTGAGTTTTCCCAGATGAAATGGGAACCAGTAATTTCTGTCAGAACAACAACAAAATATGGCCTCTGACATGTCTGGCGACGCAGCTCTCAAATCAAACAATTTAAACCCAGATCAGACCGATTTGAAGTGACAGTCTTATCGTGGTCGACACTTTATCTAAAATCTCATATTGTTGTGTGTTTGTTTGATTTGAAGTTTAACGTCCCCGTCAACACTGTAAAGGTCATTTTGGAGACGTTGCTTCCAATTCTGTGGGACTTTTACTCGACATTGAGATGAAATGACTTCTCAAGCCCTGCCACCCAATGAAACCAATAGGGTTTATAAGCACAGACGGTCCGGCTCGCACCGCTTTGCCTGGGCAGGCTTAGAGTCCCTAAGCGGTTTACTAGTCCTCGTGTGCGCATCGGTTTCAGCTCTGCGTGGAAGCATTATGCAGCTCATCTATTTCTTCAAGCCCCGATGGGCGGGGCAGTCATATTGTTGTATACACTGTTTAACTAAAACTTTATAGTGTTGTTATTTAAATGGTTGTTTTCTTCAATGGATGTTTTTCGTACACCAATTATTTCATATGACGGCCCCAAGCACTATTGCTCTCAGCCTACGGCATCGGGCAATAGTGCATGCGGGTCATCCTTGGCGCCCGGGGAAATAGTTGCGACTATCCCCTAAACAGCAATGAAATAATTCTATTTAACTTGCACGATCTTACGTCTAATCTGATCTTGCTGTATAGTATTGCATACCTTAATGCTATGTCATGTCCTTTTTCTCCAATTACCATGGGGTTTTACGAGTTTTGAGTACATTAAAATTCCTATATTAAGACCACCTTTTGGACTGTTCAAAAGTGGTCTTTAAGACCACTTTTGAACAGTCCCTAAGGTGGTCTCAGACCAGAGGACACTGTATGCAGAAATGTCTAGGAAAGAATAACTGAATATACTGAATAAGGCTATTTTGGATAGCCTATTGGCCATTTTGTGGGGAAGTAACTGTCCTTTTGGCTTTCCACTATAGATGTTTCCATTATGGTCTTTTGTTTCATGTTTGTGTTTCTTTCCCTTTGGTGTCTCTGATGGTCGCTGTGGGTTGATTGTATCGATTCCCGATCATTACCTCCACTTCTATTGTTCAAAACAGATTTAGTCTTAATTTTATGTGATGGCTCACTGGTTAGTGCACTTGCCTCTGATGCTAGAGGTCCCGGGTTCGAAAGGTGGTCGCAGACAGAGGACACTGTATGCAGAAATGTCTAGGAAAGAATAACTGAAATCTACTTAGCATATTTAGTCTTAAAAGCGAATGGTGCACTTGCCTCGGATGCTAGAGGTCCCGGGTTCGATCCCCGGCAGCGGTGATAAAATTTCGGTGTCCGAACACGCTCCATTGGCATCATTTGCAGGGATGGATGTCATAAAGTGAACCGTCCTTCGGATCGGGACGTTAACTGGAGGATCCCCTGTACAGGGAGAACCATCCCCTGTGCAGGTCAAAGAACCTTACCGTAATTACATGAGAAGTGTGTAGGCTTTCATCCTGCAAAACGAGAGTGTATGTAATATACAAAGTCTGTGTCCCCTTCTTGGGTTAAGGCGAAACCGGAAGAAAGAAAGAAAGAAAGAAAGAAGAAAGAAAGAAAGAAAGAATTTATCTGTACTTGTAGTTTGTTGCTATTAATGCCTTACAATTACAGTACGCAGATTGGCCTTAGTTTCAGTCTTATCAATGGGCCTGGCTGGTGCGAAAATGTTTCTTATCCTATAGGCAATCAGCAAAGGCTGCGACGAATCTGCACATATAGTAAATACATGGTTAGTGTCTTTAATAATAAAATATAATCGGTGAGCCAAGTGTCTGTAATAATAAAATATAATCGGTGAGCCTTAGACAATTTTATAGGGGCGAGCTTTAGCGAGCCCCTATAAAATTCTCGCGGCGAACCGATTATATTTTATTATTAAAGACACTAATCATGTATTTAGTTTACACCGCAATTCAAAACAACCAAGGGGTTTTGCAATAATTTAGCAAATTTAAGCAAAAAAGACAGCAGACAGTGAGGCATTTTAAACGACATTCGGTGCCATGGCGCGCACACGTAGTATAACGTGACGTCAACTAGTGCACAGTTTCTGACGTCATCGCGCCACAAAGACGCAGGAAACAACATGGAAGCTCGAATAAAAGTTTCTCAGCGCTTTACATTCTGTATGAAAATCTGCAAATAAATAGTTTATTTTAGCTTTAGAAATTATTTTCGAGGTTGAGACGCAACTGCAGTAGCAGTGCGCAGTTATTCCAACGGGCTTTTCAAACCAGGAAAGGCCGAGAAGTTAAGAATTTAGCTGAAATTTCTGAAAATCTGTTCAAATAAATGTTGAAAAGATTTTAACTTGCAGTTTCGTTGTTTTCTCATGTATGAAAGGTTGCATGTTATTGTTTACAGTTGTAAATTAGTGACTTGAAAAGTAGGTCCGGTCTATAAACGGTCACTAGACGTATTATAGGTCAGTAGAAGGTATTATAGGTCACTAGCGATTATAGCGTGCAGTTATTCGACCCCCTTTATAAGGTTACTAGAATGCCTGATTGCGGTATAAAAGTGCATTCTTGCTAAAACCATTGCGATTCACAGACACTACAGTCATATGGAGGAGATCTTGAGGTATCTCCATGCAAGAATATAAGAATCTTATATGGGTGTGAGGGTCGGATTGAAAAATCCGTCCCGAGGGACACTGTCCGGCATCACGAGGCTTGCCGAGTGATGCCGGACAGTGATCCCGAGGGACGGATTTTTCTATCCACTCCTCACACCCATATTGGATTCTTTTTCTTGCATACCTTCCATTTCTTAGCGCGGATTTGAATGCTGTAGTCACTTCGGTTACAAACGTCTGCCATATTGTGTTGACACTGCAGGAATGTTTAGTGACGTTGCTGTGACGTCAACCTTAACGACGGCGCATACGAGGTCGTAATCAACCAGTGTATTTATCAAACACGCGATTATATTCGATTTGGGGTCGGAACACCAGGGTCAGAATATAAATTTCTATCCCAGGGTAAAATCTCGGATTTCCTTGTCTGGTGTGCAAGAATTTAAAATCACGGAAACACACCTATATAATTAACCACACATATATTAGTAAATCTGGGGTTTACAGCGGCATCCAATTCTTATTTTATTTATGCTCAAAACATAGATTGTGGGTACTCGTTAGAACCGCCTCGGGGAGGCGGTTCTATAGAGTTCCCACAATCTATGTTTTGAGCAAACATATGAAAAATATCAGAATTTTTTTATCTGATTTGTTTTTTTTTGGTGGTAAAAGTTCAAATATGTTTGAATAGGCGTGTTTTCGTTACGTGCGTCTAGCCCTGTTAGTGGGCTGAGCATGCAAAAAGAACTCACAAAAACAAGACAACAACAACAAAAACAACAAAACTATTTATCTGACAATGATAAGGTTTGTTTTCTCACGTGTCATCTCAGTTGCGTTGGACTTGTAAATAAAATATCAGTTTATGCATGTCTGGGCACAACAAAGCATTAAAACATTGCGCGTCATATCATAGCAAACTCAGATAATTGCGTGTCAAGTCGGAGTCAGCTTTTTGGCAGAGGCAAAATATGGGTAGTCGCATCAAGGACGGGGAGGAGACTGCATGGTCTCATGCGCACACTCAACGGATTTCATGTCAGGATAACTGAAGCATTAAATACTTAAAGACAAAGACTAAGCCACAAGATTTCTTTCCCCATACGCTCCTAATTTTACATTCCCAATTTCACAGATTTTACCAATGTACGTTTGAGGATTAAATCGCAAATTGCATTTTGGTTGTTCTGTAATGGGATAGGCCATGAAAGTCTCTGAAATTGTGTTCGAATCGACATTGCTACGACAACTGTGAAAATTCAAATCCGTTGAGAAATAGCTCTTACTGTACTGGGAAATAACTGAAATAAAGTTTTAAGAAAACCATTACGAAAAGACGCCTATGCAAATACATTGTAAATTTTACAAGTACCGACCGAAAACAACAACAACAACAACAACAACAACAACAAAAACAACACACACACGAAAATTTCTAGATGAAAAATTGCGATATTTTTCTTATTTCTGCTCAACTTGAATATAGATTGTGGGTACCACAATTTTCCATCTGAAATCTTTTTTTTTGGCGGTTAAAAACATCACGAAAACACGCCTATATAATTTTGACCCCTTTAAACCCCACTTTTATATAGCAAAACTGGGGTTTGCAGGGGTAAACCTTATTTTTCTTATTTCTGCTCTAAAATATAGATTGTGGGTACTCGTTAGAACCGCCTCGTCGAGGCGGTTCTAACTAGTACCCACAATCTATATTTTGAGCAGAAATAAGAAAAGATTCACAATTTTTTTATCTGAAAATTTTCATTTTTTTCGGCGATAAATGTGTCAATGTATTTGTATAGGCATGTTTTCGTAATGTTTGTAATGTATTCGAATAGGCGTCTTTTCGTAATGCGGAAATCAGCAGACAGTGAAAACCCTGACCGAAAATAGTTTATGAATGTATCATTTGCGAACAACAGAGGTGCGTACAAGCCTCACATTACGAAAACACGCCTATATAAATACATTGTCAATTTTTCCGCCGAAAAAATAAGCAAAAAATTAAGCTGAAAAATTGTGATATTTTTCCTATTTCTGCTCAAAATATAGATTGTTGATATTCGTTAGAACCGCCTCATCGAGGCCGTTCTAACGAGTACACACAAACTATATTTTAGAACAGAAATAAGAAAAATAAGGTTTACCTCTGTAAACCCCAGATTTACTACATGTATATAAAAGTGGGGTTCGACGGGGTTAGAATTATATAGTCGTGTTTCCGTGATGCTAACGTACATTTTGGAACATTGGGAAGCAGATAGGACCCAGATCAGACGCCACAGAAAGCGGCGTTTGATCTGGGTCTTCAGTGTTTTGTAAACGTGAACCACAAACAATCAAAGCACAGAGAGTACTGGTGGGTCCATTGTCTCTGAATGTAGGTCAAAGAAATACCTCTGGACTGTGATTTAAATTCATTTAACCCTAGCATTCGTTTTTAAGTTTAGTTTAAATTTTAAACATATTTTATTGCATCAGAAAAAGCAATGGGGTTGGGCCACAAGTTCTCGCAACATTAGTTACGGCCCTTCCCCTACAACAATCATATATAATGATACAAAGTGAAAACAACAGCAAACAATGTATATTTAAAAAAAAAAGAGTATGCATGGTATGAGAAGGATTCTTAATAAGAAAGACAGACACTTCGTGTTGGGTGGTAAAGTACTAATACGGTCTGTTATACATCTGTTACACTATCGAAAATAGGTTTATTTTGGTATTTGTAGGACTTAGGCCTAAAATCGATTTGACGTTTTAATAAAGTTATGGACAGCGTCGAACAAAATAGTATTATTATCGACACTAAGATTTTGATTTCCAAAGAGAAGCAATTGAACATTTAGAGGGTGGAAATTTCTTGTTGAGTTGAACAGAATTAGTCGTTGGTGTGTGTATTTGGTACAGTTGAGAAAGTAATGTTCAGCATCTTCGATACCATTTCCACAGCCACAGTTTGGATCCGGGTGTAAATGATTATTGAATAAATCGTTATTTAAATTACTACAGTTGTTGCGCAGTCGTGCATGCAATACCGATAATAATCGATTCCCACGAAGGTAGTAGAGTGGTACTTTTGGGACAGTGGTATTCGATCTGGAAGAATGAAATTTGAAGGCGCAAAGAGAAGTTATGTCCCTTAAAGAAGGATCTGTGGAATTCCACAAAGAAATAGATGAGGGAATACATGACTTCTTTGAAATTTCGGTTCGGGTGTACGGTGTTGGTTTCTAAGAGGGTAATTAGACACTTCTCTTACCCTAGGGGGAATTAGATCAGTTATATAGGAAGGCACTAAACCTGAGTTCACCTTATACATGAAATTAAGTTTCTGTTGCTGCCTTCTTTCAGACAGTGAAACCCAGCCACATTCTGAATATAAATTATCGAGTGAGACGGATCTAGTAAGACCTGTAACTAAACGAGCTGCTTCGTTTTGAATTTTTTCAAGAGCATATGAGTTCTGAGCTGAGCAACCATCCCATACAATCGAGGCATATTCCATTACAGGAAGAAGAAAGGAAACATATATTTGATTAAGTGCATTTCTACTCAAAGAATATTTAAGCTTGCGCATAATACCTAATACTCTTGCCGCTGAGTTTTTGATGTTTTCGACATGTTTTGTCCATTTTCCATCGCTGCTAAAGGTTATGCCTAGGTGTTTATGGTTTTCTGCAAACTTTATAATTGTATGATCAAACTTAAGCAATGGCATGAAGTCAAACGGTCTTAACTTGAATAACACTGCTTCAGTTTTGTTTGGATTAAATGTAACAAGCCATTGTTTTGCCCATTCAGATAAGATACTTAAATCATGGTTAAGGAGGCCGTGGATGTCCTGCAGAGATGTTGCAGAACAATATAAGGAGCTGTCATCGGCAAAAAGCCTAGTTAGACTAAGCAGCGATTCGGAAATGTCATTCACATAAATTAGAAACAACAATGGTCCCAGAACCGAACCTTGAGGCACTCCAGCCCTTAAAACTTTAGAATTAGAAATACCTTGCTTTATAACTACTTTTTGATTTCGGTCTGCAAGGTAATTACTTATCCATAAAAGAAAGTTGTCTTCAATACCATACTGTTTTAGTTTAAAAATGAGTCCTTTGTGCCAAACTCTGTCAAAAGCCTTGGAGATGTCACAAAATACCATACAAGAGAACTGGTGGTTATCAAAACTCTGACAAATATTTTGATATATATCAATCAACTGAAATACGGTGGAATGCTGGGGAAGGAAACCGGACTGATATTTATACAACAGACTATTTTCGTAAAAGTAGTTATACAGGTTCTTAAAGGCAATGCGTTCTTGGATTTTGCTCACATTGCTCAATAAGGCTATAGGGCGGTAGTTACTTGGGGATGTTTTATCTCCTTTCTTGGGTATTGGAATGACGTTTGAATGTTTCCACGGCTCTGGATACTCACCCTCGCTGAAAGAGCGGTTTATTATAATCGCTAAGGCTTTTGATATAGTTTTGGAAACTCCTTTGAGCATTTTATTACTGATGCCATCACTACCGTTAGCTTTGTTTGGATTAAGGTTTTCGATCAGTATCTCAATTTCGGATTCTGTACATGTTACATTTCTTAATCTATTCATTGTTTTATAATTAAAAGTCGGAAGTTCCGTGTTTGTGTCGTCAACACATGAAATTGACACAAAGTAATCGTTTAGACATTCGGCTTTTTCAATGTCTGTACAATGAAAATTTCGTTCACCTGAGGACGTGGTTGAAATTAGTGGAGGAATGTCAGAACACGTGCTATTATTTTTCACAAAATGACGTACAATTTTCCAAAATCTACGTTTATCATTGTTTTGAAAATCCGAAATATTTAATTCTAAATTATTGAAGAAGATCTCTTTTGCATGTTTTTTCTGGTTGTTTACTCGATTACGCAAGATTTTGAATTTCACCCAGTCAGAATTATTACCTGTTCTAATAGCTTTTTGTTTTTGCCTGTCTCTTTTCCTAGAAGTTTTTCTTATTTCGCTGTCATACCAAGGTTTGTCGTCTGGCCTAACTGTAACTGATTTGGAAGGAATACATGATTTTACCATTTCAAGAAAAATGCTGTTAAAAAGCTCAGAGGCCTCACTTACTGATCCACGAGTCAGACATGACCAGTCATAATTTCTAATTTTATTGTTTAGTAAATTGAATTCAGCATTTTTATATAACCAAACTGTTCGTTTATATGGCTTTTTAAGTTCGTAATAAAAGGGTATTGTTATGAAGGTGGCAGCGTGGTCACTTATATAGTCGGGTACCCTAATGATTCCTGTATCCAGATATGAGAGTTCCTCTGGTATGATAACGGGATCAAGCAGTGCCTGTTGTCGTGTTGGTTCATTTATAACGTTTATTAAGGAATTGATGATCATGACATCTTTTAAATTTGATATGTTTGCGTTTAGTAAGTCTTCATTCAGGTCTCCTACAATTATTATGTTGTTTGATAGTTCCATTGCCTTTTCGATATTGAGATTAAATCCGTCAAAAAATAAAACATCAGATGTACGAGGACTATAAAAAGTGCCTATTAAAAAACGTTCGTGTTTGACTACAAGTTCGACCCAGATAGATTCTTCACAATAAATTTCTAGTTCTGGTTTCTGACAGTGAACAAGTTCTTTTGACACATAGACCATTACCCCGCCTCCATGACTGGTACGGTCTTTCCTATAAGGCGAGTCAAAGGTATCAAGTAATAAGTTTTCGGTCGATACTCCTAAATCTAAATGTGTCTCAGTGAAACACATAATATCAAAATCAGAGAAAAAATCTTCGAGAAAATCAATCTTGTTTCTTATACTTCTTATGTTACAATGAAGGACCGACAGAGAGGAGTATTCGGCCGTGGAGGGTCCAGGGTTGGACTCGATATCACCGGCTCGAAGTAGTAAGAGTGCAATGACGATTTGGAAATGACTGGAGTATATGTATACATGTAGACAGCGTAGAAACGTTATGCATGTAGAAAAAAGGTAAATAATTAATTTCATGAGAATAACAGATGGAAAACAGAAGTTAGCATTAAAAGAGCATTTATAGCTAAGTATATAAGAGCCACTATGGAAGAGCCCAATGCAGACACGCCATTGTTCCAGTCCGTTACCCATCTGGTAACTTCATAAACGAACTAAACCACGTTGCCCGCAACAGAGCCATTCCATTCTGACACCTTACGGTATAATCACCCAACAAGAAGTGTACAAAGATGCAAGAGAGATAGAAAAAGATGATATTTGTACAAAATGTTAAAAGAAGAATGAGTAAAATCCTATCCATATTATTAGGATTCTGAGTATGGCAAAAAATGGGCAATAATAATCAGTTCAAGTTTCATGGACGTTATTTACCTTGGCGGTGGGGATCCAGACCAAAATAAAACACGCATCCCAACCACATCACGAAAATATTCCTATACAAACCCTCCGCAAGATATACCGCCGAAAAAGGAAAAATTTAAGATTATGTTTTTGATAATCACCCTATCTCCACCCAGAGCATGCATCGGGGGTACCCGTTAGAACCGCCTCATCGAGGTGGCCCCAACGAGCACCGACAATCCGCACTTCAGAACAGAGACAATGAAAGTAATGCATGCCTCCAGTAAATCGCAGTTCAGCTATGTAAAAGTGGGACCTCAAGGAGGGTAACTATTATACAGGCACGTTTTCGCGATGAGATAAAAAAAAACAAACAAAAAAAAAAAAAAAAACACGACAACAACAACAAAAAACATCGATCTTTCGTTGGTCCACCTAGCAAGCAATCGACCTGGATTCAAACTATAAATAAGGTGTGTCTAGGTGTTATTCATTACATGGGATTAACGTGTTTATTATTATTATTATTATTATTATTATTATTATTATTATTATTATTATCGTTATTATTATATCTTCGAGTAAAGAGAGAGAGAGAGAGAGAGAGAGAGAGAGAGAGAGAGAGAGATGATCTCTGTTCCATCCTTCTATCCATCTGTAGTACACTAATTTCCATTCATATAATTTTTTTTTTTTTTTTTTTTTTTTTTTTGGTTTTGGTTTTACGGCCCTTTCAAGATTATTTCACTCATATCGAGCCGATCGTTAATCATAGGTGGGCGAAAACCGGAGTACCCGGAGAAAAACCACCTGACCTTCCGTTGCAGAACTTGGCGTCTCACACGTGACCCCTTTCATATAATCATAAAGCGTAAGAGCGCGTGAAAATAAAGCGGTAAACATTATAGCGGACTATACCAAAAGCATGCTCTGCACGAGCAGTTTATGTGTGATCGACTCGCAATAAAATATGAATGGAATTTGTCCCCACAGAGAGGTAAGTAGAATAAAAATTGATATTTTCATTGTCTCCTCTCACCCGCTTCCCATCTCACTAACTCTCTTCTGACCTGTGTGACAGATGTGTGGACAGATAATTGAAGGAAACTGTGTTTAGCTACAGATGTATGCTGGTGTGACCTGGCCTTATAACTCAAATAAGGCCATTTTGAGTAAGTAGTGTAGACCTTGATAAGACGCGGCGCACTGTGGCATCTGGGGCCAGTTTCATCAATAAACATCGTGCGATTAATCTTAAATTGTTCTTACGCACTTTTTAAAGAACTGCGTACGTCAGTTTCATCAAAACATCGCAAAGCGTTCGTAAGAGCTAAATTTGCGTTTCACTAAAATATGTCGCAATTTTGAATATGCTCTTAAACGGGGCCTCTAATTGTCACATGCGTGATCACGTGCCGTCTTGAAATAGCCGTGTAAAGTAGATAACACGTTTTAAAATTATTATTTTGAATCAACGTTGATTCTACGTTGTTTCAAACTTGTGTTTCCATTTCATTATCGTAAGATACAGATATTAATTATCTGGACCAATTTCCCACTGTACTACTGGCGAGTTGGTCTGTTTTGTTGACGCCGTGACGTCAGACTATCGTTGATAGTAAACCTTTTACAACAAGCGTGTCTGTCTGTAAATGCGGTGTGTGTGTGTGCGTGGGGGGGGGGGGTTGTTGGGTTTTCAGCATGAGTGCACGTGTACTGTTGAGTTTATAATATTAGATAACATGTGAGACTTCGCTGAGCATTGTATTACCTTTTCACGCTCAATTTAACAAATTCAGTTATACAAGGGCACGGATACGTCACTGAAACAAGCCTATATAATATTAACCCCCTTGAACCCCACTTTTATATAGTAAAAATGGGGTTTACAGGGGTAAATTTAACTTTTTCTATTTCTGCTCTAAATATAGATTATGGGTACTCGTTAGAACCGCCTCAATCGCCTCGATGAGGTGGTTCTAACGAGTACCCACATTCTATATTTTGAGGAGAAATAAGAAAATTATCGCAATTTGTCGTCTTAAAATTTTCGTTTTCTCGGCGGTAAAGTTTACAATGCATTTGTATAGGCGTGTTTTCGTAATGCAAGATTCAATTTATCGTATGAACTTAAAACACAGGTTATGCACGGTTTTAACACAAAACGTCAATGCATGACGATTAATAAGGAACCGCAGATAACGTTGCATGACGTAGCCTCTGTAAGTGTTCGTATTTAACGTATATCAGTTTTCAGCTCCGGTTTGTTGTTGGCAATGGTCTGTAGCAAATATTTTTTCATTGATTGTTCGTCTGTCAGGCCGTCCAGCCTTACCATGAAAAATAAATTCAGTTCATTTGCAACATAGAGCCTACAGAATGACTGATTTTAAATTACAAAGAACCTGCTCTATAGCTAGATGTATACACCATTATACAATCGTCTGCACATAGGCGAAATGACAGTATGCAAGACAATGATCCTCTTCCCCGCCGTCGACATTAAAGGGTTTCGTACATACGAGTGTACGCACATGTACGTACGTCCTTCCGTATGGGTGAACGTACGCGTTTCTGTACCCTCGGGTTTAAGGCATTGTACCGGGAAGAACCTAAACTTTTCCAGACCATATGATGGAATTGTGATGATACATAGGTCAAAAGGTTTATTCAGCAATACACTGACCCTTACCTATGACCTCTAGGTCAAGTCATGGACTTAGAAAACTTTAGATGCTGAAATTATTTAAGAGCTCATAATTTTAAATCATATATAATGGATATGGTTCCTATTTGGTACGGTGATAGATACACATTCGAAGTTAATTCAGCATACCCGCACCACTGCCCTTGACCTCAAGGTCAAGGTCACGGACTCATAATTTTCAACATAATCGCGGCCAATGCCCATGACCTCAAGGTAAAGGTTACAGACCCAGATTTATTTAAATGTCAACATTTTTTTTTAATAAGAGCTCACATTTCCCAACCAATTTAATGCATTTACTTCATATTTGGTATGAAGAAATATACATGTCGTTTCTCCGGCTACTCCGTTTTGTTTTCGTCCACATCTGATTAATGATCTGCTCGAAATAAAAGAAATAATCTTGAAATCGCCGTAAACCAAAACTCAAGGTCAATGTCACAGACTTAGTAATTTATTTTTTTATGGATTTGATGCATATCTGGATGATGATACAAACTTTTTCCAAGATTTAAACGACATTAACCCACACCTACGCCTGTTCTCAAGGACAGTTTTCCAGCCGAGCAATGCGATCTTTTTTTTTTTTTTTTTTTTTTGGTAACATGCTTTTTTGGTGAGGGTGGTCCCTGGGCGGGGGAATCTGTGTCGTATTCACAATTGTAGTTTTATGTGTCGATTTGCGGAACACTGAGACTTCATTTTAATCAAAAGTCTAATCGCAGATTGTGAGTAATCGTTAGAACTACCTGAACGCGTTGGTTCTTTTGTTTGCAACCCGCCAACCGTTGGTACAATGTACATGTACTTAGGTCATTTTGGAGACGCTGCTTTTGATTTTGAAGGACTTTTACCCGACCTTGAGGTGAAGTGACATTATAAACCCTACCGACCAAAGCCGCTATGGTTTAAGGAGCGGTCCCACTCGTACCACTTTTCATGGGTAGGCTTTAACAAACTAAGCGGTTAACCAGTAATAAAGTCTGGACGGTTTTAGCTCTGTGCGGAAGCTCTATGTCTCCAAGCCTCGATGGTCGAAAGCCAGCGTCGGATGAAATATAGATTGTGAGTACTCGTAAGCACAACCTCAAAGAGGCGCTTCTAATGAGTATCCCCAGTCTCTATTTAGAAAACAAGAAAAATGCCAAATGGCATTATGGACGGGTTTGACAGGGTTAATCAAAAGGTAAACCGGGACGCTGACGCCCGGCCGGCCGGCCGCCCGCCCGGACATAGCTATTCTAAAGGACGGAATTTTTCCTTGAAAAACCCGTCCAAAAATAAGGAAACCCCCAACCCGAACCCAAACTAAAGATTATATAAGGGGTCTTCATTGCATGGGCTAGTATAAGTAATGGGTGTGGTCTGCGAAGGTAAGCGAAATGGCATTTACGCACCATTCTTTTAACAACGAGCGTAGGTTTCTATAACCTATGCTGCGCGTTATCTACTTCCGTGACATGTCCAATGTTTAAGACGAAAATTTCAATGTGCGACGTCTAAATATTCATCTCAGAAATACGACAAAATGTGCGAACATCGCAGATCTTGAGCATTTGATGAAACAGGATTTTTGTCGTAAGAACTTCGTACGATCTTTTTAAGACGAAAATACGTCGCAAATGCTTTGATGAAACTGGCCCCAGGTCAGGTCCACGCCGTCTGCCAAGCCCAACCTATGATTATAAGATAACCCTCTTACGCAACACTTGGACCTCACTATGGCTACTTTGTATAAGAAGTCGGTGATAGTCACGTGCATTTTAGCACAGAAAAGCTTTTCTGCTTAGTAACTTTGGTTTGATTTAGAAACAATCGACCCCACAATAGCCGTGCTATTTGTTGTGATGCGTACATGTAATAGAGTTATCTGAATGATTTTTGTTTGTTGGACTTGAGGTTTAACGTACCCGTCAACATTGTATTGGTCATTTTGGAGACGTTGTTTCCAATTTTGTGGGACTTTTACCAGACATTCAGATGAAATGATATCTCAAGCCCTGTCGCCCAATGAAACAAATAGGGTTTATAAGCATGGACGAGCCGACTCGCACTGCTTTGCCTTGACAGGCTTAGATTCTTTAAGTGGTTTAAACATTACATTTCGCAATTGATTCGATTTGCCGGAGTGTGTAGTCATGTAACTAACTTCAACACTTGTAATAAATTGTAAACGGCTAACCTTCTTAATCAGGGTTATCGGGACCATAAACTACGCAAAGCCTTTTCAAAATTTTACAGACGCCATTCTGATTTAATTTCAATACTGGACTTAAATCTCTTCTGCAACAAGGTCTATCGGAACCCGAATTTTATGGTGACTTAGTATATAAATTCAGAAAAATATATAACCGCAATGACTTCAGCACCCAATTTCGTAAAACCATTCTTCGATATAAAAAGATAGGGTACAACACAAATGTTATACGACAGACTGCATGCATGGTAGTTTATCCAATCACGGTTGACAACTTTGCTTCCCTCTTTAATGGCAGGTCGGTGGGTCATCAGGCCTCAGATTCTATGACGGTTCCAGTGCAAAGGCTTATGTTGGTTGGTAGCTGATGCTCTGTCTCTGGTCGGGCCCATCGGAGTCTAACTGTTGGTTTTCTTTTGCTTCAGCATTTCTGTTGTTTCTTGCTGTCGAGTCTTCACCGTTGACCGTTGTTTTATCTCTGTGGTTGTTTGATGTTCGTGTACACGGAGATGTTGCATGAGTTAGGAGGCCTTCATGCGGACTGAACAAATTATTTGTCTTAATCGGGACGGAAGTAAGGGCGAAGATTGTGGTCACGTAAAATCGATTTAAGCCCCCCCCCCCCACCCCCCCAAGTGGAATTCGTTTCCGCAGACCGTTTCAAGGCGGTTCTTCTGTCGCGGTTTATTTTTGTTATGGTTTGTTTTGGGGTGTTTGTGTCGCTTATATTATTTTGTTTTGGGTAGCCTATTGGCCATTTTGAGGGAAAGTAACTGTCCTTTTGGCTTTCCGCTATTGATGTTTCCATTAGGGTCTGTTGTTTCGTGTTTGTATGTCTTTCCCTTTGGTGTCTCTGATGGGAGCTGTGGATTAATTGTATCGATTCCTGATCATTGCCTCCACTTCTATTTTACCAGTACTTGTATGCGGTCGGTTTCAGCTCTGCGTGGAAGCATCTGGCAGCCCATCTATTTCTTCAAGCCCCGATAGGCGGGGCAGAGAGTTATCTGTAAAATCTGGTCTGGAATAATGTGTTTGCTTTAGCAAACAGTGTAGACCACACCACACGCCGCAGAACGCTGCGTCTGTTCAGTGTCTACACTGTTTGCATTAGGTATAAGAACTTAAAGACTTACCGAAACAGTCTAAGTCCCCGTCCAATGTCATTAGAGTCATTTGACCAATCATTGCTTTGATTTATTTACCCTCAAACCCTCTTACCCTTGTGTTTCTGGAGTACACTATTCCATAACTGAAGTTGGGCACGTCCATTCTACTGAATATGGCGTCTAGCTGAATGGTAAGCATTGAAAAGCTCTTTTTGATCTGTACAGGAAAATTAGAAATTTAGATTTGCCAATTGATTAACAGATTAAACTTTTCGACAACACTATTGTGCCTATCTGAACTTATGGTTCAGAGATTTGGGGATTTGGAGATCTTTCTATCATAGAAAAAGTACATACGGATTTTATGAAGCATTTTTTAAATGTGAAACAAAGGACTCCACACGCTATGTTATATGGGGAACTAGGTCGATTTTCATCATCAATAACAATTAAGAAAAAGTTTCTGGTCAATAATGATACTTGGTAAATCTACAAAATTTTCCTTTATTCTTTATAGACTTTATTCTGTAAACTATACAGACTATAAAAATAGACTTTATTCTGTTTTGTACAATGACTCAAATTTCAATACGTTTAACTCTCCCTGCCCTACATCATAGTGTAGATTATATTTTCTTGTCCATTTGTTCCATTGTGGAATTTTGAAGATATCTGAGGGTCACTGATGAGGCCTAATTGGCCGAAACTAACTAGTCTGGCCCAGAAAACATGTACACTCGATATTGTTCACTACTGTGGTGTATTCCTTGCTTCCAAAGGATTACCCTTTTATAGAACATATTTAATAATGTTAAAACAATTTTGGATGGGATAGGAATGAGTTATATTTGGATCAATCAAAACCCGTTGGATAGTAAATGGCTTGCAAATACCCTTTCACAAAGGAATTAAGATCAGTTTAATAAATCATGGATAGCGTCAATAAACGATTCTTCGAAATGCTTGAATTACAGAATATTCAAAACAGAACACAAATTTGAAAAATACTTGATAAACCTCACATACAAACTGTAAACTATCGTCTTTGCAATAATAAGCAACCCATTGAGACCGGTCGATGGACAGACATTGATAGGAATCTCAGAAAATGTACTCTCTGCAATTTAAACTCTATTGGCGATGAGTTTCATCATATATTTGAATGCTGTGCTTTTGATTTCGACAGAAAAATATTCTGACCCAATATTAACCAAAGAAATTCTGACTGTATTATGTTCTCAAACATATTTCTCAGTCAAATTTGGGAAAATTAAGAGCCCTGTGTAGATTTATTCATGATATTGTCCTCGATACCTTTAAGGCACATTCTCGATAAGTACATGTATACTCAGTTAGTGTCGATCTTTTATTTATTCTATAACTCTGACTGTTAATAGTATCTCTAAAAACAAATAAATAAAGGATAAACTGATACAATCAAAGTTATATTAGTTTGTAGTTAAACGTGTTGAAGTAATGCGCGCATGCGTGCGCGCATGTGTGTGTGGTTCCTTAACTATACTTTTACATTGGTTTAAACATATTTATTCACATACTGATTGCATATAATTATAAACTATATAATATTCTAAACTAAATACAATTAAGCATGTGAAGGGATTCAGAAAGAAGCCTAAGGGCTTATGTAAATCTGTCTCCCTAAATATCCTTAAAGTACAAGCAAACAACCAACCGGTGAAATATAACAATCACTTAAATGAAGACTAAATATGGATCAAACCAAAATGCATGAATATATACAATAGAGAGAGAGAGAGAGAGAGAGAGAGAGAGAGAGAGAGAGAGAGAGAGAGAGAGAGAGAGAGAGAGAGAGAGAGAGAGAGAGAGAGAGAATTCCTCAAGAAGTCTGGAATCGTTTTCTTTCTAATATATAATTTTGTACAGCGTAAAAGATCTCTGAATTAGAAGCATAATCCAAACGATCATCTCCAAACAGCAAGCGATTCAAATCAGGTGTACAATATATTGAAATTTTGTTTAACATTTCATTTCGTATTTGATTGTACTTCTGGCATTCAAACAGGAAGTGTTTAGTGGTTTCAACCGCTCCACAATGACAATAAGGATCAGTTATGATATTTTTTGAATACAAATGCTGGTTTAAACAACTACAAGATGTTCTTAGACGCGCATGATGTATTTGAGCAAATCTGTTTCCAGTTGTGAAGTATCTGGGTGGTTTCTGTAAATTTTTATTGATTTGGTATTGGAAGCTCTTGAGAGAAGTTGCATCTTTTGCTTCAGTGGGTAGGTCATTCCACGATCTTATACTAGAAGGTTCAAACGAATTAAAATATAGCTGTGTGCGTGCTAATGGCTGTCTGACATTACTAGCATTTCGAAGTTCATAATGGGTCGTTTCTTCGAAAGATTGTGGTACAAGGGCTGAAAGATAATCTGGTGTAATGTTATTGTTCATTTGATAAAAACAAACACAGTTTGTGTTTTGAACGCCTGGTTTCTAGAGTTTCCCAACCTGTTTCCTTGTACAACATTGACAATGAGACTAGTTTGGTGGTTCCTGTTGCAATACGTGCCGCTTCAAGTTGTATCTTCTCAATGTTATTAACTTCATATCGCGTACAGTTATCCCAGACAACGTCGCCATACTCTAAAAGTGGTCTTATAAAAGATATATATATATTATTTCCAAAGAACATCTATCTAATAAAAATTTGAGTTTTCGCATAATATTTACCCTTGTCCATGCTTTTGCGGTTATATAGTTGATATGTTCATCCCATGTTCCATCATTGGATAGAAAGATACCTAAGTGTTTGTGAGATGAGACTTCTTTGATTGGTTCATTATTCATAAATAGTCGTGGATGAACTTGTTGATTAGTTTTTCTAGATATAAGAAGGGATTCTGATTTTGTTGCATTAAATTTCACTAACCAACGTTCAGCCCACTGATGAATAACCTCTAGATCTGAGTTTAAACACCTAGCTGCGGTTATTGGATCATCTACTATCAAATACAAGCTTGTATCATCCGCGAATAATCTTACAGTTGAGTTAATATCTAAAACAATATCGTTAATATATATTAAAAACAACAGGGGACCTAAAATAGAACCTTGTGGGACCCCTGCTTGAATGGGTATCCTGTTTGAACTCCCACCCGGGATGAGTACTCTTTGTTTTCTGTTAGAAAGATAACTGGATATCCACTGAAGCAGAGTCGAATCAATCCCCGCTTGTTTGAGTTTAAAGAGAAGACCTTTGTGCCAAACGCGATCAAAGGCTTTACTTATTTCACAAAATACCGCTCTTACTTCTTTGCCATCATCTAAAGCCTTACAAAACGTGTTATAAATGTCAACCAGCTGGTTAACTGTCGAATCACCCGGCACGAATCCTGATTGTAATGAAGTTATAACTTGGTGCTCATTGAAATAATTAAACATATGCTTGTGGATAACCTTTTCCATGACCTTACCTATGGTACTTAAAAGAGATATTGGCCTGTAGTTATTAACAAGAGACGGGTCGTCTTTTTTGTAAAGTGGTGAAACGTTCGCTTCCTTCCACATATCGGGACAAACACAATTTAACATGGAGTAATTGAAAAGATCACTTAGTGGTTTGGACAAAGAGTTTGCAAGTTCTTTGAGTATTTTATTGTTTATCATATCTGGTCCTGAGGCTTTTCCGAGTTTTAAGGATCTAAGGATATCTTCGACTTCACTTGGTAAAAACGATATAATATTAAGGGGAGAGTTGCCTCTATTTTCAAATCCAGGGAGATTTGCTATGTTGTCATCTAGCAGTGTTTGCTGTGCGAAATAATTGTTCAAAAGATTGGCTTTTTCGTTATTATCTTCAATATAACAGTTATCTTGAAGTAATGGAGGAATTGATGCATTCTGAGTTGGGTTTATAAACGATTTCAATGTTTTCCAATAATCACGAGAAGACAAGTCCTTAGTCGTTTTCAATTTAGTTGCCAAATTTTGAAAATAGTCATGTTTAGCCTTCCGTAGGCTTTTTGTGACTTCATTTCTTGCTTGCTTATAACTTTCAAACATTGTATTATTTTTGGTCTGTTTATATTTTTTGAAAATGCGATTTCTTTTTCTTATTAATTTTCTTATATTACTACTGATCCAAGGAAGATCGCAAGGCCTAAAAGTCACCATTTTCGTTGGTATGCATTGTTCCGCTAATGAAAGCAATTTGTCCGTGAATTTTTTTGCATATAAATTTACATCATTATCGCGAGTGCTATCCCAGTCGAATTCAGATACCATTCGGTTAAGTTCATCATAATTCCCTTGGTCATATAGCCAAATTTTACGGCGAAAAGGCTTTACGGTGTGCTTTTCAAACTTAAAAACGCAAAATATTGGACAGTGGTACCTAATATCCTGCAATAGAAATGGTTCACCGACACCAGCTACATCAACAGAGTGTGGATTGCTTACCATTATTAAGTCGATTACAGATGAGGATGACTCGGTATAGTGTGTTGGTTCGTTAATTAGCTGGGAGAGGTTATACTGTTGACATAGGTCAGTGATTTTGCGTCGCGACTGATCATTGAACTGGTTCAAATTGAAATCACCCAATATGATAATATCTGCTATTCCAGTATCGAAAGCCAAACCTACAGAATCGTCTATTTCTGAAAACACCAAAGGATTTGAATTCGGTGGCCTATAAAAAGTTCCCACTAAAATCTTTTTATTGCACGACCCGCAGAAAAAGCAACCGACTGAAGTCGGTTTTTTCTAAGAGTGCCCTAAAATCACCGTGTCATTCTGTCATTCTGTCAGTCTGTCATTCTGTCATTCTGTCTGTCCGTCCGTAACCCGTTTGTGAAAATTGGTGATAGTGACTTAACCGCTTGAAATATTTAAACAATTTTTGGCATACTGATAGATATCAATGAGATCTAACCAATGAACTTACGAAATATTACATTCCATTTAGTATAGCCTCGCCGAGGCGAAAAATGTGAAAATTTTCGAACATTTTTGAACTGCTTCTCCTCGGAAACCGTTGGGCCGATTGAAGTCAAATTTCATATGGAGCCTCTATGGGATGGGGGAAACCAAAATTTGCTCATGGGGTCAAGGTCACATGACCAAAATGGCCGCCAAGCCATATATGGTTTGTCTGTCTGTCCGTCCGTAACCCGTTTGTGAAAATTGGTGATAGTGACTTAACCGCTTGGAATATTTAAACTATTTTTGGCATACTGATAGATATCAATGAGATCTAACCAATGAACTTGCGAAATATTACATTCCATTTAGTATAGCCTCGCCGAGGCGAAAAATGTGAAAATTTTCGAACTGCTTCTCCTCGGAAACCGTTGGGCCGATTGAAGTCAAATTCCATATGGAGCCTCTATGGGATAGGGAAACCAAAATTTGCTCATGGGGTCCAGGTCACATGACCAAAATGGCCGCCAAGCCAAATATGGTAAAAACCCTTCAAAAATAGTCTTCTCCGGAACCACTGGGCAGATTTCCACGAAACTTTATAAATAGCATCTGGGATGTAGGCCTATCATAAATTGCTAAAATGGTGAGCCTGGGTTGACCTTGACCTTCTTTGGGTCCATCCGTAACCCGTTTGTGAAAATTGGTGATAGTGACTTAACCGCTTGGAATATTTAAACAATTTTTGGCATACTGATAGATATCAATGAGATCTAACCAATGAACTTACGAAATATTACATTCCATTTAGTATAGCCTCGCCGAGGCGAAAAATGTGAAAATTTTCGAACATTTTTGAACTGCTTCTCCTCGGAAACCGTTGGGCCGATTGAAGTCAAATTTCATATGGAGCCTCTATGGGATGGGGGAAACCAAAAATTGCTCATGGGGTCCAGGACACATGACCAAAATGGCCGCCAAGCCATATATGGTCTGTCTATCTGTCCGTCCGTAACCCGTTTGTGAAAATTGGTGATAGTGACTTAACCGCTTGGAATATTTAAACAATTTTTGGCATACTGATAAATATCAATGAGATCTTATCAATGAACTTGCGAAATATTACATTCCATTTAGTACAGCCTCGCCGAGGCGAAAAATATGAAAATTTTCGAACTGCTTCGCCTCGGAAATCGTTGGGCCGATTGAAGTCAAATTTCATATGGAGCCTCTACGGGATGGGGGAAACCAAAATTTCCTCATGGGGTCCAGGTCACATGACCAAAATGGCCGCCAAGCAATATTTGGTAAAAACCCTTCAAAAATAGTCTTCTCCATAACCACTGTGCAGATTTCCACGAAACTTGATAAATAGCATCTGGAACGTAGACCCATCATAAATTGCTAAAATGGTGACCCTGGGTTGACCTTGACCTTCTTTGTGCCTAGGTCAAACTTTGACACATATGCTTTTGTGTTGGATTTTATCCTGCAGACGATTCAGAATACAGTACTAGAGTATAAGATATATTTTTGCTCCTTACGATAAGGCGCATTTATTGGGGGAACCGTTTTATGTCCAGGTCACATGACCAAAATGGCCGCCATACCCATATATGGTAACACTCATAAAGCTTAAAGCATCCGGCGGGTCGTGCACTTCAGCTGAAGCACTGGTTCTTGATATTAATCTCAAGCCATAGACATTCAATATTGACTAATTCAAGGTCACTTCTTCGTTTACAAGGAATACTATTCCTAACGTAAACTATAATACCACCATGACTATCACCCATTCGATCTCGTCTGAATGGTGATTGAAAATCATTAAATAACAAGTTTTGGCTGGGGACCGATTCGTTTAACCATGTTTCAGTTATGGATATAAAATCGAAATTACGAAATTCAGACTCAATTATATCTACTTTATGTTGTAAACTCTGGACATTATAATGTATCATAGAAAAATTACCACGGAAAATTGGTAACGATGAAGACGTAGATGTATCGCTTACGTCACCATTCTCTGGTCCGGGGTTCTTTTCCACATCACCACTATCATATAAGATAAGAGCCAGAAATACAATTAAATCATTATACATTATACATTATACATACAGCCTGTGTCCCTTAAATGTTATATTTATTATTATATACCTCATATTACGTGATTACATGTCCTGAGTGATTTAAATAAACTTAAAACTTCAACTTCTACAAAATATATCCCGATAGGATGACTCAGGGAGACATTCAAAATCACAGTGGTGCTGTTGATGGTGCACCTATTCAATCAGGTTTTACATTACGCAAACACGCCTATACAAATACATTGCCACGTTTATCGCCGAAAAAATGAAAATTTTAGAATGAAAAATTGTGATATTTTTCTTATTTCTGCTCAAAATATAGATTGTGGGCACTCGTTAGAACCGCCTCATCGAAAGAAAGAATCTCATCAAGGCTCTATCTTTCTAAGGTCATGCCCGCTTGCCTGGAATTGAGTCAGGGATTTCTTTCATCAGAGGCAAGTACACTCAAATCTACCCCGCTTCAATTGATAAAGGAGACCCCTATTGTTAAAGGAGGCAAACATGTTTTTAAAGCATACGATAACACACCCGTGTGACCATCACGAAAACACGCCTATATAATTTTGACCCCTTCGAACCCCACTTTCATATAGCAAAAATGGGGTTTGCAGGGGTAAACCTTATTTTTCTTATTTCTGCTCAAAGATATAGACTGTGGGTACTCGTTAGAACCGCCTCAATGAGGCGGTTCTAACGAGTACCCACAATCTATATTTTGAGCAGAAATAAGAAAAATATCACAATTTTTCATCTGCAAATTTTCATTTTTTCGGCGTAAAAGTGCCAATGTATTTGTATAGGCATGTTTTCGTAATTATAGTACATTCGTTCTCCAAAACGTTTATTTTTCTGATGTTTTTAATAGCCTCAAACATAGGTTGTGTGTGCTCGTTAGGACCAACACAGGTTGTGGATACTCGTTAAAACCGCCCCATTGATGCGTTTTTTGCGAGTACTCACAATCTATCTTTGAAAAACAAAACCAAGGAAATAACGTATACCCCCGTAAACCCAATTTTCCCAATATAAAGTGGGGTTAATAGAGTTCTGCTTAAGCCGGTGCTAGAAGGCGCGGCCGGTGTTGCACATTTCAGTACTGGTCATGAACTCAATAAAACCGAATCTGCTATTTTCGTTTATTCGGTGTATTCCTTGCTTCCAAAGGATCTAACTTCAGAACTTATTTATTTTCACTGTAGCTGGTGGCGTGCCGTGTAGCGGCCGAAAAACGTCTCCCCGTACATAATCATAGTGCAGATTATACTTTCTGGTCCTTTGGGATCATTGAGTTCATTTGGTATCGTTTTGAAAATAGAGTTCTGCTTAAGCCGGTGCTATAGGGTTTGGCCGGTGTTGCACATTTCAGTACTGGTCATCAACAGACTCAATAAAACCGAGTCTGCTATTTTCGTTTATTTGGTGTATTAATTCCTTGCTTCCAAAGGATCTAACTTCAGATCTGAATTTATTAGAGATGTCTTCATTTTATGGACTTGTTATCTTGATGAGACTCTTTCTTTAGCCGGCCTCGGTAGCTCAGTAAGATGCGCATTTGACTGTTGATCAGGAGGACACGGGTTCGATACCTGCCGGGGTCGGCAACATTCTTTCGTAGCATTCTCTCCCTTCCGCTGGTTCAAGAAGGGCAGTTGTCAGTTTCTGGCGAAAGAATGTGCACTGTTCTGGTTAACCGCTTACGTATAAGCCTACCCAGGAAAAGTGTGTTTAGGTAAAGTGACCGGCACAAAAATGACCTCAATAGTGTTGACTGACCCGTTAAACCCCAATACAAACAAAAGACGCTTTCTTTCTTAAGTCATCCCCACCCCCTGGCTGGGAATCGAGTCAGGGACTACTAACATCAGAGGCCCCCTCCCCGAAAAGGAATATAAAAAAATAAATGAAATTCTTACTTCATGGAAGGCAACACATATTTGTCTCCCTCAACAATAGTGGATAGTGGGGTGGGCCCTTTCAAGATAATTACACGCATATTACGTTGTTAGTCAGAGGCGGGCTCAAACCGGAGAACCCATAGAAAAACACATGACCTTTCGTTGCAGAACTTAGCGTCTCACAGGCCACCCAGCGAGGCTCGAATTCATAGCTGATTGAGAGCCAACGCTCCTAACCATCAGGCCGCCTCTGTAATGAGAAGAATGGGCGATTTTATATCACGCCAGGTTAAAGACATTGCAAATTCCAGATCAACCTATTGAAACGCTGAGATGTTTTTTGTTTGATTTGAGGTTTAACACAGTAAAGGTCAAACGCTGAGACGAGATGCGTAAGATCTGGAAAACATCCTATGCGGCAGATCAAGTTACTATCATGTGTGTTTATCTACGCAATCACATTTTTACAGGTCTGGCTCCGTGTTCCCCATGGCTGCTTTCTAACGTCGCATCAAGTGCAGGAGCTCAGAGCCAGCAAGGATGGGGATACGAAATCGGGTGATAAGTGATTCCGTATTTTTGTGTCGGAAAACTGGTAGTAGACAGCAGTATTTGTTGTAGCCTAGCCACTAGGCGTTAAAATGAATAATTTGGAATTAAAATCATCTTTTGCACTAAAATGAACAGTGTATAAAAGTTTACATTACGATAACACACCCGTGCGATAAAGTGCATTTTTCACATCTCCAAAACGGCTACTTTTCTGATGAATATCCGTGATTTTTTTCTTATAAATACTGCAAACATAGGTTATGGGTGCTCGTTAGAACCGCCTCATCGAGGCGGTTCTAACGAGTACCCACAACCTATGTTTATGAGCAAAAATAAGAAAAATAATGTATACCCCCGTAAATCCCAGTTTTCTCTATATAAAGGGGGGTTTAGGGGGGTATTCATTTCACAGACTTGTTCACGTGATGGCTAGTCTAGTATCTCTGGCTCAATTTTAACTGATAATCTATGATTTGAGACCCGCTACCAAATTGACTTGCAATTACTAAGAAAGTGATACATTTTTAAACCAATACAAAATATCAACAAAAAAAAAAAAAAAAAATGATCAGACTTTTATTATCAGACGAGTAGCTAGTCTATATTTGTTGTAACTCGATCTTTGCATGGACTTAACCTAATCACAGTCACTAATACAAGAGTTGCCTTCCATTACACGGAACAATTCTAACACATTTTACACAAGTAGTTCTTGCAATGCTTGAAATGTCTTACTTGAACAGTTTTGTTACAAGGACATGGTTGTTAATGTTGATGTGAAGAAACGAATGGGATGGCTGAGTTCTTTGATTGTGGTCTTTCCTGTGTGACCTTTTCTTACTAGTAGATATAACAAGAGTTGTTAACACACTAGACGGAAGAGGCTACAGGATACATGTAATATAGTTGTAACAGATTCTTGTCCTAGTTTACTGAATCTCAAATTAAATTCCAATTCTGGCGTTTTCGTGTGTTTAGCATTGCCTGTAAAATTGTTCCATCCATGATCGATAAGTTTCTTTTTAATGTGATAGATAGTTGGCCTGCTTTTCGTCTAACATTAAACATGTGTATGGCATATTGTATATTAGCCAGATTACGAAACAAAACCTTACTGGAGGTGCGGGAAGCTAACATGAGTTTTCGGACATGTGTAACTAGCATAGACTCAGATCACCCTCCTCATCCACGCAGTCTGACCATAGTCTTTGCTGCACGCTGTGTGAAGACCCATTCATCCCATCACGAAATCACACTTCTATAAGTTTGACCCCCCTTAAACCCATTTTTGGCTTGCAGCGACGGCTGCAAGCCATTTAGATTGGAAATGTGGTTCCGGTTTTAGACTTCTCTTTCTATGTTATTTTGGATCCTCAGGTGTATTTTTTTTAAAACAAAAATCAGAGATACAGTCAGCTTTTTCCGGTGTTCTGGTTCCCTCACCCTATAGCTCAATAGCTTTCGTATATTTTAATAGAATACAGGGTACCAGTTTATTGAGAGATGGTCTAGTGACAGAGCTATCGTTTCTGTGCGAAAGTTTAACTAAACACCGAAGCGAATTTATCCACTAGGCCACGGTCTACTGTGCACTAACGTCAATACAGTTTACCTGACCACATTCATAAAACATCTGTGTAGCAGTCTACAATTCACTCGTAGGTCAAAATTCAATGGGTTTTTATGCCCCCGCCTATTTGGAGAATAGCGGAAGGGCATTAAGTTTTACTCCTGTCCGTCCGTTTGTTTGTCCGTCCGTCCCGACATCGTGTCCGGGCCATAACTCCTAAACCGTACGGAATATATTCATGAAACTTCACAGGTGCATCCATCACACTAAGACGATGTGTCATGAATAAGGAAGACAACTCTTGCATTTTTGGTTTTTGGATTATCTGCCTTTGACTTAGTACCATATAGTAAACCGTGTCCGAGCCATAACTCCTAAACCGTACGGGATATATTCATGAAACTTCACAGGTGCATTCATCACACTGAGACGATGTGTCTTGAATAAGGAAGACAACTCTTGCATTTTTGTTTTTTGATTGTCTGCCCTTGACTTAGTATCATATAGTAAACCGTGTCCGGGCCATAACTCCTAAACCGTATGGAATATATTCATGAAACTTCACAGGTGCATTTATCTCACTGAGACGATGTGTCATGAACAAGAAGACAACTCTTGCACTTTTTGTTTTTGGATTATCTGCCCTTGACTTAGTACCATATAGTAAACCGTGTCCGGGCCATAACTCCTAAACCGTATGGAATATACTCATTAAACTTCACAGGTGCATTCATCACACTGAGACGATGTTTAATGAACAAGGAAGACAACTCTTGCATTTTTTTGTTTTTGGATTATCTGCCCTTGACTTAGTGCCATATAGTAAACCGTGTCCGGGCCATTACTCCTAAACCGTACGGAATATATTCATGAAACTTCACCGGTGCATACATCACACTGAGACGATGTGTCATAAACAAGGAAGACAACTCTTGCTTTTTTGGTTTTTGGATTATCTGCCCTTGACTTAGTACCATATAGTAAACCGTGTCCGGGCCATAACTCCTAAACCGTACGGAATATATTCATGAAACTTCACAGGTGCATTCATCACACTGAGACGATGTGTCATGAACAAGGAAGACAACTCTTGCATTTTTGGCTTTTGGATTATCTGCCCTTGACTAAGTACCATATAGTTAACCGTGTCCCGGATTTAACTCCTAAACCGTATGGAATATATTCATGAAACTTCACAGGTGCATTCATCACACTGAGACGATGTGTCATGAACAAGGAAGACAACTCTTGCATTTCTGGTTTTTGGACTATTTGCCCTTGACTTAGTACCATATAGTAAACCGTGTCCGGGCCATAACTCCTAAATAGTATGGAATATATTCATGAAAAGTCACAGGTACATTCATCAGACTGAGACGCTGTGTCATGAACAAGGAAGACAACTCTTGCATTTTTGGTTTTTTGATTATCTGCCATTGACTTAGTACCATATAGTAAACCGTGTCCGGCCAATAACTCCTAAAATGTATGGAATATATTCATGAAACTTCACAGGTGCATTCATCACACTGAGACGATGTGTCTTGAACAAGGATGACAACTCTTGCATCTTTGGCTTTTGGATTATCTGCCCTTGACTTAGTACCATATAGTAAACCGTGTCCGGGCCATAACTTGTAAACCGTACGGAATATATTCATGAAACTTCACATGTGCATTCATCACACTGAGACGATGTGTCATGAACAAGGAAGACAATTCTTGCATTTTTGGTTTTTGGATTATCTGCCCTTGATGCATATATTTTATGATTGATTTGAAGTACATTTGTAATATTTTTATGAATGGCATTTGGCGGGGGCATCCGTGTCCTATGGACACTTTTTCTAGTTTTGAAATTTTTATAGGGTAGATTCCTGACGTCAGAAGTGTTAACTAGAGTAGGTCAACTAAACTGCTGCGTTTTTTTTTTAATCGTGTCCGATCAATATCTTTCTTATTCCTGGATTGATTTTAGAATAACTTGACAGTAATGTTAATCATCATGAGAGGATGTGTTGTGCGCAAAACCAAGGTTGGTTTCTAAAACCGAGTTATCATGTTCAAAATGATTCTTTGAGCTATGTTCTTTCATTTCCTTGTTCTTTATAGTTTTTTAACATCAACATTTTCCTACTCCTCTGATAGCGCTGCCGGGGCGCTAGTCAGTTTCACTGACAGCTCTAGTTATATTGAAGGTACTGCTTCCAATAAATGAAAAAAAGTTTACGGCGTACTGACAGTCAATTGGTCCAGTTTTTATCAAGATTAAGATTCAACTTAAATAGCTTTATACTGTTTATTTTTTTTTTTAGACTTTCAGATAAAAACTGTTACCATTGGTAACATTGTTTACTTTGGTTGTCTCTTGTTTATAATATTTTTATACTTTGCTTATAAAAGATGTTAATGTTAACATTTAATGTCTCTTCCTCCTTCGTCTTATACTCCCTTGTATGTATATTTGTGTCGTCACCTAACAATTACATGTTTACTGGCCACATGACATAAATGTATACCCAGTATGTATGGAAGACCGCCTCCGTGGTCCAGTGATTAAGGTCGCTGACTTGTAATCACTGGAGGGTCATGGGTTCGAGCCCCGCTACCGGCCATGATCGTTTATGTGAGAACATTTGGTAGTTTGTGTCGGAGGATCGGAGTCTAGTACTGGTACTTTCCAGGAACGATGGTTAGTAAACTACCCGCCTGTATATGACTGAAAGATTGTTGAACGGGCGTAAACCTAGCAAAACAAACAGTATGTATGATGTGTTCTACCACATCATTGTCTCTCATAAATCTGTTAGGGACATTTATTTTGTTTTGTTTGTCCATTTCTACTTGCCAAATCGCATATCGTCCGTGCTCCATAAGTCCATTATTCCTCCTGTCTGTCTGTTAACAATGTCTTCTTCCAACTACTATTCAGATACTACTGAGTAAATGTCAATAAAACAGGGTCATAACAATGATCCCTTACTATCATATTTGGTCAAAAGTGAGAATGTGATCATTGGGTCACATGTCAATGCCTCAGTTACCTTAACATTGAAATATTTCTTCCAATAAATGTCAGGGTAGTGCCACATAGAAAATTGACACCTAATGGGTTTGTCCATTCCAATGTGTAGATAAACCATATACATGTATTGCCTTAGAGTACACTGCATCAAAAGTCTATGTCCCATTAACAAGAATAGTGCAACTTGCTTCCTCACCAGTACTTTCATCTACATCAACTCGTACATCCATGTGGCGGGAATATAGCTACATTTACACCAGGAACAGTACCCTTAAAACCCGGCAAGCCTTTCCTTTTAAAAGGAACCTTTATTATATATTAAAACTGGGTTTACAGGGGTATATATCATTTTTCTACTCAAAACCATAGATTGCGGGTACTCGTTAGTTTAAACATATTTTATTCGTATTCTACGTGTACAATACAAAGCAAAAATGATTGAAATCATACAACAGGCATTCAACATAAAGTCAGAGATTTATATGAATCTGTGTCCCTGGGTATTCGTTAGAACCGCCTCGCCGAGGCGGTTCTAACGAGTTCCCACAATCTATGTTTCGAGCAGAAATAAGAAAAATATCAGAATTTTTCATCTGAAAATTTTCATTTTTGGTTGTAAAATTTTCCAATGTATTTGAATAGGCGTAATATAGTAATGGATACAAGCCGTCTTCATGCAGGCAAGAAAGATAAGCAAAGCACTGACAGCACATTGTCACCGAGTTGGGACGCCGCCTGATATGGGTGTACACTCAGAAATAGTGTTATAGTTCACCAACGACCTTTGAGAGTTCAACGTTCAAGCGTGATAAGACTATTTCATATTTTAGGGGAAGCAGGTTCCGGATTTCGTTTTTCAAAGGATTTTAAAATAAGTTTTTTTGATAATGACATTATGTAGAATTCGTGGCCAAGTGGTTAATATGATGCAGTACGATCCTCAGTAAAACTATATCGCCCAATGTAAAATCCCAACTGGAGGCGATTTCCCCAAAACGCGGACTAGACCAAAATTAAAAGTGCATTCACGTCTCACTGCGTTTTGAAAGACTATACTGTTTCCCAAATGTACGAGCACATGAGCCAACTCAATGTTTTACAACACGCTTTCTTCAACTCGGCACTCGATCACGCGTACAGCAACTTTGGTCGGTTCATGCAGTGGCAAATAACCTAGCTACGTACAATACTGTGGCTACCAATGACAAGGCATAACATTGGACAATTCGACGGAAAGTAAAATCACCATCATTCTTGAGTACATTTCACGTTCAGATTTCTATGAAATATTCGGGACTCATTTTTATGGCGGAGACGAGCTCGTGCGTCCTCGTCCCGAATATTTCACAACCTTTAAGTATTGAACACGCCCATCAATCTCATTTTTAGTGCGGAATGCAGCTTACGGGGTTATTTTATTTTATTCATTAATTCATTATTATTATTATTATGTATTATTATCTAAATAATTATTTGTTTTTGGTTTTACGGCCCGTTCAAAATTATTTCACTCATTTCGAGCCGACCGTTAATTAACCGGAGAACTGGGACCTTCCGCTTTTTTGTTATTGTTATTATTTCTTCTCAAAAATGCATATTTCAATTACTCGTTAGTACCTCTCCGTGAACCGCTTTGGGCATTTCTAACGTGTATCTACATCCTATGTTCGGAGCAGAAATAAGAAAATCAAAGGCTTGAGAAACCTTTTGGTTTAAACATATTTTATTCGTATTCTACAAGTACAATACAAAGCAAATATGACTGAAATCATACAAAAAGGGATTCAGAAGAAAGTCAGAGACTTATTTGAATCTGTTTCCCTAAACATTTGCGATAATACCATTGAATTAAATCTATATAATTGTCGATGCAAAACAGTAGCTATTGTAAGTACAGAATTAGCGACTATGTTCAAAGCTATTTTGTAGCATTTTTACATACTAAAAATGGTTAAGGTGAAGGTAGCGTTGGAGGGAGGGGGGGGGGGGGGGGCTCCACGGGGAATCCATCAGGGTAAAAAATAACAAAGAAAAAACAATACAGCTTCTGCCGCTCTCATGTAAAAGATCTGAGACATTCAAATCAAAGGTGTTTTATCAAGTACCAATAAAACTATTTCTTCAAAGGCGGAACGTATAGGTTTGTCGTTCTGAAGGTTGGATATAGCTTAGGTTAAGGTCGTATGGTTAACTTTGCGAGGTAGTTCTCTAAAAACAAAATAAGAGTAACAAACCAAAATATTTAGGTGTATTTGTTGGAGAATTACCGGTTCGGGAGATTATCACAGAAAAGAGCCTGGTTAGACAAGTAAACTTTCCGTAGATTTAAAAAAGACATATTCTAGCCCCACACTCTGTTCTCGGACTAACATCAAAAAAGGAAGAAAAAAAGAAGTGAAAGTGTGTCTAATACGGTAGGAAATGATACGTGCATTCATCGCCTAATTATGGTTGGTTTGGAATCTTTTAGTTTTTAAAATAAAGTTATGGACAAGGAGGACGATTTGTTTGTTCTCGTTGTAATTTAGTGTTTGGTCACCATAAAGTAGAGTATCGAGAGTTGGTTGACAAAACTGATAAACTGATCTTAACATTTCTTCTCTAAAGTTCGCATATCGTGGACAGTGAAGAAGAAAATGTTCGGTGTCTTCGACGAGACCACATACACATAAAGCACTTGGGACAATGTTTCTTGAGAAGAGGTGTTCGTTTAAGGAGCTGCATTTGGTTCTAAGCCGGCTGTGATAAATTTGTCCGAGACGTTTCCCTGCGTTGAAATGACGAGGCGTAGGGATTAAGTTAGTATTGAGTTGACGTTTAAGTGATGCTAAACTGGAGCTGTTTCTGATCTACTCAGACAGAGAGTTCCAAGTTCTTATCGCACTTGGAAGAAAAGAATTAAAGTAGAGCTGTGAGTGACTGTGAATAGTTTGAATGTTGGTAGAATTACGAAGGCTATACGAAACATTTTCTCCCACTGTAGCTGGTAAGAGTGAAGATAGATATGCTGGAGAAATGCCATGATACATTTTGTAAAGCATAGCAATTTTATGTTTATTTCTTCGTGAGGCCAACGTGTCCCATCCAGTTTCAGAGTAAAGAAGATTTAGAGAAACCAGTCTGGTTGCCCCAGTAACTATACGTGCTGCCTCAATCTGTATTTTTTCAAGTTCATATGCTTCATACTGGGTGCAATTGTCCCATACCACGTCGGCATATTCTAGAAGAGGTCTAATGAACGAACAATAAATAGTCTGAAGTGATTTTCTATCAAGTAGAAATTTTAGTTTACGCATGATATTAATCCGATTCCATGCTTTTGATTTGATTTCGGCTAGGTGTTCATGCCACGTGCAATCACTAGAAAATATAAGGCCTAGGTGTTTATGAGTACTGACCTCAGATATTTCTTGAGTGTCCATGAAAATTGGTGGGTGGTAAGGTTTATTGATTTTACGAGAGAGCAAGAGAGATTCAGACTTTGTAGGGTTGAAGCTGACTAGCCACTTTTTTGCCCATTGCTGTATCCTTTCTAGATCATCATTTAAGAGGTGAGCAGCTTCAACCGGGTTTTCAACAATTATGTAAAGACTCGTGTCGTCTGCAAACAGACGTATCGTGCAATGGATATCTTTAACAATATCATTAATGTATACTAAAAACAAGAGAGGACCAAGGATAGAGCCTTGTGGGACACCAGCTTTAATTGGTTGCCAACTGGACGTGGTCCCAGGAAGAACGACTCTTTGTAATCTATCGCTTAAGTAACTGTTAAACCATGAGAGAAGAGAACCAGTTATGCCAACGCTATTCAACTTGTGAAGAAGTCCTTTATGCCATACACGATCGAAGGCTTTGCTTACATCACAAAAGACGGCTCTTACTTCTTTGCCTACGTCAAGAGCTTTGCAGAAAGAGTTGTATATATCAATAAGTTGGTTAACAGTAGAATCGCCTGATACAAAACCAGATTGAAGTGATGTGATAACTCCGTTGTCCCGAAAAAAGTTGAAAATATATTTATGAACAAGTTTCTCAAGAACTTTTCCCACTGCACTTAAGAGAGAAATAGGGCGGTAGTTAGCTGGGTCAGAAGGTTCGTTTTTCTTGTGAATTGGAGTGATGTTCGCTAGTTTCCATGACTCGGGAAATTGGCCTGATGATATCGAAAAGTTGAAGAGATCACAAAGAGGGATAGAAATTGAATTAGATAGTTCTTTCAGGAGTCTGTTGTTAATCGCATCGGGTCCTACAGCTTTGCCAGTCTGAAGGGACTTCAGACAGGTTTCAACTTCCGACGGTGACAGGTGAACAGAATGGAGGGTTTCATTTTGAATGTTATTTGGATTGCTTTCAGGCAAGTGTGCATTAGTTTCGTCTATAATAGTTTGTGAGGAGAAGAAAGTATTTAAACTTCCGCTTTGTCCATTTCGTCAAAATATATATTTCCTTGTGTGTTTAAGGGAGGGATATTGCTTGTTCGTGTTGGTTTTATTACATGTTTAAGTGTTTTCCACCAGTCTTTTGGACCTAGTGAACCATTGTTTAGTTTATCAGCCAGTTTTTCATTCATTTTTTGTTTTGAATTTCTTATTTCGTTATTAACGTGATTGCGAATTTGTTTATAGGCTTCAAAATTAGTGATGGATTGTGTTTTCTTGTATCTGCTGTAGTAACGTTTCCTTTTCCGAATGAGTCTTTTTATATTAGTTGTCAACCAATTTGGATCGGATGGTCTTACACTTACTATTTTATTAGGAATATACTTAGACGAACATTGGGTTAGGTGATCAGTTAAATTTTTAACATATTTGTTGATGTTTGGGTCTTTAAAATTATCCCAATTTGTATTTCGCATGACGTCAGAGAGCGACTGATAGTCACCTTGATCAAATAGCCAAATATGTCTTTTGAATACATGAGTTTTTTGTTTATCAAAGTTGAGGACACAGAATACAGGACAGTGATAGCGAATGTTTTGGTTAAGGAAAGGTTCTCCCACCCCACAGATTATGATGTCTTTGCTGTTGTTAGACAAAATAAGGTCAATAGTGGATTGTGAAGTTTCCGTAAAATGAGTGTAGCCAGTGATTAGTTGGTCCAGACCGTTTTCTTGACAGAGATCAGAAATTTTCCTACTACTTCTGTTGTCAGCCATGTCTATATTAAAATCTCCCATAACCAGTAATTCATGGGGGTTTGTGTCTGTGGCTAGCCCTATAGAATCTTCGATTGCCTGAAATGTTGCATGTGATGAGTTTGGTGGTCTATAGAAAGTTCCAATTAATAATTTTCTATTATTAATACAAATTTCTACCCAGACACATTCTAAGTCAAGGAATTCAAGATCTTGTCTGCGTTTGGAAAATAAATTATCGCGTACATAGACGCATACACCCCCATGGTTGTCACCAATACGGTCACGTCGATACGTGACGTAGCCGTCAAGGGCAATGTCTTCATCTGAAGTTCGAGGATCAAGCCAAGTCTCAGTGATACCAATGATACTAAAATTGCAAAGTTCAGAGAATATAATATCCTTTTTGTTTGTTAGACTTTGAACATTATAGTGCACAATAGAGAATTTTTCGCTTAGAACAGTGTCGTTTAGAGATGTCGATCAGATGTTATTGACTCATCTGAGTTCGGGCCCGGGTTAGTTTCAACATCCCCACAACTAATTAGCAATAGCGATAGGAATGTTATAAATTCAAAGTCTGTGAACCGGGATAGACCTTTGATTTTCATGTGATGACAATAATGCAGACCTATATGCATCCTATATTCAGTAATATCTATGTTCATTATGTTATACAATCGACAAGAAATCTGAATTGCTTTAAGGACACACGTATAGGACCGGGCATGACTGTCACGTTACAGAGGCAGAAGGTTCGATATTTAGGAATGGTATCCCCGTGGAGGAGAATACAAGCATTAAGGAGGTACAATAGTAAATGTACATATAAATAAAGCATTTGTAACAAACAGGTTTCCATAAGGGAAATGGGATACATATGTTATGAATAGGAGACAGCTTTAAAGTTTCTGATTCGCATTATAGTTGAGAAACCTTTTAGTCGATGGATCAGTACAAAAGCTGCATTTGCATCACTTTTATGTTTGATTCGGATCTACACTGTTTGGCAATGTCCGACAGGCATAAATTAATATTTGTTTGTTAAGAAACGCTATTCATAGCGCTATACACATAACATGTGAAATTATTATATGATTTTCGTATTAGATGTCCGTTTCAGAAACACAAACAACTTGCACGATTGATTCTGAACTGATCCACTGGCTAATCAATCAATGTTATTTCTGCTCCTAACTTGCACATTTAAAGGTCAAACTGATTCTGTTTCAAACCTCGAGTGTAGTAGCTCCTTTGAACTGCCTCAATGAAGAGGGTGTAACGCGTTTTTGAGCAGGAATAAGAATGATAATGTTTACCTTGCAGACATTATTTTTCTCTATGTACAGTGGGTTTATATGGGTGTTCATTACATAGATACACAAGAAGTTTTACAAAGCAATTATGAGCTGTCAGATTTAATCATTTGTACTGACAAAAAATCTTTTGAAGAAGCATTATATGATTATATATTTATGCCACTTTCAGCAGACGTCTATTTTCAAACATAATAACACAGCTATGTTGACAGATGAATATATACTATCTTTCAGTACAAATGGTCCAATAAGTGATTTCAAGACCTACAATCTTTGATTAGGTCGTGCTGTATGGGGCTAAGCCCATAATAAGAGGTGTAAGAAGGTTTCTTACCCGCACACGTATTTCTTACAAGTTTTTAGAGTATTCATGCGCGCAAAAAAACCCGAGAAAAAAAAACAAAACAAAAAAAACAACCAACGTTTAACAATTATGGAAAATGCGTCTGCTAGTCTTAAACAATTGAAGAAAAATGTAGTTTTGAGAAGTAAATGGCCAACATGACATAAGCTGACTACGTTCAAATAGCCTACATATCTCTTTCGACATTCAAGGGTATCAAGGTATTAATTATCTCGTTGATAACTCATGGATATAGTGAAACTGAGCAATTGGCCGGAAAAATAATCCAACAACTAATAGTATGCATCGATAGCTCGTCAGCGAAAATCACGAATTTCATCGATTAAAAATATCATTTTTCATTACATGTAGGAAACATATCTTGTCACAATGGGCGAGTATTCATACTGGGAAGAATCTACATCAATTATGGACCATGCACTGCAAATATATATCACAAGAATAATAGAAATCTGTCTAAGTTGGTTCATATTGATATTACTGGTGCAGAGATAACATGATTATTATTTTGATCCCCTGCCGCTTTCCTAACGAGTTTGTCATTCAAAATTAACAAGACAATGGAATGTTCTCATCTTAATCTGGTTCAAAAGTGGCATTAGTACCACAATAATGGATTTATTGAGAAAACGTCTCACTGTCTATAATTATATTAATATAAACTATGGGGGCAAAATACATTCCCATAACAGTAATATTTTCAGTGCAAACAGTCACAATTATTAAACTAGCAATATGCGTTTCGGAATGCTCATCACGTGAACAAGTCCGTGAAATAAACACCCCTCTCAACCCCACTTTATATAGAGAAAACTGGGGTTTACGGGGGTAAACATTATTTTCCATATTTCTGCTCCAAGACATATGTTGTGAGTACTCGTTAGAACCGCCTCAATGAGGCAGTTCTAACGAGCACCCAAAACCTATGTTTGGAGTATACATAAGAAAAAAAGAACATATTTTCATCAGAAATTTACCTTTTTTTTGACGTACGAAAAATGCACTATATCACATGGATGTGTTGTCGTAATGTTAACCAGCATATATCTAGGCTGTCCCAGAAAGCGATAGGAATATTGTAATCGTCTTTGCCGTCTGTCCGTACGTCCGTTGGTCCTACCAGAAAACTCATAGACCTTTAGAGATGCAAACCTGATCGTTTCTCTTTAATTTTGAAACCTTTGGAACTGATAGCGGATCTATGGTCTAGGGAGTGCACGACACTTTCGGAATTTTGATCTCGCCCCTCAGGGCGGGGCAAGGGGGAGGGAGTCTCCGGAGGTTCAAAATTAAAGTTTTCAGAACATGGTCGTGTATAACATATCAAATCGAACGGCATGCTGAGTAAAGTATATCGCCATCAAAACTTGACCGCTCGGGTCAATGTGGAGGTCATCAGAGGTAAATAAAACCCCATACCCCTCCATAACGATTAACGGATAAGTCCTTCTAGTCCCTTGAAACCTTGGGAACTGATGGGGAGTGCATGACACTTTCGGAAATTCAATCCCACCCTGGAGGCGGGGGCGGGGCCAGGAGGGGTGGGTTGCTGGAGGCCAAAAATCAAAGTTTTCAGAACATGGTCGTGCAATATATCAAGAGCGTACCATTTACATGTACTGCTCGGTTCTTGTTATCTTTTAAACACAAAATGTATCTTTTTATCTTGTATGCTACATGTACATGTGAAAGTAAATAATGAAGCACTTCAATGGAACCCTACCCGTCAACCCCTACCAATAAAGGCTCCGCTCCAGACTCATAATCCCCTCCTAATCACTTAGATAAGACTGACGTTTGATGTGAACCAATGCTATCAGTGGTGTTTGTTATGCTTCATTAGCTAGACCACCAACCAAAAGCCCTCTAAAGTACGTACTATTCATCAGTTCATCAGGTACGAGATATTCATGTAGGTTGCGGGTACATGTTTCTAAAAGAACACATGCAACCTATGTTTGGAGTATAGACATATAAAATGTTGCAAATTTTTGAAAAAAAAAAAAAAAAAAAAAAACCTTCTGCAGATATATGTATGAAAGTTTGTTTGTTTGTTATACCCCCACAAATGAAATTTTTTTTTTTTGGGGGGGGGGGGGGGTATATAGGAGTGAGCTTGTCGGTCGGTCGGTCTGTTGACTTGGTTTCCAGACGATAACTCAAAAAGCGCTTCACCGATTTTTATAATTTTTGGTACACTGATGCAACATCATAAAATACAGGTCAAGTTCGATTTCCACTACAATTCGTCAATTTTCGACATAGTAATGGCCCCTTTCAAGTGAAAAAATTGCAAAATGGCGCTGTTGTACTATCAAGGCAGTTTTTGTGGGGGTATTCATCACCTTTAGTGATAGCTCTAGTTTGTTTTGGAGTTTAACGGCCAAGTCAAAACTATGACCACTTTTGAACAGTCCCAAAAGTGGTCTCAGACAAGATGACACTGTATACAGAAATGCCTAGGAAAGAATAACTACAATCTACTGAATAAGGCTATTTTAGATAACCTATTGGCCATTGTGGGAAAGTAACTGTCCTTTTGGCTTTCCGCGATTGATGTTTCCATTAGGGTCTGTTGTTTCATGTTTGTGTTTCTTTCCCTGTCTCTGTTGGGAGCTGTGGGTTGATTGCATCGATTCCTGATCATTGCCTCCACTTCTATTTTTCAAAACAGATTTAGTCTTAATTTTATGTGATAGCTCACTGGTTAGCGCACTTGCCTCTGATGCTGGAGGTCCCGGGTTCGAAAGGCGGTCTCAGACCAGAGGACACTGTATGCAGAAATGTCCAGGAAAGAATAACTGAAATCTACTTAGCAGATTAAGTCTTAATAGCGTGATAGCTCAGCGGTTAGTGCACTGGCCCCTGATGCTAGAGGTCCCGGGTTAGATCCCCGGCAGCGGTGATAAAATTATGGTGTCCGAACACGCTCCATTGGCATTATTTGCAGGGGTGAATGTCATAAAGTGCACCGTCCTTCGGATCGGGACGTTAACTTGAGGACCCCCTGTGCAGGGAGAACCATCCCCTGTGCAGGTTAAAGAATCCTACCGTAATTACATGATTACTGTGTAGGCTTTCATCCTGCAAAACGGGAGTGTATGTAATATACACCGTCTATGTCCCCTCCTGGGGTTAAGGCGAAACCGGAAGAAAGACAGAAAGAAAAGAAAAGAAAGAAACTTTTGTAACTTTGAAGTCGATTGACAAATAATCGATTTAAACTTATTAAACCGGGTTACTTGTACGTCTATAAAGCCACATTACGAAAACATACCTATACAAATACATTGCACATTTGTAAAGACGAAAACAGTAACATTTTAAATGAAAAATTGTGATTTTATTTTCAGCTCAAAACATAGATAGTGGGTGCTCGTAAGGCGGTTCCTGCGAATATCCGCAATCTATGTTTTCGAACAAAAATGTGACAGATAATGTTAAACCCCCTAAACCCCAGTTTGCTCTATATAAAGTGGGGTTTAGAGTGGTCTTCGATTCACGGACAATGTTTACCATGATCAGATGCCGCAATCAGGGTCTATACTTACTGTTTGCAGTTACACGAAACAGTCTAAGTACCAGATCGTTTTTACAGCCTAATATCTATGTGTGCTGTCAGTGCTTTGATTTATTTAATCTCAAAACATTTTCTGGAATGCACTCTTCCAACTCAAGTCGGGCACGTCCATTCTGCTAAATTGGTGTCTAGATAAATGGCAAGCGATTTATATAGAAAACACTGGTTGCATGGCTCCACTGACCAGGGTTGAAAGGGATGACCTTTCCGCAAGAAGATGTGTGATCGAGACATGACCTTGAAGTTAAAAAAAGTCTTTCATTCTCTTTTTTTCTAGCCGTAGGTCCTACAGCAGTCTGGTTAAATTGACAGTACTTTACTTAAACACCAGCACTATCATAATCAAACAATGACAGCTGAGCAGACAACGCTTTCCGATCTGGGTATTCAGTGTATGATAAACCTGTCCAGATTCTATAGATAGTCATCTTGCGCAATACTCTGACCTACAATTGTCACTTCGATAAAAATAGAATGGCTATTTTCTATTAATAAATATAACAGTGGGTTTTCCAAATCAGTGATGGTCACGTGGACAATTGCAGGAATGGAAATTGTGTGGTATGTAACTTAAGATCGATTGTCGATAACAATCGATCTAATAATTCACCACACATATATTTGTAAATCTGGGGTATACAGTGGCATCCATTACTTTTCTCATTTTCTGCTTATGCTCCATACATAGATTGTGGGTACTCGTTAGAACCGCCTCGGGGAGGCGGTTCTATAGAGTTCCCACAATCTATGTTTGGAGCAAACATATGAAAAAAATCAGATTTTTTTTTTTTGGGTGGTAAAATTTCAAATATGTTTGAATAGGCGTGTTTTCGTAATGTGCGTCTGTCGCTGTTAGTGGGCTGAGCATGCAAAAAGAACTCACAAAAACAAGACAACAACAACAACAACAACAACAACAACAAAAACATATATCTGACAATGATAAGGTTTGTTTTCGCACGTGTTATCTCAGTTGCGTTGGACTTGTAAATAAAATATCAGTTTATGCATGTCGGATCACAACAAAGCATTAAAACATTGCGCGTTATATCATAGCAAACTCAGATAATTGCGTGTCAAGTCTGGGTCATCTTTTTGACATAAGCAAAAGATGGGTAGTCGCATCGAGGACTGGGAGGAGACTGCATGGTCTCATGCGCACAATCAACGGATTTCATGTCAGGATAACTGAAGCATTAAATACTTAAAGACAAAAACCAAGCCACAAGATTTCTTTCCCCATACGCTCCTAATTTTACATTCCCAATTTCACAGATTTTACCAATGTACGTTTGAGGATTAAATCGCAAATTGCATTTTGGTTGTTCTGTAATGGGATAGGCCATGAAAGTCTCTGAAATTGTGTTCGAATCGTCATTGCTACGACAACTGTGAAAATTCAAATCCGTTGAGAAATAGCTCTGTCTGTACTGGGAAATAACTGAAATAAAGTTTTAAGAAAACCGTTACGAAAAGACGCCTATGCAAATACATTGTAAATTTTACAAGTACCGACCGAAAACAACAACAACAACAACAAAAACAAAAAACAACACACACACGAAAATTTCTAGATGAAAAATTGCGATAATTTTCTTATTTCTGCTCAAAATATAGATTGTGGGTACCACAATTTTCCATCTGAAATCATTTCTTTTGGGCGGTAAAACATCACGAAAACACGCCTATATAATTTTGACCCCCTCGAACCCCACTTTTATATAGTAAAACTGGGGTTTGCAGGGGTTAACCTTATTTTTCTTATTTCTGCTCTTAAATATAGATTGTGGGCACTCGTTAGAACCGCCTCCACGAGGCGGTTCTAACGAGTACCCACAATCTATATTTTGACCAGAAATAAGAAAAAAATCACAATTTTTCATCTGAAAATTTTCATTTTTTTCGGCGATAAATGTGTCAATGTATTTGTATAGGCATGTTTCGCAAGGTTTGTAATGTATTCGAATAGGCGTCTTTTCGTTATGCGGCAATCAGCAGGCAGTGAAAACCCTGACCGAAAACAGTTTATGAATGTGTCATATGCGAACAACAGGGGTGCGTACGAGCCTCACATTACGAAAACACGTCTATATAAATACATTGTCATTTTTTCCGCCGAAAAAATAAGCAAAAAATTAAGCAGAAAAATTGTGATATTTTTCTTATTTCTGCTCAAAATATAGATTGTGGGTGCCACAATTTTTTTTACTACTACATCACGAAAACACGTCTATATAACTTTGATCCCTTTAAACCCCACTTTTGTATAGCAAAACTGGGGTTTGCAGGGGTAAACCTTATTTTTTCTCATTTCTGCTCTAAAATATAGATTGTGGGTACTCGTTAGAACCGCCTCGACGAGGCGGTTCTAACGAGTACCCACAATCTATATTTTGACCAGAAATAAGAAAAATTTCACAATTTTTCATCAGAAAAAAAAATCATTTTTTCGGCGAAAAATGTGTCAATGTATTTGTATAGGCATGTTTCGCAATGTTTGTAATGTATTCGAATAGGCGTCTTTTCGTAATGCGGAAATCAGCAGACAGTGAAAACCCTGACCGAAAACAGTTTATGAATGTGTCATATGCGAACAAAAGAGGTGCGTACGAGCCTCACATTACGAAAACGCGTCTATATAAATACATTGTCAATTTTTCCGCCGAAAAAATAAGCAAAAAATTAAGCTGAAAAATTGTGATATTTTTCTTATTTCTGCTCAAAATATAGATTGTGGGTGCCACAATTTTTTTTACTATTACATCACGAAAACACGTCTATATAACTTTGACCCCTTTAAACCCCACTTTTGTATAGCAAAACTGGGGTTTGCAGGGGTAAACCTTATTTTTTCTCATTTCTGCTCTAAAATATCGACGAGGCGGTTCTTAAGAGTACCCACAATCTATATTTTGAGCAGAAATAAGAAAAAAATTTCATCAGAAAAATTTTTTCATTTTTTCGGCGATAAATGTGTCAATGTATTTGTATAGGCATGTTTTCGCAATGTTTGTAATGTATTCGAATTGGCGTCTTTTCGTAATGCGGAAATCAGCAGGCAGTGAAAACCCTGTTTATGAATACGGTATCATTTGCGAACAACAGAGGTGCCTACGAGCCTCACATTACGAAAACACGCCTATATAAATACATTGTCAATTTTTCCGGCGAAAAAATAAGCAAAAATATTTAGCTGAAAAATTGTGATATTTTTCTTATTTCCGCTCAAAATATAGATTGTTGGTATTCGTTAGAACCGCCTCATCGAGGCTGTTCTAACGAGTACTCACAAACTATATTTTAGAACAGAAATAAGACAAGAGGGCCATGATGGCCCTGGATCGCTAACCTGATCCATAGAGTAACAAGTGGGCCTTGGGGAGGGCCATAATTGACCCCAGGGCTATAATGTGCATAATGTTGAGGGAGGTCTAAAAGGTGAAGCTTCATACCAAATATCAACAAAGGCTATAATTTGAACAATCTTGGCAAAAGTCCTCTAGATAAAGCTACACACCAAATATCAAAGGCCTGGGCCTTGCGGTTTCAGAGAAGAAGATTTTTTAAAGATATTCCCAACATAAGCCTATGTGAAACCAAATGGCCCTGGGGTGGGGCATTTTTGGCCTCAGGGTTATAATTTAAACAATTTTGATAGAGGTCCACTAGATGAAGCTTCACACCAAATAACAAGGCCTGGGCCTTGGTGTTTCAGAGAAGAAGATTTTCAAGGATTATCTCTGTATAAGTCTATGTAAAACTAAAGGGCCCCAGGGCGGGGGCATTTGTGGTCTGAGGGGTATAATTTGAACAATCTTGGAAGAGGTCCACTAGATGAAGCTCCATACCAAATATCAAAGACCTGGGCCTTGCAGTTTCATAGAAGAAGATTTTTGAAGATTTCCCTATATAAGTCTATGTAAAACCAAAGGGTCTCGGGGCGGGGGCAGTTTTGGCCCCAGGGCTATATTTTGAACAATCTTGATAGAGGTCCACTAGATGAAATTTCACACCAAATATCAAAGACCTACTAGAGGCCTTGTGGTTTCACGGAAGAAGATTTTTAAAGATTTTCCCTATATAAGTCTATGTGAAAACAAAGGGCCCCGAGGCGGGGGCATTTTCGTTCCCATGGCTATAATTTGAACAATCTTGGTAGAGGTCTACAAGATCAAGCTTCATACCAAATATCAAAGACCTAGGCCTTGTGGTTTCAGAGAAGAAGATTTTTAAAGATTTTCCCTATATAAGTCTATGTAAAACCAAAGGGCCCCGGGGCGGGGACATTTTTGGCCCCAGCACTAAAATTTGAACAATCTTGGTAGGGGTCCACTAGATGAAGCTTCATACCAAATAGCAAAGACCTGGGCCTTGCGGTTTCAGAAAAGAAGATTTTTTAAGATTTTCCCTATATGATCCAATGTAAAACCAAAGGGCCCCGGAGCGGGGGTATTTTTGGCCCAGGGCTACGATTTGAACAATCGTGGTAGAAGGCAACAAGATGAAGCTTCATACCAAATATCAAAGACCTTGGCCTTGCGGTTTCAGTGAAGAAGATTTTTAAAGAGTTTTCCTATATAAGCCAATGTAAAACGAAAGGGCCCCGGGCCGGGGACATTTTTGGCCCCAGCACTAAAATTTGAACAATCTTGGTAGGGGTCCACTAGATGAAGCTTCATACCAAATAGCAAAGACCTGGGCTTTGCGGTTTCAGAAAAGAAGATTTTTTTAAGATTTTCCCTATATAATCCTAAGTAAACCAAAGGGTACCGGGACGGGGGCATTTTCGGCCCATGCACTATAATTTGAACAATCTTGGTAGGGGTCCACTAGATGAAGCCTCATACCAAATATCAAAGACCTGGACCTTGTAATTTCATAGAAGAGTTTTTAAGTTTTCGGTGAAAAAATCTATCTTTGGCTACTGTGACCTAGATGTGCAACAGACCGGAACCATTTGGACAACTTTGAAAGGGTACCACCTAAGGATCATTCCTGTGAAGCTTGGTCAAAATCTGATCAGTGATTTAAGGGGAAATGTCGTTTGAAGAAATTGTTTACGGACGCACGGCCGGCCGCACGGATGGACGGACGCACGACGGACGACGGACGAAAAGTGATCCCAAAAGCTCATCTCGTCATTACATGACAGGCGAGCTAACAAATAAGGTTTACCTCTGTTAACCCCAGATTTACTACATGTACATGTATATAAAAGTGGGGTTCGAGGGGGTTATAATTATATTGTCGTGTTTTTGTGATGCTAACGTACATTTTGGGACATTGGAAACAGTATGGACCCAGATCAGACGCCACAGAAAGCGGCTTCTGATCTGGGTCTTCAGTGTTTTGTAAACGTGAACCACAAACAATCAAAGCACAGAGAGTACTGGTGGGTCCATTGTCTCTAAATGTAGGTCGGAGAAATAGTCCTGGACTACGATTTAAATTCGGTTACCCTAAAATTCGTTTTTAAGTAAGTAGTGTAGACCTTGATCAGACGCCGCGCTCTGTGGTATCTGCTCATGTCTACAATGTCTGCCAAGCCCAAACTATGATTCCAAGATAACCCTCTTACGCAACACTTGGACCTCACTGTTGCTACTTTGTATAAGAAGTCGGTGAAAGGCACGTGCATTTTAGCACAGAAGAGCTTTTCTGCTTAGTAATTTTGGTTTGATTTAGAAACAATCGACCCTACAATAGCCGTGCAATTTGTTGTATTGCGTACATGTAATAGAGTTTTTTTTGTCTGTTTGATTTTTGTTTGTTTGATTTGAGGTTTAACGTCCCCATCAACACTGTATAGATCATTTTGGAGACGTTGTTTCCAATTTTGTAGGACTTTTACAAGACATTCAGATGAAATGATAGCTCAAAACCTGTCGCCCAATGAAAAAATAGGGTTTATAAGCATGGCCAGTCCGACTCGCACTGCTTTGCCTGGGCCGGCTTAGATTCTCTAAGCGGTTTACCAGTACTTGTATGCGGTAGGTTTCAGCTCTGTGTGGAAGCATCATACAGCCCATCTATTCCTTAAAGCCCCGATGGGCGGGGGCCGAGAGTTATCTGTAAAATCTGGACTGGAATAATGTGTTTGCTTAAAATGATACTTGGTAAATCTACAAAATTTTCCTTTCGACTTTATTCTGTTTTGTACAATGACTCAACTTTAAATATGTTTAATTTTCCATGGCTTAATAATGTTCAAACAATTTGAGATGGGGTAGGAATGAGTTATATTTGGATACATCAAAACCATTGAATAGTAAATGGCTCGCAAATACTCTTTCACAAAGGAATTAAGATCAGTTTAATCAATCATGGATAGCGTCAATAAACGCTTCTTCGAAATGTTTTTATTACAGAATTTTCAAAACAGCACAGAAATTTGAAAAATACTTGATAAACCTCACATATAAACTTCGCAAAACCTTTGTAAACTATCGTCTTTGCAATAATAAGGTTCCTATTGAGACCGGTCGATGGACAGACATTGGTTCGAATCTCAGAAAATGTACCCTGGGCAATTTAAACTCTGTTGGCGGTGAGTTTCATTATATATTTGAATGCTGTGCTTTTGATCTCGATAGAAAAATATTCTGACCCAATATTAACCAAAGAAATCCTAACTGTACGAGTATTATAATCTCAAACATATTTAATGAGTCAAATTTGAGAAAATTAAGACGCCTGTGTAAATTTCTTCATATTTTCCTCGATACCTTTAAGGCACACTCTCGATAAGTGTACCCAGTTAATGTCGATCTTTTATTTATTCTATTGCTCTGACGGTTAATAGTACCTCTAAAAACAAACAAATAAATAAATAATAAACTGATATAATCAAAGTTATATTACATGTAGTTTGTAGTTAAACGTGTTGAAGTTATGCGCGCGTGCGTGCGCGCGCGTGCGTGTATGTGTGTGTGTGTGGTTCCTTAACTATACTTTTGCATTATACATACAGCCTGTATCCCTTAAATGTTATATGTATTGTTCTATACCTCGTATTACGTGAGTACATGTCCTGAGTGTTTTAAATAAACTTCAAACTTCACTTTCTACAAAATATATCCCGATAGGATGGCTCAGAGATACATTCAAATTCACAGTGGTGCTGTTGATGGTGCGCCTACTCAAGCAGTTTTAATGTCACACTTCACTGTTCATTCTAACGGCATTAGCAAACACATTACGAAAACACACCTATACAAATACATTGCCAATTTTTTGGCCAAAAATTAGAAATTTTAACACGAAAAATCGTGATATATTTCTTATTTCTGCTCAAAATATAGCCTGCGGGCACTCGTTAGAACCGCCTCATCTAGGCGGTTCTAACGAGTACCCACAATCTATATTTTAGAGCAGAAATATGAAAAATAAGGTATACCCCCAGAAACCCCAGTTTTACTATACAAAAGTTGGGTTCAAGGGGGTCAAAATTATATAGGCGTGTTTTCGTGATGAATGGTATCAATCACAAGTGAAATGATACGATATCATTTCACTTGTGATTGATCTCATTTTTCATTTGTTTCGGATATGCATTGATTTCACTGTTGAGTATAAATAAAAAATGCAATTTTTTACCTTAGCATTATCGTTCCCTAAGTAACGTAACGAAATGATGTCGCAATTAAGGTTAATGTTATTTTCGCCAGAAGACCCATAAAAGAAAATGTACTATATACCCACAAACATCAATATATTTATAAATTGTGTGTACCCACCTACGAATCTCAAAGTGTTAAGTGCCGTTTGTCTGAAATAATAGACACGTTGCTTGCGTTGACATTAACCTTTTTGTGTGTCCCTAGATAGTATATCGGTTCAATTGCAAAACGAACACAAATTTCCCTATGGTGTAATTCAAGAATTTATCTTGTTTTCCTTTAGCTTTCTGCAAATCAGTTGATGTGCCACATTAAGCTCTGAATAGTAATAAGCCGGGAAAAAGCCAAAACCAACATGACGCTTGTATCTTTTACCGCCAAAAGACGAAGATGCCCTCGCCAATCGGGGCTTGAAGAAATATATGGGCTGCACGATGCTTCAACGCAGAGCTAAATCCAACCCGCACACGAGTACTGGTAAACCGCTTAGAGGATCTAAGCCTGTCCATGCAAAGCGGTGCGAGTCGGACCGTCCATGCTTATAAACCCTATTGGTTTCATTGGGTGACAGGGCTTGAGAAGTCATTTCATCTCAACGTCGGGTAAAAGTCCCACAAAATTGGACGCAACGTCTCCAAAATGACCTATACAGTGTTGACGGGGACGTTAAACCTCAAATCAAACAAACAAACAAAGCCAAATGACGAAGATTTTAAGATGAAAACATTTGTGATATTTTTCTTATTTCTGCTCAATATATAGATTGTGGGTACACGTTAGAACCGCCTCAACGAGGCGGTTCTAACGGGTACCCACAACCTATATTTTAGAGCAGAATAAGAAAAATATGGTTTACGTTTTACTATATAAAAGTGGGGTTCAAGGGGGTCAAAATTATATAGGCGTGTTTTCGTGATGTTAAGCTCCCTGAAATGTAATAAGCCGGGAAAGAGTCAAACTAACATTACAATAAGACGCCGGTGCGCTAAAATGGCGCCTTTTGGGGTCGCTTGTTTAGCATTCGACCCAAAGTTTCTAAGCACAAAATCTCTTTAAGTGCTGGGGTTGTGATTTGGGGAAACCCAGGTTACCATCACGAAAACACGCCTATATAATTTTGAACCCCTTGAACCCCACTTTTATACAGTAAAACTGGGGTTTGCAGGGGTAAGCTTTATTTTTCTTATTTCTGCTCTAAACTATAGGTTGTGGGTACCGTTTTGGGCAGAAATAAAGTACAATATCACCATTTTTCACAATAAAATGTGTGTTTTTTCGGCGGAAAAATTTACAATGTATTTGAATGGCTTGTTGTCGTAATGCGTTTACTAGTCGCGCTATTTGGTCAATGAGAGTGTTGCTTAAAGACACATTTTTTTCCTTATATAAAAGGGGTGGCCTGTCTTATGATCTTCAATAAACGTTTCCTTCGGACCATAGTGCACATCAAAGGTTTATCTTATCTAAGTGATTATGAGGTGATTATGAGCAGATTTCTTGTTCAATAGGGGGCTCAATAAGGGTACTTGAGTGATAGTATAATTTCAAACAACATATTGTTTAATTAACTTCTTTTTCATTTTAAAATAAAGTAAAGAAAAACACTGATATCCATTGTTTCCTTTACTCAAAAGTGCAAAAAAGTAAACAAACAAGGTAAATGAATTGATTAATCTCAAAATTCAATCTATCAGTTTACCTTTATATATTTATATTTTTTTTTTTTCATTTATTTATTTATTTTGGTTGCAAGTATGTGATACACAAATCATATAATGACTAAAACATTATCATTTTATAGTTTCAGTTAAGATGGAACTATAAAATGTTCTTTGTTTTAGACACAATCATATCAGAAGAGAGAGAGAGAGAGAAAAAAAAAGATTTTTTTTTTCAGATTTATTTTTTCACCTTTTCAAGTTTAAAACTAAAATAACAAACACAATTAAAATTATTTTTCTTATTTATATTGCAAACATAGGTTGTGAGTTTAAACGAGTACCCACAACCTATGACTCAATGAGACGATTCTAACGAGCACCCGCAACCTATGACTTGGAGCAGAAATATGGAAAATAATGTTTACCCCCTTAAACCCACATTTTCTCTATAGAAAGTGGGGTTTAGGGGATGTTCCTTTTTCCTCAAAAACATATATTGTGTGTCCTCGTTAGAACCTCCTCATGGAAGCAGTTCTAGCGAGCAGTCACACTGTAAAAACAAATTGTGGTTACTCGTCTGAACCGCTTTGCCGAGGTGGTTCTTATGAGTACCCACAATATATGTTTAGAGCAGAAATAATAAAGTTATCAGGATTTTATCTGAAAAAAAAAAATCATTTTTGGTGGAAAAAATTTTCCCATATATTTGAATTGGCATTTTCTGTAATGATTATAAATAATGGCTACTAAATATAAAATCGGAATAAAAGTGCTGTCGTTTCATCCATGCAAATCAAAATAAGGACTTAGGTGTAAATGAATAGATGTCATTTGTCAAAGTCATATCCCTTTTAAAGACACATTTTTCGATTACATAACATCCTAATGACCGTTTATTAAAGAATCCAGCATTGAGATAAAATACACTTGGGGTATTCAGGCTCTCCTACAGGTAGGGGACCAAGAGAGGGTAATAAATTACCTAGGGATATGACTTTGACAAATGACATCTATTCATTTACACCTAAGTCCTTATTTTGATTTGCATGGATGAAACGACAGCACTTTTATTCCGATTTTATATTTAGTAGCCATTATTTATAATCATTACAGAAAATGCCAATTCAAATATATGGGAAAATTTTTTCCACCAAAAATGATTTTTTTTTTTCAGATAAAATCCTGATAACTTTATTATTTCTGCTCTAAACATATATTGTGGGTACTCATAAGAACCACCTCGGCAAAGCGGTTCAGACGAGTACCCACAATTTGTTTTTACAGTGTGACTGCTCGCTAGAACTGCTTCCATGAGGAGGTTCTAACGAGGACACACAATATATGTTTTTGAGGAAAAAGGAACATCCCCTAAACCCCACTTTCTATAGAGAAAATGTGGGTTTAAGGGGGTAAACATTATTTTCCATATTTCTGCTCCAAGTCATAGGTTGCGGGTGCTCGTTAGAATCGTCTCATTGAGTCATAGGTTGTGGGTACTCGTTTAAACTCACAACCTATGTTTGCAATATAAATAAGAAAAATAATTTTAATTGTGTTTGTTATTTTAGTTTTAAACTTGAAAAGGTGAAAAAATAAATCTGAAAAAAAAAATCTTTTTTTTTCTCTCTCTCTCTCTCTTCTGATATGATTGTGTCTAAAACAAAGAACATTTTATAGTTCCATCTTAACTGAAACTATAAAATGATAATGTTTTAGTCATTATATGATTTGTGTATCACATACTTGCAACCAAAATAAATAAATAAATGAAAAAAAAAAAAATATAAATATATAAAGGTAAACTGATAGATTGAATTTTGAGATTAATCAATTCATTTACCTTGTTTGTTTACTTTTTTGCACTTTTGAGTAAAGGAAACAATGGATATCAGTGTTTTTCTTTACTTTATTTTAAAATGAAAAAGAAGTTAATTAAACAATATGTTGTTTGAAATTATACTATCACTCAAGTACCCTTATTGAGCCCCCTATTGAACAAGAAATCTGCTCATAATCACCTCATAATCACTTAGATAAGATAAACCTTTGATGTGCACTATGGTCCGAAGGAAACGTTTATTGAAGATCATAAGACAGGCCACCCCTTTTATATAAGGAAAAAAATGTGTCTTTAAGATGGTTGTCAATAGGGTTAAGTCTCAGTTCAAGACTGTCAACCAATCCATGCTGTCAATTTAACACTTAAGCTGCATTTGAAAATGTCGCCTGTTAATGTCATCTGCTTCATATTCGTGCCAAAATCTTAAACCTATTGTTTTGCATAAGGGCAAAAATTGTAGATCCTGATCAAACTGTTCCCTGAAGAGCTGTGTGATCTGGGTCCACATCGTTTGTAATAAAGAATTTAAGGTATCGAGTTGACAACAAAGCAGACGACAATTATTGTGATCGGCATCTTAAAGGTTAAAGATGCGTGTTCTCTAGAATCGCCGTGTACCGGATGCAGACGAAATAAACCGAAGCCCATTGACGAACCTTACCGGGCGACAAACAGAACTTGTTTATTGTTACGAACCGCATTGCCTCCCTTCAGTTATCTACTTTGCTACATTATATGCATAGCTTATATAGAGATTTTCATATGGCATTTTTCATATCATACCCAATATCAGCCGTCGGGCCTTCGGCCCTCGGGCTGATATGGGGTATGATATGAAAAATGCCATATCATAATCTATTTATCATACATTTCACTTTTACAAAAAATTGTTCAAAATAAATTGTATTAATTGCATCTGCCTAATACCAAACAGTTCGAACAGCCGGAAATATTACAAATTGCAAATGGCGTCCTGAACAACAAATGCGAAATGCCGCAAAAGGAACGCCGCGTGTTCCGAATAGGGTGACGTCAGGGGTATGATAAAGGCTTAGGGGTGCGATAAAGGGTTGTGATATGGATTTTTGGGGTATTATAAAGCCCATGCGATATGGCAGCACGTGCAAGCGTAATATGTGCATTGGTGTCACGTTCGTATCGCATATTCAAAATCTAAGTATTTTATACTAAATGTATGATACATAGGTTTTACACCACCCACTGACAACTGTGTCAGGGAGTTTCACCCGAGCGGCACGGGTTCGAATGAATCCGATTTCAGCTATGCTTTTTTCCTTTGTTACGGCTTTCAAGTCGTAATATGGGAGCTCGCCCGGGTTCGGACGTCATTTCGCCGAAAATGGCTTCGTGTCAAAATTGGCTTTACATCACATAAATTATGATTTCCTTGAAGAGGGCTTGCGTTACGAACCGCATTGCCTCCCTTCAATTATCTTGGTTTAATGGCACGTTAGCCCTTATGGTTCATTAGACGGTCGTCTCTAAGAGAAGACGTGATAAGAGATATGAGAGATAGTTTTGCTTGTTTGCTTGTTTGTATTGGAGTTTAACGGCCCAGTCAACACTATTTTATGGTATTTTTGAGCCGGTCAGTTTACCCATCCACACTTTTTCTGGGCAGGCAGCGGTTAGCCAGTACAGTGCACATTCTTTCGCCAGAAACTGAAAACTGTCCTTCTGAAATCAGCGGAAGGGAGAGAAAAGATTTCATGACCGTAGAAAATTTTCATGATAAATCTCCACGAAAGAATGTTGCCGACCCCGGCAGGTATCGAAGCCGCGTCCTTCTGTTCACCAGTCAGATGCGCATCCGGCTGAGCTACTGATTATTATTTTTTTTATTTGATATTTAACGTTCCAGTCAACACTATATAGGTAATTTTGGAGACGTTGCTTCCAATTTTGTGGGACTTTTACCCGACATTGAGATGAAATGACATCTCAATCCCTGTCGCCCAATGAAATCAAAAGGGTTTATAAGCATGGACGTTTCGACTCGCACCGCTTTGCCTGAGTAGACTTAGATCCTCTAAGCGGTTTGCCAGTACTTGTGTACGGTCGGATTCAGTTCTGCATGGAAGCATCAAGCAGCCCATTTATGTCTTCAAGCCCCGATATGCGGGGGCCACTGAGCTACCGAGGCAGGAGAGATAGTAGAGGAGATGAAAGTGAGGGACAGATGAGTAAGAGGAAAATGAATGGAAGTGTAAAAACAGTAGAAGCAGAAGAAAAAACAACTTTCTCCCCTCTACCCATACATGCTGCAAGTACAGCAGGCGTAACATATGCATCGCCAAACCACCCCGCTAACCCTTCAGTTACCTACCTTGGTAGATTTAGGTTTATCACAACTCTCCAACAACTGCGTCCGTGACTCGACTCTTTAGAGCACTGAACTTCACCCGTGCGGCCCGGGTTCGAATCCTGTCATAGACGGGATTTTTCTTCATCTATGCTTCTTTGCTTTGATACGGCTTTCATGTGGGCTAAGATAATAAATGAGCCCCGCCAAGCGACTATGTGTCTTCGAGCATTCCGCCATGACCAATTTTAACTCCGCATGTCCAGCCATTCAGAGGGGCCAGGGATTTGGCTTTCTGTCTGAAGGTTCCTTTTGATTTACTGCTTGTATGAGCGAGCAGCGAAGGTTCTGGCGATACTGCGCGGATGCGCAGGCTCGCCTGAACCTTCGCTGCTCGCATAGGCGATATGTACCAAAATCGCTTGACGGGGCCCAAATAATAAATAAATGTTTGGGGAAAACTTGGCGGAAAATGCTATCAGTGAAACACCAAGAACGTCAGTCCTTTTTTGGGTCGATCGAATTTACTAGTTGGCAAAACGGAATTCCTGCAGTTGTCCGCGTGACCATCACGGATTTGGGAAAACCAATATTAACAGAACTTGAAACGTTGCGCTATTTTTTTTTTCGATGCAACATATAGGTCAGAGCAGTCTGAGCTATCAATAGAGTCTTGACCGGAATCGTGTGAACACTGAATACAATACACAGATCAGACGCCGCGGCATGTGGCTTGTGCTCAGCAGGTTACAAGGAACTACACTGTTTGCTTAACTAGTGGCATTTGAGGGCTAAACGAAATAGTATAAGAATGCCACGTTGCTCACGTAATGAAAGAAAAACAATACACGTTGTCACGTGACGTCTTCGGAAAACTGTTACACAAATGATTGCCAAGTCGAGTAAAAATAGACTTTTCGCACTTCTGTTTAGAACCTTGAAATGTTTAAGAGCAAAAATGAGCAGTCAATTCTTTATAGGTGGTACATGTACCGTTATTAGGCATACAGCGTAGACCCAGATCGGATAGACACTGCATTTCTTCTGATCAGGGTCGGCACTGTTCGCCGTATGTATGTAGCAACAGTTTTGAACATGATTCAGGCCCGTACGCAGACTCTGAAAAGGGCGGGTGGAGGGTGCGAATTTCGTGTGAAAAACTGCATGAATCTGAGAGAATTTCCATAAGTGGGGAGGGGCTCCGTTTGCACCCGGGCCTGCATCAAAAGGTAAAATTAACTTTTTTGTTTGAGCATATCGCTGAAGGGGATCTGTTACAGATTAATGTTATTCAGGAGCTGGGATGCAGCGGTTGGACTGAGAAGAGAGAGAAGAAACAACGACAAACATTGGTGATGCTGATCAGAAGCCATCGATGGATCTACACTGTTTGCAGCTGGATACAATGTTAGCATGTAATATTTTTTCCAGCACAGATTGTTTTGCATAATCAATTAAATACTCTAAATTCAGAAAGATGAATCAATATACGCGTATATAGAAGGGAAACAATTAAACACATTAACAAATGACAAGTACATGTACATGTAAATAATTTGACAGAAATGCTACCATATATTTTTTTCAGACAAAAAATGACTGAACACTTTTCTTATAATGAAGAGTTTTAACGGGTACCCACAGTCTATGTTATAAAGCAGAGAATCTTTTGCATGCTATTGTCCGCGTGACTATCACTGACCATCTGACCTTGTACAAAGTCCAAGTACTGGTTGTTTATAGCATCCCTAAAACGTCAGAGCGAAGAGTAAGACGGAAATTCTGGGCTGTGCTCGTTTGTTTGTTTGGTTTGAGGTTTAACGTCCACGTCAACAGTGTATATGTAATTTGGAGACGTAACTTCCAATCTTATGGGACTTTTACCCGACACTGAGATGAAAAAGACATCTCAAGCCCTGTCGCGCATTGAAACCAATAGGGTTTATGAACATGGACTCGCAACGCTTTGCCTGGTCAGGCTTAGTTGGCCGAAACTAGCTAGTCTGGCACAGAAAGCATGTACACTCTATATTTTACAGTTCTTTGGTGTATTCCTTGCTTCCAAAGTATAACCCTATCTAGAACATATTTGACGTCACTACAGCTGGTGTCTGGAAATGTGTGGCGGCCGTAGAAAGTCTCCCTGCCCTACATCATAGTGTGGTTTTTATTTTCTTGTCCTTTGGGATCATTGAGTCCATTGTGGAATTTTGAAAATATTTGAGAGTCACTGATGAGGCCTAATTGGCCGAAACTAGCTAGTCTGGCCCAGAAAGCATGTACACTCTGTATTTTATATTTCTTTGGTGTATTCCTTGCTTCCAAAGGATAACCCTTTCTAGAACAGATTAGATCCTCTAAGCGGTTTACCAGTACTCGTGTGCGGTCGGTTTCAGCTCTGCGTGGAAGCATCGTGCAGTCCATCTATTATTCAAGCTCGGATGGGCGGTGCGGTTGGACTGTGCTCGTGCACTTTGGCATTTGCAAACAAAATCTACATTATCGGACGCCACATAACGCGATATCTGATCAGATCTACTGTGCTTGCTTAAATTTAAATGAGCAGTTCGATTCTCAGTTCATGACTATTTTCCCAACCTACACTTAGAGACGATGGAGCCACCAGTACTCTCAGCGCTTTGATTATAATTAGGTAATTAAACGAGCACCCAATAACTACGTTATACAGCAGAGCTATAACCGCCTGCTGTTGTCCACGTGACTATCGCTGACCATTTTCGAAGCCCACATACCGGCTATTTATAGCAGCGCTAGTTTTCTCCATGTGACGTCAGTGCGCTGTGTAAAAAGTAAAATATGGACTGTGTGCGTGGCTTATAAGGCGATCTGAAGTTACTAGCTACAGAAGCTTACCTCATGCAATTGTCCACGTGACTGTCGCTGACCATGTGCAGCATCCGGGTACCGGTTATTTATAGCAGCACTTGTCCACACCATGGGACGTCAGAGCGTTGTGTAAAAAGTTCTGGATTGGGCTTCTGTACTGTGGCATTGGCAAACAGTGAATCCTAATCAGACGCCACATAACAAGGCATAACGCGTTGTCTGATTAGGTCTACACTGCTTGTTTAAAATACTGGAATTTAACGGTTTAACGAACAGTTCAAGTCACAGTTCAGGACTATTTTGACGAACCTCCGTGACCTAGGGGATAAGAGCGCTGACTTTTAATCATTAGCTCTCTCACCTCTGTGGGTTCGAGTCTGGCTCAATCACGGGTGAGACCCCATGTTCTGCAACTTTTGGGCTTCTTGTTGGATCGTGAAAGAAATTTGTTAAAATATTTGGAGAATTACAGCAAGTTCTCAAGGTGTCTGAACTTAAAGAAGTTTTACTGTATATATCACCGTCTATCATCTACACCGGAAATAGAATCCCGGTGAATCGATTGAAACCGAAAGTAGGTATGGAACACGGTGAGTGTAGCCTTTATTTCTTATCTATTTTCTGCCCGCGAAGTGTAAATTTATTTCCTTGAAATAACAGAGGGATTTCTGCAAGATTTATGCGTTTTTCTATGCTGTATGTATCGATTTAAAGTCAGAAACACAAGTTTAACGATGCTTGGTACTGGGTGAAGACCAGCATTTTCGAAAATAGGTTACAGATTTTATAATTTCTTGATTTATTTCCGCTTAAACTTTCTTTCACCTGTTTCTGTTTATAATGGATAGTATCTGAAAAGTTTCTCTGGTCATGATTTTATCATACACTAATCGTATTTATTAAAAACCAAAACTCCATGTGTACGGCGTTTAGCTGTTTACAACCAGGTAGCTGTACGGAATATAGCCAAAAAAGGGTACGGCGAATAGATATGGCTACCCCTGTATTCTTAACTGTTAAATGCCAATGATGGACCATTTCCGTTTTTTACCCAACTTTAAGGGTATATATGCTTGCCCCGACCAACGGATCATGGAGATTCTATCTATCTATCTATCTATCTATCTATCTATCTATCTATCTATCTATCTATCTATCTATCTATCTATCTATCTATCTATCTATCTATCTATCTATCCAACAGCAACACTGTTGTGGAGGATATTGATCATGAAATCTTTTCTTCGGTCATTATCTCCTTCATTTTCTCCCTTCCGCTGATTCAAGAAGAGTATAACCGCGTACGTATAAGCCTGCACAGGAGAAGGGTGGCTAGGTAAACTGTTCGGTAAAAATGACCTAAATAGTGTTGACTGGGCCGTTGAGTACCTCTAAAACCACTACTGCGATCGGACATAATTGGCCATTACTGTCAGGTGTACATTACGCATTACCAAGATGTGCAGGATGAAAACCTACACAGTAATTATGCACCTTGTGCCATGTCATCTCCAATGACGAACTCCTCTAGCACCTCTGTTTGCACCTTGGATTTGGCTTGCAACCTCCCAAGATTGAAAAGCTTCCCATCAAAGCGAAACCTAATCGGTATGGCGTTGTCACCCTCCTGGAAAACATCTGTGCGCATGGCAGCGAACATCATGCTGAACAGTGTCTAGGCTAGCACACAGCCTTGCTTGACTCCATTTGTCACAGGTAATGGATCTGAGAGCTCACCATCATTGTGATTACATTACACGATTAGTTTAAACAATAGTATATTAGTTGAGTACACGTTATGATTGTACAGTTAACTAATAAACTATTGTTTAAACTCGTCATGTAATTACGTAAAGATATCTAACTTGCATAAGGGATGATTCTCCCTGCACGGGGGTAGGGGGATCCAGTTAACGTCCCGATCCGATAGACGGTGCATTTTGGGGCATTTATCCCGGCAAATGATACCAGTGTAGCATGTTTGGACACCGCAACTTTATTACCGCTGCAGCAAATCGAACCGCAGACCCCTAAAATCAGAGGCAAACGCATTAACCGCTGAGCTATTACACTGCATGATACTTCCATGCAGATCGGCCCCGCCCATCGGGGCTTGAAGAAGTATATGGGCTGCATGATGCTTCCACGCAGAGCTGAAACCGACCCGCACACGAGTACTGGTAAACTGCTTATAGGATCTAAGCCTGTCCAGGTAAAGCGATGCTAGTCGGCCCGTCCATGCTTATAAACCCTATTGGTTTCATTGGGCGGCAGGGCTTGAGATGTCATTTCATGTCAATGTCGGGTAAAAGTCCCACAAAATTGGAAGCAACGTCTCCAAAATGACCTTTACAGTGTCGACGGGGACGTTAAACCTCAAATCAATCAATCAAAAATCAAACTTCCAAATCGACCGCATGACTACTGGTAAACCGCTTAGAGTGTCAAAGTCTGTCCAGGTAAAATGTCGCGAATCTGACCTTCCCTACATGTAAATTCCTTTGATTTGTCCGGCGGCTCTGTATGTAAAAGTCTCACAAAATTGGAGGCAAAGTCTCCGAAATGACCTAAATAGTATTGATGGGGACGTTAAACCTCAATTCAAACAAACAAATAAAAAAAAGAAAAAAAAAGTTTCTACTAAAGTATACTGATTTCTACTGCTTTATTCCTTGGGTTGTGCTAAGCATTGTCCAATTTACTTGTGTTGAATGACATATACCAATTGCCTAGGCATACCTCAATTGGCTAGACTATGTGAGTCATGTGAAGCTAATAGGTGTGTGTTTGTTTGATTGAATTTGACTCGAGTCTAACGACCCCGTCAACACTATATGGGTCATTTTGGAGACGTTGCTTCCAATTTTGTGGGACTTTTACCCGACAATGAGATAATAATAATGATAATAATCGACCTTATTTATAGAGGGTAACACATTTAGTAAACTAGTACTAATCTTCCATGTGGCCCTCTTTCCTGGGTAGAACCAGTACTAAGCAATGTGGATAAAGTCTCTTGCTCAAGGAAACAACACTTGCCGCTCGTGGGGTTCAACCCGGTACCTCTCGATCCCGAGGCCGAATACTTTTCCACTGCACCACAGCGCTCCACAATGAACCGCCGAATGAAACCAATATGGTGATATGCATGAACGTTCAGACTCACACCACTTTTCCTGGGCAGGCTTACAGCCGATTAGCTGTTTACCAGTACTCGTGTGTGGGCGGTTTAAGCTCTGGAGGTATCATGCAGCCCAATCTATGTCTTCAAGCCCCGATGGGCGGGACGAAGGACTGCAGTTTGTTTGTTTGGTCGTGGTTTAATGTCCCCGTCAACACAATTTAGATCATTTTGGGGACGATGCTTCCAATTTTGTGGGACTTTTACCCGACATTGAGATGAAATGACATCTCAAGCCCTGCCGCCCAATGAAACCAATAGGGCTTATATGCACTGGACGGTTTGACTTGGACTACGTTTCCTGGGCTGGCATAGTCCATCAAAGAAGTTAACCAGTACTCACGTGCGGTAGTTTCAGTCCTGCGTGGAAGCACCGTGCATCCCAATCTATTTCTCCAAGCCCCGATGGGCGGGGCCCGTAAGGACTGCAGTGAAAATCTATGTTTGTCGTTTGGTCCACCAAGTCTCAACTAATGTTGCGTTCGTCGTCAGACAAGAGTCATTGTGGCTTTTATATTTGTTCTTTGTTACACGTGTTGATTAATGGTAAGTAGGAAAAACATCATGCAACAGACAAAAAAAAAAAAAAAAAAAAAAAAAAAACAGAATGATCAGGTTTTATACCCCATCATCAAGTAAAATAAAAGTAATGGTTTGGATGTCGTTAAAATAACTTAAGCCCCCTAAAACTTATTGTTGACCGTTCCAAATCGGTATGTTTTTTTTTTTTTTTTTTTTTTGGGGGGGGGGGGGGGGGAGTCACAACTTTCCAAAAATGTGGTGAAAATGTGTTGGAGACAGTAGTAGTTCCAGCCTCTGAGGGTTATTAACAGGGTTATGTCAGGAGGCATAACGCTTATATTAAATTAAGGTATGCTGTGTGTAGGCGATTCTAATGAGTACACGCAACATATCTTTTCACAATAACATTTGTTCGAAGTTATCCCTAACAATGTTTTATCAGGCCCTATGGAAAGTTTTTTCTAGGGACTCAAGAATGAGTTCGAATCAACCATGGTTAATGAGACACCGGTGTTCGAGTCATCGAAGTTTCACTGTATGTGGTGTATTATTTGCTTCCAAAGGATAACCCTTTTATAGAACATATTCCACGCGTCTATATTTGAGCTGGCGTGTTTTGATAATGCGCACTTCTTTTTAACACAAAATAACGCTTATGTGGCAAAATATGGTCTTAAAACTATACATAGTAATTAGTTCCTAACTAACATTACAATATTGTGATTGATTCTTGCTAATATGACGAGAGAATTGGTGAAAACTGTTGAAGTGTGTTTATAAAATTCTGATGACAATGGATAAAGATGTTGTGACAGGTGAGTCCCTTGATTTAGCCCCAGTTCATGCCGACCATTGTTTACATTTCGTTAGCAGCATGTTTGACAAAATATAACACCCAACTTTGACAAGACATACGTTTCATCATATATACAGAGCAGTACAATCCTCATGGATGTATGAGAAGCACCGTAGGAACAGTCGAGTTACTTTTAAAATGTTATCAGCTATAAACATGGAACTATTCGCCGTACACTTTCTGTTATAATAATTTGCTATAAGCCGTACACCAAGCTACTATTCGCCGTACAACAGGTAAATTTACGTTTTGGCAAACAGTTGTGTTGAAAGTACAGTTTGAGGCGAGTTTCTTTTGCAAATTATTGTTTGATCATTGTTCTATCTGATTAAGTGGAAAACCTTCAGTAGAAAGGCATAAACATTAAAAAAAAAAACAAGGAACTTGTCAAAATCCATTCAGTTCGTGGTACCAGCTATCGAACATTCGGTCTGTAATTGCACGATCGTATGTTTAATAATCAAAACACTTCTCACAGCAGCAGCAAATTATGTCCACTACTGATATTGATAACAGTATTCTAAAACTAAAACTTACAAGCAGTAAAAATATCCATTTTCAAGAGGCACCCCTCATCCTTCAGTCATTTTTATCGATTCACCGGGATTCTATTTCCGGTGTAGATGATAGACGGTGTATATGTATCTGTCTCCGTCCATCTGTCTTTTCGACTGTTTGATTTGAAAGACTCCGAGCGCGTACACTTAGAACTTTACATTCTGTATGTCCGGTTGGGTTCATTCCAGTTTTACTGGTCGATATATTTCTCAGTACGCATCCTTTGCGGAAAAGCATGATGACTGTTGCAAAGAATTTCCAAGAATAAACTCATTGTACAATTTATAGACACCACAATGATATAATCCATTTAACTCTTTAGAACGCAGCTACTTTCGAAAATCAATTTGGATAATAGGGGCTCGCTGATGATGCCTTCTGGCATTTAACCCTATTTTACCGAATGGAATTTTCCACCTTATATATAGCAGGAGACCATTTCAAAATTTAGGGGTGTCAGGATGTGTTTCCTTCAAAACTGATTTGGAAAATGGCTGAACCTTTTGCAAACAGTATAGGCCCTGATCAGACGCCGCGTTCTGCGGCGTCTGATCTGGGCATGCACTGTTTGCCAAGGTACCCCTAAGGAGTTTCTGGTACTGAATGGGTTAATAAGCATTATGGTTGTTTGTAGCATGCCTGCAAGCATGCAAGCAAATTGAATAGGTTCACGAGAAACAGGTGTTTTGACGAACGTTCTTACATGTGCAGGGAATTCCGCATAAAATTCCACCTAAAATTAAGGCAAATTATGCTTTTGAAAGCATATTTAGAAGTTTCAGTTCAATTTCCTTGTGTTTTCTGCGTCAGGTGTGCTCTAGTGGGAGACCACCTTTGGGACTGTTCAAAGACCACTTTTGAACAGCCCCAAAGGGGGTCTTAATATAGGAGATTTACCGTACGTGATGAGGAAAAAAATGCGTTTAAGCGCAGTCCCGCCATATCCTATGCTGCTCGAGACCTTGGGAGGCCTGAAGCAAAATCCAATAGTATGGCCCTACTAATTAAAGTTCAATAGAGTTTCCCAAGGAGCTCATGACACAGGAGCTCTTGAGATTTCAACATAATAACTTGGGAACGGTTCATTTAAACAAAAAGTCTTTGGATGTTAGGTGTTTGAGTTAGGTTTCACAAACATCCCTGCATTTTAAGAAAAGCGCGAAGTCCAATCAGTGTTCATGTTAACAACCTATACTGAACACCTCTCTAATCAGAAGTGAAGGCAATGGACATGAATCGATACAATTAGCCCACACTTCCCACCAAAGACATCAAAGGGAAAGAAACACAGACACTAAATATCTAGAACGTAATGAAAAAAAAATATTGCGGAATGCCAAAAGGACAGTTACTTAACAAAAAGGCCAATAAGCCATCCAAAACAAAAAGACACAAGCGACACCCACACTCAAAGCCAAACCATAACAAAAAAAAAAAAAAAAAAACAATAGCCGCGACAAAAGAACCGCCTTGGAATGGTCAGGGAAAAGTGATTTTACGCGGCCGCAATCCTCGCCGTTGATTCCTTCCTGATTTAGATTATAATTTACTCAGTCCGCATGAAGCTCCCTAACTCATCAGCGCATCAGCTCCGAGAATAAAAAAAAATCAAAAAAAATCAAACAACCGCAGAGATGGAACAACGGTGATATAAGGTTTCGGACATTTCAGGGCAACTGATAATGGCTTAGCCAAGAGCTCATCACAAGGAGCTCATGACACGTGATGTGCTGTTGAGTGTCAAAAGCTCCTTGGTATTGCCCTTATCCTGCTGTTCACGACAACCGCTACCTTTGCAAATAGTGTAGTTCCATATCAGGATCTACATTGTTTATCATGTAGTTTGAGAATTAGACAAATATACTATATCAAGTACAGTAGAACTTCAATGGCTCAAACACCTTTGAGTTCCAGACAGGGGTAATTCGAGCCACTGAGGGTTACTGCCAGAAAGCATGACGGGGTTCAATTTGGGACATCTTTTTTGTTTTCTATAATAAAAAATGTGTATTGTGTGTACTCATTAGAATCGCCTCATCGAGGCGATTCTAATGAGTACACACAGCATACATTTGCAAGTTTATAATTCGAAAATCTCCTTAATTATCCCACACTACTTCTTACTTGGAGGACTTCTCTGGGGACTCAAAAACGGGTACGACTCAGCCATGGTAAATGAGCCATCGGTGTTCGAGCCATCGAAGTTCTACTGTAGTTTGATTGGTTTACAATAGTTTAATTAATTTATGCAGCGGGTTAAGGGTTAAAGTTTGACAAGGCCTGTTCTCCTTGCAACAGATACATGTACTAGTAGAGAAGGACTGTTGTAGTTCTTTTTCTTGCACACCAGACAAGGAAATCCGTGATTTTACCCTGGGATAGAAATTTATGTTCTGACCCTGGTGTTCCGACCCCAAATCGAATATAATCGCGTGTTTGATAAATGCACTGGTTGATTACAACCTCATGCGCGGCGTCGTCATGCGTGACGTCACTAAACATTCCTGTTGTGTCATCACAAAATGGCGGACGTCGGTAACCGAAGTGACAGCAGCATTAAAAATTCGCAATAGAAATGGAAGGTATGCAAGAAACAGAATCCTATATGGGTGTGAGGGGTGGATAGAAAAATCCGTCCCTCGGAATCACTGTCCGGCATCACTCGGCAAGCCTCGTGATGCCGGACAGTGACCCTCGGAACGGATTTTTCCATCCACCCCTCACACCCATATAAGATTCTTACATTATATCTATCTATACACTTCTATATTCCTCTACATAGTGCATTTTTCACATCTTCAAATGGCCTTTTTTAATGAAAATCCGACATATTTTCTCTTATACATACTCCAAAAATAGGTTGTGGGTGTTCGTTAGAACCGCCTTATTGATGCGGTTCTAACGAGTACCCATAACCTGTGTCTGGGCGCAGAAATAAGCATACATATACCCCTGTAAACCCAACTTTTCTATATAAAAAAGGGTTTAGTGTGTGTGTGTGGGTGGGTGGGGGTGATGTTCATTTTACGGACTTGTACACGTGATGTCTAAGCTCCTATTTTCCTCATTCTCCTCTGTCCCTCGCTGTCATCTCCTATACTATCTCTTCGATATCCATTACGATAACACACACGTGTGTGCTTTTTTTCAAATCTACAAAATGGCTAATTTTCTTATGAAATTTGTGATATTTTTCTTATTTATGCGACAAACATAGGTTGTAGATGCTCGTTAGAACCGCCTCGTTGAGGCGGTTCTAACTAGTACCCAAAACTTATGTCTTGGAGCAGAAATTAGATAAATAATGTATATCCCCGTGAACCCCATTTTTCTCGATATAAAGTGGGGTTCAGGGGTGCTGTTCATTTCGCGCGCACATGCCGTGATGTTTCTTCCTTGCTCACGAAAACGACACAAGATGATTTACAAATAGCGGACGTGTCGTACTCCGCACCCCCCCCCACACACACACACACCACAGCAATCAGACAATCAATCTTCTAAGTTCAAGCAAAGCCCACTGTTATCGCTCAGATTAGGGGTTTTCGGAGTGCTGGTTTCATGGATGCAACGCAATGACATTTTCGCAACAGTCACCTTTTTATATTATATAAGTGGCGTGAATAATTCTGATATAACGTTCAGTTTCCGCATAACTGCTTATAATCGAGATATTGTCAGTTTTGCCTTAAGGCAGCTAGTATAAAATTTGTCTCATTCTGCAAGCGGTCCTGAAATGGACAGAGTTTAGGCCACAGAAACATGCTTAGCTATAAAACCTACGGAACCCCGGAAGGGGCATTTCTGTTCCAGTAACTAGCAGAACAGAAATAAAAACAATAGAATTAGAGTGGAAAAGAAAACAAGAAATATGTTGTTTAAACGATAAAATATGTCGTTTAAACGACATATAATACGTCGACATATTTCTTGTTTTCTGTTCCACTCTGAAAACGTAGCGCAGAATTTAAAACAATAAAAAAGAATGGAACAGAAAACAAAACTATGTCGTTTAAACGACATATTTCTTGTTTTCCTCTCCACTCTGAAAAAGTAGGGTGGAATTTAAAACAATAAAATTAGAATGGAGCAGAAAACCAAAAAGATGTCGTTTAAACGGCATATTTAGCTTATGCCGCGTCTGTTGTCTTTCGTCCGTCTCGTCCGTCGTTAACTTTTCACATTTTCGACATCTCATCCCGAACCGGTATATAGTCAGATTAAGTTGATACCTGGTGGGAGGCATCCTGGTGACAAGGAGATTCAGATTTGCTAAAATGGTTCCGTTCAAACTTCCAAGAATTATCAAGATGGCATCCATGGTGGCCATCTTGATGGCGGCCATCTTGAAATACTTCAAACGATATCTCCTCCTAAACCAAAGGTCGAATTGAGCTGAAACTTGATGGGATCGGGGTAACATGGAGATTCAAATTTTCTGAAATCCAATATGGCTTCAAACAACATCTTTTCCCATACCAAAGGTCGGCAGCCATCTTGAAATTTTTCAAACGAAATCTCCTCCCGAATTAAAGATCGAATTGAGCTGAAACTTGATTGCAGGCATCGGAGTGACATGGAGATTCGGATTTGCTAAAATTGTTCCGTTCCAATATCCAAGTTGGCCGCCATGGCTGCCATCTTGAAATTCTTTAAACGAAATCTTCTCCCAAACCAGAGGTCTGATCAAGCTGAAACTTCATGGGAGGCAGTGGGGCGACATGGAGATTCAGATTTGCTAAAATCTTTTCATTCCGATATCCTAGATGGCCGCACTGGTGGTCATTTTGAAATTCTTTAAACGACATCTCCTCCCAAACTAGGGATTGGATCAAGTTGAAATTTCATGAAAGCATCGGGGCGAAATGGCGATTATGATTTGCTAAAATTGTTCCGTTCCAATATCTGGCAGCCATCCTAAAATTCTTCAAATAGCATTTCTTCCCGTACCAAGGGTTGGATTGAGCTTAAACTTAATGGGAGGCATTTGGGCGACATGAAGATTCAGGTTTATCTAAAATTGTTCTGTTCCGATATCTAAAATGGCTGCACACAGATGCCATCTTGAAAAGACATCTCCTTCCGAACCAGAGGTCAGATCAAGCTGCAACTTTATGGCAGGCATTTGGGCGACATGGAAATTCCGATAAACAAGATGGCCACCATGATGGCCATCTTAAAATTCTTTAACATTGTCTCCTCCAGAACCAAAGGTCGAATGGATCTGAAACTTGATTGGAGGAATCGGGGTAACATGGAGATTCCGAATTGCTGAAGTTATTCTGTTCTGTTACCTGAGATGGTTTCCATGTTTGGCCAACTTGGATATCTTCAAACCACATCAAACCACTCTTGCTGACACTGCAGTCAAGGTCCCTGCCCCGGACTTTCATTTCGTTTCGGTAAGTCGGAGGCCCGGGATTCTTTTCTGCCGAATATGGTGACACACTGAACGGGTCTTTGTACCAAATGACTAGAACACTTACGCTTCCTCTTGTCATTGCTGAGCAACAATTGTTAAATAAAATAACAATTTCTGCATCCACATCAAGTTCTGTTATTGTTTTCGCAACGTGTCAGTGTTGGTCAGAGTAAGCGCCCTTGCCTGCACTATTATCACGTCTCACGTGCTAACTTCCCCAACGGTGCCCACTGCAAGCACAGCCTCTTAGTGTGACTTTACTCAGTAGTGGTTGTTAATCATTTGGGGTGATTAAATATCAATATGTATAGATTTTAACGTTTCTATGTTTAAATATCTAAATTTTATAATAAACGAAAGATAAAATAAACAAACTAAACATTAGGTCTAATTAAATACCAACGTATGCAGGTTTCAACGTTTCAATATTTAAATATCTAAATGCTAGGATCGTCAAATGTACAAATCTTTCAAACACTTAATCACTAACTAAATAATCCACTTAATATGCAACGCATATATTAAGGCATTTGCGGTGATGTCATCACATTTGAATCAACACGGCAAATGTTGATGTATGTCGGAGTAATCATGCTCTATCTCTTCTTCTTCTCTTCTTCTTCTTCTTCTTCTTCTTCTTCTTCTTCTTCTTCTTCTTCTTCTTCTTCTTCTCGAATAAGTGTCATTCTACATTATTTTTGTTTTACATTCATTGGTTCAATCTATATAATTAACATATATGTATATGTCTACAACACCAATAAAGGAGAGGATAAATATAGGCTGTGCCTACATCCAATCCTTTGACATTTTTATGTATATTTGTAGTACAGATGTATGTATATGTCATAAAATTTTGAATAAAAAAAAAAAAAAAAAAAAAGACACATCAAGTTGAATTGAGCCGAAACTTTATGGCAGGCATTGGGGTGACATAGAGATTAAGGCGTCTTTGAACCATTCTGTTCTGATATCTCTGATGGTTGCCATGTTGGCCAGCTTGGAAATCTTCAAACCACATCTGCTACCGAATGGCCAGTTGCACTAAGTTGAAATTGGTGGTTGGCATTTAGGTGATATGGAGATTCAGAATTGCTAAAACTGTTGCATTCTCATATCCCAGATGGCGGCCATCTTGAAATTCTTCAAAGCACATGTATAGTAATTGCATATAAGATTTACAGGGAGGGGCAGCCCAGGTGATGTCAATATATGTGAAACTCGCTGAGTCCACGAGAAGATTCGCTATTGTGACTTTTTTGGCAAGCGGCCATATACACCATAGCTTTGTGTTGCAGTTGTATTCGCTTGATTGGTTGACTTTGTTTACTTTTTTGATAACAGAATATGCCAATGGCTGTTGCATTCGATAGCTCTGGCTGCCAACCTATACACTTCCACTCTGCATAAACATCATCTCTTTCTGAATCCTAAATCAGACAAAGCTGTTCAGAACTAATTCAGAAGCATCAATATTATTTACATGTAAACATGCAGATTCAGAATTGCTAAAGACAGTGTAATCTGATAGACAAACTGGCAACCAAGACGCAATGTAAAATATGATCAGCCTCATCCAGGTTAGCGATTCTGGCCCACCTGGGCCTCTCGTTCTTGTTTCCTGTTCCACTCTGAAAAAGTATAGTGGAAAGGAAAACAAGAAATGTGTCTTTGAAACGACATATTTTTTGTTTTCTGTTCCACTCTAATTTAATTGTTTTAAATTCTACCGTACTTTTTCAGAGTGGAAAGGAAACAAGAAATATGTCGTTTAAACGAGATATTTGTTTTTCTGTTCCATTCTAATTTAAATTTTTCATCGAAATCTATCACGGAATCATTTTTATGTACTTACTTGCATTCATATTTGAACAGTCCTCGTATATTGGTCATTCAGCAAACAGTTCATTTAGGAGACGGTGCTTCCAATCTTGTAGGACATTTACCTGATATTGAGACTTAATTACTTGTCAAGCCATTACGAAAACACGATACAGATACATTGTAAATTTTACCACCGAAAAATAAAAAAAATCGATATTTTTCTTATTTCTGCTCAAAACATAGATTGTGGATACTCGTTAGAACCGCCTGGACGAGGCGGTTCTAACGAGTACTCACAACCCATGTTTTGAGCAGAAATAAGAAAATCGTTAGAATCGCCTCGACGAGGCGGTTCTAACGAGTACTCACAACCCATGTTTGGAGCAGTTTGACTACATGTATATAAAAAGGGAGTTTAAGGGGGCCAGATTTATTCAGGCGTGTTTTCGTGATGCCTGTCGCATATAGAAAACCAACAGGATTTTTATGCGTAGATTGTTTAATTATGTTTGCCTGAATTTAGGTTTAACACCCCGTCAACTCTACTAAGATCATTTTGGAGACGTTGCTTCCAATTTTGTGGGACTTTCACTCGCCATTGAGATGAAAAAAAAACCATCTCAGGCCCTACTGCCAAATGATGCATGAACATTCCGATTCGTACACGTCTGCCTGGGCAGGCTTTAGCCTTCGAAGCTGTTAACCAGTACGCATGTGCGGTTGGTTTCAGCTCTGCATGGAAGCACCGTGCATCCCAATCTATTTCTCCAAGCCCCGATGTGCGGATGATATAAGCTATTTGTGTATAAGAAATCACGTGCCTAACTTTCTGCCAAACCAAGACCAATCTTTCTGGCACTGGGCAAATTTCTTCTTTACATAATGCCCTACGCCCGCGAGGACATTCTAGGCATGTTGCACTGTCGAGCAATCCAAGTACAGTAGAACTTCGATGGCTCGAACACCGATGGCTCGTTTACCATGGATGAGTCGAACACATTCATGAGTCCCTAGCAAAATCCTCTACATAAGAAATAATTGGGGATAATTAAGAAGATTTTTGTCTTTTATCTTGCAAATGTATGCTGTGTGTACTCATTAGAATCGCCTCCATGAGGCGATTCTAACGAGTACTGACAGCATACATTTTCATTCTAGAACACCGAAAAGATGTCCAAAAGTATCTCGTTATGCGTCCTGGCAGTAACCCTCAGTGGCTCGAACTACCCCTGTCTCGAACAGATTTTCGAGGTCCCTTAGGTGTTCGAGCCATCGAAGTTCGACTGTATATTAGTAGAAAGAGCTAAAAATATAAACGCATCGTATTGCATCACGAAAACACAAAAAGCACATCCATCACGAAAACACGCCTATATAAATTTGACCCCCTTGAATCCCACTTTTATATAGTAAAACTGTGGTTTACAGGGGTAATCCTTTATTTTTCTTATTGCTGCTCTAAAGTATAGATTGTGCTCGATGATGCGGTTCTAACGAGTATCCACAATCTATATTTTGAGCAGAAATATCGAGGTGGTTCTAACGAATACCCACAATCTATATTGTAGAGGAGAAATAAGAAAATATCACATTTTTTTGTCCAAAATTTTCGGCCTTGAATATGTCAAGGCTTGGCGCGCTAACAGCGGTTTCCGGAAGGACATTCCATTGGACAATAGCCAGTGGAACGAACGAATGCAGTCAAAATTTCTGCATTAAGACCAACTTTGGGACTGTACAAAAGTGGTCTTTAAGACCACTTTTGAACAGTCCCAAAGACGGTCTCATATTAGGCGACACTGGGTGTAGAAAACACAAAGACCTTCTCAATAAGCTCTTAAAAAGCAGACTTAGTCTTCATTTTAAGTGGTCTTAATATCCGAATTTCACTGTACTTACAGGTATGCAACTGCCGAAAGGTCATATAATGGCCGCGCTGGGACGTTCGAGAGTTGAGATGGACATAGTTTGGGAGGGGCACAGCGACCGTGTCATGCGCTGTCTTGTAGAAGAGACAGAGGCGTGCATCAGCCCGCCTCTGTTCGATGGTGCGCCAACCTAAAGTTTCAAGCATGACCGAAACACTGGTTCTTCTATCATAGTAACAGGTTGTCCGACGGGCTGTCCGCCGTTGGACTTTCTCAATCTGTTGTGTTTTGTCGGCTTGGTGAGGGTCCAAAAATGGCCGCAGCGTATTCTACCTGCGGCCGGACCAAGATGTTATACATGTATAGGCTGCCTCTCTCACACCCGGCATCAAAGTTCTGACAGAAAGCATTTTCAAACTGTTATTTTGTTTTTCACAAAAAATAATAATAATAAAAAGTAAAATAAAATAAAATAAATAAAGAAGACAATATTTCTGTGTTTCCGCTAACATGCAGTAAAAAGTGTATGCATTACGAAAAAAAAAAAAAGAAAAAAAAAAAAAAAAAAACACCCGTGCGTTATGGTGTATTTTTACACTTTTACACATTTCCAAAATGGCCACTTTTCTGATGAAAAGCAATGGTATTTTTTAGGCAAACTGCAAACACAGGTTGCGGGTGCTCGGTAGAACCGCCTCATTGAGGCGGTTCTAACAAGTACCCACCGCCTATGTCTCGGAGCAGAAATAAGAAAAATAATGATTACCCCCGTAAGCACCAGTTTCCGCCATATAAAGTGGGGTTTGGGGATGGGGAGGGGGGTGTTCATTTCACGCACTTGTTCACATAATAGGGTAGGTAGGTCGCTAAATCTTTTTGTTCCCTTTTATTTTGAAAAAAAATTGAGCAAAAATCGGGATCGGTCGGGTCAGTGTAGGCAGTAAGACTGGTCAGCCTGTACAGATGAGAAACCTAATTTCTACCCAAACCTTATAAATTATGTCCCAGGTCATGGGGCTGTTTATTTTAGTGCCCACATCCTTTTTCGAGAATGTCCACCCTTGTAGCTCTAGAGAGATTCCAGAATTGTACCAAGATAAGTAAGCTAGTCAACATATAGCGTGATTCCAACCTGTTTCACAATTACTTAGTACAAAATAAATTAAATGTATATAGAGCAATGAATTTGAAGATCTTCTTACATTAAGAGATTTCTAGCGAGTAGCCATCTTGTTATTTTAATTATAAAGAGTGCTGTTAGGCAAACATGCTAAACCATTTAAATTTGATGACACCATTCATTATGACCGAATTGAGATTATTAAAGAACGGATTATTTTTCCATAACCTTGGTCCTGGTAGCACCCTCTGATAAATCACTTTTACCAACAGCCAGAACAAGAGAAAACATGGCAGTGTGACATCCAACAGTAACTTATTTTCCTTATTAATACTCGAATACATTGATTGTTGGTACTCGTTAGAACAGCATCTAACGAGCAATGACAATCTATATTTGGATCTGTAATAAGATAAATATTAAAAATAAAACAAAATAAAACATCTAAAATGCTAGATCTAGTTATATATCGTAATGTTGGCTTTTGTGTACAAACACCAAAATAATCCAATGGCCTGATGTCCGAGCAAGAATTATATCTATTGACCAGAACTCGGTCCTGAAGCCAACATTTACGTTCATTAATGTAACAAGATGAGAACATTGTTACATTGAATAGGGGAACATCTTCTTTGGAGGTGATCAATAAAACCATTCAATTATATTGGAACATGCAAATGTTCGTGATTTAAGGCAGTAACGCATTTATCTTATAAGCTTTGTCCAAAATACGGTTTATTTACAAGACAATCAGGCAAATAGAGTCTGTGCACTTAGATACCAGGGCGAGTCAATAAATAAAAAACAGTCTAACTTGTTTCTGGGTGAGCTCGATCTCTTCTTTTTATTTAATTGTCCTCTAGAACGATACTCTCGGACCAACGCTATTACAGTACCATCAGCCCTGAACTGAAGAAGCCAGGGTCCTTGTCCCCGATCCACTCCTCAACTGCCGCTACCACTTCTTCGTTCAACCGGAAACGAAGTTCATGGATATCATTTATCAAGTTTGAAAATAGGAAATAGTCACTATGAGCTAAGTGCGGAGAAAAGGCGGGGTGCGGTATAAGCACGCACCCATTCCGCTCAACAGCATCCATTGCAATTATGCAAGTGTGGACTCTAGCATTGTACTGTTGGATCAGAATCCCATTGGAGAGTTTATTTCGGCTTTTTTCACGGATTGCAGTTATCAGTTGGTCGAGCAAGTTTGCATAATACGCACCGGTTATTATACCTATCTTTGCTAGAAAGTCAAACATAATATCGCCTTGTCAAAATCACTGAAGCTTTTAGCTCGACGTCTAGATATTTGGATGGTATATTAAATATTGGCAATACCTACGAGGACTGTTCAAATATGAATGCAACTAAGCACATAAAAATGATTCCATGATAGATTTCGTTGAAAAATTTATTTTGTCCCCTCAAAGTATTCCCCTTTAACATATATACAAACTTTCAGTCTTCTGATCCAATCATTGAATGCATTTTGGTAGTCTTTACGAGGTATACTGTGAAGGCACTGGAATATTGCAGAACCGAGGTGTTTGCGCAGTACAAATTTTCGAACAGAAATGTATTTTTTCAGCCGCGGGAATAAAAAAAGTCACGCGGGGCAAGGTCAGGGGCATACGGGGGTGAGGAGTTCAACAACCTTTTCCTGCTTCAGATAGTCTTGCACAATGAACGCCTTGTGCGATGACGCATTGTCATGTAGCAATCTGACATTGGCCAAACCATTTGCGGGTCTTCGTTCTTTGAAATATTTCTTCAATTTTCGAAGAACTTTATTCTTGTAAAACTTCGCATTTACAGATTTGCCTTTAGGCACAGCAACCTGAAAAGCAGGGCCCTGACTTGAACAGAATATGGCATACATTACCTTCTTGTCGCTCATGGTCCGCTTTGCAATGCATGATCTTTTGCAATACTTTGTTGCCCATATTTTGTTCTGAATCTTTCGTTTTGGCTAAAAAAAGTGAACCCATGTCTCGTCACCTGTGACGACATTAGCGAAAGACCGTGCATTGTAATTTGGAAACTTTTTACGCAACTTCTTGGCGCACTGAACGCGTGTCTTTTTCTGCTCATCTGTCAACAGATGGGGAATCCATCTAGCACAGATCTTTCTCATTTTCAGACTTGTATGAGCTGCTCCTAATGAGATGCCAACCATACTAGCTATTTGCCTAGTGGTGTATCGTATATCGGTAGCAACTATTTCTTTCACTCTAGCAACCATCTTGGCAGATGTTGCTCTTTTCGGCCGACGATCATGTGGTGCATCTTCTGTTGAGCCTAGTCCACAGCTGAATTTCTTACACCAACGAAAACCTGTCGGAAAAGACATTTCATTATGCCCATAAACCGAACATATTTCATCAAAAATGGCTTTGCACCGTATACCAAGAATACAACGATTCTTAATTCTTAATATAGGACCGTAATATAGGACCGTATTACTCTGACCTTCTTCAAACCATGTTTTGTATTAGTATACACGAGTAGACAGTGTTTATCGAACTATATACATAGCTGAAGTGCACGGATTTTAACAGGTTTGGTATCAATGTATAGGTAAAATGTTTTTCTACGCTGTGATATTTATTTCCAGGTGATTTTCGCATTAGTGCATGAGCAAACGTTCTACTTGCCTTCATATTTGAACCGTCCTCGCATTTCGATGGTATGATCAGTCAAATTTACCCCCACACCCGAACTTCAGTTAAATAAAGCAAAGACTTCTGATACCGAGGCCCCATTTTTGAATTTGCACCTATCTATTGAAGATGTTTTTTTTTTCTTGCAAAATTTATGGTAAACGCGATGATTTTGATTTTGAGATTGAAAATTTTCCTTTTTTGGATGGCGATGTTCCTCGAGAGCCATTCTATGGCGTTTATATTTCACATTTGCTAGTGTGTGTAGTCATGTTTACTACCTGACTTCAACACTCGTAATAAATTTTTAATTGCTAAACTTCTTAATCAGGGCTGTCGGTACCATAAACTACGCAAAGCTTTTTAAAATTTTATAGACGTCATTCTTATTTAATTTCAAAATTCAATATTGGACTTAAATCTCTTCTGCAACAATGGCTATCGGAACACGAATTTTATGGTGACTTAGTATATAAATTCAGAAAAATATATAACTGCAATGACTTCAGCACCCAATTGCGTAAAATCATTCTTCGATATATAAAAAATGGGTACAACATAATTGTTATCCGACAGATTGCATGCATGGTAGTTAACCTAATCACGGAATACAACTTTACTTCCCTCTTTAATTGCACGCCGGTGGGTCAGGTCTCAGATTCTATGACGGTTCCAGCATTAAGGCTTATGAGAATAAAAGAAAATCTAATTCTATGTAATGTTGGTTGGTACCTGATGCCCTGTCTCTGGAGTCTAACTGTTGGTTTTCTTTTGCTCCAGCATTTCAGTGGTTTCTTGCTGTCGAGTCCCCACCGTTGCTTCATCTCTGTTGTTGTTTGATTTTTGTGTGTTCACGGAAATGTAGCACAGGTGAGTTAGGAGGCCTTCATGCGGACTGAACAAATTATTTGTGTAAATCGCGACGGATGTAAGGGCCCGGATTGTGGCCGCATAAAATCGATTTGCCCCCCCCCCCACCAGCCACCCCCTCTCCCAGTGGAGTTCGTTTCGCTAACCGTTCCAATGCGGTTCTTTCTGTCGTGGTTTATCTTTGTTATCGTTTATCAGACTGTTTGTATCGCTTATATTATTTTGTTTTGGATAGTCAATTGGCCATTTTGTGGAAAAGTTAAGAGTAACTGTCCTTTTGACTTTCCGCTATTGATGTTTCCATTAGGGTCTGTTGTTTCATGTTTGTGTTTCTTTCCCTTTGGTGTATCTGATGAGAGCTGTGGTTTAATTGTATCGATTCCTGATCATTGCCCTCACTTCTGTTTAACATTGTGCACAACTTTTGAATGTGGACTGATATGAGTGAGTGAGTATTTGAGTTTTATGCCTCACCACCAGCTTAGGTCATAAGGAGACGGGACATCGGTTTAAAGTAGAAGTAAAACAAAGATCAGGAATCGATTCAATTAACTTACTCCACCCACCAAAGACACCAAAGGGAAAGAAACACAAACATTAAGCGACCCGACCATAATGGAAACCTAAACAAAGGAAGGCCTTAAGGACAGTTACTTTCCCACAAAATGGCCATATGGCCATCCAAAATAAAAAGACACAAGTGATACACACAGTAAGTAACAAACAACAACATAAATAAACCGCCACAGAAGAACCGCCTTGGAACGGTCAGTGGAAAGATTTCCACTGGGGGGCTTAAATCGATTTTACGTGGACACAATCCTCGCCCTTACTTCCGTCGCGATTTAGACAAATAATTTGTTCAGTCAGAAAGTCAGAAGAAGCCCGGAAGCGATCCTGTGACCCCCGTTTTGCAAGGCGAGTAGCATAACCACTACAGGTGACTGATATGGCTTTCATATTTCACATGTGCTTTTCTTGTCACAAGAGCTTTCAAGTGTTACCATTGTGTTTGACGTCGGTACCTTGCCGTTGGCGTCTGACCTACGTGTCTAAAAACTTTAACATTGGCCATAATTGTCGATTGGGAAATGATATGACTTTCAAATTTTTACCTTGTGTCCTTCATCTTGTTATTTGCTAGTGATGCGCGGTATTATCGGTATATTGTGATGCGGTTTATAAAGGTTCGTATCACGATACTATCCGCCCTTACCGATATTTTAGATATTTATTTTTGTTTTCATCCATTTTTCACCATTGCTTTCGTAATTGATCGGTAAATACAGTCTGTTATTAATAAAATGATTCCCGTGACTAAATTTAGTATTTTAATCAGTTGCAACCCTTGGTGTGTAACCCATTCATAGCGTAGGCCGAGTGAGGATTTCGGTGAATTGTGCGGCCGTTGTTGTTAATGTATATGTCGTTTAGCGTATGCCGCCCAGGATTTATAATTTAGCTGAATCGAGTGAAACCAAATATCACAATGGCCGACTTACGCATGTGATTAAATACTGTGATAAAGTCTTTGAAAGATCAGGAAGAAATCTGTTTTGGTCTATAAAAAATTCGAATGAGGTTTCAAATAAATTGAAATCTAGACGTTTTCGTGCTTCAAGTCTGTCTACTTACGATTTTTCCACTCTTTACACTACACTTCCTCATAATCTTATAAACGAAAAGCTTAATGATTTAATTGAATGGGCTTTTCACAGAGAATATTCTCTCTATCTTGCATGTAATGTCAGAAATGCATTTTTTCGCTTCTAAAGAGCATAAGAATTATACACTTTGGTCATGTCAGAAAGTGTGTGATGCCCTCACCTTTCTACTTGACAATATTTATATTAGATTCGGTACTAGGTTATTTAGACAAATTGTGGGTATTCCGATAGGTACGAATTGCGCACCTCTTGTGGCTGATCTGTTCTTGTATTGTTATGAAAGAGACTTCATGTTGTCGCTGTCCATTGATAACCAATATGAAATTATTTAAGATTTTAGTTCTGATTTATTAAATATTGACAATACTTACTTTGCAGTCCTGCAAAATACTGACTTTTTCTGAAAGTTCTCTATTTTGTTATAAGATTTTAATCTCTAAACTAAACCATCTCCCTGCTTTGAACTGTCAGAATGGGTATTTTACTACCGTGAAGGCCCTGATCAGGCGTTTTGTACTGCAGCATCTGATATGGGCCTGCACTGTTTGCAACGAGTGATACGTTGTTTCCTTATTCCTTTTTCCTTATTCCTTTGTCCTTATGCCTTATTTATTTTTTCAACCTGAATTTTTATATAAGGTGTCAAATCAGGAAAGGTCCATTTTCAGCCCCATTAAAATAAGTCAACTTTACGCTTCGGCTCCTATCAAAATAAGACGACTTTACGTAAATATGCCTCGGTAAGATTTTAAGTAGCATAGAATCGACTACTCAGTTATCATATACAATATCAAACCGAAAGCCACCTAGCCTATCGGGGCTTATTTTGTTTGTTTGATTTGAGGTTTACTTCCCCGTCAACACAGTATAGGTTATTTTAGAGACGTTGCTTTTAATTATGTGGCACTTTTAGCCGACATTGAGATGAAATGACATCTCAAGCCCTGTCGCCCAATGAAACCAATAGGGTTTATAAGCATGGACGGTCCGCCTCGTACCGCGGTTCCTGGACAGGCTTAGATCCTCTAAGCGGTTTACCAGTACCAGTGTGCGGGCGGTTTCAGCTCTGCGCGGAAGCATCATGCAGCCCATTTATTTCTTGAAGCCCCGAAGGGCGGGGGCGGTATCGGGGCTTGAAGAAATATATTCAGCTGAATGGTGCTTCCACGTAGAGGTGAAACTGACCACACATGCGTAAGCCTGCGCAGTTACGGGCTTCCGTGATCTAGTGGATAAGAGCGCTGACTCTTAATTAGGTCTTTCACCGCTGTGGGTTCGAGCCTGACTGGGGACACGTGTTAGACGCCAGGTTCTGCAACGGAAGATCAGGTGGGTTTTTCTCCGAATATTCCGGTTGTTGCCTACCTCTGACTATCGCTGGGCTCAAAATAAGTGACATGATCTTGAAAGGGCCGTAAAACCATAACAAAACAAAAAAAGTTTTGAGCAGGCTGGTCAATGGCAACTAAATAATGTTCAACTCTGCTACAACCTGGAAATCTAATTATACTCTGCTTTTTCTAGAATTTTATCTTCTTATCTGTCATATTATCTGCTTTACAGTCTTGTACTGGGATTTGTTTATTTTCATACAAATTGTTATCTTTCAAGCTAGTAAGATCAAAGCTACTCAAATTGAGGAAACTTTTGTCACATTTTGGTAGGCGTGTTTAATGGTTTGATCAGTCAGATTTATCCCCTAGAACTTCAGTTAAACAAGGCAAATTCCTCTGATACCGAGGTCCCCTTTTTGGATTTACATTTATCTATTGTAGATGGATTTGTTTCTTGCAAAATTTATGATAAACGTGATGATTTTGATTTCGAGAATGTAAATTTTCCTTTTTTGGGCGGTGATTTTCCCCGTGCGACATCGTACGGGGTTTATATTTCGCAGTTAATTCGATTCGCTAGAGTGTCTAGTCATGTATCCGACTTCAACACTCGTAATTAATTATTAACCGCTAAACTTCTTAATCAGAGAACCTTTTATAAGTTTTATATAGACGTCATTTTGATTTGGTTTCAAAGTTCAATGTTGGACTTAAAACACTTCTGCAACAAGGCCTATCGGAACCCGAATTCTATGGTGACTTAGTATATACATCTAGAAAAATACATGCCTGTAATGACTTTAGTACCCAATTTCGTAAAATCGTTTGTCGATATATAAAGATTGGGTACAACATAAATGTTATAAAACAGACTGCATGCATGGTGGTTAACCAAATCACGGTTGGCAACTTTGCTTCCCTCTTTGATTGCACACCGGTGGGCCGGGCGTAAGATTATATGACGGTTCCAGCGTAAAAACACAAATGGAATTTTATTTTATTTTAGTATTCTTTATGTTGGTTGGCGCCTGATGCTCCGTCTTTGGTCGGGCCCCTCGGAGTCTAACTGTTGGTTTTCTTTTGCTCCAGCAATTCCGTTGTTGTATGCTGTCGAGTCCTCAACCTTGTTTCATCTCTGTAGTTTTTTTTATTTGTATGTTCACAGAGATGTTACACTGATGAGTTAGAAAGCCTTCATGCGGACTAAACAAAATTAGTGTATACCGCGACAGAGGTAAGGGCGAGGATTATGGCCATATAAAATCGATTGAAGCCCCCCCCCCCCCCCCCCGTGGAATTCTTTCCACTGACCCTTCCAAGGCAGTTCTTCTGTTGCGGTTTGTTTGTGTTGTTGTTTGTTACTTACTGTGTGTATCACTTGTGTCTTTTTATTTGGGATGACCATTTGGCCATTTTGTGGGAAAGTAACTGTCCTTATGGCCTTCCTTTGTTTAGGTTTCCATTATTGTCTGGTCGCTTCATGTTTGTGTTTCTTTCCCTTTGGTGTCTTTGATGAGTGGAGTAAGTTAATTGTATCGATTCCTGATCTTTGTTATACTTCTACTTCGAAGTGATTAAGAACCCAAAAGGAAAAGACGACATCTGGCATTATTTTTGGCTACAAAAAATGACAGCCACAAATAAAGTGACAGACAATGTTGCTGTTTGCCGTAAATGCAACATGGTAGTGAAATGGTTAGGAGGAACAACGAACTTAACCAGCCACACGCAGAGACTCCATCTACTGGCTTTATCAACTCATTCATCTGACAAGACGCCCTTGCAAAAAATGAAACTGTTAAGCCTCCTCCCAAAAATGCCAGTACCTCAGAAAGAGCGAAACTAGTAACTAATAAAATAGCAATGCTCATCATTAAAGACTTGAGGCCTTACAGCATGGTGGACAGTCCAGAATTTAAATAGGGTCGTAGAATTTAAATCGTATATGACAATTACTTCTTCTCAAATCACTGATGAATGAACTATCAAGAACTTTGTTCTCCAGACACGTAATCTTTCTGAGAGTCACACTGGTGCACATGTTGCAGAAGCTCTCAATGAGGTGGTTAAAGAATTGGAAATACCAACCTACTTTGGAAATCCGCCAATTGTTACTGACAATGCCAATAATATGAAGAAAGCTTGTGAACTGTTTGGGTCAATTCACATCGGTTGCTACGCACAGACGTTAAATCTGGCGGCACAGAAAGCTTTGGGAGTGAGGCGAATCGGTTAGCTTCTTGGAAAGATTCGTCGAATTGTTGCCTATTTCCACAGAAGTGATATTGCCAGCCATTTACTCAAGGTCAAAGCTGAAGCTCTTTCCTTACCACAACACAAGCTTATAATGGATGTCAGCACTCGCTAGAACGGTGCATATGACATAATTTCTAGATTCTAGAAATGCATGTGGCTATATTTGCAACGTTGAGGTCTATGGAGATTTGGAAAGATCAGGCTACTGATATGCGTTCTTTTTCAGATGAGGAGATTTCCTTGGCAGAAGATTCTGTTCATCTTCTTAAGCCGTTGAAAGATATCACCACCATGATGCGCTCAGAACACAGTCCAACTGTTTCTGTAATTATGCCTCTTCAAAATCAGATTCTTAGCAAAGTCTTGGCAGAATCAGGGGATGTCAGCTCTGCCATATAGGAAATGAAACGGAACGCCAGGGAAAACCGCAAAGGTAGATATACTGCTGAGGAGACTGTCAAATTTCTAAATATAGCTTCTGCACTTGATCCTCGATTTAAGCTTATGCCTTTTCGTTCTGAGAAAGACAAACTTTAAGTTTTTATGCCCCCGGAATCTAAGAGATTCGGGGACATATAGTGTTTGGTCTGTCTGTCTGTTTGTCTGTTTGTCTGTCTACAAAAACCTTAACATTGGGCATAACTTTTGAATGGTAATATATAGAGCTTTCATATTTCACATGTGTATACCTTATCACAAGACCTTTCCAGTGGTACCATAATTTTTGATCTCGTGACCTTGAACTTGACCTTTGACCTATTTTTTACAAATTTTTCTGTTTGTCTGTTTGTCTGTCTAAAAAAACCTTAACATTGGGCATAACTTTTGAATGGTAATAGATAGAGCTTTCATATTTCACATGTGTATACCTTATCACAAGACCTTTCCAGTGGTACCATAATTGTTGATCTCGTGACCTTGAACTTGACCTTTGACCTATTTTTTACAAAATTTTTAAAAACATTAACATTGGCCATAACTTTCGATTGGTAAGTGATAGGGCTTTCATATTTCACATGTGCATTCCTTATCACAAGACCTTTCTAGTGGTACCATATTTTTTGACCTTTTGACCTTGACCGTGATGTTTGACCTACTTTTTAAAAACTTTAACATTGGCCATAACTTTCGATTGGTAAGTGGTAGGGCTTTCATATTTCACGTGCACTCCTTGTCACAAGACCTTTCTAGTCGTACCATAATTTTTGACCTCGTGACCTTGACCTTGACATTTGACCTACTTTTATAAACTTTAACATTGGCCATAACTTTCGATTGGTAAGTAGTAGGGCTTTCATATTTCACACGTGCACTCCTTGTCACAAGTCCTTTCTAGTGGTACCATAATTTTTGTCCATCCAGACACCCCCCTCAAGGTCAAGGTCACAGTGGCTATTTTTAGAAAAACTTTGTCATCGCTCTAGCGACAACATTTCTTTACTGATTTCAATATAACTTCACACAAATGTTCCTTATGACAATATCTCGAGCGAGTTCGACTTTAAAGGTCATGACCTCAAGGTCAAGGTCAATGTGTCTATTTTTAGAAAAACTTTGTCATCGCACTAGCACCTACATTTTTTCACCAATTTCAATATAACTTCACACAAATGTTCCTTATAAAAATATCTTGAGCGAATTCGACTTTCCAGGTCATTGCCTCAAGGTCAAGGTCACTGTGGCTATTTTTAGAAAAACTTTGTCATCGCTCTAGCGCTTACATTTCTTCACCGATTTCATTATAACTTCACACAAATGTTCCTTATGACAATATCTCTAACGAGTTCCACTTTCAAGGTCAAGGTCACTGTGGCTTTTTTTTGGAAAAACTTTGTCATCGCTCTAGCGCTTACATTTTTTCACCGATTTCAATATAACTTCACACAAATGTTCCTTATAAAAATATCTCGAGCGAGTTCGACTTTCAAGGTCAAGGTCACTGTGGCTATTTTTAGAAAAACTTTGTCATCGCTCTAGCGACTACATTTCTTCACTGATTTCAATATAACTTCACACAAATGTTCCTAATGACAATACCTAAAACGAGTTCTACTTTCAAGGTCAAGGTCACTGTGGCTATTTTTAGAAAAACTTTGTCATTGCTCTAGCGCTTACATTTTTTCACCAATTTCAATATAACTTCACACAAATGTTCCTTATGACAATATCTCTAGCGAGTCCCACTTTCAAGGTCAAGGTCACTGTGGCTATTTTAAGAAAAACTTTGTCATCGCTCTAGCGCCTACATTTCTTAACCGATTTCAATATAACTTCACACAAATGTTCATTATGACAATATCTCAAGCGATTTCGACTTTCAAGGTCAAGGTCACTGTGGCTATTTTTAGAAAAACTTTGTCATCGCTCTAGCGACTACATTTCTTCACTGATTTCAATATAACTTCACACAAATGTTCCTAATGAAAATACCTCAAACGAGTTCTACTTTCAAGGTCAAGGTCACTGTGGCTATTTTTAGAAAAACTTTGTCATTGCTCTAGCGCTTACATTTTTTCACCAATTTAAATATAACTTCACACAAATGTTCCTTATGACAATATCTCTAGCAAGTCCCACTTTCAAGGTCAAGGTCACTGTGGCTATTTTTAGAAAAACTTTGTCATCGCTCTAGCGCCTACATTTCTTAACCGATTTCAATATAACTTCACACAAATGTTCGTTATGACAATATCTCAAGCGATTTCGACTTTCAAGGTCAAGGTCACTGTGGCTATTTTTAGAAAAACTTTGTCATCGCTCTAGCGACTACATTTCTTCACCTATTTCAATAGAACTTCACACAAATGTTCCTTATGACAATATCTCTAGCGAGTTCGACTTTCAAGGTCAAGGTCACTGTGGCTATTTTTAGAAAAACTTTGTCATCGCTCTAGCGCTTACATTTCTTCACCGATTTCAATATAACTTCACACAAATGTTCCTTATGACAATATCTCAAGCGATTTCGACTTTCAATGTCAAGGTCACTGTGGCTATTTTTAGAAAAACTTTGTCATCGCTCTAGCGACTACATTTCTTCACCTATTTCAATAGAACTTCACACAAATGTTCCTTATGACAATATCTCTAGCGAGTTCGACTTTCAAGGTCAAGGTCACTGTGGCTATTTTTAGAAAAACTTTGTCATCGCTCTAGCGCTTACATTTCTTCACCGATTTCAATATAACTTCACACAAATGTTCCTTATGACAATATCTCAAGCGATTTCGATTTTCAAAGTCAAGGTCACTGTGGATATTTTTTAAAAAAAAAATTGTCATCGCTCTAGCGACTACATTTCTTCACTGATTTCAGTTTAACTTCACACAGATGTTCCTTATGACAATACCTCGAGCGAGTTCGACTTTCAAGGTCAAGGTCACTGTGGCTATTTTTAGAAAAACTTTGTCATTGCTCTAGCGCTTACATTTTTTCACCAATTCCAATATAATTTCACATAAATGTTCCTTATGACAATATCTCGAGCGATTTTGACTTTCAAGATCAAGGTCACTGTGGCTATTTTTAGAAAAACTTTGCCATCGCTCTAGCACCTACATTTATTGATGGATTTTAATAGAACTTCACACAAATGTTTCTTATGATGACATCTCGAGTTGCTTTGACTTTCAAGGTCATGGCCTCAAGGTCAAGGTCACTGTGGCTATTTTTAGAAAAACTTTGTCATCGCTCTACCGCTTACATTTATTAACAAATTTTAATATAACTTCACACAAGAGATGCTTATGATAATATCTTGAGCAAGATCTACTTTCGCGGTCAAGGTCACTATGGCTATTTTTAGACAAACATTGTCATCACTCTAGTTTTACCTCGTTACCTTGATGTTTGACCTTTTTTTTTAATTTAACATTGGCCACAACTTTCAATTGGTAAGTGATAGGGCTTTTATATTTCACATGTGCATACTATGTCACAAGACCTTTTCAACAATCCCATAATTTTTTACCTTGTAACCTTGACCTACTTTTTTAAGACTTGAACATTGGCCATACCTTTTGATTGCTAAGTGATACTGCTTTCATACTTAACATGCGCTGTCCGGGGGCATCAGTGTTTCACAAACACATCTTGTTCATACTATTTCAACAGAGGCTGCCATTGCTAATGACTTAGTGAAGATCAAACCTGAACCAGCTGATCAAACGCTCATTGATATCCCCCCTCTCCCAAACATAGACTTTGATGTAATTGCTACGTCATCTGAACAGGGTCAAGGAGTGGCTGGCAGTGATGATAGCCCTGAGCCAAAAAAAGTAAAAAAAGAAATTGATGCCGCTTCAGGTTCAGATTCCATCTGACTGAGGGGCCAAAATAGTTCAGTCTCAAGTTGAGAGTAAATCAGTGCTTGGTGAAATTTTTGGGGTTGTTTTTATCTGTGGAGAAGAGTATCAAAAGTCTCCACATGTTCTTCCAGAGTCAGAGATGTTGCAAAACAGGAAACTGCCATCCATCCCAGTTGATTCCAATCCACTCTCCTGGTGGAAAGCAAATGAGCAAAAATTCCCTCTGAGTCTGCTTTCTCGCATTCCTAGGAAGTATCTTGCTATACCAGCCACTAGTGTTCCTGCTGATTGCATTTTCTCCAAAGCTGAAGACATCCTCAATGCACAGAGGTTACGTCTTAAGTCAAGCATCTGGACATGCTCTTGTTCTTAAAGAAAAATCTTTAAATGTGAGGTTGCTATAAAGCTGACTATTGTTATTTTTCAATGTTTACTTACTACTAGTCACTTGAAGCTAGTCATAAACATTTTTATTCGTGTTGTAATTGATAGTATTTTTTTTTACCTCTCAAAGGATGAAAAATTTTGATTTAAGTATGTTCTCAATTTGGTGTCCTACATTTTGTTTGAATGAATGATACAGAAGTCTGAAAGCTTTTTGCATGCTCTCTTATAATAGCCTTTTCACTTTTCAGAAATATTTTACTTAATTCATCTCACAAGACTTAGGCAGTTCTAATGAGTACCCAGAATGTGTGCTTTGAGTAGAAATAGGTAAAATGATATACCCATGTAACCCTACATTTAACATTTTCCAATTTACCCGTGTTTCAGATTGCTACATAATATATCGTGATACGGATCGTGATACGGAGTAACCATATTGCAATATATGATTTGCCTATCCTTGTGTCTGATATATAGATTTGCCTTACTAAATACACAAAGACACTATGTCCATAATGGTTATCATACTACCCCCATCTAAATGGATATTTTCTTTTGACTCGAACGCCTTTAAATTAATTTTTTATTAAAGGAATTTCGTAAATTCAAAACAATAAATATCCAATAAACGTGTATAGAATATCATTGTAGGTTTGTATTAAATACTACATACATTTGAGTAAGCAATTGACTTTTCACCATCAGAAAAATCAAAAGTATATGAAATATGTAACATTACAGAATTGTACGTATAAATTTGAGTAAATTAAAAAGTGAAATAAAGGGTTAAGTATTAATAAAGGCAATTATTATGTCCTACGGTCTCAATAGCTGCATGATTCTAACTACAGGTTGCCGTTTTTTTCCTATGCAAAACGTAACACCTTTTTTATGAATCTGTTGTTAACCATTTTGACACCATTTTTGTCGTTGTTGGTCAGAATAAAGGATTCGTAAAAGAACATGGTCACCACATTTATGTATGGTTATCATTACATTTTCGGACATCATCATTATTTGACGTCATACGCCTTAATGCCCGTGGCCCGTGGCCCAATACATTCTTCTTCAATATTTTCTTAAATAAAATTACTGTTATACTGAGAGTAAAGCAGACGTGCTTGTAACTCACTTGTGGATGTTATATATTGGAGCTTATATCCTTACCTCTCCGTGAAGTACTTTCATGCTGGTTGTCATATGATGATGTATGTGATGCTGGTTCTATGTCTTGTTAAGAGAAAAAAGTTGAACTGTTCAATTTAAAGAGAACAAAGAAACCTATTGCCAACGGCTAAATATACAAGTAATGACTTTTCAAAGTAATCGCTGGGTATAGACATTTCCAATTATATGTGTCATGAATGTCAGCTATATTTAACATATCAGTAAATTGATAAACTGACTTTAGAACACATTCTTTGGCGCTGAAGAGACTCTTATTATATTGCAAATAACGGACAGTGTGCCATGATGATTACATACAAAATGTTCATCATTTTGAATTCTGATGATAACTGAGTAGACAATTTTGTGTTGTGATTTGCGTATTTCTAGATCCGATTTTATATGCAAATTTTCATCCGGTCTTTCCATATTTCTTCACTTTTATCTATACGAACTATCCTTGTAGTTTTCCATCTGGATTAACCTTTGTTATTTAATAACTAGACATGTCACTGAAGTTGCGTCTGTGAACTTATCTACGCCTTTACAATGGTTGCAACGGTCTTGTTTCTTTGACTTATCAATTCAACCAACAAAGGCATCAACTTCAACTCAATATACTAAAGGTGAGGGGTGATGACGTTGGTCAGTGTTTGGTTTTGTTAAAAGAGTTGTCAGAATGCGAAGAGAAAGCTGCAAAACGGGGTGATACGGCTGCGAAAAGAAATGAAAGGTCAGCAGAGAAAGAAGAAAAAGTATAGGGTATTAGACTGGGAATTGAAGTTAGAAGACTTAGAACTAAGGGAAGAATATCTGGAAAAAGCCTAAGGTTGTCCACAAGGATCTGTTCTAGCGCCCCTCCTATTTATAATCTACTGAAATGATCTTGTTTCGGAAACCAATCAATCCTTAATTGACTCCTTTGCTGATGATGCAACTATGTCAGCGCCTGGTACTTCTATGGAGAATATTTCCCAAGAACTAAGCAATGACATGATGCGTGTCATTGAGTGAGGTAGTTGTAACAAAATGGTGGTGAACACAAATAAGACTAAAGCTATGATAGTCTCAACAGCCAAGAGACAGTCTACCTTAAATGTTATGGAGTTTAACCACAAGATTGGTGAAGCCTCTATTCAACTGTCTGATAAGGAAAAATACTTGGCATAACTGTTGGCAATTCACTGAAATGGTCCGACCAAGTAGAAACAAAACTAAGAAAAAGTAATTCTCAGCTGTATCTTCTGTCACGTATTAAAACATATCTGAACATACGTTTTCGAAAACATTTCTTCAATGCCTATAGTCTTCCCCATTTAGACTACTGTTTCACAATCAAGGGAAACTGCAGTGCTACGTACAGACATTGAAAAGAGTCATCAAGTTTCAAAAACGTACAGCAAGATTAATCTTAGATGCAGATTTTAACACTCCTTCAAATGACATGTTTACAGTTTGAGGGTGGATCGGATTTGACGAGAAAGTTAACTATCAAAAGGCAATATTGATGTAGAAAGCAATGCATAATCTTTCCCCGTCATATATAAGCAATAAATTTACACAAATTCAGAGTATACTTCAAGTAAATTTAAGATAAAAAAACTAACGCAACTCTGTATGTTCCAAAGCCAAACCTAGAAATCTTTCGAAATAGCCTTGCATACTCGGGACCAAAAATATGGAACACTTTGCCTGACACTGTCAGAAGTGCTTCCATTTTGGATTCATTCAAACAGAGATACATAAGGTGGAAGAAAGTGGGCGAAACCAGGGCACTCAGCTTCTGATACATTGGGTGTAAATGATGTGTGTAGAAGGTAAAAGAATGTTGGTGTGTTTTTAGAGCATGCTTTTGTTGTGTATAAATTGTTATGTAAAGTACATGTTTCTTTTATTTTTGTTTATTTGTGGAGGGCCTCAGGGAATATTGGTACCACCAACTGTGTGTTCCTCGTTAAATAAAGTCATTATTATTATTATCATTATTATAATTAGTATAAAGGTTGTTGATAAGGTTATCCTAACGCCATTTGAAACGCTCGCTTCAGTATACAGATGGCCAAAATCTCAATGGTGGCCTACTCAGTCTTTATTGGAGAGTAAAAGCTATGAAGTAATTAAGAAAGCTATCCTAGAATGCGTGGCAATATAGAGAAAATATTCAGAAAGTGGTGAAACCTCTGTTAGATTGAACACTTGAAAGAAACAGAGGGGATTGACAATGGCTATGATCGGCTCGTTATTCTGATTCTGCGTGGGAAGTCGGTGTTTAGCTCTGATCAAGATTATAGTCTCTATTGTAAGCAAACATTAAAGACATTGATCACACACCGCGCTCTGCGGCAACTGATCTGTGTTTGCACTGTTTTCCAGACCCAGCACATGATTCTTGTTCAGATTCTATAGATAACCGTCTTAAGCAACACTCAGACCTTAAAGTGATAAGAAAAGCGCGGCTGTTTTCTTGGAATAACCATTAAATGCTTTTTTTTTTGTTTTGTTTTTCTGCAAAACAGTTATAGCCACGTGCATAGCAACAACCAAAAGCTACTGTGCTTAGTTACTGGGTTGACTGACAAACTCTCAGACAAAAAAGACAAGTGACAATGTATCAAACCGGGTTAATATGAAGATACTGTGTAGCATTTGGAACAACTCTTACCCACAATATCTTTGTTTTGGGGTTGACTGTTTAAGTAAGCATAGAAACCAGAAACTCTTCAGAGCTAAAGTCCACGCACCTATCATTGATTTGTAGGAAATTATAGCAAAATTTCAGCGTTAATTCTTTCGCAGTGGGGTCAGTGTTTTGCGTTATAGGGTGACTGGAATCTTGGATTGGCTTTGCCGACAAACAGAGCGGCGTCTGATCAGGGTCGTCACTGTTTGCGTACAGTATAGGAATTTAAGGGTAACACGCCGAAAAAAACACAGCGCTTGATCAACGTCGTCATTTGTTTTTTATTACAAACTGGAATTTAAGGGTTAATCGAGAAGATTAACTAAGTCCAAGACTTCTAGAGATAATCGACCCGCCAGTTTCCAACTGTCGACGCATATGTGTGTAAAGTGCAGTAAAGTCATATTTTACTTATTTTAAGCCCTTTGTATCCTTATCAATACTCAGTTGGGATTTATGTATGGCCGACATAATCATAATTCAGTGTCCTCTACCTCAGTATAATAAATTCAATTGACTGTCCTCGGCTACAACTAGACACCTTGCCAAGAAATAAGTCTTTGGTTCCAGATTCTGTAGCGTAATGACACCCAGTGAAAATACAATGTGATATCAATGTTGAGAATAATCTAACTAATAAGAAACGTCCGGTGTCTTAATCACATTTGTACTGGCAGTTTCTGATCTGATTTTCCTACGCTGACGATAGCTTATCAAATTACCAACAATTGTACTCTCTGAATCCCCGTGAATGATAGCTTAAGGGAAGAATATAAGACAAATATAAGCAGAACTACCGCAAATAATGCACCAAGGAGCTCAAGGAAGGCCAGCGAAGAATCTAAATAACTTGCAACAGCGCAGTCTAACCATAGAGATTTAAACATCACGAAAACACGCCTGTAGATGTCGTAGAGCGCTTTGGTGCAGTGGTAAAGCATCGGATTTGAGATCGAGAGGTAGCCGGTTCGATCCTCGCAAGCGCCACGTGTTGTTTCCTTGAGCAAGAAACTTTATCAACATTGCTTAGTACTGGTTTCTATCCAGGAAAAGAGGGCCGCATGGAAGCTTAGTACTAGTACTAACTGTGTTACCCTCTATAAATAAGGTCGATTATTATTATTATATAATTTTGACCCCCTTGAACCACGCTTTTATATAGTAACACTGGGGTTTACTGGGGTAAACATTATTTTTCTTATCTATGCTCTAAAATATAGATTGTGGGTACGTTCTATGTGCGGCGGTTCTAACGAGTACCCAAAATCTATATTTTGAGCAGAAATAAGAAAAATATCACAATTTTTCAATTTAAAATTTTCTTTTTTTTTTTTGGCGGTAAAGTTTACAATGCATTTGTATAGGCTTGTTTTCGTAATGGTTGATTCAATATGCGCTTATTAGGTATGCACAATATGTATACATGCACCTCTGCATTTGCGCATAGCTAATTTCATGAGAAAAAGATACTTATCACAAACGTGAGCGGCAAAGGTTCGGGCATGCCTCATCAGAGGTTTGCTGCTTGCAGGCATGTGGTGAATTCCGTGATGTAACTTGCAGGTAATTACAATAACACACCCGTGCGACATAGTGCACTTTTTACATCTTCAAAATGGTAACTTTTCCATAGAAAATCCGTGATATTTTTCTTATTTACACTGCAATCATAGGTTACGGGTGCTCGTTAGAATCACCTCAATGAGGCGGTTCTAACGAGTACCCACAACCTATGTCTTGGAGGAGAAATAAGATAAATAGTGTACAGCCCCTTAAACCCCGTTTTTCTCTATAAAATATTGGGTTTTTGGTGGTGTTATTTCACGGACTTGTTCCCGTGATGCAATCTCACCTATTGGCTGCACACGAGCACTTGAAACGCATACATGTCATTAGGCTCTTCATAACTCTGACCATTCTGTACTGATGGAGTACAGAAATTCATACTAGGTTAATAGAATCCATGACAAGGGTTGAGACCGAAGCATGGAAATCTCAATCAAATTTTCGGTTTATTTAACCCATATATGCCTAGTGGCCCTTTTTTGGGACGTTGGCAAACAATGTAGACCCAGATCAGACGCCGCATAACGCGGCGTCTGATCTGGGTCTACACTGTTTGCTCAAAGAACATACATTTTTGTACAACTTACATTAAACAAAACAAATCTGACACCCCTATAATTGAAAATGGACAACTCCAAATTTATATGATGGAAGATTCCATTGTCATATATGGGTTAAGTCCCATGCGAGGCTATGCCGAGCATAAGACTTTAATCAACTGAAAACGGATCTGAGAGTTTCTGTTCGAGATATAAACCCCATCATTACATCACATGAACTAGTCCGTGAAATAAAGACCCCCCTATACCCCACTTTATATAGAGAAAACTGGGGTTTACGGGGGTGTACATTATTTTTCTTATTTTTACTCCAAGACATAGGTTGTGGGTACTCGTTAGAACCGCCTCAATGAGGCGGTTCTAACGAGCACCCACGACCTATGTTTGCAGTATTTATAAGAAAAATATCACAGATTTTTATCAGAAAAGTAGCCATTTCGGAGATGAGAAAAATGCACTTATGTCGCACGGGCGTGTTATCGTAATGAATTATTTTTCTCACGCACGTATTGTGATTGTAAAATGCTTTTAAAGCTATTTTCATCCGCCTGCCCGAGAATCCAGAAGATAAACACAAAAATGACTCCTATACACAAATGTAACAGAACAAAGAGTTCGATCCTTAATTATTTACCCTCTAACGAAAGATGTTTTGTTTTGTCTGTGAGCTGCTCAACTCCATTTTGTGGTGTGGTTGGGTGAGGCAAAGGTGGCGTGTATCTTGCGTCACTTGGGCATCCAACTGATATTGACTTACAGTTAGGCAAGGCCTGTTATCCTTGCGGCAGGTAAGGGCAAAGGTGGAGTGATATTATTTCTTCTGTTTCTACACTTCCATTTAGTTTCCTCTTTCTCTCCCCTGTCCCTCACTTTCATTTCCTCTACTATCTCTTATATCTACCTTTTCTCCATTTATCTGGGAGACAACACGAAATATCCTACAAGAGCTGACGTGTAGTTATAACCCCCCCCCCCCCCCCGAAAAAAAAAAAAAAAAAAAAAAAAAAAAAATCAATCAATTAAATCAATTTTCAATACACTCATTTATATGTATGAAAACCAGTTCATTTCTGAAAACAGCATTGCATGTACATTTCATGGTTTTCTTTTCCTTACATATGACACACTGAATGTTGATCAAGGACATGACGATGTGGCAGCAAGGGAGAAACAGAGAACACGTCCCTAATCGCATTGGTAAAACACAGCCAACAGAAGACAGAGTCTAACTGTTGGTTTTCTTTTGCTCCAGAATTTCAGTGTTTTCTTGCTGTCGAGTCCTCACCGTTGCTTCATCTCTGTGGTTGTTGAATTTTGTGGTCTTGGAGATGTTGCACTGATGAGTAAGGAAGCCTTCATGCGGACTGAGGTAATTATTTGTCTAAATCGCAACGGAAGTAAGGGCGAGGATTGCTGTCCCTCAAAATCGATTTAAGCACCCCCACCCCAGTGAAATACCGTTCAAAGACCGTTCAAAGGCGGCTCGGCCGGCCTCGGTAGCTCAGCCGGATGCGTGTCTGACTGGTGATCAGGGGGACGCGGGTTCGATACATGTATCTGCCGGGGTCGGAATCATTTTTTCGCGGACTTCCGAGATTGATCATGAAATCTTTTCTACGGTCATTCTCTCCCTTCCGCCGATTCAAGAAGGGCAGTTGTCAGTTTCTGGCGAAAAAATGTGTACTGAACTGGTTAACCGCTTACGTATAAGCCTGCCCAGGAAAAATGTGGATAGGTAAACTGACTGACTCAAAATGACCTAAAGTGTTGTAGATTGGGCCGTTAAACTCCAATGCAAACAGACAAATCAAAGGCGGTTCTTCTGTCGCGGTTTAGTTTTGTCATTTGAATACAGGTAACACACCCGCGCGACATAGTGCATTTTTTACATCTGCAAAATGGCTTCTTTTCTGATGAAAATCAATGATAGTTTTTAGTTTTACTGCAGACATAGGTTTTGGGTGCTCGTTAGAACCCACAACCTTTGTCTTGGAGCAGAAGTAAAAATAATATTGTATACCATCGTAAACCACCGTTTTCTCTATATAAAGTGGTGTTTAAAGGGGTGTTCATTTCAAGGACTTGTTCACGTGATGTACTCTTATAGTAAGTATTGGCCGTTTTGTGTGAAAGTAACTGTCCTTTTAACTTTCCACTATTGGTGTTTCCATTATGGTCTAGTTATTTCATGTTTATGTTTCTTCCCCTTTGGTGTCTCTGATGGAAGGTGTGCGTTAATGGTATCGATTCCTGATCATTGCATTCACTTCTATTTTGAAACAAAAGTAGTATGTATAATTATAATATTGCTTTTCTAATTGATCTCATTGACAAACGGTGGTGCATGGGACTCTCGTAAGAATGACGCTATTTGTGTTTCCTATCATTTAAAAAATAAAAACAAACACTGTTATAAAAACTTCCAGTAAGGAGCAATATTATAGTTTTACCCTTAATTACTCCAGGAAAAATGGTGTGGACATGGCGATTCTAATAAATATCAAAAACATTTGTTTCTTTGGGGAATAAAAAGCAATATTCTTGAAAATCTCAGTTAATCCGTGTCATCTTGAGCTAAGGATTCGTTCCATTGAAATTGTGCCTGTAACCAGATCAGACATTATATCGAATGTTGGTACCCAGTCATCATACTAGTACCATACTGCAAGTTATATTTGAGTCTGTGTTTGCAAAACTGAGTCACTTTTTCTTTAACACTTGTCCTGCTGAATATTTAAATATATTTAAATATTTAAATATGCCACACCCGCTACTGATTATCAACCAATCAGATTACTTGGTGCAAATTTTTGCAACAAATTCATAACCTGAATGACAAATAATGAAGATCCTGATCAGATGGCTGCTTCAGAAGCCATCTGATTTAGATCTACATTTTTTAAAAGATAAGACATATTCTGAGCTCATCAGATCAAGGCTTAAAATTCGAATACTTCTTGCGACAACGTTATATGGTGGAGTCTATGTAGTATTGAACAAAAATAACGGTAGCACGTACATGTGACTTAGGGCAATATTTATTATCTAAAAAAACAACGGTTATTTGTTTGATATAAAAGAGTTATTTTATAACTTATAAACTTAAATCCAACTTTCTCTGTAAATAAGTTTTTTTTTTAAATGTGTGTCGGCTATAAAAAGTCTCCCTGCCCTACATCACAGTGTAGTCTATATTTTCTTGTCCTGTGGGATCATTGAGTCCATTGTGGAATTTTGAAAATATTTGAGGGTCACTGGTGAAGCCTCATTGGTCGAAACTAGCTAGTCTGGCCCAGAAAAATGTACACTGCATATTTTACGGTTCTGTGGTGTATTCCTTGCTTCCAAAGGATAACCTTTTAAAGAACATATTTAACGTCACTACAGCTGGTGTCTGGGAATGTGTGGCGGCGGTAAAACGTCTCCCTGCCCTACAACACAGTGAAGTTTATATTTTCTTGTCATTTGGGATTATTGATTCCATTGTGGAATTATGAAAATATTTGAGGGTCACTGATAAGGCCTCATTAGTCGAAACTAGCTAGTCTGGCCCAGAAAAATGTACACTTCGTATTTTCAGGTTCTGTGGTGTATTTCTTGCTTCCAAATGATAACCCTTTTAAAGAACATTTTACAATCGGAGTCTAACTATTGGTTTTCTTTTGCTCCGGCATTTCAATGGTTTCTTGCTGTTGAGTCCTCACCATTGTTATACGAAGTATGTCGTTTTTTTTTTTACCCCCGGCATACGAAGTATGTCGGGGGTATACAGTTTTCGTCTTTCCGTCCGTTCATCCGTTGGTTGGTTGGTTGGTTCGTTCGTTCGTTTGTTCGTTAGTTCGTACTTCCGTCTGTTACGCCGTTCGTCAACCTTAACGTCAAAGTTTTGCGTTAAACCTTTTGACAGCTCATATCTCTGTAACCACACGTTAAATGCTCTTCATATTTGGTAAACGATATTTCTATAGCATTACCTTTCATTTGGAATATCTAAGCCCCTGGGTCAAGCCCCTGGGTGGGCTGTCTGTCTGTCCGTCCGTCTGTCTGTTCATCTACTTTTTCGTCAGAGTTTTGGGTTAAACCTTTTTCATTGCTCATATCTCTGTAACCACATGTTAGATTCTATTTATGTTTGGTAAAGGATATCTCTATAGCATTACCTTTCATATGGAATATCTAAGCCCCTGGGTGGGCTGTCTGTCCATCCGTCTGTCTGTTCATCACATTTTAAGTCAAAGTTTTTGTGTTAAACCTTTATTCATTTTACTCCTGCCATATAAACTGTATCAAAGCTTACATACTATTTGTTCTTTCAAATATATTCGTTTTAAAGCCACGGCATATGAAGTATATCAGAGGAAATATAGTTTTCCTCTTTCTGTTCATTCATTTATTATACCCCCGGCATACGAAGTATGCTATGGGGTATATAGTTTTCGTTCTGCCGTTCGTCCGTTCATCCGTCCGTCCTTCTGTGTGTCCGTCTTTCCGTCTGTCCATCCGTCCGTCCGTCTGTCCGTCCGTTAACATTTTGGTTAAAGTTTTGCGTCAAAGTTTCTAGGAGATTGTATCTTCTTAACTGTTTGATAGATTTAGTTGATACTTACACTGAAGTTACATACCGGTCTAAAGATCAAGGTCACAGACTTAGAAGGCCCCCGCCCATAGGGGCTTGACGAAATATATGGGCTGCATGATGCTTCCACGCAGAGCTGAATCCGGCCTGCACACTAGTACTGGTAAACCGTTTAGAGGATCTAAGCCTGTCCAGGAACCGGGGTGCGAGGCGGACCGTCCATGCTAATAAACCCTATTGGTTTCATTGGGCGACAGGGCTTGACATGTCATTTCATCTCAATGTCGGGTAAAAGTCCCACAAAATTGGAAGCAACGTCTTCAAAATGACCTTTACAGTGTAGACGGGGACGTCAAACCTCACATCAAACAAACAAACAAACACAGACTTAGAAATTTTACATTTGGTTAAAGTTTTGCGTCAAAGTTTCTGAGAGATTGTATCTTCTGAACCCTTTGATAGATTTAGTTGAAACTTACACTGAAGTTACAAACTGGTCTTAAGATTTCATTGATGCATGTCCTACCCCCACAGTGACCTTGAGGTCAAGGACACATATTTTGAAATTTTACATTTGGTTAAAGTTCTATGGCAAAAATTATAGATGCCCGTATGTTCTAAACTCTAAGACAAATTCAGTTGATACTTGCATCAATGAACCAGTTCCAACATTTCGTGGTGTATGTCCCTTCCCCCTCCCAGGGGGACCTTGACCTCAAGGACACATACTTTGAAATTTTACATTTGGTTAAAGTTTTATGACACACTTTATAGATGCCTGTATGTTCTAAACTCTAAGACAAATTCAATTGATACTTGCATCGATGTTGCATACCAGTCCAAAGATTTCATTGATGCATAACCCACCCTGCTGCTTCGGTAACATTGTTACCCCCACTCCTTCAGTAACTTTGATGCCCTCACTCCCTTGGTCCATTTAGAAAGTGTATGTTTAGTTTAGCTTTTACAAGGACATTTATAGATTCTTATAGCTTCTTGACATCTTCATTCATATTACATACAAGCTTGAAAGCTTTATCAGAGTATGGCTCTGGCCGGAAGTATAGGCGACCCACTGGCCGCTTTCTCTAGTTTCGGTTCTGTGGTTGTTTGATTTTTGTGTTCTTGGAGATGTTGCACTGATGAATTAGGAGGCCTTCATGCGGAATGGACAACTTATTTGTCTAAATCGCGACGGAAGTCAGGGCGAGGATTGCGGTCGCGTAAAAGCCACCCCCTCCACCCCCACCAGTGGAATTCGTTTCACTGACCGTTCCAAGGCGGCTCTTCTGTCGTGGTTTATTTTTTGTTATGGTTTGTCTTTGACTGTGTGTCGCTTAATATATTATTTTGTTTTGGATAGCCAATGTTTGGCATTCCGCTGTTGATGTTTCCATTAGGGTTTAGTTATTTCATATTTGTGTTTCTTTCCCTTTGGTGTCTCTGATGGGAGCTCCGGGTTAATTGTATCGATTCCTGATCATTGCTATCACTTCTATTTTACAAGAGAGGAGAGTTCATTACACGGACTCGTTAGCGTGATGGTTAACAACAGCTGCGACCCAAGAGCCCCCCAAAACGATTTTTCCTTCGTTTATGAATAGTTTTTCAGCAGATTATGCTAGTTTCAGCCCAGCTTATCACAGACATATCGCAATAAACCAACTGTAATCAAACAATGGCGAGACTCAAGTCGAGCAGAGCAGGCGCTTTTAGATGTAGCTACAGGAGAAAAAAATCTAAAATATAGATTGTGGGTACTCGTCAGAACCGCCTCGATGAGGCGGTTCTAACGAGTACCGACAATATATATTGTGAGCAAAAATAAGAAAACTTTTACAAATTTTATCGGAACATTTTCCTTTTTTCGGCGCTAAAATTTACATTGTATTAGAAAAGGCGTGTTTTCATAATGTCTATTCAGCTGAATTTGTTCACTGTTTTCTCTAATTCTAGTTTAAATACAGCTGGCCGTTGCTCGTCAGAACCGCCTAATCGCCTCAATGAGTCGGTTCAAACGAGTACAGACAATTCATATTTTGAGCAAAATTAAGGAAAATAACCCCATTAAACCTCACTTGATTGTATATAATGTCGGTTTAGTGGGGTTTTCATTTCACAGCAGACTTATTAACCTGATAATCTGAGAAGCTTTGACAAATGCAATAGATACTCGCATTTTACGATCTGCTCGAAATAAGTGAAATGATCTTGAAATCGCAGTAAAACCAAATACATTTTATCTGCAAAACATACACTGTCTAAACCATTTGACGTTTTGACCACTAACAAGCGAAGGTATCTTTGGATTCATGCGGACTAAACAAAAGTAGTGTATACCGCGACAGAGGCAGGGGCGAGGATTATGGCCATGTAAAATCGATTTAAGCCCCCCAGTGGAATTATTTCCACTGACCGTTCCACGGCGGTTCTTCTGTGGCGGTTTATTTATGTTGTTGTCTGTTACTTACTGTGTGTATCACTTGTGTCTTTTTATTTTGGATGGCCAGTTGGCCATTTTGTGGGAAAGTAACTGTTCTTATGGCCTTCCTTTGTTTAGGTTTCCATTATGGTCTGGTCGCTTCATGTTTGTGTTTCTTTCCCTTTGATGTCTTTGATGGGTGGAGTAAGTTAACTGTATCGATTCCTGATCTTTGTTTTACTTCTACTTCGCGCCTTTTTAAAGGGTCCATTTAGCATGTTCATGCGTTATTCTGTCTAGTTTATAAAATCACCATTACGAAAACACGCCAATACAAATACATGGGTTTTTGTTTTTTCGCCGAAAAAAAACCCCGTACTTTTTAAGATGAAGGCGGTTCTAACGAGTACCCACAATGTATATGTTAGAGCAGAAATAAAAAAAAAAGGTTTAGTCCTTTAAACCGCAGTTTCACTGCATAAAAGTGGGGTTCAAGGGGGTCATAATAATTTGGCGTGTTTTCGTGATGTGTTTTGGGATATTAGAAGAAATGCAACAATTTACTACTGTACTTTGACTAGCTGCGACAGAAGTGCTGTTAATGGAATGATCATTATGTGGTAAGTTAAGGCCAGACATATTGCTATTCCTCTACAGAGCAATTATACGTTTCGAGTAGGCTGATTGAGTTATTGTTGTCGAATGAGCCATAGAAAATAAGTCCGCAAATTACAAAAAAATCTTTTATAGCCAGTCGGGGAAAGTAAGTAGTTTCGGAAATTAGAAATGTAAAAAAATACAGCATTATCCTCTGCTGGTCTGGGAGCCCTCTGATACCAAAAAAAAAAAAAAAAAAAAAAAAAAAAATAAAAAATAAACCTAATGTTTTTTTTTTGTATTCACCGGCTTTCAAATTCAACATAATGAAATTTAAATAGATGTTCCAGAAAGCAAGCTGTCAGATAACACAAACGCACACAAACGTGCCAGAACAACGGAATCCGGGAAGGAACATGCAGATTTTATTTCAAATTTGTTGTGCGATATCGCTTCTCATCATTTTACCCTTTTTTCTAATTCAAAAACATACAATTGTCATAACGTCATGCAAGTATTATTGTCCAAGTTTTCCCATTACAAATGTACAAGGAGATGAACTTAATAAGCTCCTATCAAGAATGAACATATTTATATTTGTATGTGTGTATTTCTACGAAAAAAAAACACGTGCAAACCAAACATAACCTCATTACGACAACACACCTATTTAAATGTATTGAAAATTTTACCACCACAAAATGAAAAAATTCTGCTATTTTTAGCTCACCAGAGCCGAAGGCTCCGGGGGAGCTTATAGGATAGGCAGTTGTCCGGCGTCGTCGTCGTGGTCGTCGTCGTCGTCGTCGTCGTCGTCTGACGTCAACACTTTCAAACATCTTCTTCTCTGAAGCCACTGGACCGATTCAGCCCAAATTTTATCTGTAGCATCCTTGGGCTGGGGGATTGAAAGTTTGTGTTTTTTATGAAATTCGGCTCATTGGTTTGGTTGCTATGGCAACTTAGAGTTTCCATAGACTTATAATGCGGAAAATTGAAAAATGGCATTTACTGCCAAGCCACTGCAGATATTTTGACAAAACTTTCATAGAAATATTCCTTAGGCAATCTACTATCTGTCATATGATTTTAGGCCTACTGCTCATTTGTATTGGTTGCCATGGAAACCAAAATGAAAAAATAGAAAAAAAATACTTAAAAAATCATCTCCTCAGAAACAGTATGCTCTATGAGGCTGAAAGTTTATGGAAATATTCACCATATTTGCCTTTACAGGTTTTGTGTTTTTTATGAAATTCGGCTCATTAGTTTGGTTGCTATGGCAACTTAGATTTTCCATAGACATATAATGGGGAAAATTGAAAAATGGCATTAACTACAAAGCCTTTGCAGATATTTTGACAAAACTTTCATAGAAATGTTCCTTTAGTAAACTTCTCTCAGCCATATGCTTTTATGTCAACCTGGGGGTCCAGTAGGTTGTGCCGGGGCCATACCCCGCCCCCAGTACTTCATAAAATGACTTATATCTCAGAAACCTTACAGATCCCCACCCCTAAACCATATATATTCTTGTTCCTATTGATAAGACGCATTCAGTGACACCAACCTGGAGGTCCTCCGGGATGTGCCGAGGCCATGCCCCACCCCCTCCACTTCATAAAAGGCCCAATATCTCGGAAACCATTCAGATCCCCACCCCTGAACCCTATATACTCTTGTTCCTTATGATAAGACGCATTCAGTGACATAAAACTGGGGGTCCCCCGGGATGCGCCGGGGCCATGTCCCACCCCTCCATTTCATAAAAGGCCCAATATCTCGGAAACCTTACAGATCCCCACCCCTAAACCATATATATTCTTGCTCCTTATGATAAGACGCATTCATTGAACCCCAAATTTGGGGTCTTCCGGGGTGCGCCGGAGCCATGCCCCACCCCTTCACTTCACAAAAGGCCATATATCTCAGAAACTGTACAGATCCCCACCCCTAAACCATATATGTTCTTGTTCATTATGATGAGACACATTCAGTGACACCAACCTGGGGGTCCCCAGGGATGTGCTGGGGCCATGCCCCACCCCCTCCATTTCATAATATCACAATATCTCGGAAACCTTACAGATCCCCACCCCTAAACCATATATATTCTTGTACCTTATGATAAGACACTTTCATTGACACCAACCTGGGGGTCTCCCTGGGCCTTGCCCCACCCCTGCACTTCACAAAAGGTCTTATATCTCAGAAACTGTTCAGAGCCCCATCCCTTAACCATATATATTCATCTTCCTTATGATAAGGCACATTCATTGACACCAGCTTGTGAGTCCCCGGGGCATGTCCGGGCCTTGCTCCACCGCTTGACTTCATTAAAAGCCACATATTTCAGAAATAGTTCAGATCCCCACCCCTAAACCATATATATTCTTGTTCCTTATGATAAGACTCATTCAGTCACACCAACTTGGGGGTCTCTTTGTGCTGAGGCAATGTGCCCCGCCCTTCCACTTCATAAAAGGCCATATATTTCAGAAACCATTCAAATCCCCACCCCATATTCATATATGTTCTTGTTCCTTATTATTAGCACACCTACTGTAGGGGTGTCCACAGGGGCCAGTCCTCTCCTTTCCACTTCATGAAAGGATATCTTGGAAACCGTTCAGATTCCCACCCCTAAACCATATATATACTTGGTCCTTATGATGAGACACATTTAGGGACAACAATCTTGGGCTTTCCTGGGAACGACAGGGCATGCTCCAACCCCTCCACTTATATCTCCAGCCATGCAGATCCCCACTGCTAAACCATATATATTCTTGTTCTTTGTGATAAGACACATTTAGTGATACCAACCAGGGCTCCATTGGGTCCATGCCCCACCCCCTCTACTTCATAAAAGGCCTAATGTTTCATATACTGAGTCCACATTGATGCTCATTTGGATATGGGGGTTCATTTGGCAGATTAAAATGATATCATGTTAAAATACATGGCTGCAATTTGGCAGTACCATCCTGAGCTCTGGTGAGCATAGTGGCCCATGGGCCTCTTGTTTATAGTTCTGCTCGGCGAGCCGGTTCTAAAGAGTTCATACAATTGGTATTTTCAACAGAAATGGGAACAACTGTAACCCCAGTAAACACAAAAGTTATCGTTACGTTTTTATAGGTTTCAAAATGGTAACGCAGAACGTGACGTTTTGTAAACGTTTTGCTAACGTTTTTTTTCTGTGTCGAACTGCGATGACTGTTTTTGGCAATCAGATAAAAAAAAACTTCCCTTCTACAAAACCTAGAACTTATTCCTTAACCTGTCAAATACGTTTCGAAGAAGTTATAAAAAGGTTACAGAAAAAAAAAACAAAAATTTTTTACTAACGTTGTTAAAACGTTCTATAAATGTTGCAGATTTTTTTGATATATATGTGCACCTTCTTTCCGCCAATATTCTTGGAACAAAGAACAAAGAAAATCGAACGCCTTACCGAATTAGTGTTTTTCCGGCTCATTTTGCTCCAGGTAACATTGATGTGATGATTTGATTGCATGTGATTCTTATTTTATTTGCACCGGATTATAATATAATGTAACTGTAATGCGCGATTGTTTGAATTTTGTGGCTGTCATATGTTTTCGCGACTAATGAAGTAAACATTCATCTGTTGCATGACAATATTCGTAAATAGTGACATGTTTTCGGTTTACTGAAGGTGACGACACGTTTTTTCAATGCATTTGATTAATTTTATGACCAAATTTCTGTTATTTATTCAAAAGTAATTGATCAATGTGTTTCGTTTTAAACAAACGTCGTGTAAACGTTCCTGAAACGTTCAATCTATATCGGCGCGTGCATTTGTTGAACATTTTCATATATCAAAAACGGTATTTTCTGATGAAAATTTGTAGCAGTTATCTCATTACTGCTTAAAACAAAGTATGTGGGTGTTCGTTCTAACGAGTACCCACAACATAATTAATTCTTCGAACAAAAAATAAGAAAAACAATGAATTCCAAAGTAAACCCCAGTTTTGTTTTATATAAAACAGGTCACCAGGGACGTTCATTACACGGACTTGGTAATGTGATGGACAGGGCTTCAGATAAAAAAGTAATATGGACGTCATTTTATTTATACACGGCTAAAGCATATATATGCTATGTGGTTTACAGTTGTCAATTTTACGGAACACCCTCATCAGTTTTACATGAAATAACCACTTCTGCTTGTCTGTAATCCATCACGAAAACACACATATATGATTTTGACCCTCTTCAACCCAATTTTTATACAGTGAAACTGGGGTTTACATGGGTATACATTATTTTTCTTATTTTCGCTCAAAAACGTAGATTGTGGGTACTCATTAGAATCGAGGCGGTTCTAACGAGTACCCACAATCTATGTTATGAGTAGAACTTTGAAAAATATATGAATTTTTTATCTGATAATTTTCAATTTTTGGTGGTACAGTTTTCAAAATGTTTGAATAGGCATGTTTTAGTAATATCACTGATCTTGTTTATCTCTGTTTTAATCAGTATGGAACGCTTTGGTGCAGTGGTAGCGCTTCGGATCTGTGATCGAGAGGTTGCGGGTTCGAGCCTCACGCTGACCAAAGTGTTATGCCCTTGAGCAAGGCACTTCATCCACATTGCTTAAAGAAAGTACTGGTTACCACCCAGGAAATCCTGCTCGTAATGCTCAGATGTGAGCGAGTAGCAGTAATAGGAGAAGAGAAAAAAAAAAGAAGTATCAATAACATGGATAACATGATTTGACATACAGTTGAATGTGCAATTTCAATAGAAAACTTTACAATTCCGGGTAAAAGTCCCACTAAATTGGAAGCAACGTCTCCAAAATGACCTTTACAGTGTGCGGAGACGTTAAACCTCAAATCACTCAAACAAACAAAAACTTCACTGTTTACAACACCATGTCAAATACACTATAGAAAAAGAAAGCCCACCTAAGACTCGCCTACAACATCTTGACTTCAAGAGCAAGTTATTGAAAATAACCAATTGATGACTTCGAAGACAAAAAGGCAACATAATTTTATAGTCATAAAGAAACATATTAAGGCAAAAGCTTTCTAAATATTTTTTAAGGGTTTATTTATCAGGTTGAATTAAATCTTCCATATGAACGTTACTTAAACGTTCCCAAAAACGTTTTAAGAACTTCTTTTATAAACGTTTTTAAAATGTATATTTACTGCTTGGAATAACATTTTTAAACGTTTTTCGAACGTTTTATGAACGTTTTTCAAACGTTTTTCAAAAACGTCCTTCCGACGTAAAAATAAAACTTTCCATATAAACGTTATCTAAACGTTCACAAAAACGTTTTTTAACTTTTTTTTAACGTTTTTGAAACGTTTTTGAAACGTTTTAAAAACGTTTCTTTGTTAGCTGGGACCTCCGTAAACCCCAGTTTTAAAAATAATAAAATTGGGTTTAATGGAGTCAAAATTATATAAGCAGACGTGTTTTCCTGATGTATATTTTCATGTCTGCATTGCGTTGTTTTGTGTTTCCAGTGCCAACCACGAATGATATATACACTTTTAAGTTGACCCACGGCCAACTCCGTCAATCGACAAATATTATGGTTCTTGGCCGAATCAGTGGACTGTGTAGTAAACTGGAAATCAGTTGGGTTAAATATATACTTTTCTTAAGATATCTGCCAGTTTGACTGTGCCACGTCTTTCTACTTTAAACTACGAGTTGAGAAGAATGACTGAAATAAGCACTGTATATTTGCATTTGCCTGTGCAAAATCGCCGAATTAAACGGAGTAAGGAATGATAAAACAATTCTCTCCCTCGCTTGGATGCATTTTTTTCTAACGTTGATGCGAACTGCTCGGATGATAATCGTACAAACAAGCATACTGCAAAATGATCTCAACATTTGGGATTCGTATAAAGTTTTGTTTTGTACCGGCTCTTTTTCTTCTTCTTATTATTATTATCATCATCATTTTATAAGGCAAGTACATTGTGTCTCATGTGTCTTGGCTATTTCACAAGTTATCAGAATACTTGTGTTATGGAATTTGACTCTGACCAGATGCTATTCAACGAATACAATTCGTCTTTTTTCCAGCCACACTGTAACATAGCAACCACTAGACTATCAAACCACCAACCTACAGAAGACCATCATTTCGGATACTGAGGGTTGCTTTTCGGGAACCTGAATCCTTTTTGAAAAGGAAATGCCCCTTCCGCGAAAGGTAGACAAGTTGTTGCCACTGAAGTGCATATTTGCGCCTCCAAGATTTTACGATAAATTTGGAAATGTTTGAAGACACTGGGTACACCTTTAGTGGGGGGGGGGAGGGGGGGCAAGTCCTTCAAAAGTATTCTTTTTTGTCGCCCATATCAATAGGGGTCAACTCTTAAAGGAAAAAAATTTGCTTCTGAGGAGCAAATTCTTTCCATTAAGAGTAGACCCCTTTTTGAGTGGGACAGGTCTTACAGAAAAGCGAACAGGAAGTCCCGAAAGTTGTCTCCCTTTAAAAAATGGCGGAACAATCTGCCATGTGTTCTCATTTCCCTCAATCACCGAAAAGGCGAGTCTAACAGTAATACCCAAAACAGTTACAGATCATGGGAAATAAAATTAACCTTTAAATATTGACAAATTTCTTCTGGCCAAATATGTTCTAGAATATAAGAATCCTATATGGGTGTGAGGGGTGGATTGAAAAATCCGTTCCGAGGGACACTGTCCGGCATCACGAGGCTTGCCGAGTGATGCCGGACAGTGATCCCGAGGGACGGATTTTTCTATCCTCCCCTCACACCCATATTGGATTCTTTTCCTTGCATACCTTCCATTTCTTTTGCGAATTTTTAATGCTGCTGTCACTTCGGTTACCGATGTCCGCCATTTTGTGATGACACAACAGGAATGGTTAGTGACGTCACGCATGACACCGCCGCGCATGAGGTTGTAATAAACCAGTGCATTTATCAAACACGCGATTATATTCGATTTGGGGTCGGAACACCAGGGTCAGAACATAAATTTCTATCCCAGGGTAAAATCACGGATTTCCTTGTCTGGTGTGCAAGAAAGGGTTATCCTTTGGGAGCAAGGAATACACCACCGAACTGGAAAAATGGACAAATGTTTTCTGGGCCAGACTAGCTAGTTTTGGCAAATTAGGCCTCATCAGTGACCCTCAGATATTTTCAAAATTCCACAATGAAATCAATGATCGCAAAGGACAAGAAAATATAAACTACACTATGATGTAGGGCAGGGAGATTTTTTACGGCCGCCACACATTCCCAGACACCAGCTGTAGTGACGTCAAATATGTCAAAGCTTCTTGAAAAGAACGCACGTGCACACCCACACACCTACATGCAGAGAGAGAGAGAGAGAGAGAGAGAGAGAGAGAGAGAGAGAGAGAGAGAGCGTTCCAAGAAAATTTATAGATACAGAGCTATTAAACAAGAGTAAAAGTATTTTCTACGCTGCAAAGAAAAAAGATGTCATCCAGGGTCTGCAACCCACGACCATTATGCTGGCAGCAACACTAGCTGACGGTAGTCATAATCGCAGCCATCATACTGACATTAACAATTTGTCACCGATTCCAAACTACAGTAAGATTCCTATATTAAGACCACCTAGGGGACTGTTCAAAAGTGGCCTTTAAGGCCACTTTTGAACAGTCCCAAAGGTGGTTTTTGACCAGAGGACACTGTTTGCAGAAATTGCAAAGGAAGGAAAACAGCAGCCTACTAAATAAGCTTTTTAAAGCTGAATTAGTCTTAAATTTAGGTGGTCTTAATAATGGAGTTTCACTGTACTTACTAGCTGATAGGTGCTTTTGTTTCAAATACAGCAAAACACGTGACCTATCAAGACAATATCCAGAGAAAATCATCAAAATGTCATCCCCGTTGGGAATGACAAAAATTGCAGTGGTAATATCAACATAGACAATTTGCTAGGCGATCTAGGTGTCTAGTTTTGGGTGTGAATAAAAGTTAGCTATGGACGCGTTCGTTGTCCACGTTAGGTTCGATCGCGATCGATCTAAAACTATCACGTGTTGGTAAAAGAGAATTCGGTTAGGATTAAGATTTTAGTAGGACGACGCATGCGATCTTAGATAGGAACTTTATGTGCTTTAAAATTCAGGGATGTAACTAGTAGAAAATATTTTGTACGCAAACCAAAGAAAATAATGAAAATAATAATCCCGCCCCTTAATATCATATACCAAATGGGGCAGTCTTAAAGGAAAGTGTTTAGAGAGCAAATTCTTTCCTGTAAGTGTGGTCCCCGAACAATGATAGCTAATACTTGTAATTATTGTTGTGTACATACTGCTTCTTCTTCCTCTTCTTCTTCTTTTTCTTCTTCTTCTTCTTCTTATTCTTCTTCTTCTTCTTAACATAATGCATAACGGTAAATACATACATATAGAGGGAAGTGGGTTCTGTTCCAATGTCAACACTAACACTGACGCAGACCTCGGGCGAGTTTAAAGCAAGTACACTGGTGGGCGGGGTGGCTTTTAATTTTGTGTGTGTGTGGGGGGGTGGGGGTGGGGGAGGGGTGGGGGTGTAAATTTGGAGAGCTTATAATATATGAAGGGTCAGGTACGTCTATCAGGAGCAATCGCACAAGTACCTCCACTGTTTACTGGGTAAAACTGTGCACGTAGGAGTCCTTCGTGCTATTTTTAGCTCGGCTGTTTTCGAAGAAAACATCGATGTTTTGTCATAGCTCTGGCGTCATCGTCATCGTGCAAAAACTTGGACATTTTGTAATATCTCTGTCATTACTGAACATATTTTCATGAAACTCGGACTAGTTGTTCATTATGAAAAGGGGAACACATACCAATAGGTGAGGTAACCCTCAAAATAATTTTGGCACAGTTATGCCCCTTTTTCGACTTAGAAGTTTTGTTTTCTAAAAGAATCTGTAGCCGAGCGTTGGCACCCGCATGCGGTGCTCTTGTTCGTTAATACACTAAAACACTTTGTCGTATATAAAACTGGTACCTCGGACCTAGTTCATTTTAGGGAAAAACGTAAAATACTGTCAAATAAGGACCGCCTGAAGAGAAACCCATACGTTTCGGCCAGAAACAATAACATTTGTCGTTTCCATACCATGTCGTTGTGTTGGCTCGGAACAGTTTGTGCATTGACATACTTGACCGGGGGTGAACCGTTGGTAGACCACATGTTTTTGTGGCTTTTCTACATTGCTTTCTGTATTTGTGTTAGAGATGGTGGTCGCGTTGTGACGACTTTTTTAGTCCTTGGTATCGCATGCTGCAACTCTAGTCTGTCGTTTGTTATTGTTGGTAGATACTTAACCCATTTATGCCTAGCGGCCCATTTATTTGCATTGACAATCAGTGTTGTCCCAGATCAGACGCCGCAGAACGCGGCGTTTGATCTGAGTCTACACTGTTTGCTTGACTTCCTTACATTAAAAACAAGAAACAAAACTAACATGATCCCCCTATAACTGAAAATAAACCACACGAAACTTATTAGGTGGAAGATTACCTTGTCCTATATGGGTTAGGCTCGTCTGATTGCTAGTATTCTATAGTACTCGCCCAGCTAGAGCTTTAGCATTTCATATTTCTTTATCAGGTAACAATGCATCTGAACACTAGCCAGATTTTTCGACAGGCAGCCTCATGGCTATTTTGAAATTGGGGTTATACTTCGGATTTTCTATATTTTATGAAATGAAGAAAAAACAACTAATATGATTACAATCATGGTATTTCTATTCAATTTAACAAAATATCCATTGCCATAATTTACAACAGACTGGAAAAGAAATATGACAAAATGTTTTATGCTGGCAATTTTTACATATATTTGACAAGCCCATAATGATAACACACCCGTGCGCGGCATAGTGCGTTTTTCCTTCAAAATGGCTACTTTACTGGCGAAAATCTGTGATAATTTTCTTATTAATACTGCAAACATAGGTTGTGGGTGCTTGTTAGAACCGCCCCATTGAGGCGGTTCCAACGAGTACCCACAACCTATGTCTTGGAGCAGAAATAAGGAAAATAATGTTTACCCCCGTAAACCTCAGATTTCTCTATATAAAGTGGGGTTTAAGGGGGTGTTCATTTCACGGACTTGTTCACATGATGGTATACCCAATTTGTTTTGTATTTAGCAGTAAAACGAATGGATATATGAAACAAAACAAAACAACAACAAGAAAAAAATCATGACCTTTTCACATTGTGAAAAACTATAATATTTCCACATTGTGAAAAATAGCACGGCCATGTTGTTTTTACAGTAGCAGCCAAGACTTATAAAAAAGAGAAACTGTACTCTTTTTTTCCAATTAATACCAAAATAATCATCTCCGCAGATGTTTCACTTGTGCTTCGCACTCGTGAAAAAACTGACGTTTTCAACATACTCGATGAATTGTGTGTTGATATTTACCTAAAGTAAAAGATATCTTGTATGTATACATACATTTTAGCTCATCAATAAACTCCTAGGATGAACACTTCATATCGCTTCCGTTGATTCAAGAAGGGCAGTTGTCAGTTTCTGGAGAAATATTACACACTGTACTGGTTAGCCGCTTACGTATAAGCCTACCCAGGAAAAATGTGGATTGGTAAACTGACCGGCTCAAAAATGACTTAAAGTAGTGTTGACTGGGCCGTTAAACTCCAATACAAACAAAGAAACACTACATACTGTTGTCGGAAGATAAGTTTAAAGTGACGTTAACGAATGTTTTTGTTGCTAAGCATAGGCCACTGTTGTCAAAAGGTAACGACGCTTCGGTAATGATAAGTATAACGGTATAGCCTGTCTTGCCAGCCCATGATGGGTATGGTTATGATAATGATGCAACCTGTCAAACGGTGCAACCTGTCAAACCTATCTGTGGTGGTATACTCTTTTACGTCGCTGTCTACTTATCCTCCGACAACAGTACTTATGTTTTGAAAAAGAATTGTAAATAGACGATAACACTTTTCATGATAAAAGGCATAACGGATAATCAATACCGTTATGCTAGTTTGATGTATGTTCGACGCTAAGATAAGAAGTCAGTGTCCATCATAGTGTGTCATGATATCTCCTGGTAAATATTGTTATTATACCAAAATCAAAAGTCTTACATTATGTTGAAATACATCAAAATGATAAGGAATAATAACACGATCATATTAAAGGGCATTTAACGAAAGCAAAATATGTATTTATTCGTGGCAAACACTGACGACAAACATCAGCCTTGTCGCGAGAAATCTGCCGTTGGGTATATGTGTCCACATAAGTCTATACTGTATGCTGTAGACTTTGTTACTATTTAGTAATGCTAGTACCCAAGGCACCGAAAGACAAATGCCGTGGTTATTTGTCAGCTTGTCTGTACCTTTGTTACTAAATAACGGTGTTCAAACTCCTACTGAATAGCAACTACCACTAACAGCATTAATGTTATCGGAGGATAAGTAAACAGTGACGTGAAAGAGTATACTACCACAAGTAGGTTTGAAAACAGTATTGTTGTCGGAGGATAAGTTGAAAGTGACGTCAGCGAATGTTTTTGTTATTAAGCCTTGTCCACTGTTGTCAAAAGGTAAATACGCTTCGGTAATGATAAGTACAATCTGTACAATCTGGTACAATCTGTCTTACCAACCAATGGCGGGTACTATAATGAAAACGGTACAACCTGTCAAAGTAGAAGTAAAACAAAGATCAGGAATCGATACAATTAACTTACTCCACCCATCAAAGACACCAAAGGGAAAGAAACACAAACATTAAGCGACCAGTCCATAATAGAAACCTAAACAAAGGAAGGCCATAAGGACAGTTACTTTCCCACAAAATGGCCATATGACCATCCAAAATAAAAAGACACAAGTGATACACACAGTAGGTAACAAACAACAACATAAATAAAACCTACTTGTAGTGGTTCACTGTTTTACGTCACTGTCAAGGTATCTTCCGACAACAGCACCTATAAACTGGATGAGTCCATTTTTCATGTTAACAACGGTTCTAAATTATTGATATACGAAGATACATGTAAGTTGAAAGTGACGTCAGCGAATGTTTTTGTTATTAAGCATTGGCCACCGTTGTCAATAGGTGACGCCGCTTCGGTATTGATAATCATAAGGGTATAGTCGGTCTTGCCAGCCAATGATAGGTTTGATAATGATAACGACGCAACCTGTCAAACATGCCTGTGGTGGTATATTCTTTTACGTCACTGTCTACTTATCATCCGACAAAAGTATCTTTGAATTTTTTATAATGGAGTCCATGTAGGTAAACACGTGTGACTAGCGAACACTTTCGGACCTATGCCCACGCACAGTCAGATCTCGTGTCGCTTGGGTATTACCGGGTTCCTTGGTCATCCATAGCGCATATTGCATGTTTTCATATGTCTGCATGTGTGGGCAAGCTTATTTAATGTTCGCTGACCGAAGCGCGCGTATACCCATAAATACCTAAAGTCCCATTTAGTATAGACACGGATCAAACGTCGCAGAAAGTCTGATCTGAGAATACACTATTTGTTAAAAGTACAGACACTTTTTGCTAAACTTAACACATTACAAACTTATCACGAAAACACGCCCATTACGAAAACACGCCTATACAAATACATTGTAAATTTTATCGCCGAAAAAACAAAAATTTTAAGATGAAAAATTGTGATATTTTTCTTATTTCTGCTCAAAGCAGAAAGAAGAAAAATAAGGTAAACCCCAGTTTTTCTACATAAAAGTGGGGTTCGACGGAGTCAAAATTATGTAGGCGGTATTTCGTGATGTATGTAATTTTGATCCCCTTGAACCGAACTTTTCTATAGCAAAATAGAAGTGAGCAATGATTAGTAATCGATACAATCAACCCACAGCTCCCACCAGTGACAACAAGGGAAAGAACCACAAACATGAAACAACTAGATCCTAGTGGACACATCACTAGCGGAAAGCAAAAGGGACAGTCACTTTCCCACAAAATGGCAATTGGCTGTCCAAAGTAAAATAATATAAGCGATGCACACTCAAATACAAGCCATAACAAAAATAAACCACGACAGAAGAACCGCCTTGGAACTGTCAGTGAAACGAATTCAACTGGGGGGGGGGGGCTTATATCGAGTTTACTTAGTCACAATCAGCGCCCTTACTTCCGTCGCGATTTAGACAAATAATTTGTTCAGTCCGCATGAAGGCGACCTAAATCATCAGTGCAACATCTCCGTGAACACAAAAATCAATCAACCACAGAGATGAAACAACGGCAGCAAGAAACCAATGAAATGCTGCCAACAGTTAGACTCCGATGGGCCCAACCAGAGACAGAGCATCAGGCAGCAATGTTTACAGGGGTAAACCTCTTTTTTCTTATTTTTGTTGCTTGCTCTAAAATATAGATTGTGGGTACTCGTTAGAACCGCTTCGATGAGGCGGTACTAACGAGTGCCGACAATCTATATTCTCGCTAGAACCGCCTCATCGGTACTAACGAGTGCCGACAATCTTTATTTTGAGCAGAAATAAGAAAAAATGTTTTCGAAATGTGAACAAACCTTACATGCATTTTAAAATTTTCGATTTTTCGGCGGTAAAATTTGCAATGTATATGTATAGGGATGTTTTCGAAATGGGAAAAAATCTTACACCTCTATGATTGGAAATGATCCTGTCCCAAGTTGTTGTGTGGAAGATTGTACCTTTATATATCTTATAACGTGGATAACGTCATTTCATAAAAATCACTGTAAAATCATAGTAATATTGGGGTTTACAGGGGTAAACCTTATGTTTCTTATTTCTGCTCTTAAATATAAAATGTGTGTACCGACAATCTATGTTTTGAGCAGAAATAAGAAAAAGTATCACTATTTTTTACCTTAAAATTTTCAATTTTTCGCCAGTAAAATTAACAATGTATTTTTATAGGGATGTTTTCGTAATGTGAACAAACCTTACACCTCTGTGACTGGAAATGACCAGTACAAAGCTATTGTGTGGAAGATTGTACTTTTATTTATCATATAACGTAGATATGTGTTTTTTTGTTTGTTTTGGAGTTTAACAGCCAACACTATTTAGGTCAATTTTGAGCCGGTCAGTTTACCTATCCACATTTTTTCTGGGCAGGCTTATACGTACTAGTGCTCTTACACTACGGCGAATGCACTTGCGAATGAGCCTACGAATGCCATTCTTCATCAATTCGTAATGATCGTAAGGTAAGCACCAAATATTGGTAAGAGTTCGTAGGCATTCGCAGACGTTTTTAGGGTGTTACGAATATTAGAAACATACTCCTAATATTCGCAAGAAAGTTTTATTCTCATTGTTTTCACAAAATATTCATAAGCAATCGGAATCCATTCTAATTGATGGCAAGGCATTTGCAATGATCGTAAGACATTTGCAAGAATTCGCAGAGGTTTTCCCTTACGTATACCTTGCAAAATGTTAACGAACTGTTATGAATACTTGCAAATCCATTGCGAATAAAGCAAATGGAATAAGAGAGTTTTGTGGTTTCATGAGAATAAATTGCGACTGTATGCGAACGGCTTGCCAACGATTGCGACTACTTGCAAATGTTTCAGAATGGCATACAAATATTACGATTGTCTTGCAACTGATTTGCTTGTCCTTGCAATTAAAATGCAAATATGACTCATTCGCAAAAGGCGGGGTCCCCACAACGGTATAAAAGACGCCATTCCCCTTGTCCGATATACATTTCTAGTTTGACATTGGGCGATGCTTTGACGAGGCAACTGGCAACACTAGCCGTGCTCGTTATCCAACATGCTGTTTTGACACACAATGCTGTTGTTTCTCTGTAGCGAGAAGAACAAAGGCAACAACAGCGGCAACTCTAGCGCAGAGTGAGACGCAGACAAAGACGGCAAAGGTCAAGCTGAATCCCGCCGATAACTGCCGAAGAGAAATATTGCCAAGCAAAAGCAGTGTAATCGTTTTATTCATAAGACATTCGTAAGCATTGGCAAGATTTGCAACAGCGTTTTTGTCTATTCGGAAAAGATATGTAAGAATTCGAAAAACTTGTCGTTACTGATTCGTAAGATTCATAAGACACATTAAAGGATTGGTAAGGATTCATAACATTTTCACATACATTCATAAGGTTGCACTTTTTCGTAGTTTTTCTTCTGACCAGTCGTATCAAATTCGGCAACTGTGCCGCAAATATCAAATTTTTCTTTTTTTTTTCATATTGTTTCATATTCGTAAGAATATTCGCCACAGTGTATTCGCAGCATTATAAGCGGCTAACCAGTACACTGCACATTCTTTCGCCAGAAAATGACGACTGCCCTTCTTGAATCAGCGGAAGGGAGAGAATGACGGTAGAAAATATTTCATGGACAATCTCCACGAAAGAATGTGCCAGAAACTGAAAACTGCCCATATTGAATGAGAAAATCCCCGAATAAATGATTTCAGCGTCCTGGCATCGGGATGGCTTTTCTGCATCTGTCAAAAACCATCCGTGTATGTGACAAAGTGCTCTCTCTATGTCTAAAAAACACGTCATTTTTCCACTGAAAGTTTGTAATTTGTTTCTATTCTGTACGCCAAATATAAATTGCTAATGCTTGTTAGAACATCCCCATTGCGAGGCGACAAAGCAACCACCATCTATGTCTTGGAGCAGAAATAAGAAAAATAGTTTATCATATGACGTCGTGTCTGATAGTGTGATAACGCCATGTAATAAATTCTGTAATCCAAAGCCTCGCATTAATGTTCCTCCATTTTCCTCAACTTGTTTAATAAATTCAATAATACATAACACTCGTGTAAGATCCTATATGTATACCACAAATCGGGGTTAATACATCACGTGAACATGTCCGTAAAATGAACACCCCTCTAAAACCCACTTTATATACGGAAACTGGGGTAGTAAAAATAACAAAAATATCATCAGAAAAGTAGCCATTTTGGAGATGTGAAAAATACACTTTGTCGCACGGGTGTGTTAAAGTAATGAGAAGTGTTTATTACATGGGCTTGTTAACGGGATGTGTGTAAATAAATATAAGAGACAACCAAGTACTTAAAACTAATAACTATCGAACGACTTGTCATCCGAAGCAAACAAAGTAATTTAATAAAATACATGTCACTTCATTTCACATTCGTGCAGAAGGATCTAAACAGTTACCCAGGAGAAAAATATAAATAGAGAACACAGACAGACTCTCAAGCCACTGAAATATCAGTCACCATGTAAATAAGTCCTTGTAATATAAACACCCCTCTAAACCTCACTTTATATGAAGAAATCTAGGGTTTACAGGGCTAAACATTTATTTTCTTATTTCGGCTCCAAGACATAGATTGTCGGTACTTGTTAGAATAGCCTCAATAAGGCGGTTCTAACGAGCACCCAAAACCAATATTTGGAGCATTTAAATTGAATATATCACGATTTTTTTTTCAGGAAAATGACCGTTTTATAGATATTAAAGAATGCACTATATCACACGGATTTGTTATCATAATAGACATGACGATAGACACCATCACAAAAACACGCCTATATAATTTTGACCCTCTGAAACCCCACTTTTATATAATAAAACTGGGGTTAACAGGGGTAAACCTTATTTTTCTTATTTCTGCTCTAAATTATAGTGTGGGTATTCGTTAGAACCGCCTCGATGAGGCGGTTCTAACGAATACCCACAATCTATATATCGAGGCGGTTCTACCGAATACCTACACTCTATATTTTGAGCAGAAATAAGAAAAATGTCACTATGTTACATCTAAAAATGTGTATATTTTCGGCGCTATTAGTACAATGTATTTGTATTGGCTTGTTTTCGTAATGATATTGTCCTTGTATATTTATTTGTGCTTAGCCTTTTACCCAGGGCAGCTTTTATACACTCATCGTTTTGCATGGTAGTGTGTTGAACTTTGAATTAGATACCGCCCCCGCCCCCAAGTGATAGTTTTACAGACATTTCCTGGGCGGTGCGGTGCTTTTGTTATGTGTGTCATTTATTTGGCACTTTTTGTTTTAATAATATGGATAGCCATTAAGACGATTTGTTGGAAGGAAGTTTTCCTTAAAGCAAGAAATTGTTTATGTCGGTCTTGCTTATTCCTTAGTGTCTTGAATGGGAGGCGAAAGGTAATTGTATGGATTCCTGATCACTTTCGATGCTTCTATTTTAGACTCTGAGAAGACTCAATACCCTAAATGTTCTGATTAGAGGTAGAGTCGATGTTTACATCATAGTTTATAACCGCCGTGAGCCATGATTGTCTTAATTCACGTATAACGGATTTCTGTATTTAGCTGCCAGGACTCACTGTTGAACAAGGATTCCTCTATGAGGATCAATTTGTCAACCAGTTTAAACGTATGAATGGATCTGCGTTGGACTTGAAGCCGGCGATTTAATTTCATGAATTTCGCAGCTTAGGCCTTATTTCATACTAAGCAGTGAAATCAATACGATCAAATAAACTGATATTTTCACATTGTGTAAAGTCATTACAAAAACACGCCTATACAAATGCATTGAAACTTTACCGCCGAAAAAGAACGAAAATGTTAAGATGAAAAAGTGTGGTATGTTTCTTATTTCTGCTCAAAATATAGATGGTTGGTACTCGTTAGAACCTCATCTAGGCGGTTCTAACGAGCATCAACACTTTACACTTTTGAGCAGAAATAAGAAAAAATAAGATTTAACTATCATTCCCGCTTTCCGCTGTTGGTTTCCATTATGGCCTGTTGTTTCATGTTTGTGTTTCTTTCCCTTTGGTGTCTCTGATGGGAGCTATGGATTAATTTTATCGAATCCTGATCATTGCCTTTACTTCTATTTTACCCCTGTAAACCCAGTTTTACTATAAAAAGTAGGGTTCATGAGGGTCAAAATCATATAGGCGTGTTTTTGTGATGCATGGCAGTTTCACGTTATGAAAAATAACACGACCAGTACATAACGATTACACAACCGTGAGACAAAGTGCAATCTTACATATATCTAAAAAAAGTTACTTTTCTGATGAAAATTGCTGATATTGTTTCTTATTTTTCTCCAAACATAGGATTTGTGTGCTCGTGAGAACCTCAATGAGGCGGTTATAATGGGTACTCACAGCCTATGTCTTGGAGCAGAAATAGGAAAAAAATGCATACCCCTGTAAACCCCAGATTTCTCCATATAAAGAGGGGCTAAGAGGGGTGCTCATTGCACGAACTTGTTGATCTTATGTTATTCCGGACTACTTTGTTTGGATTTCAATTATAGTGCATCGCCAAAATCACTTTTAAATTCGATTTTTGTTTTGATAAATACCAAACATATTGCATCTGGTATGTGCTTTTGGCGATTTATTTGGTATTTGTTATTTATGTTTGATACTGCACTGGAACTGAGAGCGATGGCTGAAATTTCATAAAGTCCGGAGTTGAAGTTCCCGCCCCCTCCCGCCACACACACAACACAGTAGTTTTACAACTGAAAACTACTGACCGTCCCAAAGTGGTCGTTCTTTTGCAATGCAGTGTCTTATTTGTTAATTGGCTTTCTGTCGGTGGCACATGTTTCGTCTGTCTTTGTGTATGCCTCCATATCACTTCCTGTCTCTAGGTGACTTGACATGTCTGCGCTCTTGAATTGTTGTCTTTCCTGAGTGACCTTGTCTTACTAGTTCACCTCGAAGGAAGTAGATATCCTCTATATGTTTCAAATAATTTCTCTTCTTGTTGGTGGTTTTAAATGGCTGTGTTCTTCGTTTTTGTCTGTTCTTCCTGATTAACATTTTCTCTACTTAGAGAGGTATCAAGTATTCAGGAACATGCAATAAAAGTTTTCTCTGTATCTATCCACTATCGTCGCAATCATGGCCGATTAATGTATTAATACACGCCGGATTATATACAACACTGGCGTATGCCAAGATATTTACAAGTGTTTTACTTGAATGGCTAGAAAACATAAAATTGAATCTTAAACACATGGAATGTTTAGTTTCTAACACAACCTATTATTGTCTAGTGATAATCTGGTATCATTCATTATACCCTTCCAACGGTATTCAAAAACAAAATGTGTACTATTCATTTGCGCAATAATCCATGGAACGTAACAACTTTACCAAAATGAAGAAATATAGAAATGTGAGGTCAAAAAATAGAAGTGAAGGCAATGATCAGGAATCCATACAATTAACCCACAGCTCCTATCAGATACATCAAAGGAATAGAAACACAAACATAAAATAACTGGAACCTAAAGGAAAGATCAACAGCGGAAAGCCAAAAGGACAGTTACTTTCCCACAAAATGGCCAAGTGGCTTTCCAAAACATAACAAAATATAAGCGATGCACACATTCAAAGACAAACCATAACAAAAATTAACAGCGACAGAAGAACCAGGCCACAAACAAAGATCATATGGATTTTTTTTATTATTTTGCTTTATCTTAAAATCTGGTAATATGTTGAATGTAAAAAAAAAAAAAAAAAATTTCAATTAACAATAACCGTTAAACACGGCATTCAAAAGATATAAACTTAAGCTTCAGTGAAAATCAATGACTACAAAAGTACAGCATTAGAACGATCAGTAACAAAACGTAATATGTCTTTAGCTTTTTATATGATGCTGTTTTTTTCTGGCCACATCGACGCATTACATGTGTCTTTGACAAACATCGCTGTGCAAAAAAGGCATAGGGAGAAAGATCTAGGCAAAATAATTCGGCCATTTCAATGACTTTTTCTTTCATCGTAACATTTCCAATACACATAAGTTTTCTAAAGTGATCCACATCTGTTCATCACGTAAACATTGCCCATGTAATGGATACCCGTGTAAACCGCACTTAACAGAGAAAACCGGAGTACAGGGTAATACATTATTTTCCTTATTTCTGCTCCAAAATAGAAGTGGAGGCAATGATCAGGAATCGATTAACCCACAGTTCCCATCAGAGACACCAAAGGGACAGAAACACAAACATGAAACAACAGGCCCCAATGGAAACATCAACAGCGGAAAGCCAAAAGGACAATTACCTTCCCACAAAACGGCCAATAGGCTATCCAAAATAAAATAATATAAGCGACAAAAACACCCAAAGACAAACCATAACAAAAATAAATCGCGACAGAAGAACTGCCTTCGAACGGTCAGCGGAAACGAATTTCACTGGGGGGCTTAATTCGATTTTACGTAGCCACAACCCTCGCCCTTACTTCGGTCGCGATTTAGACAAATAAGGCATGAAGGCCTTTCAACTCATCAGTGCAACATCTCCGTGAACACAAAAAATCAAACAACAACAGAGATGAAACAACGGTGGGGACTCGACAGCAAGAAACCACTGAAATGCCGGATCAAAAGAAAACCAACAGTTAGACTCCGATGAACCCAACCCTAAGACGCATGTTGAGGGTACTCGTTAGAAACGCCTAAATTAGTCCATAGATATATAGGAAAAATACAAAATTCCATCGGAATGACTGTTTTAAGAAAATGAGAGCACTTTGCCACAAGGCTGTGTTGTCGTAATGAAAACTAGCATTTTCAGATGATGTTTTTGTTTTCCTTATTTCTGCTCTAGCATAGACCGCAAGGCAGTTGTAATTAATAACCACGATCTATGTTTCTTAGCAGGAACAAGGGAAATGGTGTATACTCTTTTACACCCCGCTTACTTTTCAATGCTTGTTAAATGTTTTTCATAGGTGAACTATTTTGATGAATTACTAACAAAAGTACAACCTCCTACCTGCAGTGGAATACTTTACATTAATTTGCAAGTTGCGGCTAGCTTAAATAAGGCAAATACTACTTGCCCATATACACACATATCTTGGAAAATAGACTTCTTAAACTTGACTGAACGTTCAAAGACATTTACAGAACATTTGTGTTACCGAAACATTGAGAATAAAATACCCAAAACAGATATCGTACCTATGAATCGTTACAATTCCGAAGCGTTTTTATTTCAAAACCAGTTATATCGGAACAACGACCCAGAACCCCACCCCTCCCACCAAAAAAATAAAATAAAAAATAACAACAACATAAATTTGTAAAGCCTTTCCGAGTCGCGGGCATTGTTGAATCCACTAACGATGCACGTAGGTCCTAGATCATTCATCCTGCCATGGAGAACGATACTAAATATGTTCTACTGACTCCAGTTTACGCCTTTTTGGCCGGAGCAAGTTAATTTTTCCAAGTATACTCTACCAAATATACTAAATCTACAAAATCTATATTTACCAAATAAATTCTACCCTTTGCTTTCAAGCAAACAGTTATTTAGATTACACTGATGTACACTATCCGAAGCTATGGTGTTCGATTATCGTGCAGTTGAACCACTACCCAATCTCGTCTGTTTTTACGGAAGCTGTAACAAAACACGCTTGTCATGAGAAAAGACTTGCTCAGTATAAACAAAATAGCGAATGCTATGTCTGAAGAAATAATCGAAAAATAAACATGCGTAAATAGAGTAATATGTGTTCCTATGTGTTACGGTCAGTAACGCATATCTGCCAGATTTGCACTTAGTCATGTATATGAAGCAAGATGAGAAACATGTAATTGTCAACTTTAAACTATTAATTATCCAAAACATATGATTGAAGATTGACATACTGCGTATGAAATTTATTGGCATATGGTTTCGTATTATTGTGTTTATATTTGTTAGATAAAATATAACACAACGCATTACGAAAACACGCCTATACAAATCATATCCCCTCCAAAACTAGCAGGTCTGTATCTTCAATTCCTTGGATCACACCAGAAATAAGAAGAAAAATTCGGAGGAGAAATAAGATTCATGCTAAGACAAAAAAGTCGGGAAGTGGTAAACTCAGAGCAAAATTTGAAAACTTGAGACGAGAAATTAAAAATGACATCAAAAATCAGCATGATCAGTATGTAAATAACTTGGTAGGTGATGTAAAGGCGAATCCCAGAGACTTCTACAGATATATCAATAGCCAGAAGAAAGATAGGCAAGGTATCCCACCCCTTAATAAAAGAGGAGGGAACGGGGTCGCTGAATCGGACTCTGAAAGGGCAGAGGAATTGGTTGGTCAATTCAATGATGCATTTAATAAAACTGAGTTCAACGAGGTTCCATTGACTGGAAGATCGGCCCCTTTCATGGAAAATATTGTTGTATCCTCTGCGGGAGTGATCAAATTACTTAAAGGCTTGAACCCTTCTAAAGCTTTAGGGCCTGATGAGCTTCATCCTAGAGTCCTGAAGGAACTAGCAAACGAGTTAGGTCCAGTTTTTGCTCATCTTTTCCAACAATCTCTCGATACGGGTGAAATTCCCAAAGAATGGCTCCTAGCGAACATCAGTCCACTTTTCAAAAAAGGGGACAGGGCTCTTGCTCGTAATTATCGCCCGGTGTCACTGACATGTGTTCTATGTAAATTGCTTGAACACATAGTCTGCTCAAACATCATGGCCCACTTGGATGAACATAAACTTTTGTCAGACAGACAACATGCATTTAGGAAAAGGCATAGTTGCGAAACTCAGTTGAGCACGGTTATTAATGATTGGGCAAAAATCCTGGACAAAGGGGGGCAGGTGGACACATTTATTCTGGACTTTGAGAAGGCTTTTGACACCCCTCCTCATGAACTACTTAAATCCAAATTATTTGGTTATGGAATTGCTGGAAAGACTCTTAAATGGATAGATTCCTTCCTTTGCTACAGAAAACAGCGTGTTGTTGTTAATGGTGAATCTTCAGTATGGGCGCCAGTTTTGTCTGGAGTCCCTCAAGGGACCGTTCTTGGTCCACTATTGTTCTCCCTGTACATCAATGATATTTCCACTGATATTGACTCAGAAATAAGACTGTTCGCAGATGACTGTGTTTGTTACCGGGAAATTAGAGATACAGATGACTCACTGAAGCTTCAGGCTGACATAGATAGATTAGGATGTTGGGCCAGAAAATGGGGCATGAGATTTCAACCAGTAAAATGCAATATTATGCAGATAACAAGGAAGAGATCTAATAAAGTTGAGGCTTCTTACACCTTAGAGGGAACGGTCCTCGAAAATGTGAATTCCATTAAATATCTTGGTGTGACAATCACTCACGATTTGAGATGGAATACACACATTAGCAATATGTGTACAAAGGCGAATAGAACACTTGGTTTCCTGAGGCGAAATCTTCATCAGTGTCCTCAGGATGTGAAAGAAACAGCATACAGGGGACTTGTTCGCCCAATCTTGGAATATGGTAGTTGCATCTGGGACCCAAGCGGAGTGGTCCTAAATGAAGAAATTGAAAAAGTTCAGAATAGAGCTGCTAGATTTGTAACTCGAAATTATTGCTTTGAAACTGGGAGCATGACTGGAATTCTAGGAAAATTAAGATGGGAGTCTCTCAAGAAAAGGAGAAGAGACAGTAGGCTCATACTCTTATACAAAGGTCTAAAGGGTGCTGCCAGCATTCCAACAGATGACCTTGTTCCCCCAGCTAGGCATTGTAGAAAACACCATTCAATGACGTTTCAGACCCTTACTGCAAGAACGGATATTTATAAAGAATCGTTTTTCCCCCGAACCATTAGAGATTGGAATGCCCTTCCCGATTCTATTATTTTGACGGCTGAAGGTGCTGAGGATTCTGTAGCTAAGTTTACATCTTTGGTTAGAGCTAGGGACTAACTTCCCATATCACAGGTCCTGGTGTATGAATGTCATTTGACGTGTCACCAGTAACAATTCTGATTCTGATTCTGATTGTATTTTTTTCGCCGAAAAACAAAAATGTTAAGAGGAAAAATTGTGATATTTTTTCTTATTTCTGCTCAAAACACAGATTGTGGACACTCACTAGAACCGCCTCGATGAGGCGGTCCTAACGAGTACCCACAATCTATGTTTAGAGCAGAAATAAGAAAAATAAGGTTTACCCCTGTAAACCTCAGCTTTACTATATAAAAGTGGGGTTCAAGGGGGTCAAAATTATATAGGCATGTTTTCGTGATGGGACCATGGTAAACATTGCAGTGTATGTTAAGGCACAAATAGCAATGTCATACTGAAACCCATTTGCCTTCAATATTTGACCCCATCAGTCAAGTGCTGTCTCGGGTTATTGTATTGAAAAACAGCGAAGTATTATAGTCATACAAACATTATGAGCTTGCCGAACATCACTGTCGAGCTGAGAATATTGAGTGTGATCATAATTTTCGATGCGTCTGATTGGCAACAGTGAAACAGTCCGATAAATAAATGTAACTACACTTCTTTAAATCTCATGACCACAGATTAACGCTTCTTGCTATTAATCAGACATTAATCCTCTGACGTTGAGTAATACAAATTATCATATGACGTCGCGTCTGAGAGTGTAATAACGTCAATGTAATATTTTCGATAATCCACAAGTGGATTTAATGTGCAAATTAGCTAGATACGTTCCGTAACGTTACATGTACGACGTCCTTAACGTCGTCGCGTTTACTAACGGCGGAATATTGTCATTTTTGTAATCAATCGTGAATTAAATGCGTTTTAAATGTCATATGATAAATAGAATCTTGCATTCGTGCCAATGTATTATTGAATTTATTATAAACTCGTTGAGGAAAAGGGTTAAAATGCATTTTATCACTTTTCTTCAACTCATTTAATAGATTCAATACTACATGAACACTCATGTAAGATCCTCTATTAATCAACCCTCTTTAAAGTGACACTATATAACGGCAAAACTCATCACACGGACAATTATAATCGGACGAATCCTTAGCTCAAGATGAGACTGAACCATGGAAATATAGAGGATCTTACATGAGTGTTCATGTATTATTGAATTTATTAAACGAGTTGAGGCAAATGTACACAATGCGAGGCTTTGCCGAGCATTTTTTCTCTTTTCCTCAACGAGTTTAATAAATTGTTGACATAGAGGATCTTACATGAGTGTTCATGTATTATTGAATTTATTAAACGAGTTGAGGAAAAGGGACAAAATGCGAGGGTTTTACGCCTTTTCATCAACGAGTTTAATAAATTGAATAATACATGAGCACGAATGCAAGATTCTATTTATCATATGACATTTAAAGCACATTTTATTCACGATTGTTTACAAAAATGTCAATATTCCGCCGTTAGTAAACGCGACGTCGTTAAGGACGTCGTACATGTAACGTTACGGGACGTATTAAGCTAATTTGCATATTTTATCCACTAGTGGATTATCGAAAATATTACAAGACGTTATTACACTCTCTGGCGCGATGTCATATGATAAAGGCAAGTATACTTTGTTAATTATTCAAAGAAACTATGGGTAAAGGTCCCATATTAGCTTTAATACGTCTTCCTATTGGAATTCTTTGTAGCGGCTAATTCTTTATACGGTTAAGTGACAAGGAACATATACTGTCGTTGTACCGAGGGTCGTCTGTATTACGTTTTAAATTGCATTGTTGATCAAATAAGATTATGTAGCCGAACAACTTCATGACTCGGAATGTCATCCCAAACTCTGTATCGCACTGTACCTGCTCTTACGGGTAAATAACTCCACATAACAGAAGAAGAAACTTGTTGAAGGAACAGCAAGATACCCATAAACTTTCATCGTGCTTAACACTTAACGCTAGTTTAATGGTTAAGATGTTCCATAAATAGGTCTTACATCATTATCATTGAAACAGTCATGATAACACTGTACGACACATATAATTTAGGTCGCATGTGAAATAGTGTGTATCATCTGAGGTAAAACATTTAGGAGCAATGTTGAACCGTCATATGCCGTGTCCACTCCTTAAGACATATATAAAATCAAAATGAAAGCGAAATTTGTAACTCCTATTTGTTTCCACTAACAACCTTTAAAACTGAATGTGAAGTGACACTTCAATGATCATTTACTGCTGTACATGCATCCACATAAATTTCACATTATCTTATGGTATGTTTCCTGTTTAAGTGATACAGAACAGGCTGGAAAAGCCGTGGAATGTAACAACGTTTTATCCCATTACTACTGCATGTCGCATGAACCACGCCTCGGGAAAACCTGTTTTGCCATTTGCGAACAATGCAGGATGGTGCAACCCCTCTAGGTTCTATGTATAAGAATTTAATATTCTTGATGATCTGAATAGAAGAACGAGCCTTGTTTTGTCTTAGATACTCAAAATCCCCGAGCACATGTTGTCTTTTGAATGCAGTCATATATCATTGTGTCATTAGCATTGTAACTATGTCTGTTGCTTAGACGTGTCTGGTACACGCTATCATAAAATCACACACAACAACAATGGTAAAAATACGAAATATACTCTTGAAGCTAATATCACTGCCAAGCTTGTCGGATCGTTGGACTGAGATAAATCGGCTGAGCCTGAAAAATATAACCCCAATCAATGAACCATGTTATTTAAATTTTCGGCCTACCTCTTAGCCGTTAGGTATTTTACGAGAATCATATTTTGAGCGTAAGTTGCGGTACCCATCGAATGGGAGCTCCCTGAAAATCTGAACGTATTATGCATTATTTCGGTTAACAATATAATCAACATTGACATGGTACGAAACATTTTATTCTTAACAATTACATTGTTTCTAGTGCCATTTTCTGTTTAAGTTACTTGAACTAAGAACGATATGCCTTTTACAACACAGCATTAACCAAAAGCATTGTAAAGCGATTTACAGTGACACTTTAAGTATTTATGAAAATGGAGACTGCAACCGTCGGAAAACAAACATGTACACGCTTCCGAATGTCCCTATACGGAATATACACCGTTTGATATTTTAGTGATACATGATAGAATGTGTAATCGTAAAAATGCACGCACGATCAACAACACAGTCTAGTCGAGACACATCAAGAAGACATGGAGGCACACGTAAAATCGCAAATCAATCACCAACAACATACATTCGAATAAACTAAAATGACATCGGAAGAAAACTATGCTTCCACCATAAACATGGCCCAAACAACTATCTGGCATTGAAAACCAGGCCAAGGTCAAAACTGTAGAAGCTAGGAAACCTTTTAGCATTGTATTTTGCCTCACGGCTGCTGGTCTTAAGTGCCGTGTGGCGGCCGTAAAAATTCTCCCTCTGCTTCATCATAGTGCAGATTATATTTTCTTTTCCTTTGGGATCACTGAGCCCATTCTGGGTGCTTTGAAAATGGAATGTCGCTTAAACCGGTGCTAGGAGGCGTATGCTGCCGTGCAACCTTTGTATATTGTATGAAGAGACTCAATAAAACCGAGTCTCCGATTTTCATTCTTTAATGTGTTCTTTGATGCCAAAGGCAGTCTTTTAGCCTTTTATTTGTTATTTCGAATAAGTTTCCTCAGAATTATTCCATCGGTTCAAGAAATATATTACTGACTAACAAAGCCGACCCTCGGGAGAAAACAAACTAGTTTAATGTCACTAAAATCATATCCGATTTGGTTTCATTTTGAAGCGATTCATTACACCCTGTTTGATCAGAATTCATTAACTGGTTTAGGAGCTATAATGCAGCTGGTGTAACACGGACAATTCTTGCATTTGATTGACCTTCAAAATCAGTCAAGTCCACCAAAATCTTATCACGTTTTTGTATGTTGAACATAACAATATATTATAACCGGTTAAGTCGGAATTCATCGACTGGTTCTGGAGATATAATGCAGATAGTGAAAACTGCAATTGATACTCTTGTTTGACCTTGAAAATTTAGTCAAATGTCAGCAAAATCAAAATAGATCTGTGGTAGGTTCAAAGATATATTGTACCCTGTTTGACTATTATTCATGCATTCAATCAGGAGGCGGTAGGCAGACAAGCTATTTAAGTTTAACAGAAATAGACATTTTGTAACCTTGAAAATGAGGTCAAAGCAAGAATCTAATTAAATCTTTGGTGAAACAATGGTAAATCTTACAAAGTTTGACCACAAACCGTTTATTCTACAAGTGGCAGATGAAGTATTTTGGTCCGAATTTTACAGTTGTGGAGCCCGTGTCCTTTAAAATAAGGTCAAAGCCACGAAAACAATATAAGAGTTTTGGTAAATTGCAGTGATGTATTCTGCAAACTTTAGCAATTCATTAATTCATTCAGGAGACAGGATGTAAACAGTCAAACTACATATGGCCCAGATTTACGGCTTTATGGAGGTTGACCTTTAAAATGAGACCAAGGTCACCAAAATCTATTAAAATCTCAGGTGGGCTGCAATAACGCACTGTATATTGTTTGACAGAATTTCACATATCTGTTCATGAGATTTTAGGTCCAAATTTGACAGCTTTCAGGAACTAGTTGCCTTAAAAATTGAGTCATGTTCACCAAAGCCTAATAAAATATATATTATAAAACACATATTATAACAAGGTTGGCCAAAAATGATTAATTTTGTCAAGAGACAGGGTGCAGCCAATCTTTTTTCCAAAACAATAAGACACTTTTCAGGAGTCTGTGACTTCGAAAATAGGGTCAAGGCCATTAACAACCTATCATTTCTTTCCCTATCAAAGTGATGTAACCATACAAGTGCGGAAATATCATGTATATTGGTTCATGAGATACAGTGCTTTCAACAAGCAATGCAGACGTCGACATATTTGGCCTCGATTTGACCATTTTCGGTGGCCAATGACCTTGAAAAATATTAGCATTGTTTTTTCTTGTCCTAGTGGTGTTAAGAACCCATCATTGGTCCATGAGATTTAGTGCTTTAAAAATTTAACGCCGACGCAAAAATAATATGACCATAACCTTACTGGATTGATATAATACGAGACTGCAATCTTGTTATGCAACAATTTTCTTTGTTAATAATATAACATTTGATAAATGAACACATATAGCCAGTTCCACAATTATCATGAAAAAAATACTATCAGAAATATTGTATACATACCTCGTCTACTGACGTCCTTCCCTGCTGCAAATCAAAATAGAAAACATATATTATTCGCATTACTACCAAATAAACATATTTACAAAACGTGAACTATCTGAAACTATTGGACGGAAATTTCCATTGGCCACTTAAAGTTTTAAATATATTTAACAGTTAACATAATCTCTGCGCAGTTTAATATTATTGGCCCGTGACAATTTAAATGGGCAACCGCGTGAATGGATATCAGTATTATTTACTTTGGGTCAGTTACGGCGACGCGTAAGCGGTAAAACTTAATTTGCAACCGTAAAACCGACGATATACCATCTAAATTACAATTTTTAGTACAGCTATCCCCATTTTAATGCACTTATTCGTTTGATAAGTAGGAATAGTACTATTTTGAACAAACAGCAAGCGTTGTGAGCTGCGTAAAAAAACAAATGCTAACCAATTAATAGCAATGTTACATCATGGCGTCGGGTTTCCGACAGTATATCGCAGAATATACCGTCGTAACTTTTAACGTTATCCTATCAAACGTCGCGTCACATACGCGAATACATTAATTAGCATTTTGTAATATTTTGGTTGGTGTGCGTGTGTGTGTGTGTGTGTGTGCGTGTGTGTGAGAGTGTGTGTTTTTAAACCGATACAATGCATCTCTACAAGGACAGATACGAAAAAAAATCGGATGTTGACCGTAATATATCTATGGATATGATAATATCATCGATTACTATATGAGATGCCTGATTCAGAAAACTCGATTCTTGATTTTTATTCACGAGTGTACGTTCGTGTGTAGGTTCCAAATGCAACCTAAAAAGCGTTATTTCACATCATTGCGATGATGTTGAATACTTGAAGAACGTTTCCCCGAGCTTCATCATAATGAAGTTTATGTTTTTATTTCAAGCCTATAACGGGTCTTAAATATTTCATGATGGTCAGTAATGAGGCGGTCGATTACTAACTAGCCTGAATAAGATATATGTATTCATAAATTTGTGGGTGATTCGCCGGAGTTTACACATCGGTAAAAGCCACAAAAATGATATTTCATTCCGTATAGTTCCAGATTTGTAATCGAATTATTACAAAATGCCATCCGAATCGAATCTTTTTACGAAATTCTTTCGAAAGCGTAAGACTGAACTTACCGACGGCCACGGTGGAATAATTATTCAATTAGAAGCTGCCGTCTTTGAAAGGAACCCAAGCGAAAAAAGCCAAGACTTAAATTACGTTTATTTGTCTTTTACTAAGATTTACGTTTACAATAGTTTACCATCTTTTACTCGAATGCTGTTGATGTCACTTCATATACAATACCGTAACGAGCGGGTTCTAAACGTGCTCTTTGACGTCACGTTATATTACGTCACGTTATATGTCGCTGTGTAAAATAATTAGTAGATTCTTGATCATGGAATTTATTGAAGTAAAAAACATTGATTCTAACCAATCAAATCGTTCGAAATGTACATAATGATGGAGAATCGGAATTATAACTCTGTTTAACTCCCCTGAAGCTAGTGTTGGGTGTAGTGTTGTGGATGTACAACGTCTCTCCGTACTTCATCATAATACAATGTATGTTGTTTTCATTTCCTTTGCGATTATCAAGCCCATAAATGGTCTTAAATTTTATTACGTTGGATCACTGCTTAGAGCTGTTTGACTGAAAATAACAAGGCTGGTCCAGTAAGGTCGAGTCTTTGTGTATGTGTGTACTTTGTACTTATAGCTTCATTTTAATAAGCGTACCAATTCGATAAGGGAAGTACACCATTCCATGTATTCTAATTAGACGGGACGCGCAAACGTGTATTTACCATACACATTAAGAGTAGATATGGTAAATGAATATAAATACGTGTTATTGACTTCTGAACCACTACTAAGGAAGCAAAAACTCTTACACACTGCCAATGTATGGGACAGACGGAAAATCAACAATATCCAGGATGACCCCAAATTAAATATCACAGCCTCCGAATGGCAACGACAGAAAATGCAATTATACAAATTCTTAAGTACGCAAGGTTACAAATTGACAGCAAGTAAAGTAGGTATTAAGGTTCCTATATGGCGGAGATATATGTCCTTACCCATTTCATTCTCTTCCATTTAAATGTGTTTGAAATGGAATTTTGCTCACCCTTTTAAATATGTGACCCGTCAGGGTAAAGGGACCCTGTGGGTTTTTGAAAGTGCTAACTTGTGAATCTATTAAGATTCGTTCAGATATCATTTTCAAGGGAATGTAAGACACTGTAGTGTAGTTTCAATTTGATAAGAAATCGCATTTGCATAAACACGTGCATAATTCGAAAAAGATTGTTACCATAGTTACACTCTTCCGGATTAAGCATTTTGAAAGGTTTCTATCCCAAGATTTCTAAGATACTTGCTATGAAAATTGTTTAGGTTCAAGCTCAAATAATTTAATGCAAAATCTAACTTATTTGAATAAGTAATGCAAATCTATTCGAAGTATATGCAATGTAATCCACGACATTTATGCAACCCCTGAACCTCGATTTTGAACATAAATACAGTTTCGGAAAGCTTTAAGTATCCCCTTTCAGGTTGCTCTATAAATATGAGTACAATTATAAAAGCAAATTACTTCGTTTTTAATGTGCTTTTTATGCAAATTAGACGGTTCTATTACAAATCGCTATAACAATTCAGAAATATGTCTTAGATTCCTCACAAAACCCCGGTGGGCCAACCGACATTACGTAAAGTAAGTCTTTGGGCTGGAGCCGAAATAGAGTCTGAGACCCTTTGCTGTTTTTTTTTATAAGTTTATAGCTTTTTATAGCCTAACCATTTATACGATGATGCATTTGATTGCACGACACCCTAATAACCGTCGTATGTAGAAAGTACGATAATAAAGTGCATTTGTTTTTCAAATCTCCAAAATGGCTTCTTTTCGCACAAACATCGGCGATACTTTTCTCATTTATACCGAAAACATAGTTTGTGTATGTTCGTTTGAACCGACTCTTTGAGGACTTTGTAACGAGTACTCACGTCGTATGTCTTGGTGCAGTAATAGGAAAATAATATATGTCCCTGTAAACCCAAGTTCTCTCTATATAAAGTGGGGTTTAGGGATTTTAATTTCATGGACTTTTTCACGTGATACCAGTCGAGTAGCAGACTGGTTTCACACTGGTAATGTGCCGGATAGATGTAAACCATTTAAGCACAAGATTTCGGATTTCCTGAATTTCTGAGTAACTGATATGTAACGGAAAATCAATAATTTCACGAAAAAAGAGGCTTCATGCTAACCTTTTGTATATTTTCATTCAATTTTCCAATCCTAATTCCAACGCTTTAAGACTTGATGTACCCATAATCTCTTCTTTATCTCATAGATAAGACTGGCCTTTGGTTTGAGCTATTGCTACTAAATGTTTTCGTTTAAATATAGAAAGATGTTTCCTCAAAATTATGCTGAAATTTGTCCCATCACAATTTAGATCTGTATCTCTACGCTAGTAAAATCTTAATAGACGTGAAGGCAATGATCAGGAATCGATACAATAAACCCACAACTCTTATCACTGACACCAAAGATAAAGAAACACAAACATGAAATAACTAGACCCTAATAGAAATAGCAATAGCGGAAAGCCAAAAGGACAGTTACTTTCCCACAAAATGGCCAATTGGCTATCCAAAGTAGAAGTAAAACAAAGATCAGGAATCGATACAATTAACTTAGTCCACCCATCAAAGACACCAAAGGGAAAGAAACACAAACATTAAGCGCCCAGACCATAATGGAAACCTAAACAAAGGAAGGCCATAAGGACAGTTACTTTCCCACAAAATGGCCATGTGGCCATCCAAAATAAAAAGACACAAGTGATACACACAGTAAGTAACAAACAACACCATAAATAAACCGCCACAGAAGAACCGCCTCGGAACGGTCAGTGGAATGATTTCCACTGGGGGGCTTAAATCGATTTTACGTGGCCACAATCCTCGCCCTTACTTCCGTCGCGATTAAGACAAATAGACAAAACAAAATAATATAAGCGATACACACACGCAAAAGACAAACCATAACAAAAACAAACTGCGACAAAAGAACCGCCTTAAAACGGTTAGTGAAACGAATTCCACTGGGGGAATTAATTAATTAATTAATTAATTAATTCTGATTTGAATTTGCTTATCATCTGTCTTGATACTGATGAGATGGCTCATAATGAGTAGTCTCATCGGGATCCGCATTATTTTCACATGTTAATGTACCTGTCTACAGTGTTGAAAGGGTTAATATGGACTACTAAGTGCTCCGACTTAAACTCCTTTTAGATTTAACTTTGTTAACTTTCCCTTCCTGAGCAGTAATATTCCGTCTGCAACATCATATGGCGTTTATATTTCACAGTAAATCCGTTATGCTAGAGCCCGTCCCAAATATCAGAACTTTGTGGAACGTGGGAAGGTGCTCACAACCAGGTTGTTATCCCGGGGGTAACAAAAAGAAAAACTGGTATCAACACTAAAGAAGTTCTATGAGTGTCATCATGATCTTGTTGATCCGTACAGTATGGGCATTTCCAGAATTATTTCTGATGTGTTTGCCAATGGAAGATTTCCAAAATCTCTGACATACCCTTCTTGGCATTTACTCCTTTTTTCTTCGTTCAGGTCGATAGGCATGGTGGGGGAAGCTTGCTTACCAAGTAATGCTTTCTATACTAGGACGCCTGCTTACACTCTTCTGGAGTCCGCGTATGTTTGTCTGAACATTAATATTTGCTATTTGTCTATGGATTAATGATTTTGGATTAACGCTTTGGTACTACGACCTAAACTACATTTAGTTTTAATAATATCTGATCGTTAATTTGTTATCTCAGTCCATGTACAAAAAGATACTCATTTCAGGGGCTTAGCCAAAAGAAAATCATTTGTACGCAAACCAAAGTAAATACTTAAATTAATAACTCCGTTTATCAAATGGGGACCACTCTTACAGGGAAGAGGGAGCAAATTCTTTCCTGTAAGTGCGGTCCCCGCGGCAAAGGAGGAAACTCTGCTAGCTAATAAATAGTGTTCGGTATATCCTAGACACGTACAGTTCTTCTTTTTCTTCTTCTTCTCTCTGTTCCTTTTTCTTCTTCTTCTTAATTTTCTTATTCTTCTTCTTCTCCATCCTCTTCTGATTCACCTTTTTCTTCTTCTTTTTCTTCTACGTCTATTTTTAAAATTTGTAATATAAACGCCGGTGCGCATCTGCGTATAGCTAGCTACGCCCCCGCAATGATTGCGAAGCAAGGACTCCAACAACACAGAACTGAAAACTATAGAGTGAACAAGTTTTTTCTGTGCCAGTCTAGCTATTTGCCGCCATTTAGTCCTCTTCATTGACCCTCAGATATTTTTAAAATTTCGCCGTGGGTTCACTGATCCCAAAGTAACAGAAAATATAGCCCACATTCTACCTTGAATTTATTCTTATGAACCGAAAGCTTGATTCTCCTTAACCAAAAAAGGTTAAGTCGGTCAAGACGGAAGAAAATACCATGGTCACCCGAATATCAACCTTTATAGCCAAAATTGTTCCGATCGAAATTCAGTCTGGTCTATTACATATATTCCGACATGTACTTACTGTGTTTTAGGTGTATGACATGTTACAAATGCAGCGGAGTCATACCACTGTAATTTTATCCAATAGCTCAATAGATACTTGATATCACTTTATTCATTTTCAATATAAAGCAAGCTTACAGTCTAGACAGCTTCTAAATATTACAGTTTAATTCGTTTGATTTGCCCATAAAATTGACGGGATCAACAATTCATGTCTTGTTTTATCCCGCTGCTATCTATAATAACTAGGTTTAACATGCCTGATGTATAATTTAAACTAGGAAGGGTCATCTCAAAGACACATCCCACGATCAATAGAGGATCTTACATGAGTGTTCATGTAATATTGAATATATTAAACGAGTTGAGGAAAAGGGATGCAATGCGAGGCTCTGTCGAGCATTTTGGATAAAATGAGGGGCTCTGCCGAACATTTTATCCCTTTCCCTCGACGAGTTTAATAAATTCAATAATACATGTGCACGAATGCAAGATTCTTTTTATCATATGGCATTTAAAACGCATTTTATGCGCGATTGTTTTACACAGTATCAATATTCCGTCATAAGGAAACGCGACGTCGTTAAGAACGTCGTAATGTAACGTTATGGGGCTTATGTAACTAATTTGCATATTAAATTCACTAGTGGATTTATCGAATTAATTACATGGCGTCATTACATTCTCTGGCGCGACGTCATATGATAATACGGTGTTTTCAATTGCTCTAGAAATAAAAAAAATATTTGAGATAAACATATGATACTATTTGTATTATTGATCCTAACAGTCAATGTGGATGCTCGTTAGAACAACCCAGTTGAAGCGGTTTTAAGGAGACCAATCACATAAAATATGTTTCCGAGCAAGAATACGGAAAATAATAAATACCACTGCAGACCACCAGTTTTCTGTTCACAGATGTAGTGTTTAAACTGGTATTCATCTCACGGACTTGGATACCGTGATGAAAAGCAAAACTTACCATTTAAAACATTGACAAAAATACTGGTAACTTCGTATTTTGGACCCACATCCACACTTCTGCAGAGATAATTTCCATTATCATCCAAAGTACTTCTCTCTACAATAAGTTCACTAATGAAAGAAAGCCCAATTTTCCTTTTTAAAACAGTAGTCCGATCTCGCCATCGCTTTTGTCCGGACACTATCCGTTCACCGTAAAAGAACCAGTTTATCTCCAAAGGAGCCCGAATAGCTCCTGTTGCAGTGCATGTCAATCTAATAGCATCACCTTGATTAACATACTGATTTCCTGTAATCACGATATCTGAAAGAAAGAAATGACTACTGAGAGTTGACTGTCTTTTGACGCCAACGTATGCCTACATGCGCTGTCACTGTTATGCTCAATGTTGTGTTTGTTGTTTCAAACATTAAATTTTCATAATGTTAAGTAAAACGAATAGGAGTTTTTCTAGCTATTTACCTTTAATGCAATGTTTTGGATGTTTCGGCATCGCAACGGCAGTTGCGTTTCTTTGAGTATATCTTAGTGTCTTTAATTACGTATTTTATTCTTATTTATAGTAAAGTAGAAGTGAAGGCAATAATCAGGAATCGATACAACTATCCAAGACCTCCAATCAGAGACACCCAAGGCATGAATTGGCACGAGGATGTCTACAATCACTCTAGAATCTACAATCCCATTTTCACCAAAATGACGGAAAGTTTCGGAAAACTACCGATGACGACCGACGATGTTAGTCGCAGAAAGAGGCCACAATCGACGCTCGAAACTGTGATGTATGGTTAAATTGATGCTCTGTCTCTGGTTTGGCCCATCGGAGTCTAACTGTTGGTTTTCGTTTGCTCTAGCATTTAAGTGGTTTCTTGTTGTCGAGTCCTCATCGTTGTTTCATCTCTGTGGTTGTTTGAATTTTGTGTTCTCGGAGATGATGCACTGATGAGTTTGGAGGCCTTCATGCAGATTGAACAAATTATTTGTCAAAGTCGCGACGGAAGTAAAGAGGCGAGGAATCCGGCCGCTTAAAATCGAGATTCAAGCCGCTCCCCCACCCCCACAATGGAATTCGTTTCACTGACCATTCCAAGGCGGTTCTTCTGTCGCCGTTTATTCATTTTGTTATGGTTTGTGTGTATATCGCTTGTAGTTTGTTCTTTTGGATAGCCAGTTGGCCATTTTGTTGATAAGTGACTGTCCTTTTGGCTTTCCGCTATTTTCATTAGGACTAGTTGTTTCATGTTTGTGTTTCTTTCCTTTTGGTGTCTCTGATGGGAGCTGTGGGTTAACTGTATCGATTCCTGATCATTGTCTGCACTTCTATTTTACATTGGGTTAGCTTACTGACCATCGGAGCTACGACAGAAAACAAAACCACAAAAACAATAAAAAGCGAAACGAAACAAACGAAAACACTCTCATATCTTAGGTAAATTTCTACCAAGGAAGATTGCCGTGGTGAATGTTTATCCAAGTTAGTAGCTAAATGGTTTTGCTAAGTTGATTAAAATTCCCTCCGGGACTGAAACAAAACAATAGTTAAATGGCATCTCCTACGCCGTTCGGCCGATATGATTCAGGCTTCACAGAACTACTGCTTATGTGGCTCTGTAACGCAAGATTGATAATTACCCCATTGCATTCACTTCTATTTTGCAATACAGTATCATGTGAATATGTGTGTCAATGTTCTTTATCGCAGTGGTTGTGCTATATTGAAAAGAATAACAAGTCTTCAAAATGACTTTTTTTCAAGTGCTAAAACTATAAAACACAAGAACCTTGAAACAACACATTATTTTAAGGTACATGTAATTGCCGAATTTCAACAGAACGGAATAGAAGTATTTCGTTTCTCTGTATCAAAACTGGTGAAATGGTTGTGATGAGTTTTTGGTTTTCACGTTTCCTGTATTCATTTTAAAACTTTTTCACTGGACTCCATTGGGTTAGCTTTTAAAAATACGCGTAGTTTGAAATCGACCAAGTGCATTACATTCATCTGAGCAATTCAAGGCACAACTCTTCGCAAAGAACTCAAACGTGGGCGTCAAACAGATGTGTCAATAAAAACGTCAAGAAGTGAGGCTTTCCTATTTCTATCGAATCTATCGAGCCAAAAGTACAGATTCTTTCCAATTAAATGGTCAAAGGGCTATCAAAAATAAAAATAAATAAGTAATACATACATGCAAAGATAAACAAAGACAATGATAAACCACAACATAAGCACCGCTCCCGAACTGCCAGCCAAAAAAAAAAAAAGTACTGAAATACTGAAGGGGGAGGGGAGGCTGGAATCGATTTTTTCGTGGCCACAATTCCCGCCCTTGGTTCTGTCGCCGTTTAGACAAACATACTATAACACATCCGTATGACATAATGCATTCTTTTATATCTCCAGAAGGGCAATTTCCTGATAAAAAGTGTGAAATTACCCTTATTTATAGTTTAAAACGCCAAATCGGCCACCTTTAGAAGTGCGCCTCCTATGTAAAAGCGCCGGTCTGAAACATTGCCGATGATTTCCACTATATAAATTAACTGTATAGGAGCGCCATCTCTTTAGATGAGACACCGGCCAGCATTTCAATTCCCTATTACGAAAACACGCCTATACAAAGGCATTATAAACTTTACCAAACAAATACTTGGTTTAACAACAGTGAAAGAGAGGGTGAGGCTTGGGATCCGTAAAGTAAACTTAAACCCACCAGTATTTTTGCTGACCGTTCCAAGTCGGTGCTTTTGCTGTGGTTCCTTCATATTTTGTATTGGTGATTCTGATTCTTTCCCTAATCATGTACATGTATGTTGTTCCGCTGATGATTCTGATTCTTCCCTATTTTTGGTTGTTCATTTTAGTTACGCTTGACCTTCCAGTTTAATGTTTGTCATTCTTTCCCCATTTTGTATATTGTTCCTTTTTAGTTAGTTTTTTTTTGCTCCAGCATTTCAGGGGTTTCTTGCTGTCTAGTCCTCACCGTTGTTTCATCTTTGTGGTTGTTTGATTATTGTGTTCTCGGAGATGTTGCATGGATCAGTTAGGAAGCCTCCATGCGGACCGAACAAATTATTTGTCTAATTCGCGACGGCGGCGTAAAATCGATTTAAGCCTCTAAGTGGAGTTTGTGGCGTTGATCGTTCCAATGTTGCTTTTCTGTTTATTTTTGTTATGTCTTTGAGTGTGTGCATTGCTTATATTATCTTGTTTTGGATAGCTAATTGGCCATTTTGTGGGAAAGTATTTTTTTTTTCCATTACCGCTATTGATGTTTCCATTAGGGCCTTGTTGTTTCATGCTTGTGCTTCTTTCACTTTGGTGTCTCTGATTGGAGCCTTTGGTTAGTTGTATCGATTCCTGATCATTGCCTTCACTTCTATTATACCATCGAAAAAAAAAAACGAAAATTTTCAGATGAAAAATTGTGATAGATTTCTTATTTTCGCTCAAAATATACACTGTTGGTACTTGTTAGAACCGCCCCATTGATGCAATTTTCACGAGCATTATGATAACACACCCGTGCGACATAGTGCATTTTAACATCTCCAAAATGGCTACTTTTTCTGGTGAAAATCCGAGATATTTTCCTTATTCATACTGCAAACGTAGGTTGTAGGTGCTCGTTAGAACCGCCTCATTGTTAGGCGGTTCCAACGAGTACACACAACCTATGTCTTGGAGTAAAACTAAGAAAAGTAATGTTTACCCCCGTAAACCCCAGTTTTCTGTATACAAAGTGGGGTGTAAGGGGTGTTTATTTCACGGACTTGTTCTCGTGATGAGTACCCACAGTCTATATTTTACAGCAGAAAAAAGAGAAACAATGTAAATCCCTGCAAACCCAAGCTTTATACAAGTAATATAAAGGTTGATATCAATTTCAACTACATCATAGTGTAGATTATATGTTCTAGTCCTCTGGAGTCATTGATTCCACTGTGGAATTTTGACAACATTTGGGGGACACGAATGAGGCCCAATTGGCCGACACTAGCTAGTCTGAACACTCCATATTTTCCAGTTCTGTGGCGTATTCATGGCTACCAAAGATTAACCCTTGAGAACATATTCCAGGGGTTCAAAATTTATAGGCATGTGTTCGTGATGCAAAATGCTATTTGTACTTCAAATGACGGCTAAACCATACCTGTTTATTTTGAACATTCCAATTAACTTGTCGGAAAATCCAAATATTTCAACACAATGTGTGAAAGTCGGACAAACTAGGAAACACCGCCTTTTGTTTAATTATAAGCCGGGGTCTAACCACACCAGAATATGGTCTCATTTGTGCCTTAAGTTTACATATAGGCAAACAGCGCGAACCCAGATCAGAATGCTCATTAAGAGCAGTCTGATATGGGCCCCCACGGTATGCAGCAATGCATTGTACCGACAGTAACCGACGGACAACAAAGCAGACGTCAATTGTCGTGATTGGCATTTTATGGGTTAATGGTTTTCATTTGAGCCAGCGCACCAAAAAACCTACAAAAAGACATTTGCGCCCAGCGAAGACTCTGATCAGCCTGCGCATCCATGCAGTCTGGTCAGAGTCTTCGCTGTGTGCTCTAAGGACAGCTAAGGGCCCATTGCTCCTTCATGCAGCAAGAGACTATATGGTTGCGCAGGCTGATCTGATTCTTCGCTGGACGTACATGTCTTATTGTAGGTTTTGTCGTGCGCTGGCTCATTTCTGTTCAGCCGCATACATTCAATACTTTCATGTTCAAAGCCAAAACATACCTTCACCCTGGAAAAAAAGGTGGAAGCGATAAGACTCTATGACACAATCCACAGATCAAGAAAGGGGCATTAACCCTTACCTTGCTGAATGTTCATTTAAGGCCACACCCATTTCTGTCTATCAACCAATCAAATTACTTGATGTAATTTATTGCTACAAATTCATAAACTAAATGCCAAACAGTGTAGATCCTGATCATATGGCTTCTTCAGAAGCCATCTGATCTGGATCTACACTGTTTCCTAAGATAGGGGTTGTTGTGAACAGCATGATACGAGTTAAAAAGGAAAGATGATGTTCTGGAGGACTATGCCAGCAATGTTTCTGGTGACAGGCAACGAAAAGAGGCGAACGACTGGGAATGAGGTTATCAATGAGTTGATGTGGAAATGGTTTCAAAACTATAGAACTACATCAGTGTCAATGGCTGGTCCTTTAATTTAGGAAAGAGAACGGAAGATTTCCGAATAGCTCTGATTTTAGAATTCACTGCTTCCATTGGGTGGTTGCAAGCATTTTTTAAAAGCTTCCAATGGTGTACAAATTCAGCAGTAAGGCTTGGATGACATCTAGCAATTTTGAAGCCTGTTTATAAACAATAAATAAAAAAATGAAAGTGCAAGGTAGACGGGTTTTGCTGTTTTTAGACAATGTTCCTACTCACCCAAAAGGGAAATTTGTACCCAAAACATAGTTTGTAAGAGGCGCCGACATGACCCATATTCGATCTTGGCCGAGATATTGTCATGATAATCATTCCGAGCAAGTTTGATGATGATTGGACTAAAACTGGTCTCTATAGTATTCACAAGAAAAGTTTACACACGCACGACGAAGGACGACGCCGGACATCTAACGGGCTTTGCGAAGTTTATGATACTATGACCACGATCAAGAGCAGTAAATAGTTTATAAAGATAGTTGGTCAGCGTCATGACTAGACACATTATCGTCTTATTTAATTGTGCTTATAATCACCGTAAGATTATGTAGAGAAAACTGGGGTTGCAATAGTATACATTGTTTTTCTTATTTTTGCAACAAAACATAGGTTGTGGGTACTCGTAAGAACCGCATCAGTTGTTGATATTGTAGGCGGTATTTTATTACTGTAGTAGTGTTGCTACCGGGCGTTATGTTGAGGGTATTGTAAAAATACTGCTCCTCCTATCTGGATCATTTAGGGGCTGTGACCGTTCCTCGGTATCATCATTATGTCAAAACCCATATGGCTGTCAAAATACTTAACTCACCTGGCTCCACTCTCACAGGTTCCTCTGAAAAAAAAAATAAAACACAATGAGTGTTAGAAATTATTTAAAACATATCCAGACGTTTTTTAGTAGTCTTGAAATTATTACACATTGAAATAGATATATGTGGCGTTTAGTCATATAGTTTTCGTATTACGTTTGCGTATTGTTCAATGATGCGGGTTATGTGTAAAAAAGTATCGTGACGTCATTCAGCAAGTAATAGTGTTAATATCAGGAGCGGTCTATTGCCAAGTAAAGGGATGTCAGGTATATTTCGTTTGTGTTACACATTCAAAAAGCCCATATTTATTAATCAGATCCAGCCTATACAAATACATTGCAACTTTTTCCCGCAGAATATATAAACATTTTCAGATGAAAAATTGTGATATTGTCTTATGTCTGCTCAAAATATAGATTGAGGGTACACGTAAAAACTGCCTCGTCGAGGCTGTTCAAACGAGTACCCACAATGTATATTTTAGAGTGAGCGTTTGGTCATACGGAGTCGGGACCTCGGTTTAAAGACTCATCCGAAAGTCTTCTATATTTTAGAGCAGAAATAAGAAAACTAAGGTTTACCTCTTTAAACCCCAGTTTTACTATATAGAATTGGGGTTCAAGGGGGTAATAATTATATAACCGTGTTTTCGTGATGAATTCAGTTGTTGAAAAAAGTTCTGAACAAAACGTATTATAATTAACAAATAGCTCAGCTCTAGCAGCGATTGGTTGAGTAATAAATCACAGTTTGGAGGTCAGCTAAAAAAAGTTCAAATCACGAGCGCGCAGGGCAAGTGATACTACGCGCTTCTAATTTGTATAATTTCAAATGACAAACTGGGATTTATTACTCAACAAATTACACACAAGAGCGGATGTATTTAGATTCTAACACAATAAAAACAACAATAATTATGTTGTTTCCTTCAAATTCTCCACACGTTTCACCATTTGGAGAAGAAATCCGCCCACAGTTTTGACTCTGTCACATTTAATTCTGTCCCCCTGCCATTTTTTGATGTGTGAAAATATCGTTTCACCATCTAACGTCAAAGATACACAAGTGGCGTAAGAAACTGATGGCTTTTTGGCGTTACTCGTCACGCTCTTTCGCAGGGTGATTTTTTACATACGAGGACTGTTCAAATATGAATGCAAGTAGAACGTTTTCTCATGTACTAATGCGAAAATCACCTGGAAATAAATATCACAGCGTAGAAAAACATTTTACCTATACATTGATACCAAAATTGTAAAAATCCGTCCACTTTAGCCATGTATATCGTTCGATAAACACTGTCTACTCTTGTATACTAATACAAAACATGGTTGGAAGAAGGTCAGAGTACGCCGTTGAAATACGGTCCTATATTAAGAATCGTTGTATTCTTGGTATACGGTGCAAAGACATTTTTGATGAAATATGTTCGTTTTATGGGCATAATGAAATGTCTTTTCCGACAGTTTTTCGTTGGTGCAAGAAATTCAGCTGTGGGCTAGGCTCAACAGAAGATGCACAACATGATCGTCGGCCGAAAAGAGCAACATCTGCCAAGATGGTTGCTAGAGGGAAATAAATAGTCGCTACCGATGCACGATACACCACTAGGCAAATAGCTAGTATGGTTGGCATCTCATTAGGCGCAACTCATACAATTCTGAAACGGGATTTGAAAATGAGAAAGATCTGTACTAGATGGATTCCCCATCTGTTGACAGATGAGCAAAAAAGACACGCGTTCAGTGCGCCAAGAAGTTGCTTAAAAAGTTTCCAAAGTACAATGCACGGTCTTTCGCTAATGTCGTCACAGTTGACGAGACATGGGTTCACTTTTTTGAGCCAAAACGAAAGATTCAGAACAAAATATGGGCAACAAAGTATTGCAAAAGACCATGTATTGCAAAGCGGACCATGAGCGTCAAGAAGGTAATGTATGCCATATTCTTTTCAAATCAGGGCCCTGCTATTCAGGTTGCTGTGCCTAAAGGCAAATCTGTAAATGCGAAGTTTTACAAGAATAAAGTTCTTCGAAATTGAAGAAATATTTCAAAGAACGAAGACCCGCAACTGGTTTGGCCAATGTCAGATTTCTACATGACAATGCGTCATCGCACAAGGCGTTTATTGTGCAAGACTATCTGAATCAGGAAAAGGTTGTTGAACTCCCTCACCTCCCGTATTCCCCTGAATTGTATTGCCCCGTGTGACTGTTTTTTTGTTCCCGCGGCTGAAAAAATACCTTTCTGGTCGAAAATTTGTACAGCGCAAACACCTCGGTTCTGCAATATTCCAGTGCCTTCATAGTATACCTCGAAAAGACTACCAAAATGCATTCAATGATTGAATCAGAAGACTGAAAGTTTGTATATCTGTTAAAGGGGAATACTTTGAGGGGACAAAATAAATTTTTCATCGAAATCTATCACGGAATCATTTTTATGTGCTTAGTTGCATTCATATTCGAACAGTCCTCGTAGATACAGTAACCTCACATTTTCCATCCAAGACACCAAAGGAACATAAGCAAAATAACTTCAGCATAATGAAAACACCACACGCGAAATGTCGAAAGAATAATTACTTTCCCAAAAAATGGCCAAACGGATATAAAAATGAACAAAACAATATCTGCAATACATACAAACAAAGACGAACTTTAACAATAAACCACAACAGAAGAACAGCCTAGATCGGTCAGTTTCACTGGTAGGCTTAACTCGATTTTACGTGGCCATAATCATTGCCCTTGGTTCTGTCATGGTATAGACAAATAATTAGGCCAGTCCGCATGGAGGGTTTCTAACGCATCATTGCAACATCTCCGAAAACATAAAAATCAAAACGAATATCGAGATGAAACAACAATGGGCACTCAACAGCATGAAATAACTGAAATGCTGGGACATAAGAAAACGAAGAGTTGGACTACGGTGGGCCCGGCCAGAGACAGAACACCAACCGACATTACTCATAAATTAAAGTTAGTCTTCAGGCTAGAACTTTCATAGAGAATGAGGACATACTTTTCGGCTTACAATGAAAGTGGGGAACAAATCTGTCAACAGTGATTGGGTTAAGTACCATGCATGCAGTCTGACGTATGTGTATGTTGTACACAGTCATTTTATGTCGAAGAATAGACTTGAAATTTTGGGTACTGCATTTAAACAGCTTTGTTATAGTTTAAGTTTTGTGTTCCCGGAGATGTTGCACTGACGAGTAAGGAGGCCTTCATGAACAAATTATTTGTCTTTATCGCAACGGAAGTAAGGGCGAGGATAATGACCACGTAAAATCGATTTAAACCACCCAGTGGAATTCGTTTCCGCTGACCGTTCGAAGGAGGTTCTTCTGTTGCGGTTTATTTTTGTTATGGTTTGTCTTTGGGTGTTTGTGTCGCTTATATTATTTTATTTTGGATAGGCTTTTGGCCATTTTGTGGGAAAGTAACTGTTCTTTTGGCTTTCCGCTATTGATGTTCCCATTAGGGTCTCTTGTTTCATGTTTGTGTTTCTTTCCCTTTGGTGTCTATGATGGGAGCTGTGGATTAATTGTATCGATTCCTGATCATTGCCTCCACTTCTATTTTGATTGACTGTTACGTTGAAACAAACATGAAAGGCTAGCAAGCTACCAGGTACAAACAGTCGAAAAAGTGATACAGAAACGACGAGTGAAAACTGTCGGCCGGATGGACACCACGCGCCTTACAAAATAATGCCGTGCGTGTGTCTACAAAAGGGCTTACAACCAAGTTATTCATATTTCTTCGACCAGTTTATAAGCTGCATGGCTTGAGATGTTATTTCATCTCAATGTCGGGTAAAAGCCCCACAAAATTGGAAGCAACGTCTCCAAAATGACCTACACAGTGTTGACGGGGACGATAAACCTCAAATCAAACAAGCAAACAAAATCGATCAGTTTATGGAAAGCATTATCCCTACCAGCACAAAACTGCGGACAAATATCTGGCCGACAGCGATACGGTCCGACGGCGATACATTACCACGTCGAATCGGTGTCGTCCAACCTTCGCTGGCTGGGATGTGACTCCTCTGATGCATCAATACAGTGACACGTCAATGACTCGAGCATCGATGGATCGTGTAACATGACTGATTCGAACCCGTTCTTGAGTCTCAATAATATAGCAGCTTACTTAAGAAAGAAGTAGGGATTCGAAAATAAATGGAGTTTCTTTTTTCCTTTTGTCTTGAACATGTTTATTACGTGTACGTATTAGAATTGCATCGATGATGAAATTATAATGGCTACACAAAACATAACTCTATTCATAGAACAGACCTGCTTAAAAAGTGGACCAGCGTGTTTCGAAGTCGCCCTTCTTGAGCAAATATTCATGGTCCTTAAGATGTTTGAGCCAGCGAAGTAAGACCGTACACCTGTGTTAACTTACAAAATCTTTGCAGTTATAAATAAAAAAAAAACATCACTAACTATTGTCCCTTACCACACCTGCTCAGGATGCATATGGCTAATGCCTATACGATATAGAATGTAAAACGGGACTTATCGACATGTGACTAGCATAGGTACTGACGAGCCTACGCAGTCTGGAAGGACGCTTTTGTGGTTGCAGAAATCTACCAGAAACAATCCAAGCAGGCACTTAACGTTGAAGCAACGTTGAAAACGTTGTTTCAACGTTTAGTCAACGTTCTGTGCCAGGAGTGTTGGGATAGATTTATAGTTCTTGCACACCAGACAAGGAAATCCGTGATTTTACCCTGGGATAGAAATTTATGTTCTGACCCTGGTGTTCTGACCCAAAATCTAATATTATCGCGTTTCTTATAAATGCACTGGTGGAATACGATCTGACGTCACAGCACGTTACGTGACATCACTAAACAGTTCTGCAGTGTCATCACAATATGGCGGACGTCGCTAAGAAGTGGAAGGTATGCAAGGAAAAGAATCCTATATGGGTGTGGACAGAAAAATCCGTCCCTCGGGATCACTGTCCGGCATCACTCGGCAAGGCTCGTGAGGCCGGGCCGTGACCCTTGTGACGGTTTTTTCCATCCACCCCTCACACCCATATACGATTCTTATAAGAATGGAGTGCTTTCAGCGATATTTCAAGTAATAAGCTGTGCATATCCAATCGAAGAAAATAAATTGACGAATGCCAATGGCCGTTTGAATATGTATCAGCTCAAATCATTTATAATGTACGTAATAGTTTACCTAGCACATGCAATGAGACATAATGTGTATATAGCTTGGACGCCGTGACTTGACAGAGGTAGGTTCCGCCATGATGAAGTTGGACATTCTTGATTAATAGGTCCCAGTGTGATTCTTGTTCTGTGATTGTTTCCACATCAATTGACATTTCGTCTTCTTCTACAAATGTCTCGGCCCCTATGGTGAGTGGCGCATCTACGCCTTTCTTTCGCCAGACAACCTATAACAGATAATTATGGAATGTATGTTTGTGACTGTTATAATTTGTAATTTCAGTACGTCTAAAAAGACAGCGAAGTTTAATCTGTAAGCGTGATGCTACACTGGACGTCAGTTGAAAATAGACAAAGAAGTAACCGTTGTTAGCGTTTATATTTATAATCTTTACCAAAGGACATGTTCCACACTATTTAATATATTTTCATTGTAGCATGAAATAAAATATGTCCATTCATATTTGGCTATAGTAGTCGCAGGTAAGATTGACTAGGCGGAGCTATTCAGGTGTTGTCAATATATGTAAAATTCGCTGAGTCCACCAGAAGATTCGGTAGAGTGCCTTTCGCATGCTTTTTGCAAGCGTACCAAATGGCCTTGTTCGACACAGCTTTGTTTGTGATACATTTGGATTCACACAATCGGGTGATATTGTTTACCTTTTCGTTAATAGAACATTCCAAAGACAGATGCAAACCATAGCTCCGCCTAGTCAATTTTATCTGCGAATTACATGCCGTTGAAAGGTTGTGTGACTAAGAATACCGTGCTACTTTGCTGACCATTGCACGTACACTATACAAAATCAATTTGTTCAGTATTTTGGGGTTGTCAGTGCTGATATCAATGTTGTTTTAGTGTAGGTTTACTTAAATGCCACATTTCACTGTCACATCACGTGAACAAGTCCGTGACATGAACACCCCTAAAACTCACTTTATATATAGAAAACGGGTTTACGGGGGTGTACATTATTTTTCTAATTTCTGCTCCAAGACATAGGCTGTGGGTACTCGTTAGAACCGCCTCAATGAGGCCGTTCTATAGAGGTTGTGGGTATTGGGTAGAACCGCCGCAATGAGGCGGTTCTAACGAGCACCAATGACCTATTTTTGCAGTATAAATAAGAAAAAATATACGAATTTTCATTGGAAAGGTGGCCATTTTGAAGATGTGAAAAATGCGCAATATCGCACGGGTGTGTTATCGGAATGTATTTTAAAGTGATAAGAGAAAAGAGGTTTGTAATTGTCGCATGTGATTTTGATGTTTGTCAAGATGTGTTAGTCCGTCTTTCCCTTTGATAGTTGGGATAGTCGTTGGGTTGATTCGATTAGTTCCCGAAATTTCTTTACTCATTTAATATACAGAAACACTGATAATGCTTGAAAGGGCTGAAAGGAAGGAAAATGGCATCGAACGCATAATTTTGTTGTCAGGCTTTAGTGGAATTGAAAGATTCACGACCTACAGCCTACAGGCTCTAAGTAATGCTGATTACAAGAAGCAAACTTCAATCCAACATCCTTTAACACAAGTGTTACAAAAGAAAATAATAATAAAAAAATAGGCTGTCGGACGGACAATGTTCCCAGTGTGCAACGCTTGTCAGAAATATTTTTATGACGTCATCGACAGATGTACATATAAACTCTCGGGTACAGATTCTGTTTACACAGATAGGAAATAGGAAAAGAAGATATATTTTATATTCTTATATTCCACGCAAGGAAGTTATGAATTCTACTATGTTCTATATGAAATAATAAGATTACAGTTTTATTGCCTATAACAAGTATGGATGCCACAACAAACGCCACAGTACAGTAGCATTGAATATTTCTAATTCATAATGGAACATACCTTTTTCATTTTGTTTGCTAATCAGGTTTATAAACTTCTACATTCACTTTATTTGTTTAATTCTAATACTATATATAACAACGCAAAAGTTGACCATCACGAAAACACGCCTATATAATAATGACCCCCTTGAACCCCACTTTATACAGTAAAACTGGGGTTTACAGTGGTAACCTTACTTTTCTTATTTATGCTTTTAAATATAGATTGTCGGTACTCGTTAAAACGCCTCAATAAGGCGGTTCTAACGAGTACCCACAATCTATATTTTGAGCAGAAATAAGAAAAATATAACAATTTTTCATCTTACAATTTTCCTTATTCCGGCGATAAACTTTACAATGTATTTGTATAGGCGTGTTTTCGTGATGCGGAGATTTTCATGAGTCTTACTCCAGAGGGACACCAGTCCTAATATAATGAGTTTTAATCGTACTGTGGCATCTGAACATTTCAAATTTATATGAAGTTATTCCATTTTTTTTCACACAAATGTTGGATTATCGAAACTTTAACTAATTTATGTATTTTTGTTTTCACACAAACAATTTTTCGAAACTTTAATTAATTATTGTAGAACATGTAGACTAGCGGAAGATTTGTATGAACAAAAAACTAGTTCGAAATTTGCAAAATTGCAGTATGTTTCCTCTGGCTTTCTTTGTCGGATCATTACAGGGTCACTGATGAGGCTTTATTAGCCGAAACTACGTAATATGGCCCATCTTCTTTCTTATGAATGTTTTCATTGCTCTTAAAGGAACTCATTTTTGATTTTTATTTGCCTTCACTGCAGCTGGTGTTGTGCCGTGTGGTGGCCGTAAAACGTCTCCCCGTACATCAACCATAGTGTAGTTTATATTTTACTTTTGGTCCTTTGAGATCAGCGTGAATATTCTGAGAAATCAGAAATAAATGGTTTAGACTCATATTCTAGACAGGTTTTGAATTTTTTGGACCCCAATTTGATTTATATCAGTCTTTGTATCGACTGCCTATTCGAAATTTGCAAAATTGCAGTATGTTTCCTCTGACTTTCTTTGTCGGATCATTACAGGGTCACTGATGAGGCTTTATTAGCCGAAACTACGTAGTATGGCCCATCTTCTTTCTTATGAATGTTTTCATTGCTCTTAAAGGAACCCATTTTTGATTTTTATTTGCCTTCACTGCAGCTGGTGTTGTGCCGTGTGGCGGCCGTAAAACGTCTCCCCGTACATCAACCATAGTGTAGTTTATATTTTACTTTTGGTCCTTTGAGATCAGCGTGAATATTCTGAGAAATCAGAAATAAATTATTGGTTTAGACTCATATTCTAGACAGGTTTTTAATTTTTTGGACCCCAATTTGATTTATATCAGTCTTTGTATCGACTGCCTATTCGAAATTTGCAAAATTGCAGTATGTTTCCTCTGGCTTTCTTTGTCGGATCATTACAGGGTCACTGATGAGGCTTTATTAGCCGAAACTACGTAGTATGGCCCATCTTCTTTCTTATGAATGTTTTCATTGCTCTTAAAGGAACTCATTTTTGATTTTTATTTAAATAAAAACACTTGACACATCGGCCCCGTCCATCGGGGCTTGTAGAAAAAGATGGGCTGCATGATGCTTCCACGCAGAGCTGAATGCGACCGCACACGAATACTGGTACACCATCCAGAGGATCTAAGCCTGCCCAAGCAAAGCCGTAGCAGTCGGACCGTCCATGCTTATAAACCCTATTGGTTTCATTGGGCGACAGGTCTTGCGATGTCATTTCATCTCTATGTCGAGTAAAAGTCCCACAAAATTGGAAGCAACGCTCCAAAATGACATATACAGTGTTGACGGGGATGTTTAACCTCAAATCAACAACAACAACAACACTTGACATATATTATTTTCTTTTTACACCGACAACAGATTTAAGCTGAAATATAACACACATCTAAGCAAAACGCATAATATATATAATCTGCAAAGTAAAAGTGAACAATTAACAACCCGTTAAGAGTATCTTCAAACATTGAAAAACAACAACAAAAAAAAACATCAACCCAAAAAAAAAACAAAAACAAAAAAGAAAAGTGGAAATAATCACGACAAAATGCTGTATAATTTTTACCGCCTTTGACTCAAATTTTGTACAGTAAAACTGGGGTTTACAGGGGCAAACCTTATTTTGCGTATTTCTGCTCTAAAATATAGATGGTCTGTCCTTTATAAGGCGGTTCTAACGTGTGCCCACAATCTATATTTTGAGCAGAAATAAGAAAAGTGTACAATTTGTCATCTTACAATCTTCTTTTCTACCGCGATAAAATGTATTATATTTATTTTTAAAGGCGTGTGTCCGTAATGTGTCACGAAAACTGGGTTTTCCAAATGGTTTCAAACGGTTGCTGAGTTTTGCTTCGAAATTGAAAATGAAGTGAAAACATCGATATATGAACATAATTTGAAAATGGACAAGCAGAGCTGTCATTCTTACATGCGACACCCCGCACTGATATGTTCTATAATCCTACGTAGTATCATTAAAACATTTCAAATGGCTGCAAAGTTACGCTCCAGCAACATAAAGGAAGTAAAAATATTGACCACGGGACACAATTCAAAAGTTAGGATTAGCAGGGCTGTCATTCGTACATGAAACACTCCAAATTGACGGATTCTATAATCCTACTGAGTATGTTTGTTTGTTTGATTTGAGGTTTAACGTCCCCATCAACACTGTATAGGTCATTTTGGAGACTTGCTTCCAATTTTGCGGGACGTTTACCCGACATTGAGATGAACTGACATCTCAAGTCCTGCCGCTCAATGAAAAAAACATATATGCATGGACGGTCCATGGACGGATTTATATGCATGGACGGTCCAACTCCCACCACTTTCCTGGGCATGCTAAGAACCTCTTAGCGGTTTACTAGTACTCTCGTGCGGTTTGTTTCAGCTCTGTGTGGAAGCATCATGCAGCCCATCTATTGCTGCAGGCCCCGATGGGCGGGGGCGGCCTACTGAGTATGATATCAAATCGTTGTGGAGTTATGGTTCGGAAAAAAGAAGTAAAATAAGTACCAGCGGACATTATTTGAAAATGAAGGTATCATTGTCTCCGAAATGACTGGTGCTATAATCCTACCAAGTTTCATTAAAATATTTCAAATGGTTGCGGAGTTATGTTCCGGAAACGAAAATAAAGTAAAAATATGGAACTGGGGACATAATTCGAAAAGAAAGACAAGCGGGATGTCTTTGTTACACGCACCACTCCACACTGACCTGTTCTATAATCCTACCAAGTATCAATAAGATATTGCAAACGAATTGTTAACTAAAATATGGATCAGTTAACATAATTTGAACAAGAATGCATACAGAGTTGTCATTCTTGCACGTGAAACTCCGTTTTGACCTGTTCTATAGTCCTACCAAGTATCATCAAAATATTTCTAACGATCGCGGAGTTATACTCCGGAAACGAAATGTTGACGCCGACCAACCGCCCCCCGCCGACAAACATCATTTGAATAAACTGAGTTTTCCCTTGGAAAACCTCGTTAAAAAGTGAAAATACAGCGGTTATCTAGCATTTCAATTATCTACAATATACAAATAACCAATGCTCAACTCTGAGCTGTGCAAACGCAATTGATTTGTACCCATGAGTATTATCCGTATGTATCGGTATGACGTCGCGTCATCCTCTCTGATAAGCACCATACTAAACTTTATCTTATGCTTAAATGAAAATTCAAAACCTAATTTCACTAGTAGTGATTGTATGAGGGCAAACGTATGGTTTAAATGTATCAGACGCTATTTTTCTTATTCAGATGAAGATGAATTAGACTATATAGAAAGTATTTATAGTGAATTATTCTCTTTGAAACAACATGCCTTGCTACTTAAACGTTATTTTGATTTGCGATCGCCGTCTGTATTTTTCTCCCCAAATGTGAGTTGTGCGTGACTAAGTGAAATAATCCACAAAAACACTGGATATGGAAATAGATAAACAACCAGAAAACCATTGCGATCGGGGCTTTAGGTAATTAAGGGAATCCTGTGGAGAGCAGTTGCGCTTATGAATGAAATACACATGCTTTGAGCTACAGACATGTTGTCTGTTTGTTGATACCGCTATCTCGCTTTTCGAGAGGCTATGTTACGCGGACTTCTTCATCAATAATTTATTGAGTTTGTATCTGTAAGATAAAGTCAGAATTACTGAGAACGATGGGATAACAGACACGTCAAAAAGTGATGTATAACACACTTGATTCGATTCGTTTTATCAATGTAAGTTTCGTTTCAAGCTTTAGTGCGTTTCCTGACTTTTGTCTACTGGGGAAAAAATAACCCGTATTCCAATGAGGCATGCAAACTAGCGACATTTAAATACTTTATTTTGTCTATTGAATGTTAACTCTTGATTTTGTTGATCTACGATAATTCATTCCCCTGAGAAACGTTTCAAGTCTATTTTTATATACATATACTTATTGCATTACATATATTTAGGACTAACCAGCATCAAGTTACGATTCAGTGATATCTCATAACGTCCCATCAACGCCAGTAAACACAGGCACCAAGAAAACAAGTTGGCTGCTTTCAAAAAGCATCCAATAGGTTTGGTCTTGTTGTCTACGCCCATGGGCGTAGACATTATAGAGATTGAGTTTAACACGGAAGTGCAGCCATTAGTTACCCACAATGCAGGTTGACCTTTCCATTCTTATGCAACACAACAAGTATAAGCTTTCACAAGAAGAAAAGAGCAGCCTATAGCAAGTGTAAGCTTTCACACATAAAGAGGCCGGCGCGCAGAGCTCTGGCACAGAATTGCTACATGTATTACATTTGTACAAGCCTATATCTGCTGTCATATTGTACAGGCTAATACAATAAAATATACATCTACAAACTCTCGACCACGACGGACCACTGCCTATCCTATAAGCTACTCAGCAGCCTTCGGCTCTGGTGACCTAAAAAAAAAACATACCTCGCCGTTAATAAACTTTCAGGTTTAATATTCAATTAGTCTTTTATAAAGTCCAACTTCTCCAACAGTTTTCAAGCATTTAATTTGAAAGCATACATGTGCCTTTTTAAAGATGAAAAAGTACTTCTTGACAATATTACAGCATTTTTAGACATTATACTTCAGTCGGCAGGATGGCAATTAGAATATTGCCAAAGACAGTTAATTGTATAAAACACGTTTCTGGGATTCACATTTAATATGTGCTATGCGTAGACCTAGCTTTTTGTAAAAGCTATACTTGTCAGTCTACTTTCTGATTTGAGCCAGCTGATATCATTATCCCACTTAATGCATTTTTTTAAATAAAAATAATAAACTTTAAACGTTCCAAGGCGGTTCTTCTGTCGCGGTATATTTTTGGTTATGGTTTGTCTGAAGTCTGAAGGCTTTCATGCGGACTGAGCAAATTATTTGTCTAAATCGCGACGGAAGTAAGGGCGAGGATTGTGGCCACGTAAAATCGATTTAAGCCCCCAGTGGAATTCGTTTCCGCTGACCGTTCCAAGGCGGTTCTTCTGTCGTGGTTTGTTTTTGTTATGGTTGTTTGTGTCGTTTATATTATTTTATTTTGGATAGCCTATTGGCCATTTTATGGGAAAGTAACTGTCCTTTTGGCTTTCCGCTGTTGGTGTTTCCACTAGGGTCTGTTGTTTCATGTTTGTGTGTCTTTCCCTTTGGTGTCTCTGATGGGAGCTGTTGGTTGATTGTAACGATTCCTGATCATTGCCTCCACTTCTATTTTTTAATACAAAACGCGTATATAAAATGTCAAAGTCTGTGACCTTGGGGTAGATTCCAATATGCCGGTTCCCGGAAGTTGCAGCAGTCATGTGACGTACCTATTTATTGCGTATGACCAACGACCTTTGCGTCGATGCTAAGGAATTATTTACATGACGTCCGCCATTTTGATTTTCCTGCCGACAAGCGGTAGAGATGCCAGGGGAATGGGGGCTGGCCATTTAAGCATATATCAAATACGAGATAATTATACTCCTGCAAAAGTAGTTTCTCTTTGGATATGTCTAAGGGATATACTCTTAAAGGAAAGAATTTGCTTCTTAGGAGCAAATTCTTCCCTTTTAGAGTAGACCCCTTGAGCAGCAAATTCTTCTCCTTTTAGAGTAGACCCCTTTTTCAGTTGGACAGAGCCAACAGAGTAGCAACCATAAGGTCCTTAAAGTTGTATTTCCATTACGAAATCATGCCTATAGAATTGTGATCCCCTTTAATATGTTCTATAAAAGGGTTATCCTTTGGAAGCAAGGAATACACCACAGAACTGAAAAATATGGTGTGCACATGTTTTCTGGGCCAGGCTAGCTAGTTTCGGCCAATTAGGCCTCATCAGTGACCCTAAGATATTATCAAAATTCCACAATGGAATCAATGATCCCAAAGGGCAAGAAAATATAATCTACACTATGATGTAGGGCAGGGAGACGTTTTACCGCCGCCACACATTCCCATACACCAGTTGAAGTGAAGTTTTATATGTTCTATAAAAGGGCTATCCTTTGGAAGCAAGGAATACACCACAGAACTGAAAAATAAGGAGTGTACATATTTTCTGGGCCAGACTAGCTAGTTTCGGCCAATTAGGCCTCATCAGTGACCCTCAGATATTTTCAAAATTCTACAATGGAATCAATGATCCCAAAGGACAAGAAAATATAATCTTCACTTTCATATAGTAAAGCACAGGTTTGCAGGGGTATACATTAATTTCCGTATTCATGCTCTGAGACACTAGATTGTGAGTACTCGATAGAATCGCCTCGTCGAGGCGTTTCTGTCGACTCCCCGCAATCTATGTTTTGAGCAAAAAAGGCAAATATCCCAATGTTTTTTTTTTAAATTTCTTTTTCTTTGGCCAAAAAATGACAATGCATTTGTATAGGTGTGTTTCGAAATACGGTAATAAAGTTTCCTTTTAAAAAGAAGGCTAACTGTAGGTTTTCTTTTGCTCCAGCATTTCAGTTTTTTTTTTTTTTTTTTTTGCTGTCGAGTCCTCACCGTTGTCTCACCTCTGTGGTTCTTTGATTATTTGTGTTCACGGAGATGTTGCACTGATGAGTTAGGAGGCCTTCATGCGGACTGAACAAATTATTTGTCTAAATCTAAAAGTAAGGGCGAGGATTGTGGCCACGTAAAATCGATTTAAGCCCCGCAGTGGAATTCTACGAAAGCCTACTAGGGTCAAAATAAGATGAGAAAAAAATATATTTTCTCGTACAAACGAGAAAATTTCTCGTACGAACGAGAAACTTTCTCGTACAAATGAGAAATTTTCTCGTACAAACGAGAAATTTTCTCGTTCAAACGAGAAAAAATCTCGTACAAACGAGAAACTTTCGCGTAGGAACGAGAAAAATTCTCGTACAGACGAGAATTTAAAATTCTCGTACAGACGAGAATTTTTTCTCGTTCCTACGAGAAATTTTCTCGTACAAACGAGAAAAAATCTCGTACAAACGAGAAAAAATCTCGTACAAACGAGAATATTTTGGTCAAGGTAATGACTCAATTACTCCTAAGGCTTGTAAAGTCGATGATGGAAAACCATTATGTAGACAACCCATCATTATTACAATAACAGTTTTTGGGTCGATTGTTTTGTCAGTTGACCCAACGTTTAGCAAAGTAGTTGCTGTCCACGTGACTATTACTGATCTGTAGAAAATCCAGGTAACGGCAATTTAAAGAATAAAGCTGCGCTATTCTCATCGCTGTGATATCATTGTGTTGCGTACGAGGGTTATCTATAGAATCTGGTCAAGAATCATGTGTTAGGTTTGGCAAACAATGTAGACCCAGATTATGTGTCGCAGAACGCGATGTTTGATCAATGTCTACAGTATTTGCTTACAGTACAGAAATATAAAGGTTAAACGAAATGGGCCAGGATCATTTTTACAGTTACATTTATTTGTTTTATGCTTCCCCTTAAGAAGGGAAGAAACAAAAATAAATAAAACGTTGCTTCCAATTTTGTGGAATTTTTACCCGACATTGAGATGAAATGACTTCTCAAGCCCTGTCACCGAATGAAACCAAAATGCTTTATAAGCATGGACTCGCACCGCTTTGTCTAGGCTGGCTTAGATCCCCTGAGCGGTTTACCAGTGCTTGTGTGCGGCCGGTTTCTGTTCTGCGTGGAAGCATCATGCAGCCCATCAATTTCTTCAAGCCTTCTTCGGGGGCGAATATAAATAAATTATTAAATAAATTAAATAATGTTACAGATTCAGTATGAACAAATGCAATCTTCTATTAGGGCTTATTTATTTATTTATTTATTTATTTATTTATTTTTTTTTTTTTTGGTTTGGGTTTTACGGCCCTTTCAAGATTATTTCACTCATATCGAGCCGATCGTTAATCAGAGGTGGGCGAAAACCGGAGTACCCGGAGAAAAACCACCTGACCTTCCGTTGCAGAACTTGGCGTCTCACACGTGGCCCGAGCGAGGCTCGAACCTACGGCGGTGAGAGACCTAATGACTAAGAGACAGCGCTCTTATCCACTAGGCCACGGAGGCCCTTATTTATTTATTGGAAATTTCACGACACATATACACACATTGCAAAAGGCAGGTACCATCTGCGGGCCTTTAACCCTTTCAACCCTGTAGATCGGTACAGATACCTTTGCAAACAGTGTAGATCCAGAAAAGACGGTCATAATGAGCCGTCTTACTAGCACGGCCACCATTTGAGGTTGGTTGGTTGATTTGTGGTTTAACGTCACCGTCAACACTGTAAAGGTCATTTTGGAGACGTTGCTTCCAATTTTGTGGGACTTTTACCCGACATTGAGATGAAATGACTCTCAAACCCTGTCGCCCAATGCAACCAATAGGGTTTATTAGCATGGACGGTCCGCCTCGCACCGCGGTTCCTGAACAGTCTTAGATCTTCTAAGCGGTTTACCAGTACTAGTGTGCGGGCCGGATTCAGCTCTGCGTGGAAGCATCATGCAGCCCATATATTTCTTCAAGCCCCTATGGGCGGGGGCCACCACCATTTGAGGTGAAAGAGTCAATTATCTTCTACCCGTCGTAAAACGTCACGTTGTTCAATACACGTGTTATGATGAGTTTCCAGATTCTTGTTATAAACAAGAAAAAATGTCGTACAAACGAGAAATTTTCTCGTACAAACGAGAATATTTCTTGTTCCTACGAGAAACTTTCTCGTACAAACGAGAATATTTCTCGTTCCTACGAGAAACTTTCTCGTACGAACGAGAAAAATTCTCGTACGAACGAGAAAGTTTCTCGTTCCTACGACATTTGTTTCTTGTTCATACGAGAAATTTACCATCTCCTTAATTTAATTACCCCTTATCACCTCCTTTAAAATGGTCATTGATTCGGTGCTAGGAATAGGAATCGGGGTCATTTGTATAATCCCTCTTTTGATACATACCTTTTCTGTTCAAACTGTAGTTTATAGCCATTGCCTATGTGTACCTTTAACTGTCAAACTGCTGTTTGTTTCTTTTGTTTGTTTGAGCTGAGGTTTAACGTCCCCGTCAACACTGTAAAGGTCATTTTGGAGACGTTGCTTCCAATTTTGTGGGACTTTTATCCGAGATTGAGCTGAAATGACATCTCAAGCCCTGCCGCCAAATGAAACCAATAGGGGTTAAATGCATGGCCGTTCCGACACGCAACACTTTACCTGGACAGGCTTAAATCTTCTAAGCGGTTTTCCAGTACTCATTTGCGGTCAGATTCAGCTCTGCGTGGAAGCACCTTGCAGCCTCATCTATTTCTCCAAGGCCCGGTGGGCTGGGTTTAAAAAGCGGTCTGACTCACACCAGAAAGTTAACAGACAACAATTTCATATGTAATTTATCTTAGCATCACTATGGGCCAAGTGGCATCCATGTCCCATAGAGCAAAGCCTCTGATCAGACTGCGCAAATGCATAGACTGATCTGAGTCTTCACTGGATGCACATGTACGACAAAATTTCTATGAGAAATATTCTCGTTCGTACGAGATTTTTTTTTCGTTTGTACGTGAAAGTTTCTTGTTCGTACGAGATTTTTTCTCGTACGTACGAGATTTTTTTCGTTTGTACGAGAAAGTTTCTCGTTCGAACGAGATTTTTTCTCGTACGTACGACATTTTGTCTTGTCATAACGCCAACACGGGTATTGATTAACTTGGCGTTTTACAACGGGTAGAAGTTAATTGACTCTTTCACCTCTGAGTTTCTGCGGTGAATTCTTCCATCTTTGTACATGTATTTGGAATCGTCCATACTTGTATATAGGTGGTTGAGATGAGACCAATAGCAGGATAGCAACTGGTGTTCGTGCTGGTAAGACAGCTTATTATGAGCGTCTTATCTGGATCTACACTGTTTGCAAAAGTATCTGTACTGATATACAGGGTTGAAAGGGTTAAAGGTCGGTAGATGTAATGAAAGCATGCGTACGTGTGTATATGTTTCAAGAAATTTCTAATAATAAATAAATAAATAAATGTGATGACAGCATATGTACCAGCCCTTTGTTAAATCTAAAATAGAAAATTGCATTTGTTCATACTGAATCTAAAACGTTATTTATTTATTTATTTATTTTTGTTTGTATGAGCATAAAATAAATAACTGTAGAAGAGCCGATAGCTCAAGTTTCATATTGATCACTAGCGGCAGGGTCAGTTTTATCCACTGCAACTTATTTTTTTATAACCAAAGCATTGACAGCACTGGTGGGTCGATTGTTTTTTTTTTTTTTTTTTTTTTTTTTTTTAAGGGTAGGCTGGAAAAATGATCATGACCCATTTCGTTTAACCCTTAAATTCCTGTACTGTAAGCAAAAAGTGTAGACATTGATGAGACATCGCGTTCTTCGACACATATTCTGGGTCTACATTGTTTGCCAAACCTGACACATGATTCCAGTCCAGATTCTATATAGATAACCCTCGTACGCAACACAATGATATCACAGCGATAAGAATATCGCAGCTATTTTCTATAAATTACCATTTTCTACAGATCAGTAATAGTCACGTGGACAGCAACGACTTCTGACAAATCAATCGAACCAATCACTGTTATTATAATAATGATGAGTTATCTACAAAATGGTTTTCCAGCATCGACTTTACCAGCCTTAAGAGAAATTGAGTCATTACTTTGACCAAATATTCTCGTTCGTACGAGATTTTTTTCTCGTTTGTACGAGAAAATTTCTCGTTTGTACGCGAAAATTTCTCGTTTGTACGAGAATAATTCTCGTTTGAACGAGGAAATTTCTCGTTTGTACGAGAATATTTCTCGTTTGTACGAGAAATTTCTCGTAGGAACGAGAAAAAATTCTCGTTTGTACGAGAATTTTTCTCGTTCCTACGCGAAAGTTTCTCGTTCGTACGAGATTTTTTTCTCGTTTGAACGAGAAAGTTTCTCGTTTGTACGCGAAAATTTCTCGTTTGTACGAGAATATTTCTCGTTTGTACGAGAAAGTTTCTCGTTTGTACGAGAAAATATTTTTTTTTTCTCAACTTATTTTGACCCTAGTAGGCTTTCGTAGAATTCTTTCCACTGACCGTTCCAAGGCGGTTCTTCTGTGGCGGTTTATTTATGTTGTTGTTTGTTACTACTCACTGTGTGTATCACTTGTGTCTTTTATTTTGGATGGCCATTTGGCCATTTTGTGGGAAAGTAACTGTCCTTATGGCCATCCTTTGTTTAGGTTTCCATTATGGTCTGGTCGCTTCATGTTTGTGTTTCTTTCCCTTTGGTGTCTTTGATGGGTGGAGTAAGTAATTGCTTGATTCCTGATCTTTGTTTTACTTCTACTTTCCCTAGTTTGTAAATTTGAAAATCTGCTCGCCTTTCGAAAGTAAGCGGGAGCTATTGCCATACCCCCGGCGTCCGGCGTCGGCGTTAGCATCGGTGTCCGCATTTGTTGAAGTTTACCTGCAAGCAATCATTTGTGCTGGTTTACAAATTTATTTTCAAGTAAAGTTATCAACTGGTATAAAAAAAAACAACAACAAAAAAACAAAAAAAAAACAATACTTTTCACATTCTTTTTCACTCGATTTCCCAGGTTTTGGGGCTGAAAAAGTTAATCATTTCTTCTGTATTACCTCCCTTATAAGCATATATTTTGTCAAATGCATGTGCGCAGCCAACTGAAACGCAACTTCTCTTCTACATATCCGAGAGCAGCAAAGGCTGTGGTAAGGCTGCACGTACTCGCAGGCTCGTTTAAGCCAGTGCTGGTCGCCTTTGTGAAAAAGACCCATGTCATGCCCATAAAGCCGATGCCACGTCTTGACGTTGCGAGACTTTCGGATGAGTCTTTAAACCGAGGTCCCGTCTCCATATGACCATAGCTGTTGGTGGGACGTAAAACTAAAACTCACTCACTCACTTGACGTTGCATCGATGTTGTCGCTCTAAATAAGCACGATATTTCTGGTAAGGCTTTTACGGAAACTGTTTCAGTGTTAGCTGTCCGTCTTAAACCATTGAAAGGAGGACAATCTACGTAGAAACATATTCTCGGACCCGGCGAGGAGCAAAACCGCAACGTCGGTGCGCATCTAACTGTATTGGTTAAAAAATCGGCATTTATGAACAGAGAAGGCTGAATGTTGGGAGCTGCTCACTCGCACAGGTTTTATGCTGGTGGAAAATTTGTCCATGTACATGTTAAGCTTTTAAATTGCTCGTTTGACATGCGATGAACAATGGCATGTTTGTAAAATTGACCATGTTGGTAGGATATGAGGTCTCTTTCCGCCTGAGTTCGAGGCACGATCGAGACAAGTTCTGCAATCATGGTTTAAAACTGTTTGTTTTTTTCTTCACCCACTGCTTATAAAAGAACGGTTAATAATGTTGCTATAGAAATGAAGAAAAAATGACATATCACTGTCATAGAGATCACCCTACAACAAGCACACTTGATTGATTTACTTCGTGAAATACAACTCGGAATTTTTTTACGCAGTAAGTTATCGGCTAGTTAGACTATCTGCATGTACATCTAACTGGACTCTGCAAAACTATTTTTTACTGATTTCAACTGTCAAATTCTCTTCGTAAACTCGTCCTGGAAATTCTGAGTGACCATGAAAAGTTTGAGACTCCGAGAGAAGTGTGACTCGAGTGACAGAATTAACTTTTGTAATCTGTAGGCGTTTTTTTTTTTTTTTTTTTTTTTTTTTTTTGTTCTTTTACAAATCCTTAAGAAAAGAAAAGCATTACATCAACAAGTCCGTGCACTGAACAACGAAGGTAACCAGGCACTAGAAGCACTTTGAGGCTACCGCATAAGTACTGAACAACCCTATAAACCCAACTTTATATAGAGAAAGTTGAGTGTACAGGGGTACATTATTTTCCTTTATAGTGGGTTCAGAACACCGTGCACCGACAATCTATATTTGGACTAGAAAAAAAGAATATTTTCTCACATCACGAAAACACGCCTACCTAATCTTGACCCCTAGACAATGAGTAGTCGTAAGAACCTCGTCATCGAGGCGGTTCTAAGCAGTACCCACAATCTATATTTAGAGCAGAAATATGAACAAATCTGATTTTTTTTATCGGGCAATTTTCATTCGGGTGGCAAAATTCTGTTTATATTTGAATAGGCGTGTTTTCGTAATGAACTGAAAATGCTAGTTAGGAGGCCTTCATGCGGACTGAACAAATTATTTGTCTAAATCGCGACGGAAGTAAGGGCGAGGATTGTGGCCACGTAAAATCGATTTAAGCCCCCCCAGTGGAAATCTTCCACTGACCGTTCCAAGGCGGCTCTTCTGTGGCGGTTTATTTATGTTGTTGTTTGTTACTTACTGTGTGTATCACTTGTGTCTTTTAATTTTGGATGGCCATATGGCCATTTTGTGGGAAAGTAACTGTCCTTATGGCCTTCCTTTGTTTAGGTTTCCATTATGGTCTGGTCGCTTAATGTTTGTATTTCTTTCCCTTTGGTGTCTTTTATGGGTGGAGTAAGTTAATTATCTCAATTCCTGATCTTTGTTTTACTTCTACTTTTCATGAGATTTTAGCACATACATGTTGATGTTTTATAATGATCCCAATGCAGAAGACGGGTTATACAGACCATAGGGTTAGTTTCGAGTCACAACAGTCGAATACGGCAGTTACGATAATTTCATCTTGCACGGGGTAGGCCAACTGGAATCAAGTACATTGACGAATTAACCCATATATGCCTAGCGACCCTTTTTCAGACATTGGCAAACAGTGTAGACCCAGATCAGACGCCGCATCTGATCAAGATCTAAACTGTTTGCTCAACGTACATGCATTTTTGTAAAACTTACCTAAAAAAATGGCATCCCTATGCTCAGAAAATGACCACTCCAGGCTCATAAAAGTGGGTTAATTATGAGGTTACATCAAAAGGACGAAACTGAAATTAGGACCTGTTTCTACTGTAACTTTTTTTCTTTGGTTTGACTTCTTGGAAACGCTTTATAAATAGATATCTGGAAACGCTTTATAAATAGACATCGACGGGCGCTGCATTCCTGTTTATTCTGAACCCGTTTTCACTGCGTAAATATCTGTAGGGCTTTCCTAGTTACGCCATAAGACGGTTAGAAATAAACTGGGGTATCACCAATCCAATCTAAAGGGCTTCCAATCGAAATCGGAAGGCAAAAATGGTAGACTAACGGCCACACCTGCCAGGTGTATCCATTTCCCTTAAGATATTTTTGTTGGAGTTAAAACGCTTGCTTTTCGGTCTGTTTCGCTATTCAGACAGGCTGTTTCCTGTAATTGCAGTATAGTATTGCATCATCGTTAAAGCTGATTGGTTGGTCGCGTCACGTGCCCCTCCATGGAACAGTTTCAATCTGGTCATTATACCCGGTTTGCCCGCCTCATGGCGACCAAACCAAATATTGAATAACACAATCAACAGATCTGGTTACCTGTTTTAATCTGAATGTGATTCTGCCTAAAAATAGCTAACGCTACGTGAAAAGTCCGTGAAATGAAGAGCGCCCTGAACCCCACTCTATTTAGAGAGAACAGGGGTTTACGGGGGTATACATTATTTTTTCGTATCTTGCAGACATAGGTTGTGGGTATTTTTTTTTTTTTGCAGACAAAGATGACTGTTAAAAATTATGGTGAGGCTGTTCAAGGTTCCACAATGGAATAAATGATCTGAAAGAACAAGAAAATATAATCTATATATATATAATATAATCTTCAAAATCGCTAAACTCATACATTAAACCCTGTTCGTTTGTTTTGACGATGCCTTGAACCTCGTTATTTGTATGTTTCCAGGTAATACAGTTAAACTTTAAAAAGAGAAACGACCAGGAACTGATACAATCCGATTCCAAATTCTTCTCACAATATCACATTACGAAAACACGCCTATATAATTTTGACCCCATCGAACCCCACTTTTATATAGTAAAACTGGGGTTTACAGGGGTGCGCTTTGTTTTTCTTTTTTCTGCTCCAAAATATAGATTGAGGGTACTCATTAGAACCGCCTCGATGAGGCGGTTCTCACGAGTACCCACAATCTATATTTTGAGCAGAAATAAGAAAAATGTTGCAGTTTTTCATCATAAAATTTTCATTTTTTCGGCGGTAAAGTTGGCAATGTATTTGTATAGGCGTGTTTGCGTAACGACTAGGGAAAAAGACGAATCATGGAGTGACGACAATAAACTAAACGGACTACAGATAAACTGTGTCAGCAGCTCTTTAACTGGTGGTGACTCAGAATATCAAAACCTAACTAAACACGAACAATGTACATAATGGGGGAAAGAATCAGAATCACCAACATGACAAACATTAAACTGGAAGGACAAACATAACTTAAAAGAAACAACCCAAAAAGGGGAAATATTCAGAATAATCAACGTTACAATTATATGATAAGAGAAAGAAACAAAAACCACCAATACAAAACATGAAAGAACAACAGCAAAAGCACCGACTTGGAACGGCCATTTAACTTTACGGGATCTCAACCTTCGTCCTCACCTTCACTGTGGTTCAAACAGGTATTTGCTTGGTCCGCGTGAAGGTTTTCTAACTCATCAGTGAATCTACTCGGCAAACAAACAAAAAATCACAATTTAGCCGTTTTAATGTTGTTTTCTTTTCTTCTTTTTTCCATCGAATCAAATTTTGACAAAAAATGTTTTGCGACCTACAGACCCGTACCTGTTTTCGGTATGTAAGTGGAAACACAGTTATTGTTTTTAGGCCTTAAGGGGACGACATCGCTGCACCTGAGTATTTTTCCAGAAAACGGTTATGGAAATTCGTTTCTCGGTATATATAGTATATGAAGTCTGAATATTAGCTCTTATCCTGTTGAATACGACTACCACTACTTTTGTAAACAGTGCAGATCTAAATCAGATGGCTGCTGATCTGGATCAACACTGTTTGCCGTTCAATTTGCATGTTTAAATGAACATGATATTTCAAGTAATTTGATTGGTCTATAATAAGAAATGGGTGTGGCTAAATAACTTGATTCAGTAGGATAATGATTAAAGTTAACAAGACTGTAATGATAATTTGACATTCAACTTTGTCTTTATAAAATCTAAGGGGTTCTATTTTATTAGACATGCCTCTGAAAATAAGTGTTTTCAATGTTGCGAAACAAAAAAAAATATTATGTGCCATTTCTTTTCCATTTTTGGGTCGGAATTCATGCAGTTGTCCATGTGACCATCACTGATTTGGGAAAACCGATATTATGTTTTATTAATAGAACTTGAAACGTTGCGCTATTTTTATCGATGCAACAAGAGCTATCTATAGAGTCTTGACAGGAATCGTGTGCTGGATAATACCCAGATCAGACGCCGCGGAATGTGGCGTCTGATCAGCAGGTTGCACAGGAACTTTACTGTTTGCTTAAATATTGGCATTTGAGGGTATAACGAAATAGTATAAGAATGCCAGGTTGCTCACGTAATGAAAGAAAAACAATATCTTAATCCAGCACACGATTTCACGTGACGTCTTTCGGAACATTCTATGTATACAACTGTTACACAAATGTATGTCAAGTCGAGTAAAAATACTTTTCGCACTCCTGCTAAGAACTTAATTTTAGAACCCTGAAATGTGTAAGTGCAAAAATGAGTAGCCTAGACTTTATAGGTGGTACCGTTATTAGACAGTGAGCGTGGACCTAGATCGGATATAGAGTACATTGCTTCTGATCAGGTCGGCACTGTTCGCTGTATGCAACAACAGTTTTGAACATGATTCAGGGCCGTACGCAGACTCTGAAAAGAGGCGGGATGAGAATGCGAATTTCAGGTATTTAACTGTATGAATCAGAAATAATTTCCAAAAGATGGGAGGGGGCTGCGTTTGCACCCTCCCCACTCTGTTGAACAAAATCCAAGTAACACCCTAAGCCGTCAGAGCGCAGCGTAAGAAGAAAATTCTGGACTGCGCTCGTTTGTTTGGGTTAAGGTTAAACGTCCCTGTCAACACTGTATAGGTCATTGGGAGACGTTACTTCCATTGTTACGGGACTTTCAGCTCTGCGTGGAAGCATCATGCAGCCCATCTATTTATTCAAGCCCCGATAGGCGGGGGCGGGTGGACTGTGCTTGTACACTTGGGCATTGGCAAACAGAATCTACATAATAAGACGCCACATAACGCGATGTCTGATCAGCTCTACTGTGCTTGCTTAAAGTTAAACGAACAGTTCGATTCTCAGCTCAGGACTATTTTCCCAACCTATACTCAGAGACGATCGACCCACCAGTACTCTCAGTGCTTTGATTTTTATTCGTAATCAGATTTATTTTTTAGTTTAATATTTTAATCACATAACGGCTAAATATAGCGGTGTAAGGATAAGATAGTATTTGTCTTGTTGAAAGTATAGATAAACTGACTTTAGTTCAATTCTGTGTTATTTATGCTCGTAGTCATTCTGGTAATTTTAATCAGCGCAATATATTGTAAATTGTGTGACTATCTGTACTACAAAGTAACACATGTGTTGTCTTAAAAATAGAAGTAAAGATAATGATCAGGAATCGATACAATTTGCCCACACCACCCATCAGAGGCACCAAACACGTAATTTATTGACAGCAAATACCTGCTCCAGAGACCGTCGAGACCGGAATTTGACAGAGATATACACTTTAAATGTAAATGAGAAAATATTAAGAACATTTCTCTTGTACAGTTCAAGAACATTATTCTCATGTAAATAATATTACTGTGATGAAATAAAAATAAGCCGCATAGCTCGCTTTACAAAGCCAACGCAAAAATACATGTCGAACAATAAAAAGTGCCGAACATGTTTTCAGACTGAGAAAACAGATGTTTTCATATTCTTGGTTCGGTCATCCATATAGTGGCGCCGTTCATATATCTGGAACTAGCATTTTTTCAAATGAAACTGTTCGATATTTTTCTTAATTATATTCGAAATATACATTGTTGTTGCACGTTAGAACCGCCTCAAGCAGACAGTTTTAACGAGTACTCACAATCTATGATTTTTGCGCAAAAGTAAAGCAAATTGAACACACCGTAAACCCCACTTTGCTCTATATAAAATGAGGTTTAGAGGTAAGTTCATTGCACGGACATGTTAACCTGGTATTGAAGATCAGTGTGATCATTGATTATTCGTGAATTTCGGAGTCGAAGCACATCACGAAACACGCCTACATAGAAGTGAAGGCACTGATCAGCACCACTTTTATATTGTTAAACTGGGGTTTACAGGGGAAAAACGTATTTGTCTTATTTCTGCTCTAAATATCTAAATATAGATTGTGGGTACTCGTTAGAACCGCCTCGCTGAGGCGGTTCTAACGAGTACCCCAAATAATAATAATAATAATAATAATAATAATAATAATAATGACTTTATTTAACGAGAAAGCCCAGTTGGACACAGTCCAGTCTTCCCTGGGGTCCTCCTTAAATCTATATTTTGAAAAGAACTAAGAAAAATATCACAATTTTTCATCTGAAAATTGTCGATTTTTCGGCGGTAAAATTTACAATGTATTTGTGTTGGCGTGTTTTCGTAATGAACCAACCCGCAACCAGATCCTTAGCATGTTTGTCTGCTGCTCATCACAAGACAGTCGTTCCATTGCAGTCTTTTGTTTGTAAACTGACACAGTGTATTGGTGTTTAGGGCGTATGTCGAAATTGCTTCGGGTTTGAAGCGATTTTCGATTGTAAATGGGTGTCAAATATTCAAACCACTAGCGTTGTCAGCGTTGAAAAGTCACTTCCTTATTTGTCTATGTTACGAGATGGAATAGGAAACCTCTCTGGTGCTTATGCACATCTAAATTATTTTAGTAGATATATGGTAGGGCGGTGCGAGTGAAATAATTTAGGTGAAATATGGTACGCAAACTGTGCGGCACCATGAACAAGTCATGCACATATCATACGATGTATGCATGAGTGGTTTATAGAGAGCTGTTTTTACAATACAGGGGGCCGCTAAAAGGCCGAGTCCTATAGAATTTGCCTAAAAATCGCCAACCGCCAAATTGTGCCATATATGATTTTTATTCCCGTCACGTGTTGTGTGGGTGTTCGTTTTGACAGGAGTCATGTCATTGATTATAGGGTCTTTTTATCAATTTTTCCTATGGGAAATATACTATTTGAACGCAAATCCATTATCTACTCGATTTTTGCTATCTGGCTTTGTTTGTGGCCGGTATCTCCACCTCGCCACGAATTGAGCAAGGTAATACGAGTAGGCATGATTTTCTGGTAGTATTCATAGATATATAAACCCTGAAAAAAGCGGACACTTTAGCAGCAGGTCAAGTTGTAAGAGTGAACACAACATTGTGACGGGGAAATAGAAAGTATATTGAAAGGTATGTTAAATCTATGTTTAGTATTATTTTTGTATGAACATGCTTGTAGGTTTTGGAGGGGTTTACTTCTAGTATACCCCAACTTTCTGAAGCCTATTCTGAATTCACTGTTGTGGCCTGTAGTGATTAGGCTACTAGCTTTGCCAGCTAGACGTCGCAGAATTGATCCCAGGCTTCTCCAGTAGTAGAATGAGTCTTTCTAAGTGAGGTCCTGTCTCATGCTGACCCTAGATGTTGGTGAGACGTAAAGTTGGGACACCCGCTCATTCTGGATTCATTTAGGCTTTTAGACCCCTTTTGTATAATGTAATTAATAAACGCCGGGTCACTTGTTTGATCCATGACTTGTGACTAGCTGTGGTTAGAAAACCGTGGTTCCGTCCCAATATGATATTAGGTGTAGAGGGGACGTAAACTTAAGACGGGTTTAACCATATCTTCATCATCAGGGCAAACTCTTACAAGAGCCTGTTGGGTTATCCGTGATGATGAACCGTAATGAATTTTATTTTACAAGCATGTTCACGTTGATTAGAAATAATTTTGTTCAAGAAGAATTAAGAGTTCATTTTGTAATGATGCCGTTTTTGTCTGATGACTCAATTTGTGCATGTATGTACATATAAAGAACGTGATGATGATAAGTGGGAGTATTTGGTCGCCACACGTCATAACGGCCTGAGCGGCGGGGATGACGTCAGCTGCGTCATCGGCGTCGCGAGGACGGTTGTGACGGGGTGCCTACCAAATACAGAGTGAATTTACGGCAAACAGTGTTGGCCCTTATGAGACACTAACAAATGTGGTGGATTATAGATGAAAATCTTCTGTTGTAGTTTCTATCTGTTATTAATGTATTGAATTTGTGAATAGCTATATTTGTGAGCCGTGTCGCGGAGAAGGATATGAAATAGAGATTGTTATGTTTCCTGTAATTGGCGGCTGACCAGGTAGCGCAAAGGCGTGGTCTGTTCAATTGCCTCTTACTTGTGATAATGTAGTGAGCACAAATTTGATGAGTATCATGCTCAGTAGTAGTGAGCATTAATTGATTTCTGTAGTGCTCAGTAAGGAAACATGAACTTTGAGTATTATTGTGTCAAGCGCTGGGTGCTGATAATTTGATGCACAGTCAAGTTGAGTTCTGCTGTACGGTTATTTGTCGCATGCACTAATCAACCTGTATGTCTGGTCGGCGCATGCGCAATAACTGTGTATGCATGAACATATTCTTACTTCTCCGGGAGGGGGATCATGATATAGCATGTATGTTTTGTGACTCGTTTCTAGTCCCGTTATCGTAATTTGCAGGCACAACAATGTGTGACCTGCTGCTCCCTGCTTCATAGCAGCAGGTACTGGTACGACGCTAGGCGTTAGGGTCCAGCAAGGGCGGACAGACCGCCGTAATCAGCGCCTACCAGGATAGAAGCAGATTCTTCTAAATCATTGTTCGTTGTAAACAAATGTGATCATGGAAGAGGTCAACTTACCTTATTTGGACGATCACTAAACGTCTGATCAGCAAACGTGATCGCTAATCCTAGGATTATCAACTATGTTGATAGACTAGTTTTACTAGTTCGCGAGAGGAAGTGTCACGCGAGTGGGGGATTCACCCTAAGTTATAAACTGGCCAGTCGCGTCTTGTGTTGATTTTTTTTTTGTTTTTCTTGTTTTTGTTGTTTGCTTCTGTAGGTATTCACGTCACCCGTTCCGAGCACAGAACAGTGTTTTGCCTTCGGAGCGGACGTCGTGAGTTGGCTACAGAAGCAACAATTTGTGATGTTTTGTGTTAATAAGTGTTGTATGTAGATACTGTAAATAATTCATGTCATTCATTTAACATCTTTCTTGTGCCTTACCCCACAGCTGCCCGTACACCTGTCAGAGATCTCGCTCGGTTGTCTTGTCAGCATGGGGGTTTGCGGGACGCCGTAAACCCACATGTAACATTTGGTGTCAGAAGTGGGATTCGAACCCACGCCCACATTTGTGGACCAGAATGTTACATGTGGGTTTACGGCGTCCCGCAAACCCCCATGCTGACAAGACAACCGAGCGTGATCTCTGACAGGTGTACGGGCAGCTGTGGGGTAAGGCACAAGAAAGATGTTAAATGAATGACATGAATTATTTACAGTATCTACATACAACACTTATTAACACAAAACATCACAAATTGTTGCTTCTGTAGCCAACTCACGACGTCCGCTCCGAAGGCAAAACACTGTTCTGTGCTCGGAACGGGTGACGTGAATACCTACAGAAGCAAACAACAAAAACAAGAATAAAAAAAAAAAAAAAAATCAACACAAGACGCGACTGGCCAGTTTATAACTTAGGGTGAATCCCCCACTCGCGTGACACTTCCTCTCGCGAACTAGTAAAACTAGTCTATCAACATAGTTGATAATCCTAGGATTAGCGATCACGTTTGCTGATCAGACGTTTAGTGATCGTCCAAATAAGGTAAGTTGACCTCTTCCATGATCACATTTGTTTACAACGAACAATGATTTAGAAGAATCTGCTTCTATCCTGGTAGGCGCTGATTACGGCGGTCTGTCCGCCCTTGCTGGACCCTAACGCCTAGCGTCGTACCAGTACCTGCTGCTATGAAGCAGGGAGCAGCAGGTCACACATTGTTGTGCCTGCAAATTACGATAACGGGACTAGAAACGAGTCACAAAACATACATGCTATATCATGATCCCCCTCCCGGAGAAGTAAGAATATGTTCATGCATACACAGTTATTGCGCATGCGCCGACCAGACATACAGGTTGATTAGTGCATGCGACAAATAACCGTACAGCAGAACTCAACTTGACTGTGCATCAAATTATCAGCACCCAGCGCTTGACACAATAATACTCAAAGTTCATGTTTCCTTACTGAGCACTACAGAAATCAATTAATGCTCACTACTACTGAGCATGATACTCATCAAATTTGTGCTCACTACATTATCACAAGTAAGAGGCAATTGAACAGACCACGCCTTTGCGCTACCTGGTCAGCCGCCAATTACAGGAAACATAACAATCTCTATTTCATATCCTTCTCCGCGACACGGCTCACAAATATAGCTATTCACAAATTCAATACATTAATAACAGATAGAAACTACAACAGAAGATTTTCATCTATAATCCACCACATTTGTTAGTGTCTCATAAGGGCCAACACTGTTTGCCGTAAATTCACTCTGTATTTGGTAGGCACCCCGTCACAACCGTCCTCGCGACGCCGATGACGCAGCTGACGTCATCCCCGCCGCTCAGGCCGTTATGACGTGTGGCGACCAAATACTCCCACTTATCATCATCACGTTCTTTATATGTACATACATGCACAAATTGAGTCATCAGACAAAAACGGCATCATTACAAAATGAACTCTTAATTCTTCTTGAACAAAATTATTTCTAATCAACGTGAACATGCTTGTAAAATAAAATTCATTACGGTTCATCATCACGGATAACCCAACAGGCTCTTGTAAGAGTTTGCCCTGATGATGAAGATATGGTTAAACCCGTCTTAAGTTTACGTCCCCTCTACACCTAATATCATATTGGGACGGAACCACGGTTTTCTAACCACAGCTAGTCACAAGTCATGGATCAAACAAGTGACCCGGCGTTTATTAATTACATTATACAAAAGGGGTCTAAAAGCCTAAATGAATCCAGAATGAGCGGGTGTCCCAACTTTACGTCTCACCAACATTTAGGGTCAGCATGAGACAGGACCTCACTTAGAAAGACTCATTCTACTACTGGAGAAGCCTGGGATCAATTCTGCGACGTCTAGCTGGCAAAGCTAGTAGCCTAATCACTACAGGCCACAACAGTGAATTCAGAATAGGCTTCAGAAAGTTGGGGTATACTAGAAGTAAACCCCTCCAAAACCTACAAGCATGTTCATACAAAAATAATACTAAACATAGATTTAACATACCTTTCAATATACTTTCTATTTCCCCGTCACAATGTTGTGTTCACTCTTACAACTTGACCTGCTGCTAAAGTGTCCGCTTTTTTCAGGGTTTATATATCTATGAATACTACCAGAAAATCATGCCTACTCGTATTACCTTGCTCAATTCGTGGCGAGGTGGAGATACCGACCACAAACAAAGCCAGATAGCAAAAATCGAGTAGATAATGGATTTGCGTTCAAATAGTATATTTCCCATAGGAAAAATTGATAAAACGACCCTATAATCAATGACATGACTCCTGTCAAAACGAACACCCACACAACACGTGACGGGAATAAAAATCATATATGGCACAATTTGGCGGTTGGCGATTTTTAGGCAAATTCTATAGGACTCGGCCTTTTAGCGGCCCCCTGTATTGTAAAAACAGCTCTCTATAAACCACTCATGCATACATCGTATGATATGTGCATGACTTGTTCATGGTGCCGCACAGTTTGCGTACCATATTTCACCTAAATTATTTCACTCGCACCGCCCTACCATATATCTACTAAAATAATTTAGATGTGCATAAGCACCAGAGAGGTTTCCTATTCCATCTCGTAACAGTCTATGTATAACCACCACAACGCATTCTGCCACTGTGTAACAGTAAATTGTTTCGCGTTGCCGATGCTTCCAATTTTGTACGATAAATCCAAAGGAAATGTGATAAAAACTTACAAATTGCCAAGTGTCCTTTCATCAATTCCATATAGATGGTCATTAACGAGAGCCAAATATACATTACTGTCATAGATACGTTTTTCAGCCAAAGTGCAAAAGTTGGGATATTTATAAGACGAATTCAGCTTTAAAATAACAATAAATTTAAAATAAAAGAACTACTTTTGCCAGACTTCTGTGCTCTAAAGCAGTTATTACTCTTTTATTATCTACATCCGCCACCTGAGACAAATTTATAACCAAGAATGGAAACGAATGGACTTTCTATTTCACTAAAATTAATGACTTCCTTCCCTCAATCTCAATTTCCGCTGCCCAGTCAGACAAAATATGGTAATGTTTATACAACAAAAAATAAGAGACTCACTGACATATGTTGGCGGTCATAACAAAAGTAATTTAGGAAAGTGTATTATTTTGTGTCTATTACACAATCGAGTAAGAAAAGATCGCTCAGGAAAGGCCACAATCAAAGTACGCAGCTATCTCAAGTCACCTTAAGAAAGTAAGCGACATGGAGGAACGAACAAAAACATCAGACGAAACTTGAAACAACGACACAAAGCCAATTAACAAGTAAGACACTGCAAACGAGCGACCGCCAGGATACGGCCAGAAGTATAACTACTGGTGTTGGGGGGGGGGGGGGGGGCTTCACTCCGGAGTTTATGATGCAGTACAGTATGCAGTTCCAGTGCAGTATGAAACAAAATAACAATAACAAATTGATTTACATGGTTCTAGCACAACAGTGGGTCATAACAAAATACACAGTAGATCGATATTGCATAGATTAAAACAATCATGAATCGGGGATATGACAACAATCCGACGTCAGACCAAACGAAAGATTCAAGTTAGATCACGGAGCGTCGAAGACATTTAAAAGAAAGACTCAGGGAGTGTCACAATCACAAGTCGCAGCCCGCTCTCGTCACCAAGAGGAAGAGGAAACATACACACAACGAGAAAAATTACGAGTGTTTATGAAATGCAACAATAAGCCCTCCCTTCCCCACACGGGGTAATCATACCATTAGAAAACACTAAACAACAACTTACAACAAATTCGCAGACATACAACAAAAATAACAGCAAAAGACCAACACCAAAACTACCACATTAGAACGGTCAGCAGCATATGCCACTGGGGATGGGGATGCTTAAAGATATTTTACCGGCCGAATCTTCGCCCTAGATTAGGGTGTTATTCCCAACAATAAACATTAAATACTCGGTTGCATAATGATTTCCTAACTCAATCAATGTATCATCACAGAGACATAAATCAAATGCAAACACTGAGGTGTAGCAAAGATGAGGGCTGCTAGCCGATCCCCCCGAACCCAGGAAATATAAGACTCAATCCCTCTTGACTTGAAAAGGAGCGAGGATTGTGGCCACGTAAAATCGATTCAAGCCCCCCAGTGGAAATATTTCCACTGACCGTTCCAAGGCGGTTCTTCTGTGGCGATTTATTTATGTTGTTGTTTGTTACTTACTGTGTGTATCACTCGTGTCTTTTTATTTTGGATGGTCATATGGCCATTTTGTGGGAAAGTAACTGTACATATGGCCTTCCTTTGTTTAGGTTTCCATTATTGTCTGGTCGCTCAATGTTTGTGTTTCTTTCCCTTTGGTGTCTTTGATGGGTGGAGTAAGTTAATTGTATCGACTCCTGATCTTTGTTTTACTTCTACTTATGATGGACCGTCATAGAGCCCGAAGTCCGGCCAACCGCCTTGCAACTTAAGAGGGGAAAAACTTTTATCTAACAACGAAATCCGTTTTTAAAAAACACAGGTGATGTTTTTTCACAATTGATTTCTGTCCATGCCTAATGTATATACTAGCTTTCATAGTATTTACATGTATTTGTTTTTTAATCAAAATGTATATTTCATATCATTTTTTCATCAAATCCATATACTCTTGTGGCATAATTAATATGCCGACTGATGTTGACATATTGCTTGTCAATATTAATGCCAGTACTTAATCAAACATTTCCGAAAGCGATAGATCAATGGCTCGGTTTGATGTTTCCCGATCATTAACCATGACTGCATGAATATACGTTCGATGCTAAAACGGAAAAAATAAAGATAAGGCAATGATCAGTAATCGATACAATCACCTTATCCCTTCCATTCAAGGCACCAAACGTAAGTAGGACATACACAAAACAACGACATCTTATAAATTAAAATGACAAGAGGATCAAGATTGACCTAAATTGCTCACATGAATCATTGGTAAACTCTACGGTGCACGAATAATTTGATCGAAACTGGGCATAGTGACAATAGTCAAATTCGAGGCCCATCTGTCGTGGTTTATTTTTGTTATGGCTTGTTTTTGAGTGTGTGTATCGCTTATATTATTTTGCTTTGGATAGCCTATTGGCCATTTTGTGTGAAAGTAACTGTCCTTTTGGCTTTCCGCTGCCAGACTCTTCGTGGTTTACGAGGTGGTTTATTTTAGCTCCGGCTAGGACAACTACTTTGTGGATTGTAAATAATATAAGAACATAGCGTGAAGATTGAGCCCATCAAATCGATTTAAAATGCCCAGTGGTTCTCGCTTCTGACTGTCCTAACCTTGTTTTCTAACATTGTTTATTTTAAATGTAGCGGTATCAGATTTTCCGACGGGGCCCTTTTTGTTGTATGTGTTGATGTTTGTGTTTTAGTATTCTTATTTTAAGTTTCTTTAATTATGTCTGTTGCACCTGTATACCCTCTTCTTATGGAGAAGACGGAGCTCGTTCCTGGACTGTTTGTGTTTCGCCCTTTTTAGCTCCCCTGAGCCGAAGGCTCCGGGGAACTTATAGGCTGGTAAGCCTCCGTCGTCCGTCGTCCACCATATATTTCATATGCAGCCTCCTGGCAATGGGGGAACGAAAGTTTGCAAGTATGGTCCAGGTCACAAGATGGCCGCCATACCCAAATAAGATAAGAACCTTCAAAAATCTTCTTCTCCAGAATCACTGGGCCAATTGTCTTGAAACTTCGTATGTAGCATCGGGTGACTAAGTACTGCCAAGTTTGCAAATATGATGACCCTAGGTTGACCATGACCTATTTTCTGCCAAGGTCAAATTTGGTTGCTTAGGCTTTTCAATAGGAAAAGGTAAAACAATGCAATTTTCGAAAACTATTGTTGTCTATGACATGAGAATACGTAAAAAATAAATGCCTTTAAAACCTTAAGGTCAAGATCATTCAGTGACCTTGGCTCAAAGTCACTTGTATTACAGGTTCATTGACATTGCAAAATGCAGTTTCTTTGAAACCACTGGACCAATTTCAATTATGTTTTATATGCAGTCATAGGCCATTTAGGGAACAAAAATTTGTTTGATTGGTCAAGGTCATGACCAAGTTGGCCGTCATGCCCAAATATGGTAAAAACCTAAAAAATCTCGATTGTCTTGAAACTTGGTATGTTGCATTAGGTGGCTGAGTACTACAAAGTTTTGCAAATATGATGACCATAGGTTGATCTTGGCCTATTTATGAGAATAGGTAAAAAATAAATGTCTATGAATGCTAAAGGTCAAGGTCATTCAGTGACTTTGGCTCAAGGTCACTTGAATTTCAGGTCAATTGACATTTCCAAATACAATTTATCTGAAACTACTGGGCCAATTTCAATTAAATTTTATATGGTAAAAACCTAAAAAAAATCTTCTGTCCCAGAACTGTGAGGCGATTGTCTTGAAACTTGGTATGTTGCATTAGGTGACTGAGTACTGCCAAAATTGCAAGTATGATGACCATAGGTTGATCTTGGGTTATTTTCTGTCAAGGTCAAATTTGGTTCTTTAGGCTTTTCAATTGGAAAAGGGTAAAACGATGCATTTTTTGGAAAATATTATGGTCTGTGAAATGAGAATAGGTAAAAAATGAACGTCTATGAATGCTAAAGGGCAATGTCATTCAGTGACCTTGGCTGAAGATCACTTGAATTATAGGTCCATTGACATTTCAAAAAACATTTTCTCTGAAACCATTGAGTCAATTTCAATTAAATTTTATATGCAGTCTTAGAACAGTGAGGGAATAAAATTGTTAGAATAGTCCAGGTCACATGACCAAGATGGCCGCCATACCCAAATATGGTAAAACCTTAAAAAATAAAAAAAATCCCCTTCTCCAGAACCACTGGGCCGATTGTCTTGAAGCTTGGTCTGTAGCATCGGGTGACTGAGTACTTCCAAGTTCGCGAATATGATGATCCTAGATTGACCACTATCTATTTTCTGCTAGGGTCAAATTTGTTTCCTTATGCTTTTCAATGGGAAAACGGTAGAACAATGCATCTTTTGAAAACTGTTCTGCTCTGTGACATGATAATAGGTAAAAAAATAAATGTCTATGAATGCTTAAGGTCAAGGTCATTCAGTGACCTTGGCTCAAGGTCACTTGCATTTCAGGTCCATTGACATTTCAAAATACAATTTCTCTGAAACCACTGGGCCAATTTCAATTAAATTTTATATGCAGCCTTCGGACATTGAGGGAACAAAAATGTATTTGATTGGTCTAGGTCACTTAACCAAGGTGTCCAACATGCCCAAATATGGTAAAAACACAAAAAATCTTCTTCTCCAGAACCATTGAGCCGATTGTCTATAAACTTGGTGTGTAACATTAGGTGATTGAGTACTACCAAGTTTGCAAATATGATGATCCTAGGTTGACCTATTTAAATCCAAGGTCAAATTTGGTTTCTTAGGCTTTTCAATTGGAAAAGTGTAAAACAATGCATTTTTCGGAAAATATTGTGGTCTGTGACATGAAAATAGGTAAAAATGAATGCCTATGAATGCTAAAGGTCTAGGTCATACAGTTACATTGGCTCAAGGTCACTTGGATTAAAGGTCCGTTGACATTACCAAATACATTTTCTCTGAAGCCACTAGACCAATTTCATTTAAATTTAATATGCAACCTTAGGACGGTCAAGGAACGAAACTTATTCGAATGGTCCAGTTCGCATGATAAAGGTGGCCGCCATGCCCAAATACGTTAAAAACATTTAAAAACCACCTCTCCAGAACCACAGGGCAAAATGTCTTGAAACTTGGTATGGAGTATCGGGTGACTGCGTACTATCGTGTTTGCAAACAAGATGACCCTAGGTTGACCTTGACCTATTTTACACCAAGGTTAAACTTGACTCCATAGGATTTTCAATGGGAAATAGGTAAATCAATGCATTTTTCAAAAAGTATTGTGATCTATGATATAAGAATAGGTAAAAATTGAATATGTCTATGAATGCTTAAGGTCAAGGTCATTCGGTGACCTTGACCCAAGATCACTTGTATTGCAGGTCCACTGACATGTTAGAATACATTTTCTCTAAAATCACTCGGCCATTTTCATTTATATTTTACGTGCCGCCTAAGGACTAAGGGAACAAAAAATTATTCAAATGTTCCAGATCACAAGACCAAGATGGCCTCCATGCCTGAAAATGATGAAAAACTTTAAAAGGTTCTTCTCTAGAACTAATGGTCCGAATGTCCTGAAACTTGTTACGTAGCATTGGGTGACTGAGTACTAGCAGGTTTGTAACAATGATGACACAAGTTTGATCGTGACCTATTTTACATGATGGTCAAATTGGTTGGTATGGCTTTCAGATGGCGAAAAGCTGGAACAATGCATTTTTATCCGCCCGTTTGAAAAATGGTCGTATCATGTTATGCCCCCCCCCCCCGGAGTCCGTGCGTCCGTTCGAAGGTCCGTCCGCCTGTAAACTTTTCGTTTCCTGATAACTCCTCCTACAGTTTACATCCGATCTAGCTGAAATTTCATACATAGTTAGACAATGATGTTGGGCAGCGTATAATAGTTGGTGGTCAAGGTTCCTCCAAATATTAATAGAATTACGCTCCTTAGAATTTTTTTTAAAACGTTTCGTTTTCGGATAACTCTTCCTACAGTTTGCATCCGATCAAGCTGAAACTTCATACACAGTTATACCATGATGTGGGCAGCGCATATTGTTCCGAGGTTATGGTCTACAAAATTATAATAGAGTTATGTCCCCTTGAAATGTTTTGTAAACTTTTCGTTTCCGGATAAATCGTCCCACAGTGTACATCCGATCAAGCTGAAACTTAACACGTAGCTAGACCATGATGTGAGGCAGCTCATATTGATTCGAGGTATGTGACCAAGATGGCCACCATGCCCTATTATGGTAAAAACTTTTAAAAATCTTCATCTTCAGAATGACTTGGCGTGTTGTCTTGAAACTTGGTATGTAGCATCACGTAATTGAGCACTACCAAATTTGCACAGGGCTCAGGGCAGCGACCACGACCTCATGGTCCTCTTGTTTCTTTTTTGTTTTCCAAATTGTTAGTAAGTCTCCCTCTTGGCTTGGTGTCATTGGTAGTCTGTAATCTTTGATTGTGGCTTTTCGTATGCATCTATTTCTATACGTCACGAAAACACGCCCATTTAATTTTGACCCCCTCATACCCCACTTTCATAGAGTAAAACTGGGGTTTAAGGGGTATACATTATTTTTCTTATTTCTGCTCAAAACGGTAGATTAAGGGTACTTGATAGAACCGCCTCGACGAGGCGGTTCTATCGAGTCCCCGCAATCTAGGTTTTGAGCAGAAATTAGAAAAATATTACAATTTTTCATCTTAAAATTTCTAATTTTTGGCCAAAAAATTGGCAATGTATTTGTAAAGGCGTGTTTTCGTAATGTTTTTTACAGAGTGTGGAACAAGCTCCAAGCCCCTCAGCTTTGTTTCATCATAGCTCTTTAATTTGATTTGTATTTTAGTTTGTTCTAATTTGTATAGAGAATCTTACACGAGTGTTCATGTATTATTGAATTTATTAAACGAGTGGAGGAAAAGGAATAAAATGCGAGGCTTTGCCGAGCATTTTATCCCTTTTCCTCGACGAGTTTAATAAATTCAATAACACATTAGCACGAATGCAAGATTATATTTATCATATGACATTTAAAACGCATTTTATTCACGATTGTTTACAAAAATGTCAATATTCCGCTGTTAGTAAACGTGACGTCGTTAAGGACGTCGTACATGTATCGTTACGGGACTTATCTAGCTAATTTGCATATTTAATCCACTAGTGGATTATCAAAATTATTGCACGGAGTTATTACACTCTCAGACGCGACGTCATATGATAAATGTTATTCGTTGATGGTCGATTGTTTGAGTGGCATAGTTACGTCTTAATTGCAACCACTTGGTCGGTATCTCTGCTGGTGGATGATTTGTTCGTGCCCGAGGATATCATTAGCTCAGTATAGGTTCCTTAGGGCTGAAGTTGATACTGCGGTGTTGACGTCAGTACTCAAGTACTGATTTAAACAACTATATTATATCTTTAATTTTTGAAGTGTAAAATTCTATTTTTTCTAAAACTAAGACTGACTTGTCAAGTGAGACATGTATCTTAGAGGATTTGGTTGCCACTTTTTGTTATATTTTATTTTTTTGCAAGTCTCGCTACCCATGATGCTCTGGACGTCCGTGTAGTGTGGGCCATGCTTGCTGATGTTGGCTCGGTGGGGGACGCCTATATGTACTATGGTATGCGTCTCTTGCCTGATGCCTCCAGTGGTCGGCGTGTCCTCGGAGGGGGGATGTGCTGTGTTTGCCGGGTCTTGTCCATCATCCGTTTCGGTTTCAGAACTTTGGGGTTGAGACACACTGATGAAGTTAAAATATCAGAAAGGCCTCTGTGTGACTCAATTTGGTATAGTTACGCCTGAATTAGTTACCTTCAGGTGGACCAACTGTTTTTTTTTGTGCTGTAAATAATTTTAGAACCTTAACCTAGAGTGAATTTCGGACCCATAGAATCGATTTAAACTCAACTGTAGTTCTCGCTACTGACCGTCCTAAGGCGGTGGATCTGATTTAGTTCATTTTTATGTAAGCTTTCACGTTTTTTCCCGACGGGGCTTTTCATGTTGAATGTGCTTATGTTTGTGTATTATTACTATTTATTTATTCAGTTGTCATTACCTTTGCCTGTTGCACCGTGATCACCTCTTGTCGTTAAGAGGAATCTGGGTGCTATGCTGTCTGTTGTTCGTTTCTTTCCCGTTTGTTTTCTTCATTGTTATTTACTCTTCCTCTTGGTGCCACTGGTGGGCTGTAATCATTGATTTTGACTTTTCCTGGACATCTATTCATCAGGAAAACACGCTTAAATAATTTAGACCCCCTTGAACCCCACTTTTATATAGTAAAACTTGAGTTTCCGGGGGGGGGGGTATACCTTATTTTTTCTTATTTCTGCTCTAAAATATAGTTTGTGAGTACTCGTTAGAACCGCCTCAATGAGGCGGTTCTAACGAGTGCAACAATCTATATTTGGAGCAGAAATAAGAAAAATATCACATTTTTATCATAAAATTTTCATTTTTTTTTGGCGATAAAGTTGGCAATGTATTTGTATAGGCGTGTTTGCGTATTGTCTGTAACTTTTAAATGATAATAAAAAAGCTTAGTATCCTAATTTTAAATCAACATAAACACTATTCAAACGTGACCAACTTATCATCGAGACAAACAATCTGGCGTTTTTGTTGGAAAATTCAAGGAAAATAGAAATAAAGGCAATGGTCAGGAATCGATACAATTACCTCACACCGCCCATCCAAGACACCAAAGGGAAAGGAACCCAACATGAAACATTTTCACCATATTGAAACCGTCATAAGCAAAAGCCAAAATAAGAGTTACTTTCCAACAAAATTCACAAACGGCTATCCAAAATAAAAACACTATGTCCAATACATACATACATACAAAGACAAATCAAAGTAAAGCAATACATACATTCAAACATGTAACCTCTAGAGAGAGGACAATGGTTTAAATTCGACCTAATGACCTCGTATTTGAATCGACGAGATTCATATTCAAATGTGACAGACACAATCGGGACAAACATTTTCGGAAAGGGAAACAACATCAGTCTCTAGGAGAGAACAAGGTTTTACAAAATTGTCCAAGTGACCTAGAGTTTGACCAAGCAATCTTGACCAAATAAACTTCAATGCAAATACCCTGGTAAAGTATCATAGAGATTGAAGTAAAACTGTTGACTCTCTGGGGGTGGGGGGTTTAAGCTTATATGAAAATCATTTCCTGAATTTTTGCGAGTTTCAATTTTCGTGTTAATTATGCTATAAGTATGGGTGACAAATAAGGCCCCAGTCACACTGTCACGTATTGAGACGATCCTGTCTCTACGTTTGGCAAAAATTTTGCCCGTTATCGTCGGGATGTAGGTTTTATTTTGTTTCTAATCCTACGTTTTTTCGTAAAACCCGGTTACAAAACGGCTAAGTTGCACGCAGACTATAGGAATAAGTACGTTATAACAGGTGCCTTCCAGGTTTCGATACGTAGTACTAGGTGTCTGTTACGTTTCTTTCCGATTCAGTACGTATTAAAAGGGGTTACTAGGTTGTTCCCGGGATGGTTAATTTCATGATCGAGAATAATAAGTACGCCATAGCCTCAATGTCACGTACTGAAGGCTATGTTTTATAACGTTTTCTTCAAATGTAGTTTTACTAGTAGTAGAACGGCAAATCAGCAATATACGTAGCACAACGTATTATGTACAACTGTCTATGGCTATATTCGTGATGCAGCTGCGTTTGTTTTGAAGTTTTCAAAACATATGTTGCATTTTATATACGCACAATATAGTTTTACCTAGCAAAAAAGTAGTTAAACGTAGGAAAATATATTAAAATGCACTAAAATATAAACGAAATTAGATGAATACGTACAACAATAATAAACATTATAACCTGCAGGTCCTCTAGGTATTACTAAGCTTTACTACTTTGCTATCGTGTATTGATCGGAGGTCATCCGTTTTATCACCAGGTCAAGCAATATTAATCGAGGTCAAGTGAGGTCAAAAAAGAATAATAATCAAGTTTTTAATTGTGTCAATTAATAAAATTGTCATTAATCAAGTAATTTCGTATTGACCCAGCTACAGGCCTCAGGTCAGCTGCATGGGCCTTCGGCCTCCGGCAAATGTAGCAGACCTCGGACCTATACCTGGGTCAGTACGAAATTACTTGATTAATTACATTATTTATATTATGTACGGTTTTATACGTCATATTGCATCTTGCTACGTTTTATTTAACGTTTTTCTACGTTTAAGTACGCTTTAAATCGTAGACGAAACGTATTGGACACATACAAACACGTATTAAGCAATTTACGTTCTGCTACGTTTTAAAAACGTTCTATATACGTGACAGTGAGACTGTGGAATAATAGAAGTGAAGGCAATGATCAGGAATCGATACAATTAACCCAAAGCTCCATAAGCATTGTGATGTACGGAACCGATAATTTGAAATCGGAAATACCTATCTAACTTGACTGATAGGTGTTTATTAATATTACAAAACACTATTTTATTTATCACTTATGCCTGGAATTCACATACATTAATAGAAGTTGAGGCAATGATCCTATATCCTGGATATTGCAAAAGAAAGCAGATACAACTACGTAAAATTTTAGGATTGGTAATGGAAAATAATTGGGAGCCAAAAGAAGAATCTGTTAAAGTTTAATAACTGCCAAGCTGTCCGAAGGCTATGTGTGTTATTTCTGTAGAGATGGAAAACAGCGAACATCATCCTTTTCCATGGAGCTGTCACACCGTTATTAGCCGCAAACTATCTTATCACTGACGCTACAATCCCACTTATCAGCCAATAAACTTTAAAGTCAATTACTATTAATCCAGAAATTATTATTGGGCTTGCTCGTCTCTCGAGCTAAATTTTATTGGTTAGTGGACAAGCACATGATAAAACAACAAGTGCAAAGAATGACACAGTGTTTAAGAAAAAGATCAGCTCTAACTGTGATTTGTTGAGCAATAAATCACAGTTTGGAGGTCAGTTGTGAAGTAGATCAAATCACGAGCGCGTAGCGCGCGTGATTTGTCTACTTACAACTGACCGACAAACTGTGATTTATTACTCTACAGATCACAGTTAGCGCTGATCTATTTCGATTCTAACAGGCTAAAATCGACAATAATGTTGTTGTTTCCTTCAAAAACCTCACAACTTTTCGCCATTGTTAGAAGACTTCCCGCTCAAATTATCGACTGAAACACATGCATTTATATCCTTATCTAACGTTTTCGATGCGAGGAAATGACGTTACACCGTTTAACGTCAAGAAAATCGACTAGTGACGTCATAAATTGGCAGTGTTTAATGACGTCACTCGTCACGCTCTTCATTGTCGTGATTTGTTGTAGAATAAAACACCATTGCCTACATAGGCGCGCTGTGTTAGAATAATTGTTAATGTGTCTTTAAATGCAACTTGAGGAACATGAACAATAAATGGACAATATTTGGCCACCAAATACCTCCAAAAATGAAAGAGCGCGCAAACTTCCACATATACAATATTGCTCAGTGTATACGGAATACTTACAATTTTTGGGCCTAGATCTCTGATATGACATTTAAGAACGGCTAGCTCCCCACGATTCACGGTTATGTTGGTTGATGTTGGAAGAAATCGAGGTTCTAACTTCCTTCTTGCTGGATAAGTCTGTCCAAACACTGCAAAAATAGTAATGAATATTATGAATAAAGCATTTCTTTACATAACGACAACACATCCGTGTGCTAAAGTGGCATCTTTTCTACCTCTAGAAAGAGAATTTTAGACGATAGATTTATGTTTTCTTATTTCTAGTCCAAATATAGATTGTTTATATCTGTTAGATTCGGTGCTAACCAAAAACACCCATAATCTATGTTTTTTTTTCAGTAAAAATAAGGAACATATAAACACCCCCATAACCAGCAGTTTTCCCAATAGAGTCGTGTTCAATACAAGAATTTGTTAATATGAAAGTCAAGCCAATTGATGGGTAAAAACATATACACTGTTTTCGATTTTAAATATGTATAATTTCACTTGCAGGAATGTTTAATAAGAAGGTCAGTTTTATTACCACTGACTCTAGTTTCACCTATTAAAAGCACCATTGTTCCAGCATCATCTTGGCTTAATATGGATAAATATTCGCATAAGTATCTACCGTACATCTGCTCTCTGGAATAAAAAGCTAAGAGGTTGCCCTTGGAAACATTTCTGGAAGCATTTTTCTAAACCATTGTTGTTCATTGCAGTGCGTTGGCGAGTTTTCGTGAATCAAAAGTGCCAAAGACTGATATTTGGTTTGAACCCTTTATGTTTTAAGGGACATTCTGCGAGGTTGTCTGCAAATCTTTGTAAAATTTCGTTATAAACATGTATGCAATATCTTGAGGTGTTGACACAGAACATGCAACTTCTATAAAGATATTTTTATTCAATTTTAGAGGCAACAAAACAGAAACACGACGTTGGCTAAACGTACAATCAACGTTAAGTGTCTGCTGGGCTCTCTTACAGAATATAACAGTTTGCAAATTCCTCTGAGGGTATATTCAACTCTTAAATGGATGTGATGGTTGGATAGAGAAACATCCTTCCCTAATTTCAAAGTCCAGCATCACGGTGATTTGTTGACGTGAATGTGCCGAGTATCTTACGTCTCCGGGCACTGATATTTGTTAACATTTGAGAAAGGCCTGCTGAGGTTACGGTAGAGGGGATTATTATTATTTTTTTTTTTTCATTTTCTTTGATTTCCTCTTTTTCTCCTATCCAACTGTTTCCTCTCCACTACCATCTCTTCTATCGGTTTTCTCTCGTTTTTGGGAGATCATACAAAATGATCCTCATGCATTCAGGTGACATTAAACCTCAGCTTAATTAATCTCTAGGCTGGCAGAGTGATGTCGGACCGATCTTGAAGGACGGATTTTATCTGCAACGTGTATCCATGTAAGATTTTTTCTTGCATACCTTTCATTTTTGAGGGTGAAATATGCCGCCATTTCGATTGCGTAAAACTTGCATGAAGCGACACCTGTGCCTCACATTTGTCTTTGAGCAGCAAAGGCTCTGGTGAGACTACATTTATTCGTAGGCTCGCCTGAACGGTTATTGGTCACCCATGCATAGAGAATACCAGGTGAGTGTCTTTTGATATCAAGTTTATCAGGCAAGGCTTCGAGAACGCTTGTAGAATCGCGAGGCGTGCCGAGCGATTCTACATACGTTCTCGAAGCCGAGCCTGATAAACTTGATATCATATGATACGAATCTGGTATTCTATTTATCAGTTTATCCTCTTGTACACTCTTAAATTAGCAATTTACTATCAGTTATTGATGGATGGTCCTCAGTGCGTCCCAGTATTCTGGCGGTCGATATATTTAGTATCAGCTGACCATGTTTTTCCTATGATAATTTTTTTCATGTAATTTTTCCATTTTTCTCAGTAGCAATAACATTTTTGTCATTTTTTCAGTAGTCCGGTTCATTCATAAAAGTGCAATGTCATGTTGACGTGATAAAGCTCACTTGACCTGAGATAGCATATCTTTATCAGGTCAATGCGTTGCAATGCAATATATAATGGGGGTAACTGATAGAATAAGTATCATTCCCTGAAAAGCTGGCAAAATAGATATAAGTTTTATGCAGATTTCGTACCCTACAGCGTATCAGCCTCGACCAACATTATTCCACGCGCATTCTGTCCTGATATGGGGGGTTCCGGCTGATACGAGGTACTGTATGAAAATCTTACATGTGATGACCTCTATGAATTCGAATTTCTTGCACCCCAGACAAGGAAATCCGTGATTTTACCCTGGGATAGACATTTATGTTCTTACTTTGGTGTCCGACCCAAAATCGAATATATTCGCGTATTTGACAAATGCACTGGTTGAATACGACCTTATATGAGCCGTCGTTAAGGTTGACGTCACAGCACGTTACGTGACGTCACTAAACATTCTTGCAGTGTCATCACAATATGGCGGACATCGGTAACCGAAGTGACTGAAGCATTAAAATCAGAGCTAAGAAATGGAAGGTGTGCAAGAAAAAGAATCCTATATGGGTGTGAGGGGTGGACGGAAAATTCCGTCCCTCGGGATCACTGTCCGGCATCACTCGGCAAGTCGGGATCACTGTCCGGCATCACGAGGCTTGCCGAGTGATGCCGGACAGTGATCCCGAGGGACGGATTTTTCCATCCACCCCTCACACCCATATAAGATTCATATATTACACTTCTGGACTGCCTGTTTTCTGTTCTTGTATGTATGATGTAGCAGCTTCTAATACTGCCGGAGCACAGATGTTTATTAGGCGCCGTAGGAAACAGCAATATGCAAATCTATTCAAGTTTTCTTCGACATAATCCCCTTGGGTGAGATTAGGAAAAGAAATGTTTCACATTTCCTTGCCTTTAAGTGTGAAGGTAATGATTGAAATACAAAGAAAGGACGATAACAATTTGTTGTCATGGTAAAATAATAATTCAAGATGAATTCTCTGCGTCAATATAGACTGGTTATCCTAACACAGCGTGCCTTAATAGCCATGGAAAGGTTCATTGATTATATCCCCGTCGGAACAGAGTCACGAGTGACGTCATAAAACGCAAACTGCCGTTTTATGACGTCAATTATAGATTATATGAATTTAGACGATGAAACGTTTTTCCTCGCATTAAGGGGAATGGGAACACCTGGCAGATTTTTCCGCCATTTTTCAAAGGGAGATAACTTTTGGGACTTCCTGTTCACTTTTCTATAAGCAATATCCCACTGAAAAAGGGGTCAACTCTAAATGGAAATAATTTGCTACTGACATGGGAGACAAAAATACTTTTGCAGGAATTGGCTCCCCTGATGGTGTTCCCATTCTCCTTAAAATCATGACAAAATGACATATATGTGTGATACAGTCAATAATGGTGGCGGGATTTCTTCGCGCTGCATGCTGTTTGTGAGTGTTTCGCCGGAGTTTACATATCAATAAAATCCACAAAAATGAAATTCATTCGTTTAATAATTGTCAGTTCGCATAGGGGTTTCCTAAATGAATCAGTTGGACATAACAGAAACCAAAACAATCAATTAAAACCACCCTTTTCAATCAAGGATGAGGACATACGGTTATTCATAGATGCTTAGTATATACCTTTTGTTCTTGATAACAAACTACACGGGAAAGACAGGCTGCAAAACTGCTGTCGGTGAGGGTCGGCAGGCGTTTACGAATATTCAACGCTGGTCCTCTGTGGCCCCCGCCCATCGGGGCTTGAAGAAATAGATTGGGCTGCATGATGCTTCCATGCAGAGCTGACATCGACCGCACGCGAGTACTGGTAAATCGCTTTGAGGTTCTAAGCCAGCCCAGGAAAGTGGCGCGAGTTGGACGGCCCATGCATATAAACCCAATTGGTTTCATTGGGTGGCAGGGCTTGAGAGGTCATTTCATCTCAATGTCGGGTAAAAGTCCCACAATATTGGAATAAACGTCTCAAAAATGACCTGTAAATTGATGAATGGGACCTTAAACCTCAAATCAAACAAACAAACGAATCAACCCTGGTCCTCGACGTTAATGCAGTATCAAACATATTATCAATTAAAATGACCCGTAGGCTCCCTTCTTAAACCGTGACTAGCATAATAATTTACAAGGTAATGCGACCATCTATATATTACCGGGATATTATTTTCTATAAGGTGTGTTCATTGTATCCCAATGCTTTGTTTTGTTTGTTTGTTTTGGAGTTTTACGGCCCAGTCAACACTATTTAGGTCATTTTTGAGCCGGTCAGTTTACCTATCAACACTTTCCTGGGCAGGCTTATACGTAAGCGGTTAACCAGTACAGTGCACATACTTTCGCCAGAAACTGACAACTGCCCTTCTTGAATCAGCGGAAGGGAGAGAATAACCGTAGAAAAGATTTCATGATCAATCTCCACGAAAGAATGTAGCCGACCCCAGCGGGAGTCGAACCCGCGTCCTCCTGATCACCAGTCAGACGCGCATCCGACTGAGCCACTGAGGCCGGCTGTATCCCAATGCAAAATGTAATGTCATATTTTACATCACTCTAACAAATGAGCTGTTTATTTCGAAGTATTAATATTTTTCCTGCCAGGTATTGGTGGGTTTTGTGAAGTTACTGTTGTAATGTTTTGGTGACGATTGTGTCATTTCCTTGTCTTCAAACTTAAACGATAACCATGATAAGACCTAATTAATCAAAACTGGGGAGTCTGGCCAGGAAAGCTTGCATCTTGATTTCCATTTTTATGTGCGTGTTCTTTTGGTCGGGCCCATCGGAGTCTAACTGTTGGTTTTCTTTTGCTCCAGCATTTCAGTGTTTCTTGCTGTCGAGTCCTCCGCGTTGTTCACGGAGATGTTGCACTGATGAGTTAGGAGGCCATCATGCGGACTGAGCACATTTTTTGTCTTAATCGCGACGGATGTAAGGGCGAGGAATGTGGCCACGTAAAATCAATTTAAGCCCCCCCCCCCCCTACCCCCCCCCCCCCCCCCGTGGAATTCGTTTCCGCTGACCGTTCCAAGGCGGTTCTTCTATCGCGGTTTATTTTTGTTACGGTTTGTCGTTGGGTGTTTGTGTCGCATATATTATTTAATTATTTTGGATAGCATATTGGCAATTTTATGAGAAAGTAACTGTCCTGTTGGCTTTCCGCTATTGATGTTTCCATTAGGGTCTGTTGTTTCATGTTTGCGTTTCTTTCCCCTTGGTGTCTCTGATGGGAGCTGGGGATTAATTTTATCGATTTCTGATCATTGCCTCCACTTCTATTTTGTTCTTGTTTGAACCACAGTGAACGTGAGGACGAGGGTTGGAATCTCGCAAAGTTAACTTAAGCCCACCACTAATTTGTACTGACCGTTCAAAGTCCGTGCTTTTACTGTGGTTCTTTCATGTTTTGTGTTGGTGGTTCTGACTCTTCCTCTAATTATATATTACGATGATGATTCTGATTCTTCCTCCTTTTAGGTTGTTTTTAGTTACATGTGTCCTTCCAGATTAATGATTGTCATGTTTGTGATTCATATTCTTTCCCACATTTTGTATATTGCGCCTTTTCAGTTAGGGTTTGATATTCTGAGTCACCACCTGTTTGGGAAAGAGCTACTGACTCGATTTACCTGTAGACCGTATTGACTCGATTTACGTGTAGACCGTTTGTTTACTGTCGTTACTCTGTTTTTTTTTTTTGTTTTTTTTTTTTGTTTTTTTTTTTTACTTCTTTCCCTAGCGATATTGTGGGAAGAGTTTGGGAACTGATACATATCAGTTTCTGATCGTTTCACTTTTTAATTTTGTAGGTTTATTTCATTCCCGACAGCTGATGTCAAGTGCAGCGTAATGGCAGTGGAACGTCTGCCCGTACTTTGCCATAGTAGATAGTGCACCTATTGATAACTGTGCCTTTTCTGGGATTTGAGAAATGAACATGGTAAACCGCGGTATGCAGAGAAAACTGAGGTTTGCGGGGTATACATCTTTTTTCTTATCTCTGTTTTAAGACATATGTTAGGTGGTTCTGACCAGCATCATCGACCTATATTTGCAGTGTAAATAACAAAATATCACGGATTTTTCATTAGAGATCAGTAAATTTGAAGATGTGAAAACATGCAGTATGTCGCACGGGCATGTTCTCGCAATGAATCCGATGCCTAATTGATGTACCCAGCTAGTCTGGTATCTCAATTGTTAATTCCCAGCCCTTTCCGAAGAAACATTTAAAGCGATGTTAAGCCTGGCCAGGAAAAGTGCGGATAAGTGAACTGACCGGCTCAAAAATAACCAAAATAGTGTTGACTGGGCCTTTAAACCCCAATAAAAACAAACAAACAAAACTGAAAGAACGCATCCCTGTATTTTATTTAAGCGGAGTTTATAGCCTATTGCCTTTTCGTCCGTGTCGTCGAAAATTTACAGTATGGAATATAGACTCAACGAAATCTCTACTTCGTTTTATACCTGAATTAAACATAGCTGTAGACTCATTAATGCCGAAACTATGAAGAATATTCTCATGAATATTTATCTTGTCTGCTGTTCCGAAAGGCCATTTTTGTAAACTTTAAACATACATTTTATATGCAATTTATATGCTTTATTATTTATGTTTCAATGTTTTGCTGAAATATGTCTAATAATAAGTTTTGTCTAGTACAATACATGCGTCACGGTCATGCTACACACTACTTATGCTCCAGTTTTATTTTTTGGCCGCTTTTTATATGAGCAACATAGCGGTTCTCGCGATTGAGTATAGGTAGCATTCCACTAAATACTGGGAGGTGCCGGGTTTTATCACTTTGGGACAGAGCTTTTAGTTGCGTTCTAAATACCAGTCTTGCTTCCATTGGATATATATCCCATGTTTTATTTCAATGTGAGAAAATGATAGGTATAAGGGACTAAAATGATGCATGTTTTATAAATATATCTACAAGCTCAAAGAAATTTTTGCTGATTTTATATGGTCATCCCTCCTTTAAAAATGTTGGTTTGTATTTACTTCGTTCTAGTATGTAAACAAACATGGTTGACTGTTACTTGAAAAGGAGCAGGTCAACATGTGGATTTTTTCTCATTAACTTATTGGGCTAGGATGGCTCTATAAACAAGTAAGATTTGAAAAGTTTTGTATGTGTAGTTTTTGTGGGAGCAGGTAAAAAGTTACTATTGTCGCCTATGGAAAACATTTGGTGGAAAGCTCCCTATAGCAAAAGTAGGACCGCTGTCCAGTTTTCAGTCATTACATACTATTTCCACACATTTGTAGGTTCTGTTCATTTCTGTTTCATAAAATGTATCTTCATGGCATGTATTTTGTCATAGATACTGTAAAAAATGTGATGGTAGTGCTAATTTAGGTCTAACTGGGTGTATTTGATGAATTTTTGCCTCTGATCTATGTTCTTGGGAGGGGGTGGGGTACTTTGAAGCCATGTAAATCAGGTTTTATTGATGTGTTTGGAAAGGAGTAATTGTAGTAATTGCAGTAATTGTATTTGCACAAACACAAGAAAGAATTTACTCCATCTGGAATATAAGAGTAAGGTTTCATGGCACTAGGACTATGTCAAAGACCGAAACAAATCTTCAAAATTGTCTTTCCGAAACAACCCGCTGGAATATCCGGATAAGTTTGCTCATCCGTTATAAGTTCTATTTTATTGTATTCATGTAAAGGATGTGAACAGATATATCCAGCTATTCCTCATGTCATTAAGGCATTTATAAACATTTTCTTGGCATTTTTGTCATCAAAATATCCTGAAAATGCCATTTTTTACTTTAAATAGGGGGGGTTGTAGGTGTGAAAATAGCCATAAAAATGAGTATTGGTGCTATTTAGGCATAATTTTGTGCATTTTAGTATTGATTTGTTCCAAATACATCTGAGAAGAACCACTGATGCAAGCCGTTGTCTGGCTTCCATTCCAGAAAGGGATAAACTTTTGCGCTTTTCAAAAACTATGGTTTGTTCGGCTTTCATTGTTGAATCTGAAAGCGATAACTTTTTCGCAAACTTGAAAGATTTTTTTGTGACTGAACTTTTATTATGCATGACTAAATTATTAAATATGACCTTAATTTCTATTTGGCAATTCTTTTGATGCATCATAAAAAAACTTATGGTTTGGTATAGGTAGCATTCCACTAAATACTTGGAGGTGCCGGGTTTTATCACTTTGGGACAGAGCTTTTAGTTGCGTTCTAAATACCAGACTTGCTTCCATTGGATATATATCCCATGTTTTATTTCAATGTGAGAAAATGATAGGTATAAGGGACTAAAATGATGCATGTTTTATAAATATATCTGAAAGCTCAAAGAAATTTTTGCTGATTTTATATGATCACCCCTCCTTTAAAAATGTTGGTTTGTATTTACTCCGTTTTAGTTTGTAAACAAACATGGTTGACTGTAACTTGAAAAGGAGCAGGTCAACATGTGGATTTTTTCTCATTAACTTGTTGGGCTAGGATTGCTCTATAAACAAGTAAGGTTTGAAAAGTTTTGTATGTGTAGTTTTTGTGGGAGCAGGTAAAAGGTTACTATTGTCGCCTATGGAAAACATTTAGTGGAAAGCTCCCTATAAGGGTTGTTTCGGGAATAGTTTTATTGCAGTCGTGGAAATTGCTGAGTCTTTTTGCAGGTTTGAAATACATCTCAAGCCTTTAAGATTCACCTGGCATCCGAGTCAGCAGGCAAGCAATGTCACATCACTTTTACATAAAGCTAGAAACAGCGGTTTTTATTTTAACAATTTATTAGCATAAATGCATTCTCTCAGAAATGTCTCTTGAGGACTATGAGCATAACATCGGTATGAATAATTATATTCTTTCATGTCAAATGCTTGATAGTTTCGTTTGGTTTAGTATTTAATAAATGCATATAGAAAATGCAGCGAAGGAATCTTTAGGGCCTAAAATTCCCTGTGTTTCCGGTTACTCCTGTGTTTGCAGTTGTTATAGCCATTCGACAAAAAAAAAAAAAAAAAAAAAAAAAGATTTCCTTATACCAAATATATCATTTCTAGCACGTTTGATAAGAGTTCAAAGAACTGTCAAAACAGCAATATTTATACAACAAATCCCGTTCGTATGCTTTTTGATGCTCATAACCTCATTATCTGAATGGGTACTTGTAATATTGCTGGGATATAGCCCTTTTTAAGATGTGTGCTGTTTTTTCACCGAATAAAAATGACAAAAACAATAAAATAAATAACATAAAAAAGGTCGACCTACAGACTATATTTTTCATCATTTTATCCTTTGTCCTCAAACCGTGAAAACATTAACAATACAATACACTCATGTAAGATTCTTTATATCTTGCGGCCGGACTCAAGCTCATCGGGATGCTAGTCCGACTAGTGAACAGAAACTTGCGAGGTCGGCTACAATTTTTTCGTGTAGCTTGATAATAAAATATCTGTCCTTTCCGCTGATTCAAGAAGGACAGTTGTCAGTTTTTGGAGAAGGAATTAAGAGATAACTGTATTCAAAATTTTCATTTGATAAGGTAAATCGTCAGTTTTACGGTTGGAATTTTTGTCTTATGGTGACGCGTCAGCAGAGCCGTAACACGGAATTTGCGATCGTAAAACCGACGATTTACCTCCCCAACTGACAATTTTCAATACAGTTGTCCCCATCATTCTAATGCACTTAGTAGGTTGTTTTGTCAAAAATTGTACTTTTATGCACAAAGCGTCAGGCTCTGTGAGCTGCGTAAAACCAAATGCCAGCCAGTGAAACGCGGCGTTACGTGGTTACGTAAGGTTTCCGACAGTATATCGCAGAATATACTGACGCAAATTCTCGATATGCTGATGAGTCATCGGTCGTAGAATATGCACTCTACTGATCAACCACATTTGTATAATTTGTGTGATGAAAGGTATCCTTTGGAAGCAACGAAATCACAACGGAATTGAAAAGTGTGGAGTGTACATGTTTTTCTGGGCAAGACTAGCTTCTGTAAGCCTGATCAGGAAAAGTAAGGAGAGGTAAACTGATCGGCTCGATATAATAAACAAGAGGACCAAGCTATCGCTCACCTGAGCTAACAGATTCAAAGTTTAAGGAAGTGCCAACCTTTACTGAAGGCTTTATGGGAGGACATGGTGATGACAGGGTAAGCATTTTCTGAAAATCAAGTAGAATGTAACTCTATGATAAACAGGCTGACCTCACCAGTTTTCAAACTCATTCAAGCTTTTATTCCTGACTTGCTAAGAAGATCCGATCTAAACTGAAGTGGCTATGGTGATGACAAGTTCAGCTTTCTGCCTGACTTCCTTGTTTGTAATTTTCATGAAGATCCGTTCAAAACTAAAGGGGCAGCAGTGATGACAATGTCGAAAATAGGCATTTTCAGCAATCAAAGGCACGTCACTCTATGATAAATGTGCCGACTTGGCCGGTATTCGAACTCACCTGAGGTTTTATTCCCAGCCACCTTACATGTAAGTTTCAGAAAGATCCGATCAGACTTGGCCAGTATTCAAACTCATCCAAGATTTTATTCCCAGCCACCTCACATTTAAGTTTAAGAAAGATCCGATCAAAACTGAAGGGGCTACGGTGATGACAAGGTCAAAATTTGGCATTTTTAGCAATCAAAGGGATGTTACTCTATAATAAATGAGCCGACTTGGCCAGTTTTCGAACTCATCCGAAGTTTCATCCCCAGCCACCGTACATATAAGTTTCAGAAAAATCCGATCAAAACTTTAGGGTCTACGGTAATGACAGGGTCAAAAATCAACATTTTCAGCCATCAAAGGGACATAACACTACGATAAATGGGCTGACTTGGCCTGTTTTCGAACTCATCCAAGATGTAATCCCCAGCCACCTTACATATAAGTTTCAGAAAGATCCGATCAAAACTGAAGGGGCTATGGTGATGACAAGGTCAAAAATCGGCATTTTCAGCAATCAAAGGGACGTAAATCAATGATAAATGGGCCAACTTGGCCGGTATTCAAACTCATCCTAGGTTTTATCTCCAGTCACCTTACATATAGGTTTCAGAAAAAATTGATCAAAACTGAAGGGGCTACGGTGATGACAAGGTAAAAAATTGACATTTTCAGCCATCAAAGGGACATAACTATATAGTTAATGGGGCAACTTGGCCGGTTTTCGAACTCATCCGAGGTTTTATCCCCAGCCACCTTACATATAAGTTTCAGAAAGATCCGATCAAAACTGAAGTGGCTACAGTGTTGACAAGGTCAAAAATCAACATTTTCAGCAATCAAAGGGACCTAACTCTATGATAAATAGGCCACCATTGCCGGTATGCGAACTTATCCGAGGCTTTATCCCCAGCCACCTTGCATATAAGTTTCAGAAAGATCCGATCAAAACTGAAAGGGCTACGGTGATGACAAGGTCAAAAATCGGCTTTTCAGCAATCAAAGGGACGTTACTCTGTGATAAATGGACCAACTTGGCTGGTTTTCGAACTCATCCTAGATTTCATCTCCAGCCACTTTACATATAAGTTTCAGAAAGATTCGATCAAAACCGAAAGGGCTACAGTGATGACAAGGTCAAAAATCAGCATTTTCAGCAATCAAAGGGACGTTACTCTACGATAAAAGGGCCGACTTGGTCGGTTTTCGAACTCATCCGAGATTTTATCCACAGCCACCTTACATATAAGTTTCAGAAAGATCCGATCAAAACTGAAGGGGCTACGGTGATGACAAGGTCGAAAATGGGCATTTTCAGCAATCAAAGGGACGTAACTCTATGATAAATTGGCGGACTTGGCCGGTTTTCGAACTCATCCGAGGTTTTATCCCCAGCCACATTTTATATAAGTTTTAGAAAGATCCTATCAAAACTGAAGGGGCTACGGTGATGACAAGGTCAAAAATGAGCATTTTCAGCAATCAAGGGACGTACCTCTATGATAAATGAGCCGACTTGGCCGGTTTTCGAACTCATCCGAGTTTTTATCCCCAGTCACCTTACATATAAGTTTCAGAAAGATCCGATCAAAACTGAAGGCGGTACGGTGATGACAAGCATTTTCCCATAGTAAGTCTATGGGACCTTGTGGTTGCCATAGGAACCAAAGTTTCAGAGCGATTTCAAAAAAAGTTTATGTCATCAATGCCCCACCAGAGGCATGCTACAGATGAGAAATGATTGAGATCAGCCTGCAGGATACAGAGATATAGCTGCTCAAAAGTGTGGACGGACGACGGACGGACGACGGACGACCCACTATACTATAAGCTCCCCTGGAGCCTTCGGCCCAGGTGAGCTAAAAAGTCTAGATTAGGCTGTAAAACACATAATAGAAGTGAAGGCAATGGTCCGAAATCGATACAAGTAACCCACAGCTCCTAGTCATGAAACAACTAGACCCCAAGCGGAAAGCCAAAAGGACAGTTACTTTCCCATAAAATGTCCAATTGGCTATCCAAAACAAAATAACACAAGCTGCACACACACACACACAAACACACACAAAGACAAACCATACCAACATTAAACCTCGACAGAAGGACCGCCTTGCCTTGCAACGGTCAGTGAAACGAATTCCATGGGGGGGGGGGGCGGGGGGGGGGCTTAAATCGATTTTACGTGGCCATAATCCTCGCCATTATTTCCGTCACGAGGAAAAAATCTTTAATTAACAGACAAATACTCTTCCGACATGAAAGTGGTAACAAAGGAAAGGAGCATAGCTGGAAAACAAATCGCCTATGCTGGGTTTCGAGCCTCCGCCGCTCTACCAACTGAGCCAAAAAAACTCCTCCCTGGCGCATTTGTCAGAGACTTGTTCTAACATAATCTACCATTGTAGACTCGTATAAGAATGGAATATGGGTGTGTGGGGTGGATGGAAAAATCCGTCCCGATGGTCAATGTTCGGCATCACGAGGCTTGCAGGTTTCAAGTCACTTCGTATCCTTGTCATTCGTACCGCATTCATTTTGTAGAATTGTGATCAGTTCGTTCCTGTTTTATAGTCATTTCGTAAAACAATCATTTCGCATCCGGTCATTTCGTAACCACTTTGGTCATTTGAGCCCCGCCAAGCGAATTTGGGTCTTCGAGCATTCCGTCATGGCAAATTTTAACTGCGCATGCCCAGCCATTCAGAGGGGTCAGGGATATGGCTTTCTGTCTGAAGGTTCCTCTTGATTCACTGCTTGTATGAGCGAGCAGCGAAGGTTCTGGCGAGACTTGACTTAATGGACCAGAGCGCTGACTCTTAATCATTAGGTCTCTCATCGCTGTGGTTCGAGCCTGGCTCGGGTCACATGCAAGATGTCAACCCCCATCCCCACCCCCCCCCCACACACACACACACACACCGCACAAAAAACAAAACAAATCAAAACATTATAATGTGCAATTTGAATTGGAATAATCCACGCTATCCTGAATACCTTACCCTCGTATGTTATGATATTGGAGATGCTAAACTTATCTTTATAAACTGTAATACCAATGTTGAATGCAACGCCTTACCTTACTTCGACTACTTTGTCAACTAGAAGGTTTTACAAATACCACCCTCCCCCAACACACAATCGAACAGATATAACCCTCTCGCTATCTCTTTCGCTAAATTGCGCTGCCCGACATCTTTGATATACTGCACAGTTGATGAGAAAAAAGCAACATAATTTCACGACGTCCGCTACAAAACTTTTTTTTTTGTGAAAACCTTGCAAGAACACACAAAATGTCGCGAAAAATCAAATTCTTTATCTTCATGGGGAATATGGGATCACATTCCCCGCGAGAAAGCGATATTTGTCCCCGCCTAACGGCTCGGGCAAATATCGCTCTCAGGCGGGGACTGTGATCCCATGTTCCCCGTCATCTAATAATGGTTTGGATTAATTCTTAATTCTAAACAAGGTAGTGGTACTAGATGTTCACTTCCAACGATGCAAATTTCACAAATAACGAAACGATATGCTGTTTCCTCATAATGTCCAGCAACTCTGCTATGTAACAGATGAAAAAGCACTTTTGTTACGCCCGTTCTATTTTTTCTTCGCTAAATCAGATATACCATTTGCCAAGACAGAGCAATTATTTTGTGATCAGACAATTTGCCTCAGTTTACATTCTGGGACCATTAATTTGATGCTAAATGATCTGAGAACGGAATGTCTTCTGTTATCTCCATGCATAAACAACAAGCTCTAGAAATCCAGAATATCGACACAGTTATCTAATGAAACGATTAATCTGGCACGTTTACAAGATTATGGTCAATGCTGCGAGTTAAATCATATCGTGGAAACTGTAAGGGAGAACTGGGAATGCAACGCCTTAAATTGGCAATTAAAACAATGACAACTAGGTCTGTTTAAGTCGAAAGTCGGAGCCGTTGACCTCGTCACTGTCAGGACTCAATAGTTTGAATGCTTTTTAGCCTGGTATCGCTTTCCTGTCATAATGAGCAGTATTCTCGGGTTTGACGATTCACCAGAAATACCCAGAACCTACTTCTAAATTCAGTGGATGCCTGACTAGGTTTCTGTGTTCCAAATAGAACATAATTTAACCACAGCTGGTGTTAAGGGAACGAGTGGTTTCCTAGCCCTTCATCATTGACTGGTTTTTAAGAATCTTACATGGGTGTGAGGGGTGGATCGAAAAAAAAAACGACCCGAGGGTCACTGTCCGGCACCAAGAGGCTTGCCGAGTGATGCCGGACTGTAATCTAGAGGGACGGATTTTTTCTATCTACCCCTCACACCCATGTAGGATTCTTTTTCTTGTATACCTTTTATTTCTGAGCGTGGATTTTTGATAATACAGTCACCTCTGTTGCCGACGTCCGCCATATTGTCATGATCATGTCACGTAACGTGCATAACGACGGCGCATTTGAGGTCGTATTCAACCAGCACATTTATGAAACACGCGAGAATATTCGTCTTTGGGTGGGAAAACCAGGGTCAGAACAGAATTTCTATCCAAAGCAAAAACTATGGATTTCCTTATCTGGTGTGCAAGAATATATTTTCTAGTACTTTGGGTTCACTGATTCTTTTGCAGAATTTTAAAAATGTTTGAGGGTCACTGATGAGGCCTAATTGGCCGAAACAAGCTAGTCTGGCGGAGAAAAACCTTTGACAATTTAATAAGTAAGTGGTTTAAACAAAGCCTAGTTGGTTTAAATACATTCGTCTTGTCTGTTAGCAGTAGCATTGAATTTCGTAGTCTGATCCTTGTCAACTATTGACAATAATGTTTAACATCATGATACCTTGACAATGACAGTTCGAAAAACGACACAATCGCCACTGTTAAGACTCTATGACATGGCCTAACTTTTCTCGGACCGATTGAAAGAGGATAACCATTCCAATATACGACTTTTCGCGGCTGCCTAATCGTGTTTATCATATGACGTCGCGTCTGAGAACGTAATAACGCCATGTATTAAATTCGGTAATGCACTAGTGGATTAAATATGCGAATGTGTTAGATGCGTCCCGCAACGTTACACGTACGACGTCCTTAATGGTGTGGCGTTTACAAATGACGGAATATAAACACTTTTTGTGCAGAAATCGTGAATTAAATGCCTATAAATGTCATATGATAAATAGAATTTTGCATTCGTGCTCAAGTATTACTGAATTTGTTAAACTCGTTAAGTAAAGGGGATAAAATGCTCGGCGAAGCCTCGCATTTTATGCCTTTTCTTTAGTCCTTTAGATAAATCCATTAATACATGAACACTCATGTAAGATCCTTTATCCCATTTAGAACCGGAAACCCCCAAACGGGTACCAGCGCAAGCAGTGCAGGCCCAGATCAGACGCCGCATAACGCGGCGTCTGATTAGGGCATCCGCTGTTTGCAAAAAGTTCAGCCATTTTCCTAATTAATTTTGAAGAAAACACATCGTGACACCCCTAAATGTTGAAATGGACTCATCCCTTATATAAGGAGGAAGATTCCATTTGGTACAAAAAGGCTAATATATACACACACACGACACTTTGCATTCCATAAGACAAATTTTTCCCTGACTCGAGAGAAATAATTGATCGCTACTATTATATTCATACAGAGAGACCGACAAAACAACGGTTAATGAAGTATTCATTAGATGTAATTGAATTAATGAGCAATTGGTCTTTTATGACACCGTTAACATTTGAGCGATACCACTGGAAAAGAAGGTTCATGTGAAAAAAAAAAAAAAAAAAAAAAACTCGCAGTAAGGCTGTCTACGAGTTTTTAGTTTCCGATCTCTTTAGGGGAGGTGGTGGGGTGTAGGTTCAGAGAGAGAACAAAGCGATGGTAAAGCGGTTCTGAACTGTGCTTAGAATTAGAATGTCCTGGAAAGAGAAGATAAAATAACTATACAGGACGAACGATACAATAAAGTCCGATTATAAAAATACAAATACCGCTGATCAATGGCATCTCAATTTCCGGTTCCGGCAGACTGAGGATATCATTCATACTCACATAACCACACGATTTTTTAATAGAAATACATTTTAGATGCGTGTAGCAAATGGCAATTGGAATAGTCTTTATTTGCAAAAGTGCTGTTGGTAGTTATCTGCCAGAAACCACTCGAACATATACCGGGTGTCTCGATACATGGGTTAAATCATATCCTGCTGAATAAATAAGTTTTGTCACAACAATTTCTATCACCCAATCAAACATTTTGATATAATGTATTTGTTCAAAAACTGAATAACGATACTGTGTAGATCCTGATCAGATCAGAATCTAACTGTTTGCAAAAACAGCAAAGTAAGTGCTTTTCCCGCTCATAAGGATTTGTCTTTGAGTGTGTGTATCGCTTGTAGCTTTTTTTCTTTTGGACTGCCAATTGGCCATTTTGTGGGCAAGTAAATGTCCGTTTGGCTTTCCGCTATTGGTGTTTCCATTAGGGTCTAGTTGTTTCATGTTTGTGCTTCTTTCCCTTTGGTGTCTCTGATGGGAGCTGTTGGTTAATTGTATCGATTCCTGATCATTGCCTTCACTTCTATTTTTAAATGCATTGTTTTCTGGTTCTAGGTTTGTGGCAAAGAACTAAATGGTTATTTTACATGCAATAATACCGGCCCCGTTCTATATTTTGAGCACAAATAAGTACAAAAGGTCACAATTTTCATCTTAAAATTTTCGTTTCGGCGGCAAATTCGTATAGGCGTGTTTTCGTAATGCCTTTTTCAACAATGTTGCCAAATCTGTGTGTAGCTGTTCTTTACGAAAATATATTGATAAGTTTACCACCAAAAATGAAATTTTTCTGATAAAAAATGATTTTTTATATATATTATTTCTGCGGTTCTAACGAATATCAACATGATATGTGTTACTATATAAAAGTGGGGTTTGCTTTCAAAGGTTCTAACTATTCAGTACTTATTTATATCCACTGCAGCTGGTGTTGTGACGTGTTGCGACTGTTAGACGTCTCCCCGTACATCATCATAGTGCATATTACATTTTCTAGTCCCTTGTGATCATTGAGTTGTGTTTGATTTGAGGTTTAACGTGCCCGTAAACGCTGTAAAGGTCATTGATTGAGTTCATTTTGAAAATGGAGTTCTGCTTAAGCCCGCGCTAGAGGGCGTGGCCGTTGTTGCACATTTCAGTACTGTTCATGAATAGACTCAATAAAGCCGAGACTGCTATTTTCGTTTATTTGGTGTATTCTTTGCTTTCAAAGGATCTTACTCTTCAGAACTTATTTAAGGGGGTAAAAATTGTATAGGCATGTGCTCGTGATGTATCTATTTCAACAATGTTGAGAATAGGTATGTGGCTGTTCCTCCATCTCCGCTTCTTCATTCATTATATACTATATCCTTTTAGTGTTAGCGCCCCATTACGAAAACGCGCGTATACAAATGCATCGTAAAATTTACCGCCTAAAAATCGAAACTTTAAGATAAAAAATATTATATTTTTATATTTTTCTTATTTCTGCTCAAAATATACACTTTTGGTACTCGTTAGAACTGCGTCATCGAGGCGGTTTTAACGAGTACCAAAAATCTGTATTTTAGAGCAGAAAAAAGAAAAATAAGGTTTATCCCTGTAACCCCAGTTTTACTAAATAATAATGGGGTTCGAGGGGGGTCAAAATTATATAGGCGTGTTTTCGTGATGCCCGCCCATCGGGGGCTGGAGAAATACATTGGGCTGCATGGTGCTTCCGCGCAGAGCTGAAACCGACCGAACTTGAGTACTGGTAAACAGCTTTGGTCTAAGCCTGTCCAGGAAAAGTGATGCGAGTCGTACCGCTCCTTAAACCCTAGCGGTTTCTATGGGTGGTAGGGCTTGAGATGTCATTTCATCTCAATGTCGGGTAAAAGTCCCACAAAATCGGAAGCAACGTCTCCAAAATAACCTTAATAGTGTTGACGGGGATGCTAAACCTCAACTCAAACGAACAAAAACAATATCCTTTTAGTGAGTGAGTGGTTGAGTGATTGCATAAGTATGAGAGAAAATGTTGGTGTGCGAGCGAGTCAGTTAGTGAGTTAATGTCTGAGCGAGAGTGTGTGTGAGTAACTGTAAGAGTAAGCGAAAATATGAGTGAGGGAGGGACAGTTATGAAATCATGTTTTTTTTAAAGAAAATAACATCTTCTTTTATACATGTAGGTTATCATACATGTTACAATGATAATTGTTAATTAACGATGAAACCAGAGATATCACCACATATGAGAATTCACATTGCAAAAACACACCTATACAAATACAATGTAAATTTTACCGCCGAAAATCGAAAATTTTAAGATGCAAAATTGTAATATTTTTCTTCTTTCTGCTCTAAAATATAGATTGTGGGTACTCGTTAGAACCGCCTCGATGAAAGATAAGGTGTACCCCAGTAAACCCCGGTTTTACTATTTAAAAGTGGGGTTCAATGGGGTCAAAATTATGCAGGCGTGTTTTCGTGATGATCAGAAAAGTAGCCATTTGGTGGCAGAGATGTCGCACGGGTGTGTTGTCGAAATGAAAACACCAAGAGTCATCAGCTCATTGAACCGTCGCCCTCAATTGCACTGCAGATTCTGCAAAATAACAAATAATAATTGATTGTCATGAACGTGTCGACGTTGCTCAACAGTGAGTCATGGATGCCGAATAGGGAGTAAACTTATTAATAAATTATGTATTATGGAAATAAATCAACAAAACAATCAAAACAGTGACAGAACTGATGGGCATCACGAAAACACGCCTATATGATTGTTACCCCCTTGAAGCCCACTTTTTTATAGTAAAACTGGGGTGTACAGGGGTAAACCTTATTTTTGTTCATTACGAAAACACACCCGTGCGACATAGTGCATTTTTCATATTTCCAAAATGGTTATTTTCCTGATGAAAATCCGTGATATTTTTGTTACTACTACTGCAAACCAAGGTTGTCGGTGCTCGTTAGAACCGCCTCATTGCGGCGGTTCTAACGAGTACCCACAACCTATGTTTTGGAGCAGAAATAAGAAAAAAATGTATACCCCTGTACACCCCAGTTTCTCTATTCATTGTGGGGCGTACGGGGGTGTTCATTTCACGACCTTGCTCATGTGATGATATCTGCTCCAAAATATAGTTTCAAAGTACATGTACTCGTTAGAGCCGCCTCTACTTTACGAAAACACGCCTATATAATTTTGACCCCCTTGAACCCCACTTTTGTATGATAAAACTGGGCCGTACAGTGGTAAACCTTATTTTACTTATATCTGCTCTAAAATATAGATTGTGGGTACTCGTAAAAACCGCCTCATCTTAAAAGGTTCGTTTTTGGCGATAAAGTTTACGATATATTTGTATAGGGGTGCATTTTTATTACTCCCAAAATGGCTACTTGTCCGATGAAAATGTGTTATTTATTTTCAGAAAATAGGTTGTGGGTAATCGTTAGAACCGCCTCGTTAAGGCGGTTCTAACGAGTACCCACAACCTATGTCTTGGAGCAGAAATAAGCAAAATAATGTGTATACCCCTGTAAACCCAAGTTTTATCAGTATAAAATGGGGTTTAGAGGGTATTAATTTCACAGACATGTTAACATGATGCCACAATCTGTATTTTGAGCAATAATAAGATAAGTATCACAGTTTTTTTCATCTTATTGTTCTAACGAGTACCCACAATCTATATTTTAGAGCAGAAATACGAAAATAAACTTTAACCATGTAAACCCCAGTTTTACTATATAAGAGTGGGGTTCAAGGTGTCAAAATGTTTTTGGCGTGTTTTCGTGAAGGAACCGCATATATATATATATATATATATATATATATATATATATATATATATATATATATATATATATATATATATATATATATATGAAAATCAAAGTAAAGCACGATACAGGCAATTATCTATATATATATTATATATATATAAATATCATTTATAAGAATGTTTTTATTTTTGTTGGAAAACTTATCAATATATTTTCGTAATGAACAGATACACACAGATTTCGCAACATTGTTGAAAAAGATATGACAGGTAATCAATCAAATGTTTACTTATCTTTAGTAAGAAGAAAAGCTATGATATGTAGACTCCACCAACTGTTTGTTTTGCCCATCGATAATTACTTTAACATGTGTGTTTTGGAATAAACCGCAAAATCATGATTTCATTTGCTTAAGATCGCAGTTAAAAGATTTTCATATATTTATGATTCTGTTTGTTTGATTTGAGGTTTAACGTCCCTGTCAACAATGTATAGGTCGTTTTGGAGACGTTGCTTCCAATTTTGTGGGACTTTTCCCGACATTGAGATGAAATGACATCTCAAGACCTGTAGCCCAATAAGTGAGTGAGTGTTTTGGTTTTACGTCTCACGAACAGTTAAGGTCATACGGTGACGGGACCTCGGTTTAAAGACTCACCCGAATGTCTAGAGAAGCCCTTCGCCCAATGAAAACCAAGCGGGTTTATAAGCATGGACGGTCCGACCCGCACCGCTTTGCTTGGGCAGGTTTTGATCCTCTAAGCGGTTAACCAGTGCTCGTGTGCGGTCGGTGTCAGCTCTGCTGGAAGCACCATTCAGCCCATCTATTTCTTCAAGCCCCGATGGGCGGGGCCGTCATATATTTATGATAGGTGAGATCAATAAAATATAGCTTAATATTTCCTCGCGTTCTGCTCACAGCGGCAAGTGCACATACATGGCACTACCGTATTATGATTGGTGATTAACCCATTGTACGAGGGCTGCTTGATATGTTGTGGGCCTCATATCTATACATTGTTGCCAGCGGTGTTTAAGAGCCTCAATGCCACTTTTATATAACTCATTTTCTTGACTGTTCAGATTGCAACATTGACAGGCCTTCCAGGACTTGTGTGTGTGGGGAGGAGGTTGGGGGGGGGTGTCATACTCAAGGCTCTGTCTGCCGCGCTTAAATTCCGCCACCCACCTTTTCATTGTAGCATATGAAGGGGGGGATGGTCTTTCCCTAACGATGCTACCATATCATTATGGATATCCGTAGGGGTTAAACTTTTTTATGCAATGTTTGGATCACTGCTCTTTGACAGATTTTGTCCATTTTGCAAAAGCAGCTTGTCTTGTTTACTTTAGAGGGCTACCTCGTCGATATAAACTTGGGTAGTCATAGAACAGTAGGACTTAAAAAGAACATCCCTGCGTACCTCCTTCAATACGAGGCTCACAACATACTAATCAGCCCTCGTAGGCGGGGAACACTTAAAGGGGTACCCTTGGCAAACAGTGCAGCCGCAGAAAACGCGGCGTCTCTGTTTGCTATCAGAACGTTCCGTCAAAATTATAATAAAAACAAACAAAAATAGGCCTGACAGCCCTTATATGACAAATGGACTTGTCCAACATATAGCAATGAAAGAGTCCACTGGTATACAATGGGTTAATGTTTTCTCGCGTTCCGCTCATAGAGGCAAGTGCACATACACGACACAAATGTATTATTATTATTGGTGATTAAGCCATCAGCTGCCACCAGGGAATTGCAAATATGATGCAACGTGCTGTTATATCGTTTTCCATCTCTCTGACATGCAGACATGTCTGCCCTTTGGTGTGCACACATGACAGGACCTTTATCGTGCGCATAAATAAACTTTAACAGAGTGAGTGAGTTTTAGTTTTACGTCCCACCAACAGCTAAGGTCATACGAAGACGGGACCTCGGTTTTAAGACTCATCCGAAAGTCTGGAGAAGCCCGGGATCGATCCTGCGATCCCTGGGTTACAAGGCAAGTAGCGTAACCACTGCACCACGGAGGCTTCTGAAACTTTCACAGATAGGTCCACATAGCATTTAAGTTGCAAGTGCTCGGGTCACATGTGAGACGCCAAGTTCTGCAACGGAAGGTCAGGTGGTTTTTCTCCGGATACTCCGGTTTTCGCCCACCTCTGATTAACGATCGGCTCGATATGAGTGAAATAATCTTGAAAGGGCCGTAAAACCAAAACCAAAAAAAAAAAAAAAATGCATATGCAAATTGCAATGTCATATATTACGCAAACACGCCTATACAAATACATTGCCACCTTTATCGCCGAAAAAAATGATAATTTTATGAGGAAAAAATGTGATATTTTTCTTATTTCTGCTCAAAATATAGATTATGGGCACTCGTTAGAACCGCCTCATCGAGAAATAAGAAAAATAAGGTATACCCCCGGAAACCCCAGTTTTACTATACAAAAGTTGGGTTCAGGGGGGGTTCAAAATTATATAGGCGTGTTTCGTGATGTATTGTCGCAGCACATCATGACACATATGACACGGCAGTACAATGCATGTTTTTTTAATATAACGCCCAATTCAGGCCTTGTGTTTGCTTTTTCTCGGATGATTGATTCGCCTTTTTTTTGTTTGCAAGCTTTCTCTTAAATTAGAATCACATTAAAGTTAAACAGACCCGCGTTAGACGGATGAAAATCTATTAAAAATGCTTTTAAACGCAAAAAAAAAAATGACAGACCTTGAAAAACTTGGAATCTCGGTTTACTTAGAAACTTGTTTGAATTGTGGTTTAACGTCCCAATCAACACTATTTAGGTCATTTTGGAGACGTTGCTACCAATGTTGTGGGACTTTTACCCGATATTGAGATGAAATGATTTCCCAAGCCTTGCCGCCCAATGAAACTAAAAGGCTTATATGCATTGGACGGTCTGACTCACACTACTTTGCCTGGGTAGACTTAGTCCTTCTAAGCGGTTAACCAGTACTCGTGTGTGGTCAGTTTCAGCTCTGTGTGAAAGACTCTTGCAGCCCAATCTATTTCTTCAAGCCCGGATGGGCGGGTGCGAGCAGGACTAGAGCGAAAGTGTATCTGCTACGGAAGCCGAACCCCTAAAAGAGCAGTAGTGCGGCAGAACACGTTTCCAAAGATCCAAAAGGAAACAGGTTATAAACTGCTTTTAGAAAACACACCCCTCATCACGAAAATACGCCTATATTATTTTGATCGCCTTGAACCCCACTTTTATACTGTAAAACTGGGTACTTCAGGGGTAAATCTTAATTTTCTAATTTCTGCTCTAATATATAGATTGTGGGTACTCGTTAGAACCGCCTCGATAGGGCGGTTCTAACGTGTAACCTCTATATTTTGAGCATAAATAAGAAAATATCACACGTTTCATCTGAAAAGTTTCGTTTTTTTTTTTCAGCGTAAAATTTTCAATGTATTTGAATAGGCTTTAGGTAATGCAGTCTTTCATGGCTACAAAATGGAGTTTTTATGAACATTTTTGGTAATGTTCTTGTTGTTTTGCAAACATAGCATGTGGGTGTTAGTCAGAGCTGCTTCAATGAGGCGGTTCAAACGAGCTAACGAGTACCCACAATCTATGATTCTAGCAAAAAAAAAAAAAAAAAAAAAAAAAAAAAAAGATATTCTGGATACCTCTGTAAATCCTACTTTTCCCTATATAAAGTTGGATATACAAGGGCAATGATAACACGGACTTGTCATGCACCATGATAAAATGCGGGAAGGCGTGCTAAAACATCACGTCAAAATTCCAGTTTACACAGAGAAACGTCAGATTTATAACTGCATTACGGTATTCTTTTATTTTATTGTTGTTGTTTTTTTCTTTTCGTTCCTTTCTAAAACATAGATTGTGTAGCCTCAATAAGGCAATTTTTAGGATCACATGTGATTAATATGTGATTTACTATAGAACGGACGTCTAAACCGTGATTTCTTACACAACAAATCACAGCTAGATCTGAGTTGTTTCTTAAACAGAACATATTGTCTTTTGCAAGGGTGTTTTCGAAATACCATTACGTTAAAAAGTCCGTGAAATGAACACCCCACTGAACCCCACTTTATTTGGAGCTAACCGGGGTGTACGGGGTATGCATTATTATTCATACTTTTGTTAAAGACATAGATTGTGGGTACTCGTTAGAACAGCCTCAATGAGACGGTTCTAAAGAGCACTCACAGTCATCACGAAAACACGCCTATATAATTTTGACCCCCCTGAACCCCTCTTTTATATAGTAAACCTGGGATTTACAGGGATAAAACGTATTTTTCTTATTTCTGTTCTAAATAAAGATTGTGGGTTCTCGTTAGAACCGCCTCGATGAGGCGGTTCTTACGTGCACCGAAAATCTATATTTTGAGCAGGAAAAAATAAAAATATTAATCGAGGCGGTTCTAACGAGTACCCACAATCTATATTTTAGAACAGAAATAAGAAAAAATATTAAAATTTTTATCTTAAAATTTACGTTTTTTTGGCGGTAAAATTCACAATGTATTTGTATAGGCGAGTTTCCGTAATGAAGTAGCATTTTGGAGATGTGAAAAATGCACTATGTTGCATGCGTCCGTTGTCGTAATGCTAAACCATAAGATTAATCTTACATGATTTTGTTGGACAAAATCATGCATGCCTTTCTCTTGAAAGATTTTTATGTTTGCACATCATGACAATCTTGCATGATTTTATTTTCCCGTCATACATACGGAGATAGATAAACCCCAGGGGTGGGTGGGTGTGGGGGATATCTGAATTTCATCAGCCCCTATCCCCAAATATCTCCAAATTTTAGAACACCCTAAAACATAACATTCACAAATTATTCTAGCTTGCCTTCTGTAAAGAAAACAAAATGTGTTTTAACTAATTTCTGCCTACAATCATGATTGTGCTTTTGGTAACAAAAGAGCTAGCTTTGATGCGGACTGAACAAATTATTTGTCTTAATCGCGACGGAAGTAAGGGCGAGGATTGTGGCCACGTAAAATCGATTTAAGCCCCCCCCCCCCCCCGTGGAATTCGTTTCCGCTGACCGTTCCAAGGCGGTTTTTCTGTCGCGGTTTATTTTTGTTATGGTTTGTCTTTGGGTGTTTGTGTCGCTTATATTATTTTATTTTGGATAGCCTTTTGGCCATTTTGTGGGAAAGTAACTGTTCGTTTGGCTTTCCGCTGTTGGTGTTTCCGTTAGGGTCTGTTGGTTCATGTTTGTGTTTCTTTCCCTTTGGAGTCTCTGATAGGAGCTGTGGGTTAATTGTATCGATTCCTGATCATTGCCTCTACTTCTATTTTGAAAAGTTTTTTAAAGTATAACTCTGTAATTGCTATAAAGCCACTGAATTGTTGTTCAGCAAGAAAAAAAAACAACAACATAAAACAGCTTCTTATATGAGTGATATGAAGTGTCAACAGTTCGCATTAAGCATGTAATGTAAAAAAAAATACCAAAGATATCTGATAGTCCCAAAAATATTCAGGTTTAGAAGTGACTCCAAAAAATATCTGCTAAATGGCCAGGCCTATAAAAATACCAGCTTTTTCCTAAAACCACCAAAAATACAAAAAAAAATATAAAATGTTGAACCCCAAAATATAGTCCCAACCTATGTAACAGGCAAAGTTCAGAGTAATCCCCCCAGCACACACAACCGGGTAATAAACAATGCAGGACGAACCCCTGTCTATACCTTAAGGGACCATCTGTATAAGAAAATAAGAAACTTTGCATACTTAACGAATAACTTCACGACTACATGAATGTACCAACAGACTTCACGTTGTTATGTTCATTATAAAAATGCTTGAAGCGAAATCCATTCATGAGTATCGAAATCGCAAAATCTCACATCAGTAATATTTGATAATGCATAATTCAGATTCAACAAAAAGTTACTTCAAATAACTTACGATGAATGTATTGTACTGATAGCAGCTAAACAAATGTGCAGTCTATCTCAAGTAATAACATGGGATTTACGCATTTACGTTTAAAGAAACACTCCATGTACATTTGCCAAGATCGAACAGGGAGTTTTGACTTAGTCGAGATCCTACAAATAACTCCGACTTGGAAACAAACAGTTTCAGCATAATTAAGCTTTTGTTCCGCATCACACCATACGACATTTTATTAAATGACTATCCAGTATTGATCTGAGGTCATCCGTAATAACACCAGGTCAACCAATATTAACTGAGGTCAAGTAAGGTAAAAAAAATCAATAATCATATTTTAATAAAATTGTCATTAATCAAGTTATTTCGTATTGGCCCAGGTACAGGTCCGAGGTCTGCTGCATTGCATTGCCAATGCAGTTGACTGAGGACCTGTATTATTATATTAAGATCCAGTCATAAAGTAAAATGATGACACCTTATTTGCCATCATCTTGGCAACAATTTCACCAGTCAGAACTATTATGAACGTACTGGCCCAGTTACAGGTCTGAGGTCTGCTGGATTGGTTAGAAGCCCCCGTGGTGGAGTGGTTACGCTACTCGCCTTGTAAACCAAGGATCGCAGGATCGATCCCGGGCTTCTCCAGACTTTTGGATGAGTCTTTAAACCGAGGTCCCGTCTCCGTATGACCTTATGTAGCAGGTCGACCGTGTGGCTCGGTAGCTCAGTCGGTAGAGTGTTCGCACGGTATGCGAAAGGCCCTGGGTTCGAGTCCCGGTCGAGTCATGTTCTTTTTCCAACCCTGTGACATTTAGTGGCCAGTGTGGGTCCAGCACCGCGTCTGAGGGCATGAAAGAGTATGAAAATAAGTCTCGCAGCCGGACTGGATAGGACTTACAGATTCGGGACGAGTCTCATGAGAAGAGATTCGGGACGAATCTAATTAAGCAGGGGGAAAATGTATCAGGTCGACCGTGTGGCTCGGTAGCTCAGTCGGTAGAGTGTTCGCACGGTATGCGAAATGCCCTGGGTTCGAGTCCCGTTCGAGTCATGTTCTTTTTCCAACCCTGTGACTCTTAGCTGTTTGTGGGACGTAAAACTCCAACACTCACTCACTCACTCACTGCCGGATTGGCCCGAGGCCGGAGGCGGAGACCATTACAGTTGACCAAAGACTGTATCTGGGACCATACAAAATTACTTAATTAATGAAAATTTTATTAATTGACACCCTAAAAAACATGATTATTGATTTTTGACCTCCGATTAATATTGGTTGACCTGGTGTTAATACGGACTAATTGACTATCCTGTATTGATCGTAGGTCATCCATATTAACACCAGGACAACCAAAATTAACTGAGGTCAAGTGAGGTAAATAGATCAATAATCATGTTTTTAATTGTGTCAACTAATAAAATTGTCATTAATCAAGTAATTTCGCATTGTCCCAGTTACATGTCTGCTGTATTGGCCCGAGGCCGAAGGCCGAGGTGAATACAGTTGACCGAGGACTGTATCTGGGGCAATACAAAATTACTTGATTAATTACAATTTTATTAATTGACAGCATAAAAAAAAACATGATTATTGATTTTTGACCTCAGATTAATATTGGTTGACCTGGTGTTAATACGTATGTTCAGTTAATAATATGCGGCAATCAAGTGTGAAATGGATAACGGCCATTAGTGAAGATTAGCGTGTGTATGAAGATTAGCATGTGTATGTGTTTTATTAAGCATTATCATGTGTATGTTGTCGAAATTATCATAATAAACGCATTCTGGCCTCCAGGTGTTCATTCTTCACTCACTCCATCAAATTAAAACGGCAACAATTGATGGCATTTTGGTATATTTATGAGCAGGGCAAATACACTTCACTACTTATCTGAGCAGGTGAACAATGCTTTAAGGAAGTACACTCATTTTTAACACAGACGACCTCTTCATAAAGACAATATTTGTTCTTAAATAGTAGGCTCTTATAAAGAATTTTAACGGGTATGATTTAAATGTAGTTAATCACGTAATTTCGTATTAGCCCAGGCCTTGGGCCAATACAGCTGTCCTCGGACCCGTAACTGGGCATATACGACATTTTTTGATAAATGACAATTTTATTAATCAACGTTTATAAAACATTCTTTCCGATTATTACGCCCCAGATTTATACGATGTCACCTCAGGTTAATACGGATTTCACCTGAGGTTAATACGGATTTCACCTCAGATTAACATGGTTTCTTAGCCAATCAAGTTCAAGAATTTAAATATTGATCGCAGGTCATTGATATTATTCAATTGTTTGTTTTGGTTTCGGTTTTACGGCCCTTTCTAGACTATTTCACTCATATCGAGGCGATCGTTAATCAGAGGTGGACGAAAACCGGAGTACCCGGAGAAAAAACACCTGACCTTCCGTTGCAGATCACATGTGACCCAAGCCAGGCTCGAACCTACAGCGGTGAGGGACCTAGTGATTAAGTGTCAGCGCTCTTACCCACTAGTCACGGAGGCCCGTTATTCGATTGTTTGATTTTAGGTTTAACGTCCCCATCAACAATATTTAGGTCATGTTTGAGACGTTGCCTCCAATTGTGTGGAACTTTTATCCGACATTGAGAAAAAATGACATCTCACTCCATGCCACCCAATGAACTAACAGGCGTATATGCATGGACAGACCGACTAGCATCACTTTGCTTGGACAGACTTCTAAGCGGTTTACCAGTACTCGTGTGTGGTCGGTTTCAGCTCTGCATGGACGCGTCATGAAACCCGACTTATTTCTCCAGCTCCGATGGGGTAAGTTGTTGATATTAGTACGAGGTTAACCTATATATATATGTCAGAGGTCAACTACGCATAAGTAGAGGTCAACTTGCATATACTGTATGAAGAAAGAAACGCAAGCCGTATCATTTGCACAGAATTCTCTATATGCATGTTTTATACACACTTGTCAATTAATAAATTGTAATAAAGGACCTTTTTCCCTTAATAGCTCCAAAAACAAATGTCGGCGAGGCGATTCTGACAAATATCGTAAACATTTGTTTCTTGGATGATTAGATTACAAGAATTTGGAGCGACGTTAGAATCTTTACACCACTTCATCTTACATAACCCTTACTGTTCCCTAACCCTAACCCAAAATGACTTCACTAACTTAACTTATTTAACCAAACCCTAACCATCAGTGACCCACTCCTAACCCTTACCTTAACCTAACATACTAAAATCAGTAAACAGTGGCGGACAGATTCTAACATCACGTGAACAAGTCCGTGAAATGAATACCCCCTAAACCCCACTTTACATAGAGAAAACTGGGGTTTACGGGGGTATACGTTATTTTTCTTATTTCTTATCCGAGACATAGGTTGTGGGTACTCTTTAGAACCGCCTCGATGAGGCGGTTCTAACGAGCACCCACAATATATATTCGGAGTATTAATAAGAAAATCATCATATCTTTTCATTGGAAAAGTATTCATTTTGGAGATATGAAAAAATGCACTATGTCACACCGGTGTGTTATCGTAATGACTCTAGCCCAATCGTTTTCATGGATTCGACGTAGGCGTTTCCAACACGAAAGATGCCCGCGCCTATCGAACTTAAGGCTAAGCGTTGAGCAAAGAAATTATTTTCTCAATATAAAAAGGGTTTACTGTATCCAATTAAAATAGCATGCGCATTTGAGTTCAGCATGCAAAATGTTTTGTAACCTCGGTTCCTGACTGAGTTTGTAGATGATTAATGTAAACTTGGAATACTCAGCCCCCGCCATTCGGGGCTTGAAGAAATAGATGGGCTCCAAGATGCTTCCACGCAGAGCTGAAACCGGCCGCACACGAGTACTGGTAAACCGCTTAGAGGTTCTAAGCATGCCCAGGCAAAGCGGTGCGAGTCGGATCCATGCTTATAAACCCTATTGGTTTCATTGGGCCATGCTTATAAACCCTATTGGTTTCATTGGGCCAGAGGGCTTGAGATGTCATTTCATCTCGATGTCGGGTTAAAGTCCCACAAAATTGGGAGCAGTGTCTCCACAAATGACCTATACAGTGTTGACGGCATCATGAAAACACGCCTATATAATATTGATCCCCTTGAACCCCACTTTTATATTGTAAAGCTGGGATTTTCAGGGGTAAGCATTATGTCCTTATTTCTACTATTACATATAGATTGTAGATACTCGTTAAAACCGCCTCGATGAGGCGGTTCTAATGAGTACCTACAATCTATATTTTGAGCAGCAATAAGAAAGATATCACAATTTTTCATCTTAAATTTTTTTTCAGCATTAAAGGTTACAATGGATTTGTATAGGCGTGTTTTCGTAATGGGGATGTTAAACCTCAAATCAAACAAACAAACAAAACTTGGCATACTCACCTTGGCCGAGGATAGAACTGAGCATGCTTATCAATATAACAGCTGTGATTGATCCCAGCGAATAGAACATATTCATGATCAGCCGTGGTCACATTCTAGCTGCAAGATCCCTGAGAACCTTTTCATTCCAGATTTTGTTCTTTCCCTTCTACACCATCAAAAAGTTATTGCAAACGCTTATGGGGGTCGATTATGTTTGGAAACCATCTGAAAGTAAATAATAGGTAGCATTATCTAAGAGTTTGGATACCTCTTCCACGTCTGGTTTAGCTCGCCTGTGCGAAAGCAGGATAGAAGTCGAGCCTTCCGTCAGTCCGTCCGTCAGCATATTTGACCAGTTATATCTCTGAAGCCTTCAGGCTGATATCAGTCATTTCTCATGTGTAGCATGCCTCTGGTGGGGAATTGATGACATACACTTTTTATTGAAATAAAAAAAACTTTGTTTGCTATGGCAACAACAATGGACCATAGACTGACAATGGGAAAATCGTTGTCAATACAGTAACGTCCTAAGTTCTGATCGAATCTATCTGAAACCTACACATACTTAAAATCTGGGATGCTTTCGAAAATAGGCAAAGTCTGCCCATCAACCGTAGCCTTACGTCCCCGTGATTGTTGAAAATGCATATTTTCGACCTTGTCATCACTGTAGCCCCTTCAGGTTTGAGCGGATCTTCTTTGAACTTACAAAGTAAGTAAGGGATAAAAGCTCAGATGAGTTCAAAAACTGGTGATGTCAGTCAATTACTTGTAGAGTAACTCCCCTGTCTTTACTGACAATGCCTATTTTTGACCTTGTCACCACCGTAGCCTTTTCAGTTTTGATCCGACTGTCTTGAAACTTACATGTAGGTAAGTCAAGGATAAAGGCTCTGATGAGTTCGAAAATTGGTGATGACCTTATCGTCACCGTAAACCCTTCAGTGTTGACCAGATCTTCTTGAAAATAACATATAAGTAAATCAGGAATACAACATCTGATGTGCTCCAAAACTGGTGATGCCGGTCAATTACTCAAATACTTTTGTCCCTTTCTTTGCTTTCGGATCTTCTCGAAATTTATATATAATAAAATCAATGATAAAAAATCAGACGAGTTCGAAAACCGACAATGGTGGCTAATTACTCAAAATGTTCCCTTCTCTGAAACTAACACACAAGTAAGTAGGGGTTCACAGCTTAGATTAGTTCAAAAACTGGTGAGGTTATCCTGTCTGTCATAGACTAATGTCCCAGTGTCTGCTGAAAATGCCTATTTTTGACATTGGAATCACCATAATTCCCTCAGCCTCAAGTTTACTTCAATCTTCATGAAACTTTAGCAGAATGTTTGTCTTAATGATATGTCGGTCAAATTCGAATATGGGTCAAGTCGGGTCAAAACTAGGTCTGAAGGTCAAATTGGTTTAAAATCCTGTTCATCCTCTAGAAGCCACAAATTTGCTTCAACCTTCATGAAAATATACAAGAATGGTTGTCCGGATGATGGACCGTATCAAATTAAAAAGTAGGTCACTTGGTCAAATAGCGTTGAAACGTTGTTCACCATCAGAAGACCATATTGTGCTACATTCTGCATGTAACTATTCAAGAATATTTGCCTTAATGATATGTAGTTCGAATATCGATCATGTCAGATGGAAAACAAGGCCGCTACGTCAAATTGCTTTAAACCCTTGTTCACCATCTAGAGACCACAGTTTTGCTTCAGTCGTCACGAAACTTTAGCAGAATGTTTGTCTTGATAATATTTTGATCTAATTTGAATATGGGTCATGCCAGATCAAAAACTAGCTCACTTGATTAAATTGCTTTAAAACCTAATTCACTCTCTAGAGACCACAGTTTTGCTTCAGTCTCCATGAAACTATATCAGAATATATGTCTTGGTGATATATTTCCCAACTTTAAATATGGGTCATGTCGGATTACAAACTAGATCATTAGGTCAAAGTGGTTTAGGTATATGTAACTAGGTCAAGTTGTTGTAAAACCTTTTCAACACTCTAGAGGCCACAGCTTAAATTCTGTCGCCATGAAACTATAGGAGATCGTATGTCTTGAAAGTATCTTGGTGAACATGTCAGATCAAAAACTAGATTACTAGGTTAAATTACAGAATATTCAATGAGCTTAATGTTGGTACGTATAGGCGGCAATGGTTCCGAAACGAGCGCATGAAGATATCTTATACTATTTGCGTTTGTTCGTAACGAACATGGGCGAATGAGTCGCAACTACTCCGATTTTGACACTGTATTGTAAGTTTAAGCGGCAAAAATTTTGAACTTTCCCTCAGTATTATTGAAGTCTTATAGCCCGTTTCTTGTCCACAAGCTACGTGAATTGTTTTCTTTTTTTCTAAGGTAAATTGAGTATGGTCAGTTTTTGTCGAATACCTCCCTGCCGAATGCGATGGTATCGTATTTAACACTCGCGCGTCTACACGTATCAAACGGTCGAATTCAAAGTTTTTGTCTATCGAATTCTCCACTAAGTAGAACATCATATCCAATTTACAATTGTTGCAGAATTTGACGGTATCGATTTCGACGAATAATACTTCCCAAGGTACATGTTTATACAGTCGAGTCCGGTAACATTGCGCGGCCTTTTATTTTGCGCACCATGCATTCATATTTCAATAACTGTATCACATACTATAAGTTTCACTATTATCAGTGCATTGGCATTCAGTATACCTTAGCACTGAAAAGCTCGCACGCAAATATGCCAACTTCGCGAAATTTTATAATTTTCTCATAACACGAAAAATCCGAGGATTTCCAAAATCAAGACTGAGTTTAACACTTATTGTTATTATCCAGACTCACTACATCTGACAACAACAAACAGACCCACAACCTAGGTCTTGGAGCAGACGTAGGAAAATTAATATATACCCCTGTGAACCCCATTTTTTTCTTTATAAAGTGGAGTGTAGATAGATGTTCATTACACGGACGTGTAAACATGCTCCGTTGAGGCAGTTCAATTAAGCACCAAAACCAATGCGTTTGAGGAAAATTTGAAATAATAAACACCATTTAAAAAAAATAAAATTAAAGGTGATACAGTTACTTCACACCACCACCCATCAGGCACAACAGCAAACCAAACACCAACATAAAGCAATTACACCATAGTAGAGCAGTTGCTTTTCCACAAAATCGGTAAATGATTATCCAAAATAAAAAGATCTTAGCAGGTAAGTACAAACATTAACAATAAAAAAAACCCAACAGAAGCACCACCTTGGTGGGGCGAGGCGGACTTAAGTCGATTTAATGTGGCCCCATTTTGTCTGATATAAAGTGGAGATTTTAAGGTGTACATTACTTACATTTCCTGTAGACGCCCTGCCTATCGGGGCTTTGAGGCATAGATTGGGATGCGTGGTGCTTCCGCGTAAAGCTGAAGCCGGCTGAACATTTGAGTGCTGGTAGGATGCTTAGAAGTCTAAGCCTGCCCATGCAAAGTGGTGCGAGTTGGACCGTGCCCGGCGGTAACGAGGGTAGGGCTTGATATATCATTTCAAGTCAATGTCGGTTAAAAGTTTCAAAAACAAGAAGTACATTTAAAGTATCTACAATGACCTAAATTTGTTAAATGGGACGTACAACCTAACCACAAACAAAATGTACCTTTTAAGCAAATGTGACTAGAGCCGAAGCAATAAAATATCAATTCTTCACAAACATATCCTTGTGGGATATGCCACTCTATTTTTGTATATCGCTGAAGTCTGTAACTGCTAAGCATCCTTACTTTTATCAGGAAATGGTCTGTATTATCTCAGCAGTGTTGTACTTAATTTTTCATTTCCCGAGATCTCTAGACAGTATTGACACCGCTGACAGACAGAAGACATAAACTAAAAATAACCACTGTTTATGTTTCTGTCAATGGTCTTTGACACGCCAAGGAGACTGTATCTAATAGAGGGCCACATAGAAAGGTTAGTACTAGTACTAAATATGTTACCCCTATAAATAAACTAGGTTATTATTATTATTATTTATTATTATTATTATTGTTCCTACTGACAATTACCGATTCAATACATGTACACGCGCGCATGCACATACGCACACGCACTTGCGCATGCACACGCGGAGAGAAGCTGAAGTACGGATACAGAGAGAGAGAGAGAGAGAGAGAGAGAGAGAGAGTAAACGTACACGACTTTGCAAGACAGCTTACTCCTAGCGTAACGCTACCTGATCTGACGGTTTTATGGATCCAATCGAAAATGTAATATAAAATATGTTCTTTGCCGATGTAGGGATTTTGCACTGATATCGATGGTTATTCCCCCATGCTTAGACAACGAAGGACACAAGCCCGCGAGTGTCATTTGATATCACATCGATGGAAATTGTTCACTGATATCAGTGCAATGCCCTTTTATTTAATACAGGCAGCTGCAATTAGTTTGCATTAGTTTTCAGCTTCAGCATTATATGCCTTTCAGCAGAATATGTATGTAGGCATATTAAATTTTGCGAGTGACGTCATTGTCATATGAACCTCGCCTAACGGTAAAATTCGAAGACATCAGTATTCAGTATCAAGAAAGCATGCTGATATCGATTGATATAAGCACGCATGTTCATCGGATTGTTCGTGCATTTCTAATAACTAAGTATTTATAGCTACATGTATATAATATAATTTTATTAATCAAGTAATTTCGTATTGGCCCAGTTACAGGTCCGAGGTCTGCTGTATTGGCACGAGGCCGAAGGCCGAGGCCAATACAGCTGACCGAGGACCTGTAACTGGGCCAATACGAAATTACTTGATTAATGACAATTTTATTAATTGTCGCAATTAAAAACATGATTTATGATTTTTGAATATTGGTTGACCTTGTGTAATATAGGATAATCAATTAATAATGGTAGATATTATATAGCCACTTAACCCTTTTTGTACCAAATGGAATCTTCCTCCTCATATATAACAGGAGTGCATTCCACAATTAAGGGGTGTCAGGTTGTGTTTTCTACAAAATTTGTTTGGAAAATGACTGAACTTTTGACAAACAGTGGAGGCCCTGATCAGACGCCGCGTTCTGCGGCGTCTGATCTGGGCCTGCACTGTTTGCCATGGTACCCTTTTATGGGTTTCTGGTACTAAATGGGTTAAACAGGATCATGAAGATTTCGTCCACACTTCCCCTAGGAAATGTCACGTTATAAGGATACAAATGGAATGTGCAAAATGTTTTCCGTTAAATTTCCGTTTTTCCCCTTTCAATTTTGCAAAGCATAAGTTACCTATATTTATGCATTGGATTGGGGCGTGGGGGGATTGGCTATAACAAAATTGTCGTTCCATCGCAGTTTCTTGCATTTCAATACGCTTTATGTTATGCAGTTATTGCGTTGTGTTTTTGCATGTGCCTTTGTGTCATGATGTCTTTTTGTTCCTACCGCCTTATTTATCAATCGACCCAGAGTTACATGTGCAAACTATTGTCCACGTGACAATCTCTGATCATGTACAAAACCCTGGTAGACTTCTCCCTGCTACGTCCAAGCGCTGTGTAAAAAGTAAAATCTGGACTGGTCTCCTGTACTGAACATTAGTAAACAGTGTAGACCAGATCAAATGCCGCAAAAACGCGGCATCTTATCATGGTCTATAATGTTTGCTTATTGTACAGGAATTCAAGGGTAAAACGAAACAGTCTAAGACTCCGTCTTAGGGCCATTTCTACAGCCTACATGCAGAAATTCGACCCACCGGTGCTGTCATTGCTTTAATTTTTGTTTCATTTCGGCTTAACCTAGGCAACATTTTCTACACTTTCGATTATCATTTCGATTACACACCCGTGTGACATACATGTACAGGTACACCATTGATTCATTTCTCCAAAACGTTGACTCACATTAACCGTGAGCAAACAATATTACCCTCTCCTAAATGACGATATCCGTAATCTTGGATTCATTGCACAGCGCTGTAAATGAAGACACACAGAGTTTTTTTTTTATTTACTGAAACACGCATACAAATTCCATAGCCTGCTCAGTTATCGATATTACATATCGTTTAGCGCTAAGATTGTCCTCTCTTGAATTTTCTTTCATTTCGACCGTAATGATGTATTCTTGTAAGCCATTGTTCATTTTAACGCGCTTAAACTAATTTATAAACTGTCAAAAGGGCAGTTCCAAATCTGCCCACACACAGATTTTCTTGAAACTTCAGTTGTTGTTTACTTGAGGACTTTTAACTATATATATAACTTTGTTTCATTTGATACATTACTGTAGGCCTCAGGAGAGCTCCCTGGGGTAGTCCACTGTAGAGGTCATACACACCTGTGATCTTTTCAGTCTTAAATCAATAGGTATGATTATTTTCAAATTTTGTTGCTTTGATTGGCAACAGAACTCTATAAGGATTAATCTAATACAAAAAATGTAAATGTGTCCATGTCTTTTAATTTTTCTGATGAATTTATTTACAAACTTTCTTCTACTTTTCATGAAAATTGATAAAAAAAGAGATTTTCATCATAAGTATTAGAGGTGTTACTGATCTTGTCACCCCAAGATATTGCATATAAAATAGGCCACATATATCCTCTGTATATCAAACAAATTTCAAAAAAGTCAGAAACCGGTAACATTGTTTTTGATAGCTAGATATGGGTTCAGGTCTATTTTTGTGCTAAAATCATTTGCAATATAAGGGGACACGATTTCCTTAAAATGTAGTTTCATTGTGTTTTTAATGACCAATTAGTGCCACCTTAGCACACAAAGCTTAACATAGGCATTTCTGTAATAAAAACTCTCCCCCCCACACACACCCACGCCAACCGGCACCCCCCCCCCCCCCCCAAAAAAAAAAAAAAAAAAAGACACTGTTTACAGACAGGAGTTTTAGTTTGACTTTTAAAAAGTAAATGAGAACATACATGAGCATAGTATACAAGTTCAATCCAAACATTTTAAAGAGAAAAAATAAACTGCATTCATGCACTGTTCATGATGAATGTTAATGTTGACAGTATTGCAAAAATGATAATCCTGAAAAAAATTACATTATGGCACAATAGGACTAAGACAAGGTGGATCTTTTTACCCTGTTTTATTTGGTCTTTCTGTATAGTTTTAAACCCTGCAGTACAAGGACACTTGATGTCAGTAATATGCAATGACAGATTGAATCTGCTTAATAAATTACTTTCATATTCCTATTTCTTTCTTTAATTATTTTTGTTGTTGTCATTTTCTTTAAAATAAAAAACAGCAGCCAATAAATTGCCAACTGTGAAGGGACAGACTGATTTATCGATTTTTTTCTAATGATTGATCGGTCCATGTGTTGTTAATTTTTTCTTACATCACTTGGTCAAAGAGACTCACACTCCGCTCCCCCAACAAAGGTTTTGTGAGATCATTTTCTGCATTTCTTTTCTAGATTCATTATAACATCTGCAAAAGTGTAAGCTACAATGTCCTTGTCTTCAAAATAAATGCAGATCTAATCACACTATAACTAGTTGTAAAATTGGCATTTGGTCATTTGGTTAACACTTCCCTAAATGAAATAGATGGAAGCTAGTTGCTGTAACTAATTCATTTGATAGCTTATATTATATTTAGTTATTGTAATACCATTCGCATTTATAGTCATCTGTATGCAGTACTTGCCATCTATGATAAGTTTTCTAGCTCTGTATTCATCAATTTTTGCAAATGGCGTAAATCAGCTGTTAGCTGTACAATTAGCATATTTCTGAGCCAAAATCTGCAGCTGGCTTTATATTTTTCTATAATACTGATAGCAAATATACCCTTTGCTCATCATATTTAAGAATATAACTTTTTGACACTGATTTGTACAGCTGGCTACATTTGTTTGTGCTTTAGTTCAGATTTTGCGGACGCATTGTTAGAGTGACAAAAGAACCAACACAATTGTGTTTACATTTTGTCTACAGTAATCTGTGTATACAGTGAGCCAAACGATCAGAAAATATTGTCCGTGGTGTTATGACATACCTGGCTCAACCATAATAAACATCATTACTCTTGGCCATTCAAGCAAGCTGTGCCATTCAGGTGTGACAATCAGACTTTTCAAACTCAGGTATGACAATCAGACTTTTCAAACTTTTTAAGTAGACAGCATCAGTTCAGAGAGTCAAGTGGAACTGTCTGGTTTACAGAACCATCCATTTTACTTGCCATTTCAACAATCTTTGTCATAATAAGCTTCAGCAGGCTTTAGGATTACTTTAAATGCAAAAACGCCTGTTAAGAAATTAAATATATTTTTTTAATAAAATCCGATTGAATTGTTAATGAACGCTCAAAATGAATTGTGTTTTTGGTGTTTCCCAGGGTACCATAACTGATACAAATGCTGATTAAATGAGCTCATACTATACAATCAAGGGTTAAACGTACATATATATATATATATATATATATATATATATATATATATATATATATATATATATATATATATATATATATATTGGCGAACAATTTCTCGATTGAAAATGTTATACCATATCTACAAATGGTTTGAAAAAAAAAAATAAAATCTGACCATTACTATTCAATGTTCAAATGCAGTATGTTACCGGTCTCAGATTTTCAAGAAAGTTTGATAAAATGTTCTACACATATATAGGCAATTTTCATGTTAAAATGATGGGGTGACAAGAACTGCAACAATGTGAAATTAAAAGTCAAACATACTCCAAAAGATTTTATGGTTGTGAAATCTGGGGTCTGCTCCATATGAAATCGATCATGGTCTACGGAACTTCAAGTGAACAATAGCAAATGTGATACAAAAATAATCACAAATGACTACAGCGATGCCTGCCGACAAAATAACTCCAAAACATAAGAAGTTGTTGAGTATATATACACTTGCTTGAGGGTACCCCTATTTTCGGATGTGGAAATAAACAAAACATTGTAGATTTATAATGAAAACAGATATAAGAGTGAAATAGCTAAATAATGAACAGTCATTAACCAGGCATTAATTATGCAAAATATCATGGAAATCTGTGCGTGGGCAGAACCCTATGGAAATTTACTATAGGCTGGAACTCCCCCTTTTCCATTTTGTGTTTGTCTAATACATTTCCTTATGCGCTTAGACTTCTCTATAAAGCATTTGCGATTAAGGATATAAATGAGAAGATCAGTTCCGAAATTCAATCTTTAATTTAATCTTTAAATATTTTTAAAATGCGTACAACTACCATTTAAGTCATACAGAACTGTCATTATTCTCGCTGTTAGAAATGCTTATTGATGACATTTAAATAGATCAGGAAGAAACGATCTATGTTATTTACTGAAGAATATGGAAACTGGAACAAACTTGTGACATTTAAGTTACATGTAAAATTAAAGCTAAATGTTTTTCGTTGAAATTACAATTAGCAAATTACTTTTCCCTTATTCGACTGCACATTACTGCAGTATCACTGTATTGTCCATTTTTTTTTTTTTTTTTTGTTGTTTAAGAAATAGATCAGCTCTAGCTGTGATTTGTTGAGTAATAAATCACAGTTTGGAGGTCAGTTGTAAAGTAGACAAATCACGAGCGCGTAGCGCGCGTGATTTGTCTACTTACAACTGACCGACAAACTGTGATTTATTACCTAACAAATCACTAGCTAGAGCTGATCTATTTCGATTCTAACACGCTGAAACTCGGCAATAATGCTGTTGTTTCCTCCAAATTCTCACAACTCTCCACCATTGTTAAAAGAAATCCCGCTAAAATTATCGACTGAAACACATGCATTTATATCCTTTTCTAACGTTGTCGATGTGAGAAAATGACGCTACACCGCCCAACGTCAAGGAAATCGACTAGTGACGTCATAACTTTGCAGTTTTTAATGACGTCACTCGTCACGCTCTTCCTTGTCGTGATTTGTTGCAGAATAAAACACAGTTGTTTTCCATTGCCTATATAGGCGCGCTGTGTTAGAATTAAGAAATAGATCAGCTCTAGCTGTGATTTGTTGTGTAATAAATCACAGTTTGGAGGTCAGTTGTAAAGTAGACAAATCACAAGCGCGTAGCGCGCGTGATTTGTCTCTTTACAACTGACCGACAAACTGTGATTTATTACCCAACAAATCACTGGCTAGAGCTGATCTATTTCGATTCTAACAGGCTGAAAATCGGCAATACTGTTGTTGTTTCCTTCAAAATCTCACAACTTTTCGCCATTGTTAGAAGAAATCCCGCTAAAATTGTCGACTGGAACACATGCATTTATATCCTTTTCTAACGTTTTCGATGCGAGAAAATGACGTTACACCGTCTAACGTCAAGGAAATCGACTAGTGACGTCATAAATTTGGAGTTTTTAATGACGTCACCTATCACGCTCTTCTGAGGTGTGATTTGTTGCATAATAATTCACAGTTCCTTTCCATTGCCTATATAGGCGCGCTGTGTTAGAATTTGTTTTTCAGTTCATACACAGTGCCAATAAATCATTTCTGGGAAATGAAATCAATATGCAGAACATGTCGATAATAGGCAACATTGATGTTCCCATGAAAGTATTTAAGCAAAAGGTTATCTTAATATTGGATATAAAATAACCCATTTCAGTCGAGAAAAGCCAAAACGGGTCATCAGCAAAAGTGTAGACATCAGGGGCCAGCTCGTTAGTGAGCAAGATGTAAACTGTCCTAGTAAGTTAAATAATATGTAATACAGTGGTATTTGTGCTGAAAAAAATGTGAGCAGCTTTTGCATATGCAAAAGCTGTTCACATTTTTCAGCAAAAATATTGGTATATTTGCCATTATAAAGGATTAAAGATTTATCGATTTGATAACTAATAGTCGTTAGTTTTAAACAACCGACCCTGATCAGAATCACGTTAACAAGTCCGTGTAATGAACTACCCACTTTATATAGAGACAACTGGTGTTCACTGGGACATTCATTATTTTGCTTATTAGTTCTTTTCTAAGACATAGTTGTCAGTACTCGTAAGAATCGCTTCATTGAGGCGGTTCTATCGAATACCCACAATCTATGTTTTGTTCAGAAATAAGAAAAATAATGTTTACCCCTAAAACCCCCAGTTTTACTAAATAAAAGTGGGGTTAAAGGGGTCAAATTCATGTAGGCGTGTTTTCGTGATGTGCTTCATTTGGTTTGTCAAGATTGCTATATTGAGGGTGAAGGTATGGTGGATCCAGTAAAGTTAACTTAACCTAACAATAATTTTTACAGACCGTTCCAAGTCGGTGCTTTTGCTGTGATTCCTTCATATTTTTTGTTGGTGGTTCCGATTCTTACCCGAATCCTATATTTTGTTTCGTTTATTATTCTAAGATGCCAACAGGGTAACTGATAGCATTGCTTTTTGACAGTTTCCCTAATACGTGTATATATGTGAATTTGCATTGGTTGACGCTTAGCAAATTTTGAGTAGTACCTGTATTCATAATTGCCATTGGGTAAAGCGGTGTTTTTACGCTGGGAAATGTCGTTTTATGAACCAACAATTGACAATGTTACCCTTTGAACATGTAAAACCCCTTCTTTCAACATATTATATTTAAAACATATCCCGCCAGCTTTATAAAAAATCCCTTCACGCCATTATATATGTCAAAAGAAGTCTTGATATGGCATAATACTTAGTGCGGCAATCTCTGGGGCGTAAAGTAATTCTTCAACACAACAATTACTGTCGTTGTAAAATGGATAAATTCTCTATAACATGATATGAGCCCCGCCAAGCGAATTTGTGTCTTCGAGCATTCCGTTATGACAAATTTTAACTGCGCATGCCCAGCCATTCAGAGGGGCCAGGGATATGGCTTTCTGTCTGAAGGTTCGTCCTGATTCACTGCTAGTATGAGCGAGAAGCGAAGGTTCTGGCGAGACTGCGCGAATGCGCAGGCTCGCCTGAACCTTCGCTGCTCGCATAGGCGATAAGTACCAAAATCGCTTGACGGGGCCCATATTTCCTTGCGTGTTGCGGCATTCCGTAGAGAGAAAAAATGACATACGATTTCACCTAGCTCATAGAAAATTCAACAAAGCCGCCTGTTCGACTGCAGACAATGACAGAGAGGTGCAAAGGAAGATGGTTTTCATTTGCGAATGTAACGCGACGTCTAATTGGATAACGTCAACAATTTGCGAAAGTATATCCTCGGGAACCCGACGTTATCACTCAAGTCGCTTTTTATTGACTAGCATTGGGTTTTATGCATCTGAAAGCGCATGCCGCCTTGTGCAAACAACGCAATTTCTTAAGCCAAACAAATGAATACATTCATTAGAATTTTGATAACGGTACTGAAAATTAAATTGTCATTTGGGGATGGTGAACCGTCGGTTTTTCTATCACAACTTTTATTTTTCGACTCCGCTAATACGTCGCCGTAAAACGAAATGTCTGACTTAAAAAAAACGCCGATTTACATGAGTGCAAAAAATCAAGTTTAATTAAGCTAAGTTTAAATCCAGTAACCTTGAAACTGGGAAATGTTAATAAAAAAATAAAAAATCTGCATATATTGTTGACATGAGTCCCGTAATGACAATTTTAATGCAATTATCACCTAAATGAGAACGATCTTAGTAGTTTATATACAGTGCGAATTGAAACTTGGAAATGTGAGGAGCAAATGATTTTGTTTGTTTGATTTGAGGTTTAACGTCCCCGTCAACACTGTAAAGGTCATTTTGGAGACGTTGCTTTCAATTTTGTGGGACTGTTACCCGACATTGAGATGAAATGACATCTCAAGCCATGTCGCCCAATGAAACCAATAGGGTTTATTAGCATGGACGGTCCGCCTCGCACCGCGGTTCCTGGACAGGCTTAGATCCTCTAAACGGTTTACCAGTACTAGTGTGCGGGCCGGATTCAGCTCTGCGTGGAAGCATCATGCAGCCCATATATTTCTTCAAGCCCCTATGGGCGGGGGCTTGAGGAGCAAATGAAACACTGCATTTACAGTATCACCTAAAGTGTGCTTACTGGGACCACTGTTCTAGTAGAAAATCTAAGCACTGAAAGTACTGGTGGGTCGAATGTCTCTGAGTGTAGGATGATAAATGATCCTGAATAGTGACTAAGAATGTTAACAGATCCTTTAACCCTTACATTCCTGTACTGTGAGCAAACAATGTAAGCCCCGATCAGACGCTTCGTTCTGCTTCGTTTGAGTCATAAATTTCTGCGTTAAGCCGTGTCTGAACTGGGTCTCCATTGTTTGGCAAGCCCAACCCATGATCCAGTCCAGATTTTATATATGGCACTATTACGAACTATTACGAAACCCTATGACCTCACTGCGATAAAATTAACGTTGCTAATTTCTACAAGTAAGTCAACTTGTTTTCCCACAGATCAGTGATAGTCACGTGGACTTGAGCACTGAAGGACTATTTGCGCTTTATATAATTAAATGACGAAAATTTCCAATAATGCGAGAGTTTGGAAAGAAAAGAGCGCGTTGCTTTGACAATTAAGACATCGCGTTTTACATGTAAGAATCTTAAAACATATATGCCTACTACATGTAATAAGTAAGGTCCCAAAAAAGTTCAAGACATGGCAGACAACCTTTCCAGAACACACGTAAACATTGGCACAATGACTACACAGTAGCGGTTCGCTACTTATTTTTATCTTGACAGGCCACAGAAGTTAATTTGTTTTTCTGGAAAAAAGTAATCTGTCTGGACATGACACCTCCCTAATGGATCCAATATATCACAGGAGACACGTATTTTGTCCGAAAATACAGCCGGTGTTTCTTGGAATGATTCTTTATTTCCCTGATGACTACAGGTTGAGGACACCCTGTAACGCACCTTGTTCGGTCATTTTATAAACCACAATGATATAATAACAATTATAAGGTTACTGGGACAACTATTACAGTTGTTCGACTTTTATTCAGAGCATCAAAATCATTATATTTTGAAGGGTGATTATATTTTCAATTGTCATTTTTTACAAAATAGAAGTGGAGGCAATGATCAGGAATCGATACAATTAACCCACAGTTCCCATCAGAGACACCAAAGGGAAAGAAACACAAACATGAAGCAACACACCCCAACGGAAACGCCAACAGAGGAAAGCCAAAAGGACAGTTACTTTCCCACAACATGGCCAATAGGCTATCCAAAGTAAAATAATATAAGCGACACAAACACCCAAAGACAAACCTAACAAAAATAAACCGCGACAGAAGAACCGCCTTGGGACGGTCAGCGGAAACGAATTCCATTGTGGGGGGGGGGGGGGGGGATTAGAACTATAATAACTGGTATTGTTTTTTTTTTCTTTTGTAAAAACGTTTTTTTGTAAGAACAAATCTACATTATTAAATATTGACAATACGTATTTCGAGTGTTTGATCACTCAAATTTACCTTTCAGAACTTCGGCTGGATAAAGCAAATTGTTCTGATACCGAAGCCTCTTTTTTATTAATTTACAGTTATCTTTTTCAGATCGGTTTGATTTTTTCAAAATGCATGATAACCCGCTAATTTTAATTTTGAGATTGTAAACTTTTCTTTCTTCAATAGGTGTGTTTATCCTAAGGTGTTAATATAGAGCAATTTATTAGGTTTATCGGAGTGTCTAGTCATGTAACCGACTTCAACACTCGCAAAAAATTAGAAACTGCTAAACGTCTTAATTATTCACGTTATAACTTACGAGACGCGGATGATTTTAGCATAGTTAAATGTCGTAAGCACTCATATTATTCATTATTGTTACCCTGGACGGTAAGGGAATGGAACAATCTACCAGGAGCAGCAAAACAAATAAGCTCCTCGCATTCCTGTAAAGCGTTCTTGAATATAGATAAGTTTAGGATCCCTAACTATTATTACGGTGGTAAAAAGAAAGCTCATTTTTTTCACACGTGACTTCGAACAAGTGGTAGTCCTCTAAATAGCGACCTTTTTAAAGAACATAAAAAGCTGCCCCATCATGTGAGTACGGGGCAACAATAGAGAATGCCTATCATTTTTTCTTCAGCTGTGATCGTTTTTCAAACCAACGAAGCGAAATGCATAACAAATTGGCAAGGTTTCCGGGTTTAAAAGAACCAAATTCTCCTCTCTGGCGATGAAACGTTTTATTGAAATATTTACGAAAGTTCTGAAATTTAGTAAATACTAAAATGGTTTGCAAACTAGGTTCATTATCACTCCGTTTTTTGCTCAGTAAGTTATTTCCTTTTAAAACATAAGCCAATATGTGCATTTGAGATAGTTAGGTTTCATTTCATTGTCCGATATCTCTTCTCATAAGTTTTCCCCGTTGTTTTTTTTTTTTTTTTTTTTTTTTTCAAAAACATACAATTGCCATAACTAACATCAAGTTTAGTTATGTAACTGCTATTGTCCGAGTTATTTATTGCAGTTTTCCCAACCAAAGATGTAAAAAAATATGCTTAAGGAGATGCACTTAATAAACTTTAAGCTTCCGTTCAAATCATTTCAAGAATGAACATATCTATATGTGGTTGTATATCTGTATGTATGTATTTCCACGAATAAATACGTTTAAACTAAACTTTTTAATCACGGTTATCGGTATCATATACATCACGTGAACAAGTCCGTGAAATGAAGACCCCCCCTAAACCCCACTTTATATAGAGAAAACTGGGGTTTACGGGGGTAAACATTATTTTCCTTATTTCTGCTCGAAGACATAGATTGTGGGTGCTCGTTAGAACCGCCTCATTGGTTAATTAATCATGGGATTATTTCAAGATTAAATCATACTAAAACACCACGAATGAGTGTTCGAGTTTGATTCAATAAGCTTGAAAGCTTTCATCGCAATCGAACTAAAATAAATTAGTATAAACTAAACTAAATGATTAGACGTGTATCGTTCATCCAAATTCTTACTATATTAAACGCATTTCATCATGTAGGACAAAACAACATGCATGAAACTAGAAAACTGGCACAATGCAGTGTTCTGTTTTAGCGGTATTTTCCAATTATTTCTAATTTCATTTCCTTTTGTCTTAATAGGTCCAATTCGTGTCAACTTGATTAAATGTAATTAGCTGCACGGTCTATTTCTCCTGTGAGAAAAGACATTGCATGTGTTTATAAATTCTGTATTGCGTTTCGCAGTTAAATTGCGAAGTGTTGCAATTATATCGTCAAGTATACTATGTTGTTTGTTTCATCTGTTCATGACTGGCCCGCGAACGTGAACCGATTTGAGACACAAATGAAGAAAAAATATACGGATAGCTTTCAGAATCAGAATTGATATGAAACGGGAGTTTCGAGTTTGTTTTGCTCATCCCAAAGAACTCATTTACTGCGAGTTAAAATAAGCCTTTATATGGTCTGGAAGACAGATAATTTAATTACTGGGACAAAATAATACATTTCATTGCATTTGTACCGTTTTATAGACGTTGACCACATGAAATAAAGTAACGGATGACGTGATTGGAAGGATGAAATAATTGGTGGCTAATAACAGCGCATCTCGATATAAATGCATGGCTATGTCTGTTCAGGGGCTTGAAGAAATATATGGGCTGCATGATGCTTCCACGCAGAGCTGAATCCGGCCCGCACACTAGTACTGGTAAACCGCTTAAGAGGATCTAAAAAGTAGAAGTAAAACAAAGATCAGGAATCGATACAATTAACTTACTCCACCCATCAAAGACACCAAAGGGAAAGAAACACAAACATTAAGCGACCAGACCATAATGGAAACCTAAACGAAGGAAGGCCATAAGGACAGTTACTTTCCCACAAAATGGCCATATGGCCATCCAAAATAAAAAGACACCAGTGATACACACAGTAAGTAACAAACAACACCATAAATAAACCGCCACAGAAGAACCACCTTGGAACGGTCAGTGGAATGATTTCCACTGGGGGGCTTAAATCGACCCCACGTGGCCACAATCCCCGCCCTTACCTCCGTCGCGATTTTGACAAATAATTTGTTCAGTTCGCATGAAGCCTGTCCAGGAACGGGGTGCGAGGCGGACCGTCCATGCAGATAAATCCTATTGGTTTTATTGGGCGACAGGGCTTGAGATGACATTTCATCTCAATGTCGGGTAAAAGTCCCACAAAATTGGAAGCAACGTCTCCAAAATTACCTTTACAGTGTTGACGGGGACGTTAAACCTCAAATCAAACAAACGTCTGTTCAGTGTTTTTATGTACATGTAAGATCATATTAACCCCGTTATGTGAAAAAAAAGAGATTTTCAAAAAGGTTTGACACACGCTAGTATGCTCTGTTACAGGGACTTGTAAGAGTTTTGAAATCTTAGAAATCAAACCTAGATTGAACTATTCAAAACATTTGGTGGCAAAACATTTTTGAACATTTCTGTTATCTTCTTTCCATCACCTGAACAACTCCGTGAAATGAACACCCCCTTAAATCCCACTTTATATAGAGAAAAACTGGGGTTTACGGGGGTATTCCGTTTATTTTTCTTATTTCTACTCCAAGACATAGGTTGTTGGTACTCGTTAGAACCGCCTCAATGAGGCGGTTCTAACGAGCACCCAAAACCTATGTTTGGAGTATAAATAAGAAAAATATTTTCATCAGAAAAAATACCTTTTTGAGATTTGAAAAATACACTATATCGTACGGATGTGTTATTGTAATGATCCTTTTGCTTTGTTTTGAGGGAGCATAATGTACACCGGCGAATCAGAATATTTTGTTAGTATGAATCTTGAGGTCTACTACGCTTTAAGAGAGTATTCATACCTCCAAGTATTAAAAGGAAATGAACATTAAAATGCTAGTGTGTCGGTGTGCATGAGGTGCATGATTTACTTGCCTGCCTACTACTACTCTATTTGTCACTACTAGCAATAATGATAATAGTACAATAATAAATAGAAGTGAAGGCAATGATCAGGAATCGATGCAATTTACCCACAGCCCCCATCAGAGACACCGAAACAAACATGAAACAACTAGACTCTAATGGAAACATCTATAGTGGGAAGCTAAAAGCTGCCAAATGGAATCCGAGCATTCCGTAACGCAAATGCAATAACAATTTGTTTCGACTGTTTTGTGTGACATCGGACGCTTCAATGATTCCGAATTTGAAAACCAGCGTTTTTATAATTTGAACACGTACATATAATCATTACGAAAACACTCCTATACAAATACATTGTAACCTTTATCGCCGAAAAAAAATGAAAATTTTTGGATGAAAAATTGTGATAGTTTTCTTATTTTTGATCAAAATATAGATTGTGGGTATCCGTTAGCACCGCCTCATCGAGGGGTATCCGTTAGCACCGCCTCATCGAGGCGGTTCTCAAAAGTACACACAATCTATATTTTAAAGCAAAAATAAGAAAAATAAAGTTTAGCCCTGTAAACCCCAGTTTTACTGTATAAAAGTAGGGTTCAAGGGGGTCAAACATTACGAGAATACGCCTATATAATTTTGACCCCTGATACCCACTTGTATATAGTAAAACTTGAGTTTAGGCGGTACACATTATTTTTCTTATTTCTGCTCAAAAATATAGATTGTGGGTATTCGATAGAACCGCTTCATCGAGGCGGTTCTATCGAGTCTCCACGATCTATGTTTTTGAGCAGAAATAAGAAAAATCGACGAGGCGGTTCTATCGAATACCCACAACCTATATTTTGTGAGCAGAAATAAGAAAAATATCACATTTTTCATCTTAAAAATTCTATTTTTTGGCCCCAAAATTGGCAATGTTTGTGTATAGGCGTGTTTTTGTAATGATTATAAAGAATTGTTATCGTGTTTTTTATATTTTCTTTTGTTTTGACAAAAGAAGCACTTGCGCCTACTGATATCTTGGTTGGTGTTGATAATAAGTCTCTATTATGTCTCGCTTTATGATTTTGCACAAGTCAATGCCGACGTCATAAACATATGAATCGTCAAAACATTAATTCATATTTATACCAAATATAGGAAGAAAATTCATTCGAATCAGACATTATGATGATTGTGTAAACCGTATGGGGAAAATCTATCATTTTGAATTACATTCTTTGGAAAATATACAGCCAAATCAATATGCGGAAGACGAAAAGTGCCAAGTCCTACAAAAACCCATTATTGTGTTTGTTTGTTGTTTGATGTGAGGTTTAATGCCCCCGTCAACACTGTATAGGTCATTCTGGAGACGTTGCTTCCACTTTTGTGGGATTTTTACCCGACATTAAGAAATGACGTCTCAAGCCCTGTCGCCCAAAGAAATCAATGGGTTTATAGCATGGACGTTCGGACTCGGACCGCTTTGCCATGTCAGGCTTCGATCTTCTAAGCGGTTTACCAGTACTCGTGTGCGGGTCGGTTTCAGCTCTGCGTGGAAGCATCATGCAACCCATTAATTTCTTCAAGCCCGGCTGGGCGGGGCCGTTCCGTTCTTGTGTTATTTGTAAACAACCAAGTTACAAAAGCCAAATAGTTTATCCATATATGGGCCCCGTCAAGCGATTTTGGTACTTATCGCCTATGCGAGCAGCGAAGGTTCAGGCGAGCCTGCGCAACCGCGCAGTCTCGCCAGAACCTTCGCCGCTCGCTCATACAAGCAGTGAATCCAGAGGAACCTTCAGACAGAAAGCCATATCCCTGGCCCCTCTGAATGGCTGGGCATGCGCAGTTAAAATTTGTCATGACGGAATGCTCGAAGACACAAATTCGCTTGGCGGGGCTCAATTATGACAATGGATACTTCCACCTAATAAGTATGGAGCGGTCCATTTCCACATATGGGTGCCAGGTTTGTCTTGTAAAGGGTAAGTTTTCAAAAAGCAAACAGTACAGACCCAGATCAGACGCCACATGTTTGCCAAGGGCCGCTAGGCATATATATGGGTTAAACATTGATCCTTTTCATTATCAAGTCGGAGCGGCCCCGCCCATAGGGGCTTGAAGAAATATATGGGCTGCATGATGCTTCCACGCAGAGCTGAATTCGGCCCGTACACTAGTACTGGTAAACCGCTTAGAGGAACTAAGCCTGTCCAGGAACCGCGGTGCGAGGCGGACCGCCCATGCTAATAAACCCTATTGGTTTCATTGGGCGACAGGGCTTGAGATGTCATTTCATCTCAATGTCGGGTAAAAGTCCCACTAAATTGGAAGCAACGTCTCCAAAATGACCTTTACAGTGTTTAAGGGGACGTTAAACCTCAAATCAACCAACCATTATCAAGTCGGAGCGTCCATGCTTATAAACCCTATGGGTTTTATCAGGCGACTGAGCTTGAGATGTCATTTCGTTTTAATATCGGGTAAAATTCCCACAAAATGTGAAGCAACGTATCCATAATAACCTATACAGTGTTGACGGAGACGTTAAATCATAAACCATCACGAAAACATGCCTATATAATTTGATCCCCTTGAAGCCCACTTTTATGTAGTAAAACTGAGGTTTAAAGGTGTAAATCTTATTTTTTCTTATTGCTGCTCCAAAATATAGATTGTAGATACTCGTTAGAACCGCCTCGATGAGGCGGATCTAACGAGTACCCAGGACTTATATTTTGAGCAGAAATATGAAAACTATCACAATTTTTATCTTAAAATGTTCGTTTTTAGGCGGTAAAGTTTGCAATGTATTTGTATAGGCGTGTTTTCGTAATGCGGACACTCAAAATACTTTGCAACCATCGCAGCGTGCAGATACAAAATGAAACATCAGCTGAAAGTTGTTCGTTTGTTTGTTTTTGCACCGCAATAAAATTGTCATAAACCGAAGTAGAGAAATCGTTGTTTCAAGATTCTAAACTCACTGATGAGTTGTACGTAATCCAAGAAAATGACTGAATTGAACCAACTGAAGGCAATTAAATCTTTATGTTTTGTGGGATCTGCATTTTGTCTCCCACTTGAAGTGTTCGTGAACGTTTTATCGTAACCAAATTACAGTAAAATTCCTATATTAAGACCACCTTTGGGACTATTCAAAAATGGTCTTAAAGACCACTTTTGAACAGTCCCAAAGGTGGTCGTTGAGCAGAGGACACTGCAGAAAACACAAAGAAAGAATAAGAGCCTACTACATTAGCTTTGTAGAGCAGACTAACAGCCTACTACATAAGCTTTGTAGAGCAGATTAACAGCCTACTACATTAAGCTTTGTAGAGCAGACTAACAGCCTACTACATTAAGCTTTGTAGAGCAGACTAACAGCCTACTACATTAGCTTTGTAGAGCAGACTAACAGCCTACTACATTAAGCTTTGTAGGGCAGACACAGTCCTAATTTTAGGTGTTCTTAATAGCGGAATTTCACTGTTTATGCTGGTGTTCCTAACACGGGGCATTGGTAGAAAGTGTAGATCTAGATCATACGATGCCTGCGTCTGACATTGATCACCCTGTTTGCTTACGGAAAACGATTTTATGCAACTTTCAAGCTGAATATTGAACTAACGGTACCCCTTAAATCGCAATGGGACCTGTCCAATGGTCCTGAGTGGATTAAGCAATTTAAACGAATCGCTAGCTGTCGGGAAGCCATTTTTTTGTTTGTTTGTATTGGAGTTTAACGGCCCATTCAACAGTATTAAGGTAATTTTTTAGCCGGAAAGTTTACCTATCCACACTTTTCTTGGACAGGCGTTTCTTGCACGTCGGTTGGCCAGGCCTCAGATTCTATGACGTAAAGACTTATTGAGAATTAGAGAGGTCTAATTCAAGGCCCAATGAAACCAATAGGGTCCATTAGCATGGACGGTCCGCCTCGCACCGCGGTTCCTGGACAGGCTTAGATCCCCTAAGCGACTTACCAGTATTAGTGTGCGGGCCTGATTCAGCTCTGCGTGGAAGCATCATGCAGCCCATATATTTCTTCAAGCCCCTATGGGCGGGGGCCGCACACGTATATGATATGGTAATGGGGACTTCATGTGTCAACAATGCTTATTTTGTCAACCGGTGCCGTCTATTAAATTAAAGGAATTAGCTGTTCATTGAACAGTCCTTTTCCGGAGTTTATTAGGAGAGGATGATAAGATTGCAATAAAACGTTTCGTTTATTACTCTGAGAATGTCATGAATTTACCAGGCTATGTTAGATTGGTGTTAAGAACAGTAAAAACCGATTGTTTTCTCGCAATACAATGCTATTGCACGTAAGGCATTCTGACAGAGCAGAGGTTCACAGAAGGTTGGCAAAACCCAGACTCATACTCGAATGGAAAATGTCATGAGTTACATGTACATTTAAACGGATGATTTTAGTTTTATGAAAAGCGTAGCAAAAGCGACTAACCGACTATCTTATCGCAGCACAAGCATAACATTGTACACAAGGCATGAAGTCACGGTACGAGAGTAGCCCGGCAAACAACGCAGACCCACTTGATCTACACTGTTTGCCTACGGTAGTTTCTGTCAGATATGGAATAAAAATGAGCAATAAGCCTGACACGCTAATAATGACCCATCAAAGACACCAAAGGGAAAGAAACACAAACATTAAGCGACCAGACCATAATGGAAACCTAAACAAAGGAAGCCTATATATACCCGGCCTGCATGAAGTCACTTTGCACTTCAATAACACATCCATGTGACAACACCACGTGAACAATTCCGTGTAAAGAAGACCCCACTAAACCCCACTTTGTATAGAGAAAACAGGGGTTTACGGGGTACACATTATTTTTCTTATTTTTTGCTCCAAGACATAGGTTGTGGGTACTCGTTAGAACCGCCTCACTGAGGCGGTTCTAAGGAGCACCCACAATCTATGATAGCACTATTTATAAGAAAAATATCACGGATTCTCATCAGAAAAGTAGCCATTTTGGAGATGTGAAAAATGCACTATGACCCAAGGATCTGTTATCGTAATAAAATTCATTTTTTTCATACATGTATAGCCCCTGTAAACTCCACTTTTCTCTTTAGATGCGTGTTCATTACACAAGCTTGTTAACCTGATGGGGTCAGGGGTTATCAATATACCGTGCAGCTATGTCTCTTATTATGAAAACACGCCTATACAAATACATTGTAAACTTTACCGCCGAAAAATCGACAATTTTCAGATAATTTTTTTTTTCTTATTTCTGCTCAAAACATAGATTATGGGTACTCGTTAGAACCGCCTCGATGAGGCGGTTCTAACGAGTACCCATAATCTATATTTTTGAACACAAAGAAGAAAAATAAGGCATGGATAGTTGGTTTATTCTAACTCACTCTTAAGTCTCTAGTGGGTGGTTGTATGAGGCAACGGTGACGTGTATCTTGCGTCACTCGGGCGTCCAAATGATAATGACATACAGTTCGGTGAGGCCTGCTGTCCATGCAGCAGGTAGGGAACGAGGGTGGGGGGTGGGGAGTGTTGTCATTCATTGTGTTTCTACACTTCCATTCATTTTCCCCTTTCTACTCTGACCCTTACTTTCATCTCATCTACTATCTCTTCTATCTCTTTTTCCCCCTTTCTCTGGGAGACGACACAAAATGACCCACAAGGGTTGACATATTGTTCAACCCCAAACAACCAATCTAAAGCCCCTAAAAAGTTCTTCTGGCATAAAATGCTTTGAACATAGCTGTTTGAGGCTATTCTTGAATGAGCTAGAAGCCGTGTCCAAACAACAAAACCACTGTACAAGTCATGAAATGCGCGTGCTCTTTCATTACGCAAACACGCCTATACAAATACATTGCCACATTTATCGCAGAAAAAAATGAAAATTTTAAGATGAAAAAATTGTTATATTTTAGAGCTGAAATAAGAAAGATAAGGTATACCCCCGGAAACCCCAGTTTTACTATATAAAAGTGGGGTTCAAGGGGGTCAAAATTATATAGGTGTGTTTTCTTGATGTTGAGCATGGGTTTTGAGCTTTAAATATCACAAGATCGGCCTTGCTTTGTTAACTTTCCGTTGAGTGACGTTTCGTTGTCGCCATGAACAAAGGTTTTTTTTTTAAAATTATAATGGCATCAGAACGTCCTTGCGGATCTTACGCCATTGTGAGCAACGTTCCGAACTAGCCGACATGTTGGCTGAACAGTCGCATTTGTATGATTTTCGTCACAGTTTGCGTTTGGAATCGTGTGTTAAGCGCAGGAAAAACGACCACCTATGTTTATTGCATTGCTATAACATTTGTCGGGTCCCTCGGAAGATATTTGAACACTCAGTCTAGCGGCTCCTGTTCAAACAGCTTCCTCGGACCCGAGAAAAGTTAATGCATGACAAACCATGGACGGTCCCCATATTCTCACAGTTACAGATTTCCACATGTCTATGATAATTGAGGACGTTTTCTTACTGAGTATATATTATAAAAGGTATGTTGTGTGTACTCATTAGAATCGCCTCGATGAGGCGATTCTAATGAGTACACACATCACTCGTGAGGCGATTCTAATGAGTACACACAACATTCCTTATTTTTATTGACGATTGAAAAAATATCTTTATGTCATTTCCATTATGTCTCATGGCCTGGCGCTAGGATCAACCCCTAGTACTTCGAACAGCCATTATTTCGAATAAATTTCATGACCGCAAGTGTATTCGATGTATTGAAAATCGACTCTAGCTTGAATAAATTCCGTTATTGTGTTCTAACTTTACAGTATACAAGACGTTTATATGTTCTCCAGAAATATAATTCCCCGTGTACTTTAGAATTTAGTATTGGTGATATTTCTTGGCTAGCTTTCAACATCCTATTTAATGAAAATAGGTCTCCCGATAAAATGACGACGGATAATCCGTATATTTTGTCAAAGCTTTTTCTCCACACAACGGATTTCACAGGAAAAAAGGTTTTAGAACCCTCATACAGGTATTTTTAATTGTTTATACCAATGGCTGTATTATTGTTTTGAATAAGATCAACAAGTCTTTGCTCTACAGAGCATGGTTAAAAGTGGAGTTGTAGTATTAATCTTGACTGAATACCTGACCAGCACGCTTACAATGAACACACATGTAAACCCGACTTAAACTGCAGAAAATTGTTATAAGTTAACAAGGTTATACCTTATGTTTTCTTATTTCTGTGGTTCTAACGAGCACACACTACATGTGTTAGAGTGTGAATACAAGAACATTCGGTAAAACATTAATTTATGTTTTCATCAGGCAACATGTATGTATGCAAAAAGTCACACGGGTGAGTTATTATTTTGACTCAAAAATGAGTACCCACAAACTATATAAGAAAAACTAATATATATCCATGTAGACCTCAGTTTTCTCTATATAGACTGTGGTATATGGGGTATTCATTCCACGGACTTGTTAATTTGAAGGTGGGTTTCACATAATTGTTGTGCAAGGACACCAAATATGTTTTTTGAATTATAATACAGCATTATTACTATACCTTTTGAAATTTGAAATTAAGAGCGTTTAAATGACACTTGGTTTTGTTTGTTTGATTTAAGGTTTAACGTCACGGTCAACACTATATACGTCATTTTGGAGACGTTGCTTCCAATTTTGTGGGACGTTCACCTGACAGTGAGATGAAATGACATCTCAAACAGTGTCGCCCAATTAAACCAATAGGGTTTATAAGTACCGCCTTGCCTGGGCAGGCTTAAATCTTCTAAGCGGTTTACCAGTACTCGTGTGCGGTCGGATTCAGCTCTGCGTGGAAGCATCATGCAGCCCATCTATTTCTTTAAGCCCCGATGGGCGGCGGCCGTAAATGACATTTGGAAAAACACGCCCTTCAAAATATTATATTTTCTGGTGACAATGAATCTAATGTTTTTGTTTTATCAATAAACAGTTGCTGAGGCGCAATGGCAATTAAACTATCTTATGGAACAATAATCATCTACTATTGTTCAGTGTTGTATCACGCAAGGAAGTCTACTATATCGGTGACAATGTCGTTGTCACTAAAAAAGTAATTGTCATATTGAAACATTACTTTCCCGTCTGAAAGATTACTTGCGTAAGAAAAGTGGCATTCGCAGTGATATCGTATCTTCAAATAAGGCTATAAAAGTTGTCTTCGGGATGTAAGATTTGATTACATAGAGGATCATGTATTATTGAATTTATTAAACGGATTTATGAAAAGGGATAAAATGCGAGGCATCGCCGAGCATTTTATCATTTTTGCTCAACGAGTTTAATCAATTTAATAATACATGAACATGAATGCAAGATTCTATTTATCATATGACATTAAACGGCATTTTATGCACGAATTTTTCAACAGATATGTCAATATTCCGCCATTAGTAAACGCAATGTCGTTAAAGACGTCGTGCGTGTAACGTTACGGAACGTATCTTACTAATTTGCATATTTAATCCACAAGTGGATTATCGAATTTAATACATGGCGTTATTACATTCTCAGACGCAACGTCATATCAGAAAAATAAAATGAGCCATCGATGACTTGCTTACCTTGCTTACCATGGTCATTTAGCACCATGTTAACAAGTCCGTAAAATGAAAACCCCTCTAAATAGAAGGGAAGGCAATGATCATGAATCGATACAATTAACCCACAGCTCCCATCAGAAACATTAAAGGGAAAGAAACACAAACATGAAACGACTGGACCCTAATGGAAACATCAACAGCGGAAAGCCAAAAGGGCAGTTTCTTTCCCACAAAATGTTGGCTATCCAAAAGAAAATAATATAAGCGATTCACACACTCAAAGACAAACCATAACAAAATAAACCGCGACAGAAGAACCGCCTTGGAACGCACATTATACAGAGAAACTGGGGTTTACAGAGGTACATACATTTTTGCTTATTTCTGCTCCAAGACATAAGTTTTGGGTACTTGTGAAAACCGCCCCAATTAGCGTTTCGAACGAACACCAACAACCTATGTTAGTATTAAGAGCAAGAAAAGATATCACAAAGTTTCATGGGAAAAGTTTACATTTTGGAGGACTGATAGAATGCACTATGACACACGTGAGTGTTATCGTAATCATCACGAAAACAGGTCAGTATAATGTTGACCCCCTTGAACCCCACTTTTATATAGTAAAACTTTTGTTTACAGGGGTAAACCTTCTTTTCCTTATTTCTGCTCTAAAATATAGATTGTGGGTATTCGTTAGAACCGCCTCATCGCGGCGGTTCTAACGAGTACCCACAATCTATATTTTGAGCAGAAATAAGAAAAATATAACAATTTTTCTTCTTGAAATTTTAGTTTTTTCGGCGGTAAAGCTTACAATGCATTTGTATGGACGCGTTTTCGTAATGGAACCCTCTCTTGTGTCTCTAGAAAGCTCTTCCCATAGCTCGGGATATCCATATTTTAGTAAATTTTGGGAGCTCGTTTTCTTACTTTATCTTAAAAAAATGTTTGTTGTGTGCAATCTCTAGATTTTGGTTGCACTGGGTTTAACGACACGTCAAACAATGCGGGTCATTTTCATGCCGCCTCCCATAGAAAGGGAGAAAACAGAATGAAGAGATAGTAGAGGTGGTGAAAGTGACAGGCAGAGGAGAAAGTGGAAAATGAATAGAAGTGTAGAAACAGAAGAAAAAACAGCACCCCTTCTACCCTTACCTGCTGCAATGGACAGCAGACCTTGCCCAACTGTAAGCCAATATCAGTTAGAGGTCCAAGTGACGCAAAATAAACGTCACCTTTGCCTCACCACGCCACTCGAATGCAATCACTAGGATCGCCCCGTAGAGACGATTCTATTGAGTGCACACAACATACATAGTCAATTATTTTATACAAAAACAATTTCGGTGCAAATAACTGATACATAAAGATGTCGCTGTGGATTCGATGTCGCTGTGGATTTGTCACCTTGTTTCAACGCGCAGCGTAAACACTCTGTATGTTTACAAATTTGGTACACTTGAATTAAATTGCATTTTCCTGACAACTTTCTTTCCATGCCGTTGTCTATTTAAAGCTACTTCATTTGTCGACTTTATTAACAAGAATGATATGGAACAAGGCTGCATAGAATCTAGTTTTAATTTCCGCCGCAGACTGGGTATTTTGATGACAAGCAATTGTTGAGTAGAGACATTATTCCTTATACATTTTGGCATGCGTTTCAGTCCGATAAACATCATAAATAAATTGATCAAAAAGCTTCTTGCAGACCTGAAAATAAGGCAGATAAACTAGTATGGAATGAAACACAAGCGAGATATCGACCACAAATGAACAAAAGCATTCAGTCGACTTAATTCGAAATAAGGATGACGACAATGCTTATTTATTTACGAGTACAGTACCCCCATATAGAGCGGCTAGACCACCTTTTAGACAGTTTAAAATGGTCGTTTAAACCACTTTGAATAGTCCTTAAGGTGACCCCTCACTAGAAGACATTGGGTGTAGAAAACACAAATACAGAAAAACTCAACCCTTTTAAGTATGTTTTCAAAAGTAGACATAGTTGTAATACAAACTTGTCTTAATAGCAACATTTATGTAATTATTTATTTAATTGATATCCTCGAACGATATAAACAACCAATTAGACTTATATAAAGCCAATGAAGCAAAACATTATACAGATAGATGCTAAGAAAAAGCTAAAGTCAAAGATTATATTGCACAACCTACCAATGGCACCAAGGGGAAGAGTAAATAACAATGAAGAAAACAATACAGGAAATAAACGTACCACAACAGTATAGCAACCATCTCCCTCTTCTCCAAAAGAGGTGATCATGGTGCAACAGGCATCGGTAATGGAAATTAAATAAATGATAGTAATCACAGAGTAACATACATAAATTAGAACAAAATGAATTACAAATACAATTAAATAACTCTGATGACGCAAAGATGAGGGCTCTTAGTTGTTCCACACTCTGTAAGCTGGAGCTGAAGATGACCAGCATGTAGACCACGAAGATACAAGTCAATGACAAAGTATCAGGCACAAACCACAAATAAAGAACGGACAATTTACAATATTAATGTTAAAATCATCCCGTTTGCCAAATGTCTTTGGTGAGGTTATACCATTTTAGACCGACAGATTCAAATCCAAAATCGGTGCTGGAGTATACGAAAAATTGTCCCTATTCATTTTATGTTCAGGGGATAAATTTTAACAAGCATTTGCTAAAAATAAAAACGCCAATATTAAGTTAATCATCCAGATATCCAGACGTTGAATTAAAAGCAATAATTACATCAGTCAGAGTTTCATTAGAGAGTGACAGCATGAAATATCTCTCGTTACAAAATGAAAACAGATCTGCTCTAAGCGGCGCAAAGTTAGTTCCCATCAGACTACCCACAATTTGCCTATAGATTTTATTCCCAAATCTAATAACAAGTTTTCCAAAATTCATATAAGGGCCTCACAAACTTTATGACATGACCCTTCATTATGATTTTTATTTTCTTCAGAGGTAAAAATTCATGTTTGTTTTTATTACAAGCTAAATATAGTAATCATTCGCGAATAAACATCCATTGCATTAAATTGATTACTTTATCGTTCATTATATTGTGCGGTAGAGTGGTATACAGGATGGAGAAGTCATATATATATACAATCCAGACGATGGGAAATATTTATGATAGTGATAGCATGAAATGTCTCTCGCAACAAAATAAAAACAGATCTGAACTAAGCGGCGCTTAGTTAGTTCCAATCGGACTACCCACACTTTGTCCATAGATTTCATTCCCAAATCTAAAAACAAGTTATCCAAAATGTATATAAGGGCCTCACAAACATTTTGACATGACTCTTAAGTATGAATTTTATGATCTTCAGAGTTTTTCATTACAAGCTAAATATATTAATCATTCGCGATTAAACATCCGTTGCATTAAATGAATTACTTTATCTTTTATCGAACTGTACGGTAGAGTGGTATACAGGATGGAGAAGTCATATATATATAGATAAACTAGACGCTGGGAAATATTTGTAATTCGAAAATATTTGCAGTCAAGTTTATTCAAAACCTCACCGGGTGTTTGTGTGTCTTTCCCTTTGGTGTCTCTGATGGGAGCTGTGGTTTGATTGTATCGATTCCTGATCATTGCCTCTACTTCTATTTTGATTGACCAAAACAGTCTCTTAACATTTCGTCATAAACATTTACGCGATATCGTGGCACTTGTGTTTCATAGCAGTAAGGCAAGACATTAACAACGCTGTTCTGCTTGAACTAGAATTTGCGATGAAACTAACTTTGTATGTCCTTGTAAAGTATAAACATCACCGTAGTTTTTCACCGACCAAAAAAAAAAAAAAAAAAAAAAACGATTCTAACCATTTCGTTCATACACTTTTTCGGAATAAGGTATAACATGTTTTATTTTACAGAAGTAACGCAAGAAGTTAACATCTTAGGCAATTCAGTTGTCGTGCATGACTTAGAATTAGCTATGAAACCGAGCTTTGTACGGTACGTCTATCACATTTACAAGCTCATAAATAGAACACCCTTGAAACTACAACTATATATATAAAGAATATTCATGTCGTTCACAAAAGCATACATTAATTTATTATTAAATGAGTTTGCACAGAAACAGACTACGGTAGCGATCGCAAAATTTTTTGTTTGTTGATGACATTCGAATATAACACGCATTTTATTGGAAAAAACGTGTTCGTGAGGCTCAAAAGTGCTCACCATAATCATGGTGAGATACAAACTATATGAGTGAGTGTTTGGTTTTTACGTCTCACCAACAGCTAAAGTTATATGGAAACGGGACCTCGGTTTAAAGACTCATCCGAACGTTTGGAGAAGCCCGTGATCGATCCTGCGACCCCTGGTTTACAAGGCGAGTAGCATAACAACTGCAACACCATCACATGAACAAGTCCGTGAATTGAAGACCCCCCTATACCCCACTCAATGTAAAGAAAACTGTAGTTTACGGGGGAATACATTATTTTTCTTATATTTTCTCCAAAACATAGGTTGTGGGTACTCGTTAGAAACGCCTCAATGAGGCAGTTCTAACTAGCACCCACAAATTTTGTTTGCAGTATTTATTAGAAAAATATCTCGGATTTTGATCAGAAAAGTAGCCATTTTGGAGCTGTGAAAAGTGCATTTTATCACACGGGTGTGTTATCGTAATGACGGAGGCTTCTAGATACAGGAGAAGGAGTAAATTAGAGGTGAAGGCAGTGATCAGAATTCCATGCAATTAGCCCACAGCTCCCATCAGAGACACCAAAGGGAAAACGCGAACATGGAATGACTAGACCCTAATGGAAACATCACTAGCTGAAAGCCGAAAGGACAGTAACATTCACACAAAATGGCCACTTGGCTAGCCAAAACAGAACTATATAAGCGAGATACACATTCAAAGCCTCTAACTCATGAAGCACTGTCTTCTTAAGCTTGCTTTGGCCACCACATTTCATCGAATAGGAATAAGAATTTTGGCCAGTGAATAATACCAAGGGCCAATAACCTATGAAAGGTAGTTTAGGTCGTAGTACCAAAGCGTTAATCCAAAATCACTAATCCATAGACAAAATGGCAAATATCAATGTTCAGATCAACAGACATTGACTCAAGAAGATCGTAATCAGGCGTTCGCGGATAGTAAGCATTGACACACTGCTAAAGATTAAATATCATAAAGGCCTCTGTGTCACTAAATTAGGTATAGTTACGCCTTAATTGGTAAGCAAGCTTCGCCCACCATGCCCATCGACCCGAACGAAGAAAAGGAGTAAATGCCGAGAAGGGTATGTCCGAGATTTGGGAAGTCTTCCTATGGCGTTCCATTGGCAAACATATCAGAAATAATTCTGGAAATGGCCACATTGTACGGATCAATAAGATCATGAGGTCTCAAAGTGAAATGAAAGTTTTCTCTTGGTTGTGGTGTATCGTCCCCTCAAGCTAAGTATACGAGGGTTGTTCGAAACCTTGCAAATGTACTTTTTACTCGACAATCAGGGGATTAACCCATTTAGTACCGGAAACCACAAAAGGGGTAATTGACAAACAGTGCAGGCCCAGATCAGACGCCGCAGAACGCTGCGTCTGATCAGGACCTAGACTATTTTCAAAAAGTTCAGACATTTTCTTTTTGAAGAAAATACAACCCGATACCCCTAAATTTTGAAATGAACTCCTGCTATATATAAGGAGGAAGATTCCATTTGGTATAAACAGGGTAAACCCCTACAAAACCAATACGAGAGTGATGACTGATCATGACTGTAAACTGTATATAAATATACTTGATATCCACAAAGAAAAACAAGAAACAAAAAACACATAAACGGTCCTTTTGCATTTGGATTGCTTTTAATTTAGGTGTATTCATAAACAACACATTGAAAATGTTTAGAAAACAATAATAGAAGCCTTCGTGGTGCTGTGGTTACGCCACTCGCCTTGTAAACTAGGGATCGCAGGATCGATCCCGGGCTTCTCCAGACTTTCGGATGAGTCTTTAAACCGAGGTTCCGTCTCCGTATGACCTTAGCTGTTGGTGGGACGTAAAACTGAAACTCACTCACTAGAAAACAATAAGAAACTGTATCTGAAAGCAGGGGTTATATAAAAGCCCGCTTTAAGTTGGAATTGACTGTCAAAATGATACATGAGGGGATATGTGTTATTGATGAGGATAAACAAATGTCATTTTCCGCAGTTTTTAGATAGTTTACAAATTCAGTTCCGGTCAGTTCTTCTTATTTAGGAAGACATAGGTCTGCAATTACAAAATCTAACGTTAATAAGATCACATCCATTATTGAGATAGATGCGCGTTTCTCTGTCAGACAGCTGGCACAAATGAATAATTTGGATCTAGCATTCGGTCCACAGCATGCCAATCAAAATTCTGACGGGACGAAGATCAGATCTCGCTGGATCCCACATGCTTACCGATCAGCAGAAAAGTACGAGGATGCAAATCGCACAGCAACTGATGAAGAAGTGCCAAAAGTATCAGACAAAGGTGTTTGATAGTCTCATAACTGGCAAAGAGTCATGGGTCCATTTTCTGTGAGCCCATGAAAAAGATGACTAAAGGTTATTGGCTCTGGACATGCCATAAGACCAACTTTTATTAAAAAACAAACAAAGAAACTGACAGCAAAGAAGGTGACATTTGCCTTTTACTTCAAACATTTAAAGCCACGCATGGTAATTGCTGTTCTGAAAGGTTGGTGTGTGTCGGGCAGCTTCTATAAGAGTTAGGTTATGAACACAAATTGCGAAGAAAAATAGAAAAGTACTTCCAAAACCGCTCTCCAGCATGTCCATTGGTTTCATGGCAGTGCGCCAGCCCTCACGTCCTCAACAGAGCACAGTTTTTGAAAAATAGAAGTGAAGGCACTGATCAGGAATCGATTCAATTAACCCATAGCACCCATCAGAGACACCAAAGGGAAAGAAACACAAACACGAAACAACCAGACCCTAATGCAAACATCAATAGCGGAAAGCCAAAAGGACAGTTAGTCTGCCACAAAATGGTCAATAGGCTATCCAAAACAATAATATAAGCGATACACACACTCAAAGAAAAGCCATTACAAAAGTAAACCGCAAAAAAAGAACCGCCTTGGAAGAACCGCCTTGGAATCGTCAGTGAAACGAATTCCACTGGAGTGTGTGTGTGTGGGGGGGGGGGGGGGGGGGGGCTTAATCGATTTTACGTGGCCACAATCCTCGCCCTTACCTTCCTCGCGATTCAGACAAATGTTCAGTCCGCATGAAGTCTGATAAAACACAATGTATTGTCGTGAAGCCCAGGCCTGGCCTTTTTTTTCGAAATTTAGAGAAAAATATAATATATCTGGTTTGAGATATAGATCAAGAAACTCATTGTGGTGGGTCGGGAAGGAGTGCCGGCAGATCACCTATGTTGTATGGGTGCATCCGAAAAAGGTGGGAATGAAAATTGTTTCAAAATTGGATATGATGATTGAGACGACGTGTTCCGGCTGAAGTGGAATATTTCGAAGTAACCAGATAAAATATCATTTAAATTAACACCCCGGAGGAAACGTGTCATTTGCAAACGGTGTCGAACATCCTTTATACTTATGAGTGTTCTTGAACACATTCCAAATCCTTGATGAGATATAACCCAGATAGTAGACTTTTTCAGGGAAGTTAAACATAAAACATGTCCAAAATCTTTCCGCCCTTTAATTGGCGTGCTACAGTTGTGTCCTCTTATTCTTTGTTTTCTTTCAATACTACTATTAGATACACCAAAACAGTGTGCCTTAATTACATTTACTCTTTATGGAACATTTATGCTAAACACAATACAGTGGAGCTGCATCTGAACCGAAAAGGAATGACAAGGCGCTTAACACACATACACCAACACGCACGCACGAACGCCCGCCCGCTTGCATAGATTGGTTATCTTTTAGCAATACAGCGCCGGTGATGAATGTTGCGAATCCGATATTTGTGATTAATTATAGGTTTGCGTGTTATATTCCTTTCTAGGTGAAACAGGAATATGTTTCATTATGGCGTAAACTTATGGAAATTTAATAAACTCGTAGCAACCTGGTGCCAAATGAACGGATGTTTAATGAATAATTGTTTGAGTAACATTAATGTGCAATGTACCTGAATTTTTTCTTTGCTAGCTACATGTATTTCATAGATAGATACATTTCACTCTCGTGAAACGACTGTGTATTTATTTGGGAAACAGTTTGGCGAAGGTTACAGCCATATAGCAAATGTGTATTGCCTTTGGTAACCGACGTAGATAACACACGTGCGCTAGAACTATTTGACTACCATTTCTCACGATGAAAGTCAGAGCTTCATTTCGGTACGGACAAAGAAATGCAACTTAATATATCTATAACATAAATATAAAGGGAAGCGGTGATCATAAAACGATAAAATAACCAAACACTTCGCCGACAAAACACCAAAGGGACAGAAGGACGCAATTCAAATAAACGGAGAAAAACGAAATATAACACGCAAAAATCCAAAAAACATAGTGTCTATCATAAATACAATGGTCAAACAGATATAACTAAAACAATATACAAAGAACATAGGTGAAAAGACACGCAGGCCCAGCCTAAGTAGCTTCGCGGGATGCGCGTCTCACTGGTGACCAGGACGTCGTGGATTCGATGTCTGTCGGGTCGGCAACATTCTTTTACGAGATAATGAAATCTTTTCTACGTTCATTCTCTTCCTTTCGCTGATTCAAGAAGGACAGTGGTCAGATTCAGACGATTGAATGTGCACTGTACTGCTAAACGGTCTACGTATAAGCCTGTCCAGAACACCAAAGGGACAGAAGGACACAATTCAAATAAACGGAGAAAAACGAAATATAACACGCAAAAATAAAAAAAAACATAGTGTCTATCATAAATACAATGGTCAAACAGATATAACTAAAAACAATATACTAAGAACATGGGTGAAGAGACAAGCAGGCCCAGCCTTGGTAGCTTCGTGGGATACGCGTCTCACTGGTGACCAGGACGTCGTGGATTCGATGTCTGTCGGGTCGGCAACATTCTTTCGCGAGATAATGAAATCTTTTCTACGTTCATTCTCTTCCTTTCACTGATTCAAGAAGGACAAGCGTCAGATTCTGACGATAGAATGTGCACTGTACTGCTAAACGGCATACGTATAAGCCTGTCCAGGAAAGATGCAGTTACGTAAAAGGACCGGCTCGAAGTGACCTAAATAATGTTTGACTAGTCCTTAAACTAACAATAAACAAAGACGTGAATAAAGCGAAGAGGTAGAATGTTTTGCTTTCTCTCCGAAGGGCCGGGTTCGATCCCCGACCGGGTCGTTTTGATATTTGTGCACCAATTACATGTACATACACATAAAAATACATGAATTATTGTGCTAACCACAGGTTTTTCATCTATGACCTTTGTATAATGATTCTTCCTATGTGTATGGTGTTTGACTCCCGCCCGTTGGGCCTTGGAGAAATATATTGGGCTGTTCGATACTTCAACGCAGTACTGGAACCGAACACACATGAGTACTGGTAAACTGCTTAGAAGATCTAAATAGAAGTGGAGACAATGATCAGGAATCGATTCAATTAACCCACAGCTACCATCAGACACACCAAAGGGAAAGCAACACAAACACGAAACACCAGACCCCAATGGAAACATCAATAGCGGAAAGCTAAAGGTCAGTTACTTTCCCACAGAATGACCAATAGGCTATCCAAAATAAAATAATATAAGCAACACAAACACACAAAGACAAACCATAACAAAAATAAACCGCGACAGAAGAACCGCCTTGGAACGGACAACGGAAACGAATTCCACGGGGGGGGGGGCTTTAATCTATTTTACGTGGCCACAATCCTCGCCTTTACTTCCGTCGCATGAAGGCCTCCTAACTCACCAGTGCAACATCTCATTGAACACAAAAATCAAAGTACCACAGAGATAAAACAATGGTGAGGACTCGACAGCAAGAAACCACTGAAATGCTGGAGAAAAAGAAAACCACCAGCTGGACTCTGATGGGCCCGACCAGATACAGAGCATCAGGTACCAACCAACATAAGCCTTTACGCTGGAACCGTCACAGAATCTGAGGCCTGACCCAATCGGCGTGCAATTAAAGAGGGAAACAAAGTTGTCAACCGTGATTGGGTTAACTGCTATGCATGCAGTCTGCCGTATAACATTTATGTTGTACCCAATCTTTTTATATCGAAGAACGATTTTACGAAATTGGGTGCTGTAGTCATTGCGGTTATATATTTTTCTGAATTTATATACTAAGTCACCATGAAATTCGGGTTCCGATAGACCAAGTAGCAGAAGAGATTTAAGTCCAATATTGAATTTTGAAATTAAATCAGAATGACGTCTATAAAATTTTGAAAAAGCTTTGCGTAGTTTATGGTACCGATAAACCTGATTAAGAAGTTTAGCCGTTACCAATTTATTACGAGTGTTGCTGGTCATATTATTACTGCTGGTAATATTATTACTGCTGGTAATATTATTACTGGCAATTTAAAAATTATTCCTGATTCTAGGATACGTAATATTATATCTAAAGGACCGAAATATCGATTTCCTTCTAAAATTGATTTCAATAAATGTAGACATGAAATCGCTGCTGCCTTGAATAGATTTGGTAACCGATGGTGTAAACGAGAGTATGTTGAGCATAAAGCTCTTAAGGAATGGAAACTTAGCATTCTGAAGTTAGTGAACACATGCATTTCTTTTTATTCACAAAATACGAACTTATTAACACCTAAACCTAAGACGTCTTACATCTAGTGTAGATCATAATTTTAAAAAAAAAGCTTTGCGTAGTTTATGGTACCGATAAACCTGATTAAGAAGTTTAATACATTTATTCTTCACAGATTATCTACATCATAGTGTAGATTATATTTTCTTGTCCTTTGGGATCATTGATTCCATTGTGGAATTTCGAAAATATCTGAGGGTCACTGATGAGGCCTAATTGGCCGAAACTAGCTAGTCTGGCCCATAAAAAATGTACACTCCATATTTTTCACTTTTGTGGTGTATTCCTTGCTTCCAAATGATAACCTTTTTATAGAACATATTTACGGCACCTTAAACTAGGTATTCAAGAATTTCATAGGAAGTTTGTTTTGGCTCCAGCTGATACGGTCGCTAACAATGTGGTCGTTGTTTGATGGCTTCACTATGTTAACACTCTTCAGCAAGAACTTGGTGGTACTAGGATCTATGAACTTCAGCCTTTAGCTGTAGAGAGGGCTTTAGTTGATGACCATATTTGTCATTCAGCCATCAAGTTTGCTGTCTGTGTTACAGAAGACCAAGACAAGCTTCCTACGTTATATTGGTTACCTAAACTTCATAAAAGACCATACAAAACACGGTTTATTGCAAATTCAAGCTCTTGTGCCACGACTGAACTCTTCAAATTAGTATCTTCATGTTTTAATGCCATCAAAAAACATGTGATAACATATTGCGACAAAGTCTTCGAAAGATCAGGTAGAAATCTGTTTTGGTCTATAAAAATTCTAATGAAGTTTTAAATAAATTGAAATCCAGGCGTTTTCGTGCTTCAAGTCTGTCTACTTATGATTTTTCCACCCTTTACACTACACTTCCTCATAATCCTATAAAAGAAAAACTTAATGATTTAATTGAATGGGCATTTCAAAGGGAAGACTCCCTCTGTCTTGCATGTAATGTAAGAAATGTTTTTTTTTTTTTTGTTGTTTTTCTTTTCTTTTCATTTCTGAAGAGCATAAACATTATACTTTATGGTCATGTCAGAAAGTGTGTGAAGCTCTCACCATTCTACTTGACAATATTTACATAATATTTGGTTCTAAATTATTTAGACAAGTTGTGGGTATTCCGATGGATACTAATTGCGCACCACTTGTGGCCGATCATTTTTTTGTTTTGTTATGAGAGAGACTTCATGATGTCCCTTTCTGCTGAAAACCAGTCTGAAATCATTGAAGCTTTTAGCACCACTTCTAGATATTTGGATGATTTATTAAATATTGATAAAACCTATTTCAGTCAAATCCCCCCACCGGAACTTCAGTTAAATAAAGCAAATTCTTCTGATATCGAGGCTCCGTTTTTGGCTTTACATCTGTCTGTTGTAGATGGGTTTGTTTCGTGCAAAAGTTATGATAAACGCGATGATTTTGATTTTGAGATTGTAAATTTTCCTTTTTTTGGATGGTGATGTTCCTCGTGCACCATCATATGGCGTTTGTATTTCGCAATTAATTCGATTTGCCAGAGTGTGTAGTCATGTAACTGACTTCAACACTCGTAATAAATTGTTAACGGCTGAACTTCTTAATCAGGTTATCGGTACCATAAACTTCGCAAAGCCTTTTCAAAATTTTATAGACGTCATTCTGATTCAATTTCAAAATTCAATATTGGACTTAAATCTCTTCTGCAACAAGGTCTATCGGATCCCGAATTTTATGGTGACTTAGTATATAGATTCAGAAAAATATATAACCACAATTACTTCAGCACCCGATTTCGTAAAATCTTTCTTCGATATAATAGGATTGGGTACAACATAAATGTTATACGATAGACTGCATGCATGGTAGTTAACCCAATCACGTTTGACGACATTGCTTCCCTCTTTGATTGCGCGCCGGTGGATCAGGCCTCAGATTCTATGACGGTTCCAGCGTAAAGGCTTATTGAGAATTAGAGAGATCTAATTCAAGGTAATGTTGGCTGGTGCCTGATGCCCTGTCTCTGGTCGGGCCCATCCGAGTCTAACTGTTTGTTTTCTTTTGCTCCGGCATTTCAGTGGTTATTTGCTGTCGAGTCCTCACCGTTGTTTCATCGCTGTGGTTGTTTGATTATTTGTGTTCACGGAGATGTTGCACTGATGAGTCAGGAGGCCTTCATGCAGACTGCACAAATTATTTGTCTAAATCGCGTCGGAAGTAAGGGCGAGGATTGTGGCTACGTAAAATCGGTTTAAGCCCCGAGTGGAATTCGTTTCCGCTGTCCGTTCCAAGGCAGTTCTTCTGTTGCGGTTTATTTTTGTTATGGTTTGTCTTTGTGTGTTTGTGTCGCTTTTATATTTTTTTATTTTGGATAGCCTATTGGCCATTTTGTTGGAAAGTAACTGTCCTTTTGGCTTCCCGCTATTGATGTTTCCATTAGGGTATGTTATTACATGTTGGTATTTCTTTCCCTTTGGTGTCTCTGATTGGAGCTGTGGGTTGATTGTATCGATTCCTGATCATTGCCTCCACTTCTATTTTTTAAGTCAGTTACATGACTACACACCCTGGCAAATCGTATTAATTGCGAAATATAAACGCCATAGGATGGCGCACGAGGTAAGCCTGCCCAGGCAGAGTGGTGCGAGTCCGACCGTCCCTGCATATAAACCCATTTGGGTTGTTTGAACGGTTGGGTTTGAGTTGTAATTTAATGTCAATGTCGGGGAAAAGTCTAACAAAATTCGAAGCTTTTCTCCAAAATGTCTTTAATAGCATTGACGAAGATGTAAAACCTCAATTCAAACAAACAAATGTATATGGAGGTGCTATACGCCGACTAATACCACCTACCACGGTGGAAGTAGTTATTTTACTTTGTTCTTGCTGACAAACATTTATTGCTGGCTGGGGGTTTCGAAAGAGTGTCATGTTGCTTGAGAAAGTTTTCCTTTGATGTCCCCGGCACTGAGCGTGCAGTTTCGACCAGCTCATATATATCCTAGATGTAGGTAATTTGCTTGATTTGAGGTTTAACGTCCCCGTCAACACTGTATAGGTCATTTTGTTGACGTTGTTTCCAATTTTATGGGACTTTTACCCGACATTGAGATGAAATGACATATCAAGCCCAGCCGCCCATTGAACCAATAGGGTTCATAAGCATGGACGGGTCGTCTCGCGCCGCTTTGCCTGGGCATGTTTGGATCCTCTAAGCGGTTTACCAGTACTCGTGAGAGGGTCGGTTTCAGCTCTGCGTTGAAGCATCATGCTTCTTTCTACAGACCGCCCACAGGAGGTATTTCAAACAGTCGTTTGTTTTAGCATGATGTAAGGTGGCGTTTGATGGCCGTAGAACGTACGCCTGCACTTCAACATAGTGCTGTTAATAGTTTATTTTGTTTTATATCATTAATACATGTATTTTACAAACAAATTAATACATGGTTCAAATAAACCTTAAAGGACATAGGTTGACTTCCACAACAATGCAGCTTGTTTAAAAGGGGCGCGTGTTGGCTGCAGAATGTCTACCACATCAACGTGCAGTCTATAATTTTCTTTCTTCTTATGTTTATGATCGCTAGACGGCTATCATGCAAATTACAGTATTGCTCATGAAGAGCATCAGTTTAGTTCCTACGTTCTATCTGTAATGTGTTCCGTTTTTATAAAGGCAATATAGAGGTTCTTCAACAAGTTGTCATGTAATATGAAGGTTTTGGAACGAGCATTCATCGATTTTACGCAGTCGCAATCTTCGCCCTTATTCCCGTCGCGATAAACATACGTGCAATTGTTTTCCTGTTTAAATTTTAGACCCAAATCCAGAATATTTCCATCAATATTAGATAGAAAATAGTGTAATGGAGAGAAATAAAGGCCATTTGTTTAACGTTTAACGAAGTATGATCAACATCGGGTCACGAGTAGCTCGTTTAAACTTTGCTCGTGGAACGTTGTTGTTCATACAGCAATCGGTAAGGGGTTCACTAAAGCTTTGCCCATGGCACGATTTTGCTCAATCATCAACGAACGTTAAATAAATCACATGCATTTCTTAAATGGTAGTAAAAAGGGTAACATAAATATTGTCGTGACAATTTACCCCCCCCCCCCCCACACACACACACACACACCCCTCCTCCGCCAGTGAAATATTTTCACTGACCGTTCCAAGGCGGTTCTTCTCTCGTGGTTAATTTTTGTTAAAGTTCGTCTTTGGGTGTGTGTATCGCTTGCATCGTTTTGTTTTGGATAGCCCATTTGGTGGGAAAGTAAATGTCCTTTTGGCTTTCCACTGTTGGTGTTGCCATCAGGGTCTAGTTATTTCATGTTTATGCCTCTTTCCCTTTCATGTGTGTCTCTGATGGGCGGTGTGTGTTATTTGTATCGATTCCTGATCATTGCCTTTACCTCTGTTTTAAAGGGGTTCCATTATTATTGCTCAAAAACGTAAATTGTGTGCACCGTTAGAACCGCCTAAGTCAGGCGGTTCTAACGAGCACACCCAATCTATATTTCGACTAGAAATGAGAGAAATAATAAACATTTTCATCTCAAAAAAGAAACAAAGTTAATTCTAGAGATAAAATTTTAGCGTACGTGTGTGTTATCGGAATGATTTGTAAAAATAGAAATAAGAGGTATTGTTCTGTCAAAGCAACAAACACTAAGAAGGTGATGCGTCTGCACGCATGCGCAGGCTGTAATGTCCCTTTGCTGTTCGAAAACGACAAAACAGGTTTTCCGTTGAGTCAGGCCTCAGATTCTATGACGGTTCCAGCGTTAAGGCTTACTTGGAATTATAAAATTTGATTTTAAGTAATTTTGATGGTACCTGATGCTTTGTCTCTGGTCGGGCCCATCGGACTCTTAACTGTTGATTTTATTTTGCTCCAGCATTTCGGTTATTTATTGCTGTCGAGTCCTCTTCGTTGTTTCATCTCTGTACTTGTTAGTTTTTTTGTGTGTGTTCTCGAAGAAGCTGCACTGATTGAGTTAAGATGCCTTCTTGCGGACTGAACAAATTATTTGTCTAAATCGCGACGGAAGTAATGGCTAGGAATGCGGTTGCGTAAAATCGATTTAAGCCCCCCCCCCCCCCCCCCACACACACACACACACCTACACACACAGTATAATATTGTTCCCGTTTTCCCGTATTGTTCCAAAGAGGTTCTTCTGCCGCGGTTTATTTTTGTTATAGTTCGTTTTTGAATACGCGAATCGCTCATGCTCGTATCTTTATGTTTTGGATAGCAATTTGACCATTTTGTGGGGAAGTAACTGTCCTTTTGGCTTTCCGCTATTGGTCTAGTTATTTCATGCTTGCGTTTCTTTCCCTTTGTTGTTTCTGATGGGAGGTGTGGTTTAATTGTATCAATTCCTGATCATTGCCTTCACTTCTATTTCTCATAAAATGATTCAATTATTGAAATGCAACATGCAAGACGATATATTCTGACGGCTCTAGTAATTGCATTTTACATAAGACAATATTCGATCGTCTTTGTAAAATTGACGCTGCAGATATAAATGAGCCCCGCCAAGCGAATCTGTGTCTTCGAGCATTCCGTCATGACAAATTTTAACTGCGCATGCCCAGCCATTCAGAGGGGCCAGGGATATGGCTTTCTGTCTGAAGGTTCCTTTTGATTTTCTGCTTGTATGAGCGAGCAGCGAAGGTTCTGGCGAGACTGTGCGGATGCGCAGGCTCGCCTGAACCTTCGCTGCTCGCATAGGTGTTAAGTACCAAAATCGCTTGACGGGGCCCAAATTATTTGTACTCGTAAGACTCGTCCCATTAACGATTTCTGGTGATAAACAGTCGACCTTCGCCAGTCTCGGTATATGTAGTTCAATCGGATGCGCGTTTGACTGGTCATCAGGAGGACGCGGGTTCTATACCTGCCGGGGTCGGCAATATTCTTTCGTAGAGATTGATTTTGAAATCTTTTCTATGGCCATTCGCTCCCTTCCGCTGATTCAAGAAGGGCAGTTCATTAATTACATGTCCTTGTGAAATAATGGCGTCCAACATGGTGTGAGAAATGACAAATTTTAGGTAAAAAATAAAAATATCTTTCTTATTTCTGCGTTCAACATAGATTGTGGGTACACGTTCGAACCGCCCCAATGAGGTAGTTCTAACGAATACTCACAATCTATGTTTTTAGCAAAAATAAGGCAGATAATGTATACCCCCGTAAACCCCAGTTTTCTCTCTATATAAAGTGGAGTTTAAGGGGGTGGGGGGGGGGGGGTTCATTTCACGGACTTGAAAAGTGATGTGTCAGTTTCAGGCGGAAGAATAAATATTCCCAGGAAAGTGTGGATAAGTAAACTGACCGGCTAAAATGACCTTAATAGTGTTGATTGGGCCATTAACCCCCCCCCCCCAATACAAACAAACAAACAAATAAACAAACGTCGACCTTCATTGAATTGAACACATTGGGACATGGAAAATTGTTTCATATATGGACAGTTCGATATCCACTCGGGGGTAAATTGTAGCGCCACTTCAAGAGTGTAACTTTCTTTTATATGATAGGTATATGCCTAGGGTCCCATCTTTGGGACATGGGCAAACTGTGTAGACCCAGATCAGACGCCGCAGAATGCGGCGTCTGATCAGAGTCTACACTGTTTGCAAAAAATGGCCAGACATTGTTTTTAAACTGACACAAACAAAACAAGCCTGACGCCTCTACATGTATAAATGAGAATGGACGGTCCCAAGTTAGTGTTCTAATGGGTACCAACAACCGATGTCTTAGAGCAGAAATAAGCAAAATAATGTATACCATTTAAACCGCAGTTTTCTCTATTCAGAGTTGGGTTTAGCAGGGTGTTCATTTGACGACTTGTTAGCATGATGTGGAAGAATTCTCTGGGAACAAGACCATCGGTAAGTTCAATGTATGTTAGTGAAAAGAGATGAGCAAAATGAAATATGACCATCACAGTAGTACAAAAAGATAAGTTACGTTGATGATTCTGATTCGTTCCCCGTTTTAGTGTTTGTTTGATTGTATCAGAGTTTAACGACGAAGTCAACACTGTTTAGGTCAGTTTTGGGCCGGTCAGTTTACCTATCCACACTTTATCTGGCCAGGTTTATACGTAATATCAGTACAGCTCTCATTCGTTTGCCAGAAACTGACAATTTCTCTTCTTGGATCAGCGGAAGGGGAAGAATGACCGGAGAAAAGATTTCATGATGAATCTCCATGAAAGAATGTTCCCCTTTTTTGGTTGTTCTTTTTTAGTTACGTTTATCTTTCCAGTTTAATGTTTGTCATGCTGGTGATTCCACAACCCCCCCCCCCCCTCCCCCCACAAACTCCAAGTTATGTATGTTGCTCGTGTTTAGTTAGATTTGGATATTCTGAGTCATTTACTGTTTGGGAAAGAGCTGTCAACTCGGTTTACCTGTGGTTCGTGTTCTGTAATGTCTTCACTCCATGTTCCGACTTCTTTCCATAGTGATATTGTGGGAAGAATTTGGGATCTGATTGTATCAGTTCCTGATCATTTCTCTTTTTAATTATCCGAGAAAGGTGTCGATAAAGAACAGAAAGAACAAGCTGCTGTCGCATATCAACAATTACCAGTTATCCCCTATATAAATTGCATTGTAACATCTTGACCTGCTACAGATATAATATGCTATCACAGGACAAGTCCGCTTTATCAGGTCAACGTGACATTGCATTTTCATGAATGAACCGGACTACTGGAAAAATGGCAAACCATGTTATTAATTACTAGAAAAATTGAAAAAAAAAATACTGGACAGATATGATAGGAAAAATACGGCCAACTAATACAAAATATATCGACTATTATCGTGCGCCATAATGTTGGGTCGGACGGTGGACGATTGATGAGTGATCGTAATTTGCCAATTTAAGAGTGTACAAAAGGATAAACTGATAAATAGAAAACCAGATTCGTGTCATTTCATCACGTGAACAAGTCCGTGAAATGAACACCCCCTAAACCCCACTTTATATAGAGAAAACTGGGGTTTACGGGGGTATACATTATTTTTCTTATTTCTGCTCCAAGACATAGGTTGTGGGTACTCGTTAGAACCGCCTCAATGAGGCGGTTCTAACGAGCATCAACAATCTTTTTTTTTGTTGTTTGATTTCATGTTTAACGTCCCCGTCAACACTGTAAAGGTTATTTTGGAGACGTTGCTTTCAATTTTGGGGGACTTTTACCCGACATTGAGATGAATTGAAATCTCAAGCCCTGTCGCCCAATGAAACCAATAGTGTTTATTAGTATGGACGGTCCGCCTCGCACCGCGGTTCCTGGACAGGCTTAGATCCTCTAAGCGGTTTACCAGTACTAGTGTGCGGGCCGGATTCAGCTCTGCGTGGAAGCATCATGCAGCCCATATATTTCTTCAAGCCCCTATGGGCGGGAGCCCGCACCAACAATCTATGTTTGAAGTAAAAATTACAAAAATATGACAGATTTTCATCAGAGAAGTAGCGATTGTTTGAGTTTTACGTCCCACCAACAGCTAAGGTCATACGGAGACGGGACCTCGGTTTAAAGACTCAAAACCAAAAGTCTGGAGAAGCCCGGGATCGATCCTGCGATCCCTGGTTTACAAGGCGAGTAGCGTAACCACTGCACCACGGAGGCATTTGGAGATGTTTTTGTTTGTTTGATTTGGGGTTTAACGACCCCGTCAACACTGTATAGGTCATTTTGGAGACGTTGCTTCCAATTTTGTTGGACTTTTACCCGACATTGAGATGAAATGACATCTCAAGCCCTGCCGACCAATGAAACCAATAGGGTTTATAAGCATGGACGGGCCGACTCGCACTGCTTTGCCTGGGCAGGGTTAGATCCTCTAAGCGGTTTATTACTACTCGTGTGCGGGCTGGTTTCAGCTCTGCGTGGAAGCATCATGCAGCCCATATATTTCTTCAAGCCCCGATGGGCGGGGGCCTTTTGGAGATGTGAAAAATGCACTATGTCGCACGGGTTTGTTATCCTTATGTGATATTACATTTTATTACGCATATGCTTTAGCGGTGTCTAAATAGATAATACAAGATTCGTGGTTTTTTGGTATCAAGTTTATCAGGCAAGGCTTCGAGATAGAATCGCGAGGCTTGCCGAGCGATTCTACACGCGTTCTCGGAGCCGAGCCTGATAAACTTGATACCAAAAAACCACGAATCTTGTATTCTCTATTTAGACACCGCTAAAGCATATGCGTAATAAAATGTAATAAAGAAAATACATGTAACTTTGTTATGAAGTGCTTTATTTTCATATAAAAGAAGCTGCTCTTAAAGGAAGAATATGCTTGCGGTAGCTTCTTTAACATTACGATATTGCACCCGTGCGACATAGTGCGTTTTTCATATCTCTGAAATGGCTACTTTTCTGATGGGAATATGTGATATTTTTCTTATTTCTGCTCCGAATATAGGTCGTGGGTGCTCGTTAGACTCCGTCTTGGAACAGAAATAAGAAAAATAATGTATACCCCGTAAACCCAAGTTTTCTCTTTGTAAACTGGGGTTTAGATTGGTGTTCATTTCACGGACTTGTTCACGTGATGAGAGCAGCTCTTTTGAGGCGATTTTAAGTTTCATCGCAAGCAATTACTTTTTTCAACTTTTCAACTAAAAGTTAATGTTTATCAATTATTTCTTCATCTATTAAGGTCGCCATACTTGTTTTCATGTATGACCTTTGTAACCTTTCGTGGGAACCCAGACGGTTGTTGGGAAGATACACATTGTTTTAGAACAGTTTTGGTGCAATGTTTATCTGTATTAACAATTGTTTTATAAGTTTATGTGTTTATGTGAAAAGTTTATGTGATGTGTTACACATTTTCATCAAAACGTTGAAGAAGTTGACGATGGAAGGCAACATTAGTTCTGTTGGAATAGATTTCGGGCCCCACTGAATCTGTGCTGATGATTGCCGATTCGGAAGAGTTTATTCGAAAGACGGGGACCGTATTGATTGCTTAGTGAATTGTTATATGTCATCTGTGCCTATAAGTTTCAGAAGTCGTTTTAAATTACAAGTAGTTGTAATGTGTGTGGGTAGTCCTTTGAACTGAAAAATTTGCGTTGCCAATTGGATGTTAAGTAGTTGATAATTGGTTTGCCCCTTTACATAAAATAGGCTCATCTATTTGTAATGGATATTGAGATTCCGAGACGAGTCCAACTGGTTCTAAGATGGAATGGTGTTTTTTTTAGGGTCGTTTGTTTGAAGCGAACAGACTCAGTCTGGTAATTGTCTTTATAGATGTAGTGAATTTCGCTGTTTTCTTAGCGAATGAATGCAGTCTGGATGTGCGAAATGCATAATTAGTAGGGTCTTATATAAAAGTGTAGATCTTGTTTGATAGATGTTAATGGTTGAGAACAGATAAATGCCGTAGTTTTCGATAATTTCTGTACAAAATGGCAATTTATTTGCGTTGAGAAAATCTTTCCTCAACTTAGGAGTACTTGCTTATGATGACAAAAGTAATTCCCAACAAAATTGGATGAATAAATCAAAGATGGCAGATAATTTAACATATGATTAAATGCCAATCGGTCGGCAGTAAATTCCGGAGTTTTCGGTAATTTCCGTAAAACGTTGATTTTCATTTGCATAGAGAATTTCCTCAACTCAGGAGTACTTGGTGTTTATAACAAAAGATATTCTTAACAAAATATTAAAAATAAGTTAATTTGAACGTAAACAGATAAATTCAGAGAATTCTGAAATGCCATTGTTACTTTGTTTATTACCCCCCCCCAACCCCCCCCCCCCCCCACACACACACCCCACGCACACACCCGTGATGAAAGCAATAAAACTTCTGGCATCTGGCAAGGCTCCAGGGCCAGATGCAATACCTGCGGAGATTTACAAAGCAGGAGGTACTCCAGTTGCAAAGAAGTTGACAGAGTTATTTTTCACATTATGTGAAGAAAAGAAACCATCCCTCGGGAATTCAAGAATGCGTCAATAAGCCACCTATTCAAACGAAAAAGGTACCCTCAGATCTGTGACAATCGCCGTAGCATCTCTAAATTGTCAATTGCTGGGAAAGGCCTTGAAGGAGTCCTACTTAACCGACTAAATGAACATCTTAAACATTCAGGGCTTCTACAAGAAAGCCAGTGTTGGTTTAGGGAGGACAGAGGAACAATTGATACTTTGTTTATTACCCCCACACACACAACACACACACACACCCGTGATGAAAGCAATAAAACTTCTGGCATCTGGCAAGGCTCCAGGGCCAGATGCAATACCTGCTGAGATTTACAAAGCAGGAGGTACTCCAGTTGCAAAGAAGTTGACGAAGTTATTTTTCACATTATGTGAAGAAAAGAAACCATCCCTCAGAAATTCAAGGATGCGTCAATTAGCCACCTATTCAAATGGAAAAGGTACCCTCAGATCTGTGACAATCGCCGTGGCATCTCTAAATTGTCAATTGCTGGGAAAGTCCTAGTAAGAGTCCTACTTAACCGACTAAATGAACATCTTGAACATTCAGGGCTTCTTCCAGAAAGCCAGTGTTGGTTTAGGGAGGACAGAGGAACAATTGACATGATCTTCGCAACAAGGCAGCTGCAAGAGAAATGCCAGCAGAACATGGACCCATACGTGACCTTTGTTGACCTAAGCAAAGCATTTGTCACAGTCAGTCGTGAGGCCTTTGGAAGATCATGCCGGTGAAGTATGTATGGCCAACCAACTTGGTTTAAACAGTATTTATTTCAAACATTTACATGCAAAATATAAAGTACAAACAATATCATAGAATTCAGGATCTGACAGTAAACAAAAATGCTTGTCTAGAAGTCATCTCCTGAAACCAACTTCATAGCAATGGTGAGATAGTTCCACGATGGTATGCTTTCACGGGTCCAAAATGATGGTGAGTTTTCAGATCCATTCCCTGTGACAAACGGGGTCACCCAAGCCCCAACACTGTTCAGCATGATGTTTTCTGCCATGCTCACAGATGCTTTCAGGATGGTGACTATGGCCTTCCTTTTAGGTATCGCTTTGATGGGAAGCTTTTCAATCTCCTAAGGTTGCAAGCCAAATCCAAGGTGCAGACAAAGGTGCTAGATGAGTTCCTCTTTGCTGGTGACACGGCAAAAGGTGCTCCTACAGAAGAGAAGAAGCAGAAAGGTATAGATCAAGTATCTGACGCCTGTGGTACATATGATCTCACAATCAGCATCAAAAAGACTGAAGTAGTCTTTCAGCCAGCACCTGGTAAGCCTTACAAAGAGCCATTCATCACAGTGAAAGATCAAAGATTGCAAAAGGTAGACAAGTTCACCTACCTTGGGAGCACACTGTCAAGAGCCGTGCACATTGATAATGAAGTCAATGCCAGGATTGCCAAAGCTAGTGCAGCATTTGACCGACTACTTGGTAGTGTCTGGGATCAAAGTGTTATCAGACTTGACACATAACTGAAAGTCTACAGAGCTGTGTTGCTGCCAACACTATTGTATGCATGTGAAACATGGACGGTTTACCAACGGCACGCCAAAAGACTGAATCACCTCCATACTAGCTGTCTTAGAAAACTCTTAAAGATTAAGTGGTAAGACAGGATTCCAGACACGGAAGTCCTGAACAGGGAGGGATGCAAAGTGTAGGTACTCTTCTGAAATTAGCACAGTTACGATGGACAGGCCATGTTACCAGAATGCCTGGGGAACGTTTGCAAAAAAAAAAAATCTCTATGGAGATCTAGAAATGGGCAAACGCTCCCAAGGCGGTCAGACGAAGCTCTACAAGGACACCCTCAAAGCCTCCCTCAGGGACTTCAGCATTCCAACGGAGTCGTTGGAACAAATTGCACAGGACAGTGCAAAGTGGCGAGGTCTCATCAAAAGTGGTGCCATTGAATATGGGGCAAAAAGAATCAGTGAAGCTGAGCAGAAACGTGCACAGCGCAAAGCCAGAGCTCGGGCATCCCCAACAGAGCTGTCTTTCTCTAGCCTCTGTTGCTCTATTTGCAACAGACGGTTCGAAGCTAGAATCGGGCTCATCAGCCATCTTAGAACACACAAATAGTAACATTTCTCAACTTATAACCCATATTGGTTTCATTGAGCGGCAGGGCTTGAGATGTCATTTCATCTCAATGTCGGAAAATGACCTTTATAGTGTTGACGGGGACGTTAAACCTCAAATAAAAAAAACAACAACAAAAAAACAAAAAAAACAATTATAAACAAACATATTCACAACCCCGAGAAAAACACGTTTTAATATCCATCGTGTTAACAATGTGAAATGAACACCCACCTGTAGAAGAAAATGGGGGTACATTGTTGGTTTTTATATCCGCTCGGAAACGTAGGTTCTAGGTACCCTTTAAAGTAGGTTCTAACGAGCACCCTCAATCTAAGTGTGGGATACAAATAAGGAAAATATCACACATTTTCAACATAAAAAAATATGTTTCAGTGGGATAAGAACAATACACCATGCTTCACGGATGTTTTATCGTAATGGATATGCATCACAGTTAATTATTGATTTGTTTGTGTGTATTGGAATTTAACGGCCCAGTCAACACTATTTTAAGGCCCCGCCCATCGGGGCTTGAAGAAATATATGGGCTGCATGATGCTTCCACGCAGAGCTGAAACCGTCCCGCACACGAGTACTTGTAAATCGCTTAGAGGATCTAAGCCTGGCCAGGCAAAGCGATGGGAGTCGGCCCGTCCATGCTTATAAACCCTGTTGGTTTCATTGGGCGGCAGGGCTTGAGATGTCATTTCATCTCAATGTCGGGTAAACGTCCCACAAAATTGGAAGCAACGTCTCCCAAATGACCTTTACAGTGTTGACGGGACGTTAAACCTTAAATCAAACACACAAACAAACAACACTATTTTAGATCATTTTTGAGCCGGTCAGTTTACATATCCACACTTTTCCTTGGCAGGCTTCTACGTAAGCGGTTAACCAGTACAGTGCATATTCTTTCGCCAGAAACTGACAACTGTGCGTCTTGAATAAGCGGAAGGGAGAGAATGACCGAAGAAAAGATTTCATGATAAATCTCCTTGACAGAATGTTGCCGATCCTGGCAGGTATCGACCCCGCGTCCTCCTGATCACCAGTCAGACGCGCATCCGACTGAGCTACCGCGGCCGTCTATTAATTATTTTATCATATGACGTCGCGTCTGATAGTGTAATAACGCCATGTAATACTTTCGATAATCCACTAGTGGATTAAATATGCAAATTAGCTAGATACGTCCCGTAACGTTACATGTACGACGTCCTTAACGACGTCGCGTTTACTAACGGCGGAATATTGATATTTTTGTAAACAGTCGTGAATAAAATGCGTTTCAAATGTCAAATGATAAATAAAATCTTGCATTCGTGCCCATGTATTATTGCATTTATTTAACTCGTTGAGGAAAGGCATAAAATGCGAGGCGAAGCCTCGCATTTTATCCCTTTTCCTCAACTCGTTTAATAAATTTCAATTAAGAAATGAAATTTATCTTGCTGCTGTTCATGGAAGTATGAACGCAGTGGGTCGCGTGCAAAGTAAATGAACCCCGAAGGGGTTCATGTAAACTTTGCTAGCGAGCCACTGTCGTTCATACCTTCATGGAAAGCAGAAAAAATAAGTTTATTTTTTATATTTACATTATTTGCCCCTCACCACTGGGCAAAAAAGATGCTTGCAGGGCACAGTTTTAAAGTTGAAAACATTAACACGCTGTTTTTCTACGAAGAGCGGAGCAGCGTTGACGTCATCAACGCTCGTAGAGAACAATGGTTTAGAATGACGTCACTTAATAGCACGCGATTTGATGCGAACGCACTTGTTTTCTATAGGTTTACAGTAGACTTTACACTGGAAATGTAAATATTAATACATGAACACTCATGTAAGATCCTCTATGAAAGACACCTGGATTACATGACGTTTCGTGTATATATATATATATATATATATATATATATATATATATATATATATATATATATATATATATATATATATATATATATATATACATATTGAGTTGATCAGTATTGCGAAAACAGATATAAAGCCTTCATTTTTACAAAGCTGGAACTGGTGAAAGCATCAGACAGATATAAGAAAAAAATCATGACACCATTATATGAGCCCCACCAAGCGAATGTGTGTCTTCGAAAATTCCGACATGGCAAATTTTAACTGCGCATGCCCAGCCATTCAGAGGGGCCAGGGATATGGCTTTCTGTCTGAAGGTTCCTCTTGATTCACTGCTTGTATGAGCGAGCTCGCCTGAACCTTCGCTGCTCGCATAGGCGATAAGTACCAAAATCGCTTGACGGGGCCCATATATATTTCATATTTGATAAACATTTAATTATTTGAATGCATTTCATACTCTATGTGTTTCAAAACGTTCACCAGCGTTCGTATTTCTTTTCAAATCCCACATCATTCAAATCCCACAAATCCCCATTATAACATGTTTAAAACATGTTCTACTTTTCTTGTTACAGATGACTTTTCCTGATTTTCCTTGTTGTGCCCAATAGTACAGTAATAATCTGGCTACAATACCGACATGATCAGTGATAATACAACAGTCTCTAGCTAGTATATGATATACGAACTACTTTTTAAGAGAACATTTCTAAATCAGAGGTTTCGACGCCATAAATTACAATTTGTTTTTCTTAATTTTACCATCGCCATTGCATTTTAATTTCGTAGTCACCTTATTTGTATCATCTGCTGGTTCCTAGTCTGAAGGTTATCAGTGTTGGAAAAACAGGTAACAAACCCCCCTGACCTTGAAAGGTCAAGGGGTCTGGTTACCTGTTTTTCCAATATTGACAATGTGCAAGCGGGGAGCCAGTAAATAATGCAAATATGGAGAATAGCGTTGAAAACATTTAAAGTTTACGTTTAAGTTATTCATTGATTCAAAAGAAAATTGGACTGTATCAATTTCCATGTTCGATGCAGGTTTGAAAGACTGTACATGCGATAACATAAGATGTGCCCGTAGGCCACAGTGGTAATCACGTGACTTCCTCTAGTGTCCCTCGAAGTTGTATGACCAAAACTATATTCCGCATCGAAATAAGAAAGCACTGTCCCGTGTCATCATAGGTTAACCACATAGATTTCACGCTGTGAGCAGTTTAATATGCCTTGGTTATGGTTTTTACCCTCCACATCTGACCAACTTAAATGAAGCTTTGACAAACTGAACGGATCTCCGACCGAAAATGTCAACACAGAGATCTCGTTAGACAATTGGCAGTTTTACCAATATTGCACTCAACAATCAGTGTAGTCTATGGCCGCTAAATGTCAAGGGCTGTTTTTTTTTAAGTACTACTTTGGTTGGGTTCGGCAGAGGTTGATATTACATCTTGAAATTTCTATAACTTTATTTAACTTAAAGCATCGTCGAAATAATGTGGGCGTCGATAAGATAAGCATCGTTTAACGTGTCCTGAATGGTTTTACAAAATATGTCTGCAGTATGTCAGCAATTATCATTTTCTTCCAGATTCTATCTAAAACATTAGCCAGACATGTTTTTTGTTTGATTTCGCAACGGTAAAAAGCATAGCTTTAATCAAAACTTGTCAGACGGATTTAAAATTTCCTGTTACGAATATAATGATGAGTAAAGAATCAAGACAAACATCAGTAGGGCCAACCGAGTCCATCACGAAAACACGCCTATATAATTTTGACCCCCTTGAATCACACTTTTATATAGTAAAACTGGGGTTTACAGGGGTAAACCTTATTTTTCTTATTTCTGCTCTAAAATATAGATTATGGCTACTCGTTAGAACCGCCTCATCGAGGCGGTTCTAACGAGTATCCATAATCGCTACTCGTTAGAACCGCCTCATCGGCGGTTCTAACCATTACGAAAACACGCCTATATAATTTTGACCCCCTTGAATCACACTTTTATATAGTAAAACTGGGGTTTACAGGGGTAAACCTTATATTTTGAACAGAAATAAGAAAAATATCACAATTTTTCATCATAAAGTTTTCGATTTTACGGCGGTAAAATAGTCAATGTATTTGTATAGGCGTGTTTTCGTAATGATTAGAAAAGTCCAATTATTGCATAAGCGACAAGGTTAAGCCAAGCCGAGTATTCGCACGAAATGTTTGAATATTTGTTTGAAACTGCCCCAACCATTACGAAAACATGCCTATATAATTTTGACCCCCTTGAACCCCACTTTTATATAGTAAAACTGGGGTTTCCGGGGGTATACCTTATTTTTTCTTATTTCTGCTCTAAAATATAGATTGTGGGCACCCGCTAGAACCGCCTCGATGAAGCAGCTTCCTCTCATTTTATGAATAAAGTTCGCCTCGACATCACGAAAACACACCTATACAATTTTGACCCCCTTGAACCCCACTTTTACATAGTAAAACGATAAGGCGGCTCTAACGAGTGCCCACAATCTATATTTTGAGCAGAAATAAGAAAAATATCACAAGTTTTCAGCTGAAAATTTTCATTTTACGGCGATAAAGGTGGCAATGTATTTGAATAGGCGTGTTTGCGTAATGTGTCTCCTTTTTATGTCCAAGTATTAGCTTTTATCACAAAACGATTGAGTCTACGCTAAGCACACATAATTTATGTAGTACTAAAATGACAAAACTTACCATACGTTTGTTGTAATAATGTGTCAGTTAATATGTAATTGTATAACAGTCACAGATTACAAATAAAGATTTCCAAATGTTCTTTCCAGTGCGACGTAATAACAAAATTATAGATCTTTCACTATCAATTACAACCACATTTACGGATTCTTTCATTTCGCATTTTATGTTAACATTTCATTTCACATTCTAGTTTTAGCTTATGAGAAAAAATCTTCCAAGCTTGTCTTCTAAAAATGAAAACAAAAATATCTATATGTGCTGTACTATGAGGGCGAAGTCAACATCATGTAAACCACTAATATACATTTATTTCTGGCAAGCGTGGGCGCATTCATGCATGAACATTTGATAAACTTAAGGCAGCGTTCCGGTAATTCCGGGTTTTAATACGCAAGGGGTGTTGGAGCCGTGGATTCCTGTGGGTGTTCGGATGAAGAATAGTCCTGTCTAAGTGCGACGAACCACCAGTATGGTTTCGTGAATTTTGGAAGACGCTTTTTCTTCTATGTGACGTCATTTAATGAAGATTCTCAGATAGCATAGGCATAACTGGTAACTGTTTAGTAATTTCATAAATTTAATCCAGCAAATATGAAAATCATATGATAAACTTCCACAACACAGTTGATGAACACTAATGTAATACAGCTGATGTTGCAGTTTATTCAATAGCATTCATTCTCCAATACAGCCTCTCTCCCATACACAAAAGGCGGGGACCCAACCTACAATCAAATAAACAGTAATAAGCTTCTGCACAGGCGGGATAAGCTATTTCTCCCTTACCACCCATCAAAACTTTACTGAGAAAACATTGAGATATTCAGATGCATATTTATATCACACACAAATACTACAAAACAACATATTTGACACAAGTGTTGTAATGCAATTACTAGTCAATCAAACATATTGTACAAAAGAAGAAATATATTATTCCTTCACAGAATGCCTTTATGAAGTTACCTTGAAAATGTAACATTAATCTACAAGTCAAACAAATGGGAAATTTGTGACTTACCAGACTATTTATCACAAACACGCAATCAACTTTGTAATTAATTCACAACATTAGTCCATTTTCTTATATTTCACCAACACTATCACTTTACTGAATATTCTGTCCACAAACATCAACACAAGTCCATTTCTCAACATAAACTAATATGAATTAAAAAGAAACTGCTCAGATATAACTGTTCTATTGTTCACCTGTTCTCACCTACAAAGTCTATTGTTCAATTGTTCATATACCTGAGAAAGTAAGCTCACTGATAGTTTACAATATCTATGGTGACACTTCTTTGTCACATACCTCCCCTCCCCCCTGATAAATATACATATTTATCTATATAATATCTAATTAACATCAAATACTCTTGATAATGTATCAGCAATTTTGTTTTCTCTTCCCTTAATATGATGTATCTTGAAAGAGAACTCTTGGAGTAACAGACTCCATCTGAGTAGCCTTTGGTTCTGGCTCTTTACTTTGTTTAACCATTGTAAGGGAAAGTGATCAGACTCTATAATAAACTGTCTGCCTTCTAGATATTCCCTTAATACTGACACTGCCCTTACAATTGCTAGACATTCCTTTTCAATTGTACTATAATGTCTCTCTCTTTCTAACAGCTTTTTACTAAGGTACATTATTGGCATCTTTTGCCCTTCAAACACTTGTAATAACACTGCCCCTATGCCTCTATCACTGCTGTCAGTCTGAAGGTAAAACCTTTTGTCAAAATCAGGATTTCTTAATACTGGGAATGAGGTGATAGCATATTTCAAATCATCAAAAGCTTTTTGATGTTCAGTTTTCCAAACCACTCTATTTGGAGCCTTACTGCTTGTCAGATCTGTAAGTGGTGCAGCTTTTTCTGCAAAATTAGGAATGAACCTCCTGTAGAAGTTTAGAAAGCCAATTAACGACCTTACCTTTCTCTTTGTTGTTGGTATTGGAAACTCCTGCACAGCCCTAACCTTTTCATCTGTAGGCCTAATCTTACCATTTCCAACAACGTGTGCTAAGAACTCAAGCTGACGAAATCCTATAAAACACTTGGATGGCTTTGCTGTTAAGTGTGATTTCCTTAAAGAATCTAGAATGCATTTTATGTGTGTGAGATGCAGATTCCATGAGTCACTAAATATAATAATGTCATCAATAAACGAATCTGCAAACTCTTCTGTACCTTGAAGCACTTTCTTGATCAATCTAACAAAACTAGCAGCAGAATTTACCATCCCAAATGGAAGGACTTTAAATTGGAAATGCCCAAAGGGCGTTACAAAGGCACTTACCTCCTTTGCTTTATCGGACAAAGGAATTTGCCAATACCCTTTTGTAAGATCTAATTTACTCATATATTTTGCTTTTCCTAGCCTATTTATTACCTCTTCTATTTTGGGCATTGGCTGGGGGTCAAATACTGTTTGATTATTTAGTTCCCTATAATCAACACACAGTCTTAATGTCTTATCCTTTTTAGGCACACACACAATAGGGGCAGCCCAAGAGCTATTTGACTCTTCAATAATGTCTGCCTGCTTCATGTTATCTAATTCCTCTTTGACCTTTGAGCGTAGTGCATAAGGTAAACAATAGGGTTTTTTGATTACCACTTTTTCATTTTTCAATTTAACCCCGTGAGTGATTAAATTTGTCCTTCCTGGTATGTCTGTAAATACATCAGAGAAGGGCTTCAGCATCTCACTTACCTCTAACTTTTGCTCAGTCAATAATTCTGATGATATATTCACCTCTCTAACAGTCTCTTTTTGAATACCTGTTGGGTTGTACATTACTTCAAGTCCATCATCTATACAAGTGTCTTCTATACTACATACAAAATCCAAACACTGAATAGCTTCGATCCTATCTGTGCTAACATTCTCTCTGTCATAAAAAGCTTTCAACATATTGATATGGAAAACCTTCTGAGTTCTTCTGTTCATCTGAATTTTATAGTCTACAGGACTTACTTTCTCTAACACTTTGAAAGGGCCCTTCCATTCTGCCAGCAATTTGTTTGAAGAAGTAGGCAGCAATACCAGAACTTTTTGATCAGGCTCTAGTTCTCTTACCTTACTATTCCGATCAAAGAAATGTTTCTGTTTCTTCTTTTTACTTTTCTCTATTTCAGCGGCTATCTCATTCATCTTCTTGAGTCTGTCTCTTGTTTGAATAAGGAAACTTACTACTGATTCCTGATTATCTATCTCTGTTGGATCTTCCCATGATTCTTTCATTAACTGTAACGGACCTCTTACCTTTCTGCCATACAGTAACTCAAACGGAGAGTAGCCCGTTGATTCATGGGGTGCTTCTCTATAAGCAAACAAAACAAAAGGCAGATGTTTATCCCATTCTTCAGGCTCGTCTTTTGCATAGCACTTCAACATTTTCTTTAATGTACCATTAAAGTTTTCAACTAGGCCATTAGCCTGTGGGTGATATGGTGTAGTATTAAGCTTTCTGATCTGTAACAACTTACATAGCTGCACCATAAGGGAAGACATAAAATTTGAACCTTGGTCTGACAACAGTTCTTTTGGAAATCCCACACGGCTAAATGTATCAATTAAGGCATTAGCTACACTTTCGCTGTCAATAGATTTTAATGCTATAGCCTCAGGATACTTTGTTGCATAGTCGCATATCACTAAAACAAATTTGTGACCCCTTTTAGTCCTATTCAATGGTCCTACAATGTCAATTGCTATGCGACTGAAAGGTTCCTCCATTGGCTGTATTGGAACTAATGGTGCTTTTGGTACTCTTCCCCTTGGAATACATTTTTGACAATGCTCACATGTTTTGCAGTACTTTGCTACATCTGGAAAAATTCCAGGCCAATAAAAGTGATTCATGATACGTTCCCGAGTTTTCTTATTTCCTAAATGACCCCCAAATGGCCTATCGTGAGCTGTGTGCATAATACTATACCTGTGCTTTTGAGGTATAACTATTTGTTGTATAATTTCTCCATTAGACATTTTATACTGTCTGTATAAAACATCATCTTTGGTAAAAAAAAATGTTTCCTCTTTCTCTTGCTCACTTATACTTGCCAATTGCCTAACTTTATCTAGAGTACTATCTTCCTTCTGTTCCTGTTTAAGAGCATCTTTACCTACTCTTTGATACATGTGATAGGTGGTACTATCCCTCTCTGTTCTATTCTGTTGTTCTTGAAGAAAACATTTTTCTGCCACTTTACTTACATTCTCTTCTTCTTCCCTACACATTTTCATTGCCCTTGTCTCTACACCACCCACTACACTATCACTATACCTAGTAGCCTCCCTCACTTGCTCCCTACTTTCAACAATACCTTCTCCTTTTTGATTGACATCACACTCACTGTTGTCAATGTAATCTCCCTTGTAACTTTTCAAAAAGGCTGTCTCACCTACAATGACATCAGCAAATGGACATTCCATAGTCAAAGCCACAACCTTTCCAGATAAATATGGACACTGAATACTTACCTCAACTTCATTGCATAAACATTCTGAGCCATTTGCCAGTCTTATAATTTTCTCGGCTTTGGTATCTATATCTAGGGTTTCAGCGAACTGTTGAGATATACATACAGTAGTGCAACCTGTATCACGCAAAATCCAGGCTTCTTTTCCATTGACATACCCTTTAACAACTTTTAACCCGTTTTCCAATTCTTGAATATCACCAGTTTCTTTTTCGGGCATTAGTGGAACTCTTACCTTATAACTGTCAGACTCTGTTCTGCTTGGAGACAGTAAAAGGGCAGTGGTGTGACTTATAGGATTATTTTCTGAATTCGACTTTCCTGTCTTATTCTTACCTTCATTTGATTTTCTCTCTGTACAGTTGGACACTAAATGATCAGTACTGCCACAGTAATAGCATCTTCTCACTCCATCTTGTGGTTGATATGCATTTGTGTATTGACCAGCTCTTTGTGTACTTACTATACTTGTTTCTGTTGTATTTGCACTGGCACCTGTTTCTCTTTGAGATGGACGGCGTGTACCTAAGTTGGCTTGTTTATGAGCTATCTGATATATTTCAGCCATTTCAACCAAATCTTTGCATGTGTGTGGATTTCTCTCTTTAAGCCAAATCTGCAACTCTTGCGGGGCAGTAAACATTAATTGTTCACGTAACATGAGATCAAAGAGCTTGGCATAATTGCTTTCAGATTTTTCTGCCTGAACCCAGTGTTTGAAGTAATTTTCAACACGTATCGAATACTCTTTATACGTTTCTGATCTATCCTGCTTTGCATACCTGAATTTGTCTCTATAGGCTAAAGCATTCAACCCGTATCTATCTAGTATAGCTTGTTTAATAAGCTCATAATCGTTGCTAGCACTAACAGCCATGCGTGCATAGGCTTCCAGTGCTTTCCCAGAAAGTTGTGGTACAAGTCTGATGGCCCATTCTGATTTTTCCCACCCATATGAATTTGCTAATTTTTCAAATGACCTTAAAAAAACTTCAACATCTTCCCCTTCATTATATTTTGGAAGAAAAACCTTTGGTTTCACTTTTGCTCTATCTTTTGGCTCTGGCTTACTCATGGCTATCTCTTTTTCTTTTACTTCCAACTCTTTCATTCTTATGTCTCTCTCAATGTTAGCCTTCTCTAACTCCTTTTCTTTCTCAACTTTAGCTTTCTCAATCTCTCTATCTAACTTTCTCGCTTCACGCTCAGCTGCCTTTTCTTCTGTTTCATTAACTTCTTTCAACAATTTCATGCACTCATTCACATCCCCGCCTTTCTCAATCAATTTCAAAAGCCACTCTGGTGCTGTTGCCATTTTAACTAAGTTTTTAACAATAAGTACCAAACAAAATAAAAGTCTTTCTTCAGTTATAGATATCCCGTCTCCGTATGACCTTAGCTGTTGATGGGATCTTAAACTAAAACTCACTCACTCAGTTATAGATATACATTTTACATAAAACACAGTTCAATTCTTAATATCATAAGTTTTAGTCACATACTATCACATAAATAACATGTAACCTCTATCTTGTCTTTAAGCGGAAATTCAGTGTTCTCTACACTAGTTCTTGCTCACAAGCGCCGAACCCAGACTCTTCATCAAAAGTCCCATAAGATTTAAGCGTGTACCGCTGCCACCATTGCGACGAACCACCAGTATGGTTTCGTGAATTTTGGAAGACGCTTTTTCTTCTATGTGACGTCATTTAATGAAGATTCTCAGATAGCATAGGCATAACTGGTAACTGTTTAGTAATTTCATAAATTTAATCCAGCAAATATGAAAATCATATGATAAACTTCCACAACACAGTTGATGAACACTAATGTAATACAGCTGATGTTGCAGTTTATTCAATAGCATTCATTCTCCAATACAGCCTCTCTCCCATACACAAAAGGCGGGGACCCAACCTACAATCAAATAAACAGTAATAAGCTTCTGCACAGGCGGGATAAGCTATTTCTCCCTTACCACCCATCAAAACTTTACTGAGAAAACATTGAGATATTCAGATGCATATTTATATCACACACAAATACTACAAAACAACATATTTGACACAAGTGTTGTAATGCAATTACTAGTCAATCAAACATATTGTACAAAAGAAGAAATATATTATTCCTTCACAGAATGCCTTTATGAAGTTACCTTGAAAATGTAACATTAATCTACAAGTCAAACAAATGGGAAATTTGTGACTTACCAGACTATTTATCACAAACACGCAATCAACTTTGTAATTAATTCACAACATTAGTCCATTTTCTTATATTTCACCAACACTATCACTTTACTGAATATTCTGTCCACAAACATCAACACAAGTCCATTTCTCAACATAAACTAATATGAATTAAAAAGAAACTGCTCAGATATAACTGTTCTATTGTTCACCTGTTCTCACCTACAAAGTCTATTGTTCAATTGTTCATATACCTGAGAAAGTAAGCTCACTGATAGTTTACAATATCTATGGTGACACTTCTTTGTCACACTAAGGAAAGTTAAATCAGTCAATAGAAAACCAGTCATGACATTTGATTAAATGCTTCCACAAAAGTAATCCTTAAGATAGTATACGGCCTGGGGCGTAGACAATAAGAGCTGCAAAGACCCTAGCGGGACCGAGCGCATAAGAGCCTTTGCGTCTGAGCCTTTGCTGTTTGTCTTTGCGATACGTAACTTTTTGTCATATACTGGTTCAATTAACTTGAAAACAGTTAACTTGAAAACATAAAATTACGAATATAAAATCTTATCCATTACGACAGCATATCCGTGCGATGCAATGCATTCTTTCATATCCCCCAAACGGTTAATTTTCGTGATATTCTTCTTATCTCTGCCTCAATGAGGCGGTTCTAGCGAGCACCCACAACCTATGTCTTGGAGCAAAAATAAGAACAATAATGTACACCCCGTAAACCCCAGTTTTCTCTACATCACGAAAACACGCCTATATAATTTTGACCCCCTTAATATAGAAAACTGGGGTTTCCGGGGGGATTACCTTATTTTTCTTATTTCTGCTCTGAAATATAGATTGTGGGTACTCGTTAGAACTGCCTCGATGAGGCGGTTCTAACGAGTGCCCTCAATCTATATTTAGCAATAAGAAAAAATATCACAAATTTTTATCATAAATTTTTATTTTTTCGGCGATAAAGGTGGCAATGTATTTGTATAGTCGTGTTTGCGTAGTGACATGGAGTTTAGATGCTTGGTCAGTACATGGAGTTGTTAACCTTGGGCTAGTTGTTCAAAGCATCTTTAGCTTAACGGGCTTGTAGGGTGTCGAATTGTTACATGTAACTGCTGTAGCAAGTGCAATATCTTACTCACTGGTATTTTTGCTGAAAAAAAAAAAACAAAAAAAAAAAAAAAAAAAAAACGTATGCAGCTTTTGAATTTGCAAAAAACTGCAAAAGCTGCTCACATTTTTCTCAGCAAAATTATTAGCATATCCCTGAAGTTAAGCTTGCGTGTGGCATTACTCGCTCGGAAAAAGATATTATTTTACGAATTGCGGGGTTGGGTAGGTTTGCCACCATAACCATCACCCAGCACAGTAGACTTGTGACATTAATAAGAAATCAAGCTATAATGGTTTCTGTTGGAAACAGAGACATTTTTAACAGACACAGGGAAACAAATCAAATACTATTCAGGAGGCAAATCCATGGAGTCAGAGTTCTAACTACGCGTCCCCAAAACATTTATTGCTAACCTGCTTTCAAACTTTCCGCCCGAAGAACTTTTACTGTTGACAGCCCATGACCGTTTTGATTTGTTTTGTTTGTTTGTTTGATTTGAGGTTTAACGTCCCCGTCAACACTGTATAGGTCATTTTGGAGACGTTGCTTCCAATTTTGTGGGACTTTTACCCGACATTGAGATGAAATGACATCTCAAGCCCTGTCGCCAAATGAAACCAGTAGGGTTTATTAGCATGGACGGTCTGCCTCGCACCGCGGTTCCTGGACAGGCTTAGATCCTCTAAGCGGTTTACCAGTACGAGTGTGCGGGCCGGATGCAGCTCTGCGTGGAAGCATCATGCAGCCCATATATATCTTCAAGCCCCTATCGGCGGGGGCCTTTTTTGATTTACAACTACGCATCTTTGATAACCCGACAATTGTACAGAAACTGGGTTTAGAGAAGGCAGACATAATTACAGTAAAATTCCGCTATTAAGACCACCAAAAACTGAGACTAATTCTCGTATAAAACTCTTATTTAGAAAGTTTCAGCTGTTCCTCCTCTTTGGTTTCAGCACACAATGTCCTCTGGTCAAAGACCACCTTTGGGACTGTTCAAAAGTTATCTTAAAGACCACGTCTTAAAGACCACTTTTGAACAGTCCCAAAGGTGGTCTTAATATAGGGATTTACTGTATTCTTATTTCTGCTCCAAAACATATGTTGTGGGTACTCTTTGGAACAGCCTCATTGAAATTATTGTAAAGAGTACTAACAACAGAATGAAGCGGTTCTAAAGAGTACCGACAACATACCTTTGTAGTATAGATAAGAATTAAAATCACCAGAAGCCCTTGAAATAATGCACTTTTTCACACGGATGTGTTGTCCATACGCATGTGTTGTGTGGGGGTGCTCTTTAAAGTGTTGTGCTTTCGGAACCCAACGGTTATCGATATGAATATAAATAAAGATGACCTGTAGGTACTTTTACCACCACCTCACATTAACAAGTTCGTGTACTGTACATCTCTGTAAACCCCACGTTAAAAACAAAAAAGAACTGGGATTTACAGGCACATACATTTTCTTTTATTTCTGCTCTGAGAAACGTTTGTGGATACTCATTAGAACCGTCTCAACGAGGCGATACGCTACCAACGAGCACAAACCATCTACGTTTGGACCAGAAATAAGAAAACAATTCACACATTTTCATCATCAGAAAAAAATCAATTTTGGAGAACAAATTATATATACGTCACTACAGCTGGTGTTTCGGAATGTGTGGCGGCCGTAAAAAGTCGTTTTTCTTATCCTTTGAGATCATTGATTCCATATTGGAATTTTAAAATATTTGAGGGTCACTGATGAGGCATAATTGGCCGAAACTAGCTAGTCTGGCCCAGAAAACATGTAAACTCCATATTCCTGCAGTTCTGTGGTGCATTCTTTGCTTCCAACGGATAACCGTCTCTAGAACAAATTGGAAATCTGAAAGTTTTTTGTTTGATTTGAGGTTTAACGTCCCCATCAACACTATAAAGGTCATTTTGCAGACGTTGTTTCCAATTTTGTGAGACTTTAACCGACCTTGAGATGAAAATCTCAAGCCCTGCCGCCCAATGAAACCAATAGGGTTTATAAGCTTGGACGGGCCGACTCGCACCGCTTTGCCTGGGCAGGCTTAGATCCTCTAAGCGGTTTACCAGTTCTCGTGTGCGGGTCGGTTTCAGCTCTGCGTGGCGGGTATAGCATTTGTCCCGTACGTACGTACGTACTTTTGTCATCGCTCAAGCGCCTCCATTTCTTGACCAATTTTAATATAACTTCACACAAATGTTCCTTTTGACAATATCTCGAGCGAGTTCGACTTTCAAGGTCGTGACCTCAAGGTCAAGGTCACTGTGGCTATTTTTAGAAAAAAACTTTGTCATCTCTCTTCACCGATTTCAATATAAATTCATACAAATGTTCCTTATGACAATATCTCGAGCAAGTTCGGCTTTCAAGGTCGTGACCTCAAGGTCAAGGTCACTATTTTAAGAAAAAACTTTGTCATCGCTCTTTACCGATTTCAATATATATTCATAAAAATGTTCCTTATGACAATATCTCGAGCATGGTCGACTTTCAAGGTCATGGCCTCAAGGTCAATGTCACTGTGGCTATTTTTTAGAAAAAACTTTGTCATCGCTCTAGCGCTTACATTTCTCCACCGATTTCAATATAACTTCACACAAATGTTCCTTATGACAATATCTCGAGCGAATTTGACTTTAAAGAACGTGACGTCAAGGTCAAGGTCACTGGCTATTTTTAGAAAAAAATTTTTCATCGCTCAAGCACCTACATTCCTTCACAGATTTCAATATACAGATAAGCTCGAGAAGAACCTAACCTTTTTCGCGTTTTGTCAGCGGGACATACGCGCATTGCGTGCGTGTAAAATTTTCGGGTTTCAATACGCGGTTCATCGCATTCAAACGCGATTGCAACGCGTTTAATATCAGCCAATGGAAGTGATTATTCGTTACGCGTTAGGTTAACTCAATACGCGTTTCTTTGCGAGAGAATTCCAACCAATAAGAATAAGACAGGTAAGCGAAGATAAACCGCGAGTATGCGAAAGAGAACGGACCAATCAAAATCCTCTTAGCTCGTATGTTTGACCAATATTCTTTATTTTATTTTTTATTCATTCGCAAATAAATGGCGGTATTGGCCTCTCTTTATCATTAGTGATTTCTTCGGATAGACACACACAATAATATTTACATTTAAAGACATATTATGGAGTGCATAACACCCTAATGTCTGGCAGTTTAGAGATAATAAACACTCGGGGTATTCTGATGCATATGGTGTAGGGAACCAAGAGGGTAATCGTTTATTCTGGGATATTTGTTGACAAGTCACGTCTATTTACTTGTTTGGGGGCGCTCATCAGAACCGCCATTTAATGGGTGTTTATGGTGTTTCTAACACATCTTGAAACACACCTATATATATTTGACCCCGCTAATCCCCACTTTTAAATAGTAAAATTGGAATTTAAGGGGGTATATATTCTTCTTATTTCTGCACAAAATATAGATTGTGGGTACTCGTCAGAACCGCCTCGCCGAGTCGGTTCTAACGAGTACAACAACCTATGTCTTGTGCAGAAATATAAAAATAAAGGAAAATGTTCAGTGGCGTATTTTCGCAATGAAGTTCCAACAATCTCTGTTTGGATTTAAGACAAATAAATGAATATATACGCACATAAATAAAAATAAGGAAAAAGTAAAAGCTGAAATACGCACATTTCTTAAAGTTCATAGAGTTTAGTGCCAAATGGCAAACAGTGAAGGCCCAGTTCAGACGTAGAAAAACTAGGCGTCTGATCAGGGCCTACATTGCTTCCAAAAGCTTCAGACATTTTCACAATTTTTTTGAAAACCACACAACCTCACTCTCTTAAATTTTGAACTTGTCTTGTGTTATTTACAAGGTGGAAGATTCCATTTGGCGCCAATTGGCAAAAAAGTGCAAACCCAGATCAAACGCAACAGAATTCGCGTCTGACCAGGAACTACACTGTTTGCAAAAAGTTCAGGCATTTTTTATCAATTTTCAAAATTTTGAAGAAAATTGGAAAAATGGTAATAGTAAAAATGCCCCAGGTCACGCGCAGCAGAAGTAGGCGTCTGATCAGGGCCTAGATTATGGAAGATTACGTAATGTTCAGTTATTTCCCAAATAAATTTCGAAAAAAAAATGTATGTTTGGTGGAAAATTTCATTTGGTAAAACAAATGTGTTAATGAAAACACACACGAAAAAAAAAATGAAAATTACAGCGATAAGTAATTAAATAAATGAGCTGCGGAAATTATGAAGAAAAGACAACCTCACACTCTTATATTTCGAAATGGTTTTGTGTTATTTACAAAGTGGAAGATGCCATTTGACGCCAACTAGCAAACTGTGCAGACCAAGATCATACGCAACAGAAATAGGCACCTGATCGGGGCCTACGTTGTTTCAAAAAGCTTCAGATATTTTCAAAATAGATTTTGAAGAAAACACACCCTCACACTATAAATTTTGAAACGATCTTGTGCTTTTTTACAAGGTGAAAGATCCCCGTTGACGCCAAATGGCAAAATAAAGTGCAGATCCAGATCAGTCCTAGCAGAAGTAGGCGTCTGATCAGGACCTACTCGGTTTGCCAAAATAAACAAAGAAAACAAAACTTCATACACTTTAATTGTGAAATGGACTTGCTCTATTCACAAGATGGAAGATTCCATTTGTTGCCAAATGGCAAAAACCATGCAGACCCAGATCAGACGCAGCAGACGTAGGCCTCTGATCAGGGCCTACATTTATGCAAAAGGTTCAGGCATTTCCAAATAAATATCGAAGAAAACCTAACTTGATTCTCCGAATTAATTAAACAAAATAAATGAAAATTACAAAAATAATTAATTGAAAATTGGGCCGCTTCTGTGAGTGAAAGAACATTGATTATTTCGGACATCTAGAATAACTGACGATAATGAGATGTTGTTTTAAACAGCTATCTTTATAGCCCCCCAGTTGCACCTGGGTGTCATAAAACTTTTGGTTAATAAACATCCTGCATTTTGACAGTCAACTTCAATCACGACTCAGTACCTGTATTTTTCCCTTTACCCCCAGGCAAATGTAAATCGATAATTGACTAGTCCGCCAGATTTGTTATGTTCAAACTGAAAAAAAAAATATCTGGAATAAGGAAAATTTGAAGAAATAGAAAAAAGAAACAAAAAAGAAGGATAAGTGTGAAATAGTTACGCGGTACTGATTGGTTGCTTTTGAAACGCGAAGCAGTGTGTGAATGTGCACTATCTGCGTTTTCGACACTCATGTTTGATTGGCTGGTCAACAATCGCGATTTACACGCAATATCGCGTTATTCATAAAAGCAATTGATTGGCTAAAATGTCTTTCTCAAGTGAAACGCGTGAATCATGAGTGCGAATCTCGCGCGTTACAAATGCGAAACAAATGCGTGTGCGCTGTAAAGTTCTTCTCAATCTTATCTGTAACTTCACACAAATGTTCGTATGACAATATCTCGAACGAGTTCGACTTTCAAGGTCATGGCCTCAAGGTCAGGGTCACTGTGGCTATTTTTAGAAAAACTTTGTCATTGCTCTAGTGCCTACATTTCTCCACCGATTTCAATATAACTTCACACAGCTGTTCCTTATGATAAAACCTCGATCGAGTTCGACTTCGAGGATGTGGCCTGAAGGTCAAGGTCACTGTGACTATTTTAGAAAAACGTTGCCGTCACTCTAGCGCCTACATTTCTCCACCGTTTTCAATATAACTTCAAACAAATGTTCCTTATGACAATATTTCGAGCGAGTTTGACTTTCAAGGCGTGGTCCGTAGGTCAAGATCACTGTGGCTATTTTTAGAATAACTTTGTCATCGCTTAACCACATATATTACTTCGCCGATTTCAATATCATTTCACACAAATGTTCCTTATGACAATATCTGAAGCAAGTTCGACTTTCAAGGTTGTGGTCTCAAGATCAAGGTCACTGTGGCTATTTTTAGAAAAAAATGTCATTGCTCTAGTGCCTACATTTATTGGCCGATTTCAATATGACTTCACACAAATAATCTTTATGACTATATCTCGAGAGAGTTTGACTTTCAAGGTCATGGCCTCAAGGTCAAGGTCTATACGGCTATTTTTAGAAAAACTTTGTCATCGCTCTAGCGTCTACATTTATTGACCGATTTTACTAAAACTTCACACGTGTTGCTTATGATAATATCTCGAGAGTTCGACTTTCAAAGTCATAGGGTAAATGTCACTGTGGCTATTTTTAGAAAAAAAAACTTTGTCATCGCTCTAGCACCTACATTTATTGACTGGTTTTAATATAACTTCACACAAATGTTACTTATGATAATTTCTCAAGCAACGTTTAAGGTCTTGGTGATAAGGTCAAGGTCACTGTGGCTATTTTTAGAAAAACTTTTTCATCGCTCTAGCGCCTACAGTTTTTGATGGATTTTTATAGAACTTCACACAAAAGTTTCTTATGATAATATCTCGAGTTACTTTAACTTTTAAGGTCGTGGCCTCAAGGTCAAAGTCACTGTGGCTATTTTTAGAAAAACTATGTTATCGCTCTACCGCCTACATTTATTGACGGATTTTAATATAACTTCACACAATGAATGTTTATGATAATATCTCGAGCAAGATCGACTTTCAAGGTCATGGCCTCAAGTCAAGGTCACTATGGCTATTTTTAGAGAAACATTGTCATCACTCTAGAACCTACATTTATTGGTGGATTTTAAACAAACATTAAACAAATGTTGCAAATGATAATATCTCAAGCAAGTTGGACTTTTGCCAGTTCAGTGTTTTCCACACACGAATTTGTCTTGTGCGAGGGGATTTGTATCGCATGTGATGCCTTGTTAAACAGTGGATTCATGCGACAGACCGCATGAATTACACGTACTTTAATTAATCTTTATTTGGTTATTTTCGTGGCTCAGTATTCTTATACCAAGTCACTTGTCGCCGGCCTCGGTAGCTCAGTCGGATTGGCGTCTGACTGATGATCAGGAGGACGCGGGTTCGATACCTGCCGGAGTTTGCAACCGTTTGTGATTCTTTCGTGGAGATTGATCATTAAATCTTTTCTACGGTCACTCTCTCCCTTCCGCTTTGTCAAGAAGGGTAGTTGTCAGTTTTTGGCGAAAGAATGTGCTCTGTACTGGTTAACCGCTTTGTGCCACAGGCATTGAGATGTCATTTCATCTCAATGTCGGGTAAAAGTCCCACAAAAATGGAAGCAACGCCTCCAAAATGACCGAAACAGTGTTGACTGGGAGGTTAAACCTCAAATCAAACAAACAAACACACAAAAGAACCAACTCAATGAGCGTTAAATAAATTACATTCATTCCTTATATAAAACTATGAAAAAAAACGCTTCTCGGTATATTTTGACCAGCTTTCGGGTTTCTATAAAATATGGTGTGTCCTTCTTTGGTTACAATCAGCATTATGTTATTCATGCAGAGCCAGTTTGTTTATCTACGCAACCAAACCTTTTCTAGCCAGAGTTATAAAAACGGCTAAGCAAGCATACGTTCTTTCGCCACCCGAGAAGCCTCCGTGGTATAGTGGTTAAGCTACTCGCCTTGTAAACCAGAGGTCGTAGGATCGAGCCCGGGCTTCTCCAGACTTTCGGATGAGTCTTTAAGTCGAGGTCCCGTCCTCGTATGACCTTATCTGTTGGCGACACGTAAAACTCACTCTTTCGCCACCCTCTACCCAGTTCTCCGAAATTGTTCAGCAGTTGGAGATCGAGTTTCCAATCAGCTGCCATCTTCATTCAATTTATACTGTTGACAGGGCAAAGGGACATTTGCAGATTACAAAAAAAATCATTATTTCTTGCGAGATTTATTGTACTCGACACCACCACCTCAGTCTGGCAGTGATATTGAAGAGCGGTATGCTACAATATGCAAACTAATTACAAATACCATTTCAATACATGTCTGTGTGTTTTTTCTTGTGTACATTTTTCATACTATAGCTAGTCCAAATGCTATTAGCTTTTCCAAGACGGTTTGTCTGCAAGGTTTAAAATAGAACTAACGTTCTGTATCGATACAGGAAATTAAATGTGGCAAATAAGACTAATATGGCTAGTGATAGAAACACAATTTGAGCCACGTCATGTGAAGACCAGTTCTGTGCCATTTCATTAAGAAACACGCCTATATAAATACATTGCAAATTTTACCGCCGGAAAAAAAATATAAAAATTTCAGATAAGACATTGTAATATTTATCTTATTTCTGCTCAAAATATAGATTGCGGATACCCGTTAGAACCGCCTCGTCGAGGCGGTTCTAACGAGTACCCACAATCGATATTTTAGAGCAGAAATAAGAATAATAAGGCTTACCCCTGCACACTCCAGTTTTACTATATACAAGTGGGGTTCAAGGGGGTCAGAGTTATATTGGCGCGTATTCGTGATGTATAAGCAACACAGATGACGACCAGGCTGCACCCACCCCCGCCCATCGGGGCTTGATGAAATAGATAGGCTGCATGATGCTGCCACGCAGAGCTGAAAACAACCGCACGTGGGTACTGATAAACCGCTTAGCGGTTCTAAGCATGCCCATGAAGTGGTACGAGATGGACCGTCCATGTATATAAACCCTATTGGTTTCATTGGATGGCAGGGCTCGAGATGTCATTTTATCTCAGTTTCGGGTAAATGTCAAACAAAATTGGAAGTAATATTTCCAAAATGACCTATACAGTGTTGACGGGGACGTTAAACCTCAAATCAAACAAACAAACCGGGCTGCACATCCGTGTCTAGTTTGATGTTTGTTTGTATTGGAGTTTAACGGCCCAGTCAACACTATTTAGGTCATTTTTGAGCCGGTCAGTTTACCTATCAACACTTTCCTGGTCAGGCTTATACGTAAGCGGTTAACCAGTACAGTGCACATTCATCTTCTGCTCACCGCATACAAAGGACCATATCTATTGTTTTTACATTTAAACGGCAAAGACTCTTACTGATCTAAGTATCATAGCAGGTTTGTTTGTGTTCAATCCAGTCGCAGACTCCAAAAACAGTTTTTCACGTGACAGTGTTTATTCACTGCATTAATGAAAGAGGCTGTGGCGGTTATCAAGGAATGTTATTTATCGAAATAAGACTTCAGGAGAAAACGTCTTCGGTTTTGCGCGCACGTAAGACTTCAAAGGGCCTTGTCCGCTTCACAGACCGAAAAAATCTCCTCCGAAGATAGTTTTTCACGTGACAGTGTTTATTCACTGCATTAATGAAAGAGGATGTGGCGGTTATCATAGAATGTTATTTATCGAAATAAGAACTGTCGTATTCGCCACTGACTTCAGGAGAAAACGTCTTCGGTTTTTATGCGCACGTAACGCGTCAACCGCCCTTCTCCGCTTCACGGACTAAAAAAATTGCTTGCTATTTCAGATATACAAACGTGAGACAAGGTACTTTTCTCACCACACGGGACAAGAATATCCCTTATCGTACGACAGTATATGATTTCTTTGTCACACACTGATGTCTCACCCTAGCGTTTAATAGATGTCTCAATCTGTCAGTCATTGCTTAATTTAGGAAAACGTGTGCATTGCAATGGAACTGCTTTTTAAACTGTCTTCTATTGCATATTTTGCTGAGGCTCTTACTTTTGTGTTCTGTTGCTTTTGTTTAGAGACGCTACTTTCTTATTAATTGAGCCAGCACATGACAAAACCTACAATAAGGCATATGCGCCCACCGAAGACTCAGATCATCCTGCGCATCTAAATAGTCTAACCAGAGATTTCTCATGCTGCATGGAGGAGCATTGAACCCTGAGCTATCCTTAGAGGGCACAACGAAGACTCTGATCAGACTGCGCGGATGCGCAGGCTGATCAGAGTCTTCGTTGGGCGCACGTCTTATTGTAGGTTTTGTCATGCGCTGGCTCAATTATTTGGAGTCTTTGCAAATAGTTTATCATTCACAACGCATTCTTTATAGTTGTTGCTTGAGAAAAATAATCAATGCCTGGGTTGAGACCTCGACAAGGAAATCTCAGGCTCGTTTTCAGTTTGTTTAAGTCTCAAATCGGCATAGCCTCGCATAAGACTTAAATAAACTGTAAACTTGGTCTCGTTCTCAGCCTTATCAAAGATTCTGTTAATCTTAAAGGCATTTATTCTTGATTATTGAGGACTATCATTTCATTACATAATATTATGTAGCCCACAGTGTTGACTCAAGTCTGCAACAGGTAAGGGGCCTTCTTGGGGAAAGTCAATAATTGACTTACTGTTAACTACAGTGTACCTTATTGATCTTTCTCCCTAGGGCCTCAGGCAGGGGATTCAACAGGAGCTACTAATCACCTTATTAAAGGCGGCCTTTGATCAGCTATGGACAGTATTCCACAGGGGGCAATAAAACAATTATGAACACACGGTGTGTCCTACTTTCTAAGAATAAATGCCTTTAACAGTGAACACAAAGGCGTTGATCAGACTGCGTTGATGTGCAGGCTGATCTACTGCTTTGCTATTGTTTTGTTTGTTTGTTTGATTTGAAGTTTAACGTCCCCGTCAACACTGTAAAGGTCATTTTGGAGACGTTGCTTCCAGTTTTGTGGGACTTTTACCCGACATCGCGATGACATGACATCTCAGGCCCTGCCGCCAAATGAAACCAATAGGGTTTATAAGCATGGACGGGCCGACTTGCACCCCATTGCCTGGGCAGGCTTAGATCCTCTAAGTGGTTTACCAGTACATGTGTGCGGGTCGGTTTCAGCTCTGCGTGGAAGCATCATGCAGCCCATCCATTTCTTCAAGCCCCGATGGGTGGGGCCATTATAGCCCAGTTTTACAAAGCATCCTAAGCTTGACAAGCTCAATTTGACATCAGGGCCCAGTTGTTCAAAGCATTGTTAGCTTAACAAGCTCAATCAGACACCATAGCCCAGTTGTTCAAAGCATCATAAGCTTGACAAGCTCAGTTAGACATCAGGGCCCAGTTGTTCATTTTACCAGTACTCTTGTGTGGGTTGGTTTCAGCTCTGCGTGGAAGCATCATGCAGCCCATCTATTTCTTCAAGCCCCGATGGGCGGGGGCGAACTGTTTAGTTATTAGAAAAAGACAGTTTTTCTCATGTCCGGACTCAAATGATACACTTGATGATTTGGAGTCTTTGCAAATAGTTTATAGTTTACCATTCACAACGCATTCTTTATAGTTGTTGCTTGAGAAAAATAATCACTCGACAAGGAAATCTCTGGCTCGTTTTTCAGTTTATTCGTCTCAAATCGGCATAGCCTCGCATGAGACTTAAATAAACTGAAAACTTGGTCTCGGTCTCAACCTTATCATAGATTCTGTTAATCTTAACAGTGAACACAAAGGCGTTGATCAGACTGCGTTGATGTGCAGGCTGATCTACTGTTTTGTTAATGTTTTGTTTGTTTGTTTGATTTGAAGTTTAACGTCCCCGTCAACACTGTAAAGGCCAATAAGGTTTATAAGCATGGACGGGCCGACTCGCACCGCATTGCCTGGGCAGGCTTAAATTCTCTAAGTGGGTTATCAGTACGTGTGTGCGGGTCGGTTTCAGCTCTGCGTGGAAGCATCATGCAGACCATCTATTTCTTCAAGCCCCGATGGGCGGGGGCGAACTGTTTAGTTATTAGAAAATGACAGTTTTTCTCATGTCCGGACTCAAATGATACAGAGAAACAAATTATTATGAAGCATTTGCACAAAAATATCTTATTTGATAAACATCACGAACACATGCCTTTATAATTTTGACCCCCTTGAACCCCACTTTTATATAGAAAAATGGTGTTTACCCCCTGTAAACCTTGTTTTTCTTATTTCTGCTCTAAAAACTGATTGTGGGTACTCGTTAGAACCGCCTCGAAAATATCACAATTTTTTATCTTAAAATTTTCATTTTTTCGGTGATAAAGGTTACAATGTATTAGTTTAGGCGTGTTTTCGTAATGCATCCCGTTAACAAGTCCGTAAAATGAACACCCCCTAAACCCCACTTTATATATAGAAAACTGGGGTTTATGGGGGTAATTATTATCTGCCTTATTTTTGCTCATAAACATAGATTGTGGGTACTCGTTAGAACCGCCTCATTGAGGCGGTTCTAACGAGCACCCACAATCTATATTGGAAGCAGAAATAAGAAAGATATTATTTTTTACCTAAAATGTGACATTTCTGACACCATGTTGGACGCCATTATTTCATACGGACATGTTTTCCTAATGGATACGGAGAAACAAATTACTATGAAGAATTTTGCAGGAACATATCTTATTTGATAAAGAATTTCCATTGAGTTTAGAAGGGAAACAGTCATCTAATTATTGGAGATGTGTATCATGTCGGCGAGAATCGTTATTATACAATGTACGGACCTTTCAAAATTATGTCACTCATATCGAGCCGATCGTTAATCAGAGGTGGGCGAAAACCGGAGTACCCGGAGAAAAACCACCTGACCTTCCGCTGCAGAACTTGGCGTCTCCCATGTGACCCGAGCGAGGCTCGAACCATAGCGGTGAGATACCTAATGATCAAGAGTCAGCGCTCTTAACTACTAGGCCACGGAAGCCCAATGTTCTAATCAGCATGACCTCGACGAGATTATTCTGGCGAGAACACACACCATTTTGCAGGGCGATTCTAATGGGTTTTTTTATTTGACTTGTTACAGCCCTTTCAAAACTATTTATGTCATTTAGAGAAGTTAATTGAGTGAGATTTTTACACGACATTGTGATGAAATTAAATCTCAAGCCCTGTCGCTCAAAATATGTAGGGACGGTCCTACTTTGCCTGGGCGGGCTTAGACCCTCTAAGCGGTTTACCAGTACTCATGTTTGGTCGGGTTCAGCTCTGCGTGGAAGCATCATGCAGCCAATCTATTTCTCCAAGCCCCGATGGGTTGAGGCCGCGATTCTAATTAGCAAACTCAATATACGTTTTCAAAGATAGAAAGGGAAGAAATATTTCATATCTGGAGATATCGCAAACAATCTTGACCATTATCCTGCTAAACACGACAGCCCAGAACAGATGACATCTGAAGATGATCAGGATTTACACTGTTTGTCATGCATTTTGTGAAACAAATATATTATATCAAGTTATTTGATTGGTTGATAGTCAGCAATGGGCGTGGCTTAATGTATGCAGCAGAATAAGGGATAAATGATCGAATTAGCCATACACTGTAAAAAGTTAATGGAAACATAACACCAAAACTGGTGGCAGCTGAGCTGCCACCAGTTTTGGTGTAAGTTATCTCCATTGAATGCTCGGTGTGTGTGTGTGTGTGAATTCGGGTTTAACGTCGCTTTCAACAATTTTTTCAGTTATATCACGACGGTGTCTGGTTGCGACAGGGAGCTCAATACTCACTTTTATAGTGCTGTCTCACTGAAGTATCATGTCCCAGACACATTACATGATACCACACCCAGTCACATTATCCTGACACTGGGTCGACCAGTCCTAGCTCTACCCCGTAAATCTGAGTGCCAAGCGAGGAGCAGCTAGTACCATTTTTAACGACTTTGGTATGTCGCGGCCCTGGATCGAACCCGTTACCTCCCGTTCCCCGGAGCGGACACTCTACCAACTGAGCTATCGGGGCCGGTATTGAATGCTCGGTAACTTTCCACCGAATAGCCGGCTATTGATCCAGATAAATGGTGTAATTGCGCACCTGAAAATCGACAGAAAGTTTACACCATAGCGTAAGTGATGTACATTACAAGTGTAAATGTGCCGTCATATTTTGAAGGAAACGTTTCCGGGTGTAATCTTTCCTTCATTTACTCGGTGTAACATTACACCAATAATTAAGACTGGCTACACCACAGCTTACATTTGTATAGTGAAATTATTTATTTATTTCTGTTTTTTATTGACATAGAACTTATCATACTCTAATACCCCTTTCTTATGGTACCTTTGATACACTTCTTATAGGGTATCAGTTACCATTTTTCAGTGGTAATGTTAAGAGCTTTCGTAAAAAGCTGGTATAAAAATCTGCTTTCTCTATTAGCTATTGCAGAAATTCTTTATTAAACAGAAATTGTGTTTATACTGAAAAGGAGTTTACCTCATTTTAATCTTATTTAGCAGGATTTTCATTACGCATGAAACAACCCTATAATCAATATTGATAATTATAAAATGTGTATGATATTTATGTAGTGTGACTAAAATTACCCTATCTAGTAGAAAACCTTACACCATAAATAGTGTAATTATTTCAAACACCAATTGATAGGAAACTTAACACTTGGTTTACAGAATCGATTCACCAAACACCAAATTTGCAGCGCTACACCAAATTTTGAGTAAACTATACAAGTTATCAGTGTATTGTTACTCAAAGTTACATTTTACACCCAAAATGGTGTATGGTTCGAATTCACACGGGTTTTAGTGTGAACTATACTCTGTCTCTAGGTATAATAAACACTATTTTTTTTACAGTTTTACAGTGTAGTTGCTTTGTTTGATTTGAGGTTTAACGCCCCCGTCAACACTGTATAGGTCATTTTGGAGACCTTGCTTCAAATTTTGTGGGACTTTTACCCGACATTGAGATGAAATGACATCTCAAGCCCTGTCGCCCAATGAAACCAATAGGGTTTATAAGCATGTACGGTCCGCCTCGCACCGCGGTTCCTGGACAGGCTTAGATCCTCTAAGCGGTTTACCAGTACTCGTGTGCGGGTCGGATTTCAGCTCTGCGTGGAAGCATCATGCAGCCTATCAATTTATTTAAGCCCCGAAGTGCGGGGGCCGTCAGCCATTGTTGAAGGAGTCATAGATGGTTTACTGTAAGTAAGCTCGATAACCTGAATGTCAGAGGTAATGACAACATAATGCAGCGCTGCACAATGATATGTATATGGAATTGCCAGACTCGTTAATTATCTATACAATTTCCTAAAACTAAATCAATAGCAAACTGGACTTGTTGTCGACTTTATGCGTCGGAAATTAGTAAGTATGTTGTGTCGACTTATCACGTGAACAAGTCCGTGAAATGAACCCCCCCCCCCACACTTAACCCCACTTTATATAGAGAAATCGGGTTTACGGGGTTATTCATTATTTTTCTTATTTCTGCTCCAAGACATAGGTTGTGGGTACTCGTCAGAACCGCCTCAATGAAGCGGTTCTAACGAGCACCCACATCCTATGTTTTGAGCATTTATAGGAAAAATATGAAGGATTTTCATCAGAAAAGTAGCCATTTTGGAGATGTGAAAAATGCACTATGTCGCACGGGTGAGTTATCGTAATGTCTTGTTGAGTTCGAGGATCACGGGTGGATACATTATATGTGCATTGCATTCTTTGGCGGCAGCTGATGCACGGTTATACCCAATGTCTGCTACGAAAATCTCCTACCGGTTGCCTATCAAACATCAATATGCAAGAGGATGCCAAACACCAGACCACTTCCTTACAAGCAACAACCTGATGCCAGTCACACGGCTCTTTTCTTTACAGGCTCATAAGCAACTACTACCTGATACCAGCCACACAAATATACTCTACCACCTGAGGTCATTCACAAATATCCTCTTCCTGAGGCCAACCACACAAATATCCTCCACCACATGCCAGCCATACAAAACCCTATACCAGATTCAACCCACAAAACATTACCTACTTCGTGTCAACCAAACAAACGTTTGCTACCACATGCGAGCCCCTTACTCATGTAAAAGACACAAACATTCTCTACCTGATGTCAGACACAGACACACACCCTACTTAGGTAAATCACACAGCTATTCCCTAACAAGTGCCAGCCAGACAAATACCCCCTCCTTGATACCTGACGCACAGGCATCCTCTGCTACATGTATATGCCAGCCGCAAAGGATTTCTTACGGGACGGCAACCTCACAAACATCGCCCATTCGTAACTGCCACATAAGCGTTTACTATTAGATTCTGGCTATGCAGCATATCCTATCTGATGACAGCCACATAGACACCCCTACAACACGCCATCTACCCAAATAGCTCTTACCCAAACAAACACGCACTGCCTGATTTTTGCTATACAAACAACACGTACGATATCATGCCTGCCAGACAAACACCCTCTACCTGGGGCCAGTTTTACTAACGATGTCGCTAGTTAACAAATTGTTGAAACTGTGATTATTTAATATGGCAAATATGCTAATATTTTTACTGATAACAAATGCAAATGCAAAAGCTGCTCACATTTGTTCAGCAAAAATACCAACATTTTAGATGTTTAACTTGCTAGAACAGTTAACAATATGACCACTAACGAGCTCGTTAAGCTAATGATGCTTTGAACAACTGGCCCCTGATGTCAGCCTTATAAACAACTCTAAATGGTATAGCCTATACAAACAGATACGTACCAGATACCTGATTCACAAACATCCCCAACCTGATCCTGCCCACACAAAAAACCCATATCTAGTCATTAACGAATGTCATACAATCGCGTTCTACATAATGTCATCGACACCTAATATCCCCTACCTGATGCCCCACAAGCATCCCTTCCTGATGCCTGCTACATAAGCATGTCAACTAGAAGTAGAGGCAATGATCAGGAATCGATACAATTAACCCATAGCTCCCATCAGAGACACAAACCCGATCCGATGGCAGCAAAACATGCGTTTAATACTTGATGCATGTCATACAAACATCCCTGCCTGATGCCAAGCACAAAAACATTCCCAATCTGAATTAGTCAAGACTTTTCCCTGCCTGATGGTTACAATCTAAACAATATGTAAGCCTTCTCTGCCTGACGACTACAATCTAAACAAAATTACAAAGTAGAAGTGGAGGCAATGATCAGGAATCTATACAATTAACCCACAGCTCCCATTAGAGACACCAAAGGGAAAGAAACACAAACATAAAACAACAGACCCTAATGGAAACATCAATAGCGGAAAGCCAAAAGGACAGTTACTTTCCCACAAAATGGCCAATAGGCTACCCAAAATAAAATAAAATAAGCGACACAAACACCCAAGGACAAACCTTAACAAAAATAAACCGCGACAGAAGAACCGCCTTGGAACGGCCAGCGGAAACAAATTCAACTGGGGGACTTAAATCGGTTTTACGTGGCCACAATCCCCGCCCTTACTTCCGTCGCGATTAAGACAAATGATTTGTTCAGTCCGCATTAAGGCCTCCTAACACATATGACTACAATCTAAAGAATTTGTCAACCCTTCCATGCCTGATGACTGTTATCTAAACAAGCTTTCATGCCTTCCCTGCCTGTCTGATGACTACAATCTAAACAAAATTGCAAATCTTCCATGCCAAATAACTACAGTCTAAACAAAATTTCAAGCGTTCCCTGCCTGATGACTACAATCTTAACAAAATTGCAAATCTTCCATGCCTGATCACTACAGTCTAAACAAAATTTCAAGCGTTCCCTTCCTGATGGCTACAATATAAACAAAATTGGAAATCTTCCATGCCTGATCACTACAGTCTAAACAAAATTTCAAGCCATCTCGGCCTGATGCCTACAATCTAAACAAATTCTATCTGATGCCAGTCACGCAAGTATTGCCTGTACGATATCAACCAAATTTATAGCCTACTTGATGTCTTAATGGGAATGGGAACGCCTTCAGGGGAGGCAACTCCTGCAAAAGTATTCTTGTCTCCCATGTCAATAGGGGTCAACTCTTAAAAGAAAGAATTTGCTCCTGAGGAGCAAAGTCTTTCCTTTAAGAGTAGACCCCTTTTTCAGTGGGACAGTGCTTATAGAAAGGTGAACAGGAAGTCTGGAAAGGGCCTGCCACCCGAACCTACCTACATGATGCCATTCACAGATTTATCCAATACCTAATGTCAGTCGCATACATGGCCTAACTGATAGTAGCCATGTGCTCACCTTCTATCTGTCGATCGATCGCTCCATCCATCCATCCGCCCGCCCGCCCGCGCGTCCGTTCGTTCGTTCGTTCGTCCGTCCGTCCGTCCGTCCGTCCTATCTATCTATCTATCTATCTATCTATCTATCTATCTATCTATCTATCTATCTATCTATCTATCTATCTGACGCCACCCAAATTAGCATCTCCTACATGATGTCTGCCACACAAGCATTGCCTACCTGATAGCGCCACACAAATCTCACCTATCTCCGGCATCAACTTGTGTTTATCAAAAGACGTCGTGTCTGAGAGTGTAATAATATCATGTAATATTTTCAATAATCCACTAGTGGATTAAATATGCAAATTAGGTAGATACGTCCCGTAACATTACATGTACGACGTCCTTAACGACGTCGTGTTTACTAATGGCGGAATATTGACATTTTTTGTAAACAATCGTGAATAAAATGCTTTTTAAATGTCATATGAAAAATAGAATATCGCATTCGTGCTCTGGTATTATTGAAGTTATTAAACTCGTTGAGAAAAAGCGATAAAATGCTCGGCAAAGCCTCGCATTTTATCCCTTTTCCTCAACTCGTTTAATAAATTCAATAAATACATATTTACATTTCCAGTGTAAAGTCAAATGCAAACCTATAGAAAACAATTGCGTTCATACTTCCATGAACGCATCGAATCGCATGATTTTCAGTGACGTTAAGTGACGTCATTCTAACACATTGTTCTCTACGGGCGTTGATGATGCCAACGCTGCTCCGCTCTTTGTAGAAAAACAGCGTGTAAATATTTTTCAGCTTTAAAAGTTTGCCCTAGAAGCATTTGTTCGCCCAGTGATGAGGACCAGATAATGTAAATATAAAAAATAAACTTAATTTTTCTGCTTTTCATGAAAGTATGAAAGACAGTGGGCCGCTAGCAAAGTTTATATCATTTACTTTGCACGCGACCCACTGCGTTCATACTTACATGAACTGCAGAAAAATAAATTAAATTTCTTAAATGAACACTCATGTAAGATCCTCTATACAGTACATGGCAAACAAGCATCTCCTATCTGATGGAGGTCACACAAGCATCTCCTACCTGATAGCATCCACACCTGTTGCTTGCCATACGAATATCCACTGAAACACCCAGTATTAGGACTTTAACGTGAAACTTGCCAAACAACCATCGTCTACTTGATTGCATTCCTGCAAGCATCTCTTACCTGCGACCACCAAAACAAACAGATACATGATGCAAACCTTCTTTGTAACCTGAAGCTACATGAATCGCTTGAATCGCAAGCGTTTTCTTCCCAATGTCTATTACCGAGCATCCCGTGTGTGTGTGTGTGTGTGAATTCGGGTTTAACGTCGCTTTCAACAATTTTTCAGTCATATCACGACGGTGTCTGGTTGCGACAGGGAGCTCAATGCTCACTTTTATAGTGCTGCCTCACTGAAGTATCATGTCCCAGACACATTACATGATACCACACCCAGTCACATTATCCTGACACTGGGTCGACCAGTCCTAGCTCTATCCCGTAAATCTGAGTGCCAAGCGAGGAGCAGCTAGTACCATTTTTAACGACTTTGGTATGTCGCGGCCCGGGATCGAACCCATGACCTCCCGTTCCCCGGAGCGGACACTCTACCAACTGAGCTATCGGGGCCGGTCGAGCATCCCGTGATTGATGCCCATCACATAAGCATCTTCCGATTGACAGAAGCAATGCCACATACAAAATATGCCGTACCTGATGCTAGCAAATCAGTTTCCTACCTTATACCTGCCACACAAGCATCAGCTACCACATGCATGAAACACAAAGTTTAACATGCCATGTCTGGTTCCTGTCACACGGGTATTTTCTACAGACTGCCAACAATACAAATATCTACTACTTCAACCATACAGGCATCATTTACCTGATACCCATCACACCAGCATCCTCAGTCTTATGCTTGCCACACAGACGCTTACTCCCTAAAACCTTCCACATGAGAATCACCTACCTGGTGTCAGGCACATAAGGTTCTCCAACCTGATCTTGCCATATAAGCATATTCCACCTGATGCAGCCACACAAGCTTCCCTTACCTGTTGCCAACCATACAAATTCCTGCTGCGCAAGCATCTCCTGTCAGATGCCTACCGCATAAAACATTCCCATTGCCTGCCACAACCCCCCCCCCCCCCCCAATCGCCAGACGCACACACACACTACCTGCTGGCATCATAAGTAGAAGTAAAACAAAGATCAGGAATTGATACAATTAACTTACTCCACCCATAAAAGACACCAAAGGGAAAGAAATACAAACATTAAGCGACCAGACCATAATGGAAACCTAAACAAAGGAAGGCCATAAGGACAGTTACTTTCCCACAAAATGGCCATATGGTCATCCGAAACTAAAAGACACAAGTGATACACACAGTAAGTAACAAACAACAACATAAATTAAATCGCCACAGAAGAGCCGCCTTGGAACGGTCAGTGGAAGATTTCCACTGGGGGGCTTAAATCGATTTTACGTGGCCACAATCCTCGCCCTTACTTCCGTCGCGATTTAGACAAATAATTTGATAAGCCTCCCCTACCTTATGCGAGCCACCAGCTTCACAGTTCTGGTGGTAGCCGAACATGCTTTCTTTTTCTGATGCAAGCCCAACGGGCGTCCTCTGCTTTATGTCAGCTATAAACACATCACCTCCCTGATGTCAGCCGCACAGTTATCTCCGCCAGATGCTTGTCATACAAGGCTGTTTTCCTTGAAATCTCTCACAGAAGCCTAACGGCTGCTTGTTTTTCTATTGCATCAGATGGTCGTGATGTTTGTTCTTGAGCACCCACATCCTATCTTTTGAGCATTTATAAGAAAATTAAGAAGGATTTTCATCCGAAAAGTAGCCATTTTGGAGATGTGAAAAATGCACTGTGTCGTACGGGCGAGTTATCGTTATGGTTTCTAAATGATATTTTGGCAGAGCTGGTTACAACAAGTATCAAACATTGACAGCTGTCACAGTAGTGTATGTTACGTATTTATTACTAAACATAATTCCTAGATGTCTTTCGAAGATTCATTCTCGTTAAATTTATCACATAAAGCCATCGAGTTTTCATATGCGATGGATATAAACCTGGCCAAATACGGTTTGCTTGCAATAAGGTAGTTAACCAAATCACGGTTGATAACTTGTTTCCCTCTTCGATTGCACCCAGGTGGGTCAGATTCTATGACGGTTCCAGCGTAAAGGGTTACTTATGTAAAGTTGGTTGGTACCTGATGCTCTGTCTCTGGTTCGGACCATTGGAGTCTAACTGTTGGTTTTCGTTTGCTCCAGCATTTTAGTCGTATGTTGCTGTCGAGTCCTTACTGTGTTTCATCTTTGTGGTTGTTTGATTTTTGTGTTAGGAGATGGTACACTGATGAGTTAGAAAGCCTTCCATCGGACTAAACAAATTAGTTGTCTAAACTGCGACGGACTCAAGGGATAGAATTGCGGCCGAGTAACATCACGCGAACAAGTCCGTGAAATGAACATCCCGCTAAACCCCACTTTATAGAGAGAAAACTGGGGTTTACGGGGGTATATATTATTTTTCTTATTTCTGCTCCAAGACATAGGTTGTGGGTACTCGTTAGAACCGCCTCAATGAGGCGGTTCTAACGAGCACCCACAACCTATGTTTGCAGTATAGATAAGAAAAATAACACGGATTTTCTTCAGAAAAGTAGCCATTTTTGGAGATGTGAGAAATGCACTATGTCGCAGGGGTGTGTTATCGTAATGTATCGATTTAAGACACCCCCCCCCCCCACACACACACACCCTCTCCATCCCGCCACCCCTGCAGAAATTCTTTTCACTGACCATTCCAATGCTGTTCTTCTGTAGTGATTTATAATTATTATGGTTTGTCTTAAGTGTGTGCATCGCTTAAATATTTTTGTTTTGGATAGCCAATTGGCCTTTTTGTGGGAAAGTAACTGTGGCTTTCCGCTATTGACGTTTCCATTTGTGTCTAGTTATTTAATATTTTTGTTTCTTTTCCTTTGGTGTCTTTGATGGGAGGTGTGGGTTAATCGTATCGATTCCTATATATTACTTTCACTTCTCTTTTAATATACTGACAGACGGCATGGGATTGTCTGAGTTCATAGACGAGGAACTGTTTAGATAAGCCACACAGAAACACCACACTCGTCTCCTTTCTTTTCACAGTCATACTGTACATTTCGCTTTGCAGTGACTAAAATAACGTTGTCAAATAAATTTGTTAAGAGCCACATTGACTGAGTGTAACACGCAAACGACGTGAGTAATGGTCGTTGAGATGTATTGCTCTTAATTTTCATAGCATATTATATTTCTAAACATTATCTTCGCATTGTGTTTGCTGCGATTAATGTACTGCTAAGCTAGAAAATGGCTTTCCTCTTAAATATCTCTCCAGAAACAGCAAGTGTCACGCCTAGAGTGCTATTTATATGTTCAGGCCAAATACAGTGATCTCGAACACCCTTCACGAAAACATGCCTATATAATCTTGACCTTTTATATAGTAAAAACTGAGGTTTACAGGGGGCGACCCCTATTTTTCTTATTTCTACTTAAAATATCGATTATGGGTACACATTAGAACATTATAATGTGTACGTACAATCTATATTTTGAGCAGAAATAAGAAAAATATTACGATTTTTCATATAAAAGTTTTCGAATTATGGCGGTAAAATTTACAACGTATTTGTAATGCACCCTAGGACCAATATGTGGTGTTCTAGACAGAGGTTATGCCGTATTAATATTAAAAACGTGGGTCAAAGTCTCCATAAACAACAATACAAAACAATTGTTGACTTTGTTACACAGTGTGTTTCATCTAGAATTCCGGCCCCATAAAGGCTGGTTTGCTATCCATCTCGTGAACAAGTCCTTGAGATGAATAACCCCCTAAACCCCACTGTATATAAAGAAAACTGGGGTTTACAGGCGTAGTCCCTATTTTTCTTATTTCTGCTCCAAGACATAGGTTGTGGGTACTCGTTGGAACCGCCTCAATGAGGCGGTTCTAACGAGCACCCACAACGTATGTTTGCAGTATTTGTAAGAAAAATATCACGGATTTTCATCAGAAAAGTAGCCATTTTGGAGATGTGAAAAAATGCACTTTGTCGCACGGGTGTGTTATCGTATTGAAAGTTCTTTTGAAACATTAATGCCAATACTATTTACAAATATCCGTATATCGTTCTGTTAACAATATACGTGTAAAGAAAGAAAATTGGTGAAACAGTGGATTATGCAGAAAAAAATGATGTTTAAGAAATACAAATGAATCAATATACCTGACGAGGGCACTTCCGAAAACGTAAGAAGACCAAGATGTCATGGTAATTTTACAATTAGTATCGGAGTTTTATCGACTCTTCCGTGGACCGAAAGAAAAACACACACGTTTGTCAAAATGGTACTGGTCATATGACCAAGACAACCGATATATATCCACACATGGCACACCGCTGAACCGCTTTACTGAGAATTAAAAGCCGATGACCTTGATATTGACCATCTCGTATCTCAAATGAGCGTACATATGAGAAAAATGTCCTTTACGTTTACATGAACCGACGTTCATGACTAAACGTACAAATAGTTTGCTACATGCAATTAGCTCAAGTACTCTTACATGTCTGTGAGCATCAGGCGAGAGTGCATATATGCGATAGGCTTACATGAGTCATTGCTGGTGCCCATGCAGAAATCAATATTTTGCTCATGATTTTTGCTCAACTAGTGAATTAATACTCGCTTAGATACATGCAGATCAAGAAAATTTAAAGCGACACATTCATTTTAGATTTTAATGTCTTATTTCCGATCATTGCGAAAGAGAAACTGTAGATTGTCACGTGTACACCATGCTTTATCCTTTATATGCATAGAAACTTTGTTTGTTATATCGTGCTGAAAAATAATTAGATATTGACTCTGGAGAAGCACCAATCAGTGACGGCCCCCGCCCATCGGGGCTTGAAGAAATATATGGGCTGCATGATGCTTCCACGCAGAGCTGAAACCGGCCCGCACACTAGTACTGGTAAACCGCTTAGAGGATCCAAGCCTGTCCAGGAACCGCGGTGCGAGGCGGACCGTCTATGCTAATAATAGGGCTTGAGATGTCATTTCGTCTCAATGTCGGGTAAAAGTCCCACAAAATTGGAAGCAACGTCTCCAAAATGACCTTTACAGTGTTGACGGGGACGTTAAACCTCAAATCAAACAAACAAAAACCAATCAGTGACCATCGTCATACAAAGTCACCTATTCTCTTAACCCCAACGAATTCGCTCCATCGCCGTCATATACATTGATGGTTCATAGACAACATGGGAAGAAAAGGTTCTCTGGGACAGCCAAAATAAAGAACACAAGAACAGTAGTGGACAAAAGTGTCAATGTGAGATGTAAGCACATGCGCACCAAACCAAAGAAACTTACAACTTTTAGACAAAGTCAATTAGCATCTGCACATCATGAAAACACGCCTATATAATTCTGACCCCCTTGAACCCCACTTTTATATAGTAAAAATAAAGTTTACAGGAGTAAACATTATTTTTCTTATTTCTGCTATAAAATATAGATTGTGGGTACTCGTTAGAACCGCCTCATCGAGGCGGTTCTAACGTGTACCCACAATCTATATTTTGAGCAGAAATAAGAAAAAAATATCACATCTTTTCATTTTAAAATTTTCGTTTTTTCGGCGGTAAAATTTACAACGTATTTGTATAGGTGTGTTTTCGTTATGACAAAACAACCATCTAGGAGCGATCAGTTGGAAACTACTGTAGGGCTTCTATTCCGGTGTTTAATCTTCAATCGTCTGCCTCAGTTTCAATATAGAGATCACCCATGGTGTGTAGAGCATTTGTATCTGCCTCAGTTTCAATATAGAGATCACCCATGGTGTGTCGAGCATTTATATCTGCCTCAGTTTCAATATACAGATCACCCATGGTGTGGCGAGCATTTACATTTGCCTCAGTTTCAATATAGAGATCGCCTATGGTGTGTCGAGCATTTATATCTGCCTCAGTTTCAATACAGAGATCACCCATGGTGTGGCGAGCATTTATATCTGCCTTAGTTTCAATATAGAAATCATCCATGGTGTGGCGAGCATTTATATCTGCCTCAGTTTTGATATAGAGATCAACCACGGTGTGTCGAGCATTTATATCTGCCTCAGTTTCAATATAGAGATCACCCATGGTTTGGCGAGCATTTATATCTGCCTCAGTATTAATATAGAAATCACCTATGGTGTGGCGAGCATTTATATCTACTTCAGTTTCAATATAGAGATCACCCATGGTGTGTCGAGCATTTATATTTGTAAGATGGACCCGGCAAATATTATTGCATTGAAATAAATATGGATGATCGTTATTCTTGCATAACCTGCGATCACAACGGCAAATTGTGACGAAACACCCCAACTATCCAAATGCAACCATAAAACCAACATAGCGGTTACTTCAGAACGTTGTTAACAATGACCTTAGTTCCACGCGGCCTCGGATGCGCGTCTGGCTGGTGATCAGGAGGACGCGGGTTCGATACCTGCCGGGGTCGGCAACATTCTTCATGCTGATTCAAGAAGGGTAGTTGTCAGTTTCTGGCGAAAGAATGTGCAGTGTTCTGGATAACCACTTACGAAAAAGCCTGCCCAGGAAAAGTATGGATAGGTCAACTGACCGACTCAAAAATGACCTAAAATAGTGTTGACTGGGCCTTTACAAACATACAAAACCTTAGTTCCTCAATGACATCCTGGCGTCATTATAAATTTTAAAATGCTATGTTCGTGGCGACAGCGTTACGTCACTCAACGTAATTGAAACAAAGCAAGGCCAACCTTGTGATATTTAAAGTTCAAAACCTGTTTTCAAAAAGCGCGTGAATTTCATGATTTAAACACGTTTTTTTTTTTTTTTTAACACGGATTATGGCCCATTAACGAATGGCTTCAAACAGCAATGCTCATAGGATTTTATGCAAGAATGCCGATTCATACATAATCGGCAAAAAAAAAAAATCGCTAGATTACGGAACCCGGGAAGGGACATATTTTTTTTTTAATATGTTGTGCGAACAAGATATTAAGTTGTGCGAACACGATATTATCTTGTTCGCACAACATAATATATTGTCCGCACAAGATAAATGTTGTCCGAACAAGATGATATCTTGTCCGCTCAAGATGTTATCTTGTTCGCACAACATAATAAAAATAAAAAATCATGTCCCTTCCCAGGTTCCGTACTAGATGGTTCACGGATTTCCCGACTCAAGACATCAAATTTTTTGTTCCGTCCCTCAAGAGATATATAATTCTGGGACAAACTTAATGTATTAAATATGTCACAGTAGAGGACGTCGGTAATAAGAGGCAGTATTATAAATAATGGTAACTTTCCAAAACAGCGTCTTTGAAACTATTTTAATTCGACCTATAAACCACAATCGTATTTCACCAAATGTCGAACTTGAGATTATTTTAGCACAAAATATCATGTGAATGTGCGTGCTTTAACTAATGAAACAGAATGAGAATCTAAATATTTTATAGCTTCTGTAATGAGGCTGCCGTATTAAGAAATATTTGTTCTCCTTACACTGGTTCAATATAACGAAAAAGACGCCTTTACAAATACATTATGACCTTTATTGCCGAAAAAATGAAAATTTTAAGATGATAAAATGTGATATTTTTCTTATTGCTGCTCAAAATATAGATTGTGGGTACTCGTTAGAACCGCCTCATTGAGGCGGTTCTAACGAGTACCCACAATCATTGAGGCGGTTCTAACGAGTACCCACAATCTTTATTTTAGAGCAGAAATAAGAAAATAAGGTTTGGCCCTGCAATCCCCAGTTTTACTGTATAAAAGTGGGGTTCAAAGGGGTCAAAATTAAATAGGCGTGTTTTCGTGATGATATGGGTTATATTACCGCTGTTAACCACAGAAAAGAAGTGCCAGACCCAGTCGCATAATGATAACACGTCCGTGTGACATATTGCAATCTTTCGTATCTCCAAAACGGTTGCATTACAATCACACATTCGCATGTTTGTTTGTTTGATTTGAGGTTTAACGTCCCCTTCAACACTGTAAAGGTCATTTTAGAGACGTTGCTTCCAATTTTGTGGGACTTTTACCCGACATTGAGACGAAATGACATCTCAAGCCCTGTCGCCCAATGAAACCAATAGGGTTTATAAGCATGGACGGTCCGACTCGCATCGCTTTGCCTAGGCAGGCTTAGATCCTCTAAGCGGTTTACCAGTACTCGTGTGCGGGTCGGATTCAGCATTGCGTGGCATAGTACATTCTTTCAAACCTCCAAAAAAGGTCATTTTTCTGATTTTTTTTTTCTTTTTCAAATATTTATCTTAGTTACACTCCAAACATATGTTGTGGGTGCTCGTTAGAACCGCCCCATTAAGGCGGTTCTAACGATCACCCTCAACCTATGTCTTGAAACAGAAATAAGAAAAAAATGTATATCCATGTAAACCCCGGTTTTTCTCCACATAAAGTGGGGTTTAGGGGTGTTCATTTCACGGATATTTTCTGATTTAAATTTGTTATCTTTTTGCTTATTTTTACTCCATACATTAGGTTAAGGTTGCTGGTTAGAACCGCCTCAAACCAGTACCTACAACCTATGTCTAGGACCGGAAACTAGAAAAATAATATATACCCCTGTAAAATAATTTAGTGGGTGCAGAAAGGTGTTCTTTACATGGCCGTGTTTGTGTTCTTAGCTACTAAGCCACGGAGGAGCGTGTATTTATAACTACGTTGTTTCTGGGGGATGCCTTCATTCCATACCGAACAGGCCTAACGACATCCTACGATATATGACAGCCGAAATATGGAATGGTTCAAGCCCCTGTATAATGCAACATTGGTATCCGAATCGCGTTGGTTTTGTACTAATTTCAGCTTAGATCATGGGTGAGCTGGAGTGTATATAGAGACTTCAAGGTTCGTGTCTTTTCATATCAAGTTTATCAGGCAAAGCTTCGAGAACGCTTGTAGAATCGAGAGACTTGCCGAGCGATCCTACATGCGTTCTCGAAGCTGAGCCTGATATATTCTATTTATCACTTTATCCCCTTGTTAGTTATCGCTTGTCCCCAGTGCGTCCAAACATTCCGACACGGAATATAATTAGCGGACCGTTATTTTTCTTTTGATATTTTTTCATTTTCTTCAGTTATAATAACATTTTAGCCATTTTTTCCGGTAGTCCATTTCATTCATAAAAGTGCAATGTCACGTTGACGTGATAAAGCTCACTTGTCCTACAACAGCATATCTTTATTAGGTCAATATGTTACAATGCAATATATATATATATATATATATATATATATATATATATGAAAATCAAAGTAAAGCACGATACAGGCAATTAAATAGACAAATGAATTAGCGCACAAAAATCGGTCGCACCGCAACCGGGACTCGAACCACGGATCTCCTGCATTCCGGGCAGACGTGCTAACCATTACACCACCGAGGCCTTCCGACATTGTACGCCAATTTTAACATTTATAAACCTTTAACGCCATTAGCGCTATTTAGAGACCTTTCATTTACCGCCATAGGCGACCCTATCATTTTCGGTTCTTTTTTTTTTTTTTTTTTTTTTTTAACCTACTTAATATATTTAATTGCCTGTATCGTGCTTTACTTTGATTTTCATATACTTACTCCGATACAGTAGAACATTTGTAAATCTAATAAATAAATAAATAAATAGAATAAAATGGCCGCCGCCCGTAGGTTAAAAAAAAAAAAAAAAGAACCGAAAATGATAGGGTCGCCTATGGCGGTAAATGAAAGGTCTCTAAATAGCGCTAATGACGTTAAATAAATGTTAAAATTGGCGTACAATGTCGGAAGGCCGCGGTGGTGTAATGTTTAGCACGTCTGCCCGGAATGCAGGAGATCCGTGGTTCGAGTCCCGGTTGCGGTGCGACCGATTTTTGTGCGCTAATTCATTTGTCCATATATATATATATAACTATGAAAAAATTAAAGAAACACTGGAATAAAAGTTATTTTTCCTGTATTTTTAACAACCGGTTTCATCCATGATGGAATTTTCAAGTTAAATGTATTTATCAGTTACCCCCTTATATATAAGGGGGTAACTGATAAATACATTTAAACAGCAACAGCTGCTAATAAAAAGCCGGTCCTCCCATTTACTGTTTACGATACGTCGTGTGTCCAATCGAAGCGTGTATGAGCATTCTGCATGCTATAATATAATGTTAAGTGATTTCATATTGGTCCAGTCACAGGCCCGAGGTTTGCCGTATTGGCCAATAAAGAATTACTTGATTAATGACATTTCTTTTTTTAATTGACACCATTAAACATATGGTTATTTGACCGCAGTGTTAACACGGATGACCGAACAATACAGACTAGTCAGTTTATAACATGTCGTATTTGTTTGTTTGCATTGGAGATTAACGGCCCTGTAAACACTACTTTAGGTCATTTTTGAGCCGGTCAGTTTACCTATCCACACGTTTCCTGGACAGGCTTAAACTTAAAGACACATTTTTTTTCCTTATATAAAAGGGGTGGCCTGTCTAATGATCTCCAATAAACATTTCCTTCAGATCATAGTGCACATCAAAGGCTTATCTTATCTAAGTGATTATGAAGTGATTATGAGCAGATTTCTTGTTTAATAGGGGGCTCAATAAGGGTACTTGAGTGATAGTATAATTTACTGAGATTGTTTCCAACAACATATTGTTTAAATAACTTCTTTTTAAGCCCCCGGAATCTAAGAGATTCGGGGGCATATAGTTTTTGGTCTGTCTGTCTGTTTGTCCGTGTGTCTGTTTGTCTGTTTGTCTGTCTACAAAAACCTTAACATTGGGCATAACTTTTGAATGGTAATAGATAGAGCTTTCATATTTCACATGTGTATACCTTATCACAAGACCATTCCAGTGGTACCATAATTTTTGATCTCGTGACCTTGAACTTGACCTTTGACCTATTTTTTTTCATTTTTTTTAAAAACATTAACATGCGCTGTCCGGGGGCATCAGTGTTTCACAAACACATTTTGTTTATTTTAAAATAAAGTAAAGAAAAACACTGATTTTCATTGTTTCCTTTACGCAAAAGTACAAAGAAGTAAACAAACAAGGTAAATGAATTGATTAACCTCAAAATTTAATCAATCAATTTACCTTTATTTATTTATTTATTTTGGTTGAGAGTATGTGATACATAAATCATATGATGTCTAAAACATTAGCATTTTATAGTTTCAGTCAAGATGGAACTATAAAATGTTCTTTGTTTTAGACAAAATCATATCAGAAAAAGGAAAAAAAAAAAAAAAAAAAAAAATAAGATTTTATTTTTCACCTTTTCAAGTTTAAAACTAAAATAACAAACACAATTAAATTATTTTTCTTATTTATATTGCAAACATAGGTTGTGGGTGCTCGTTAGAGACGCCTCATTGAGGCGGTTCAAACGAGTACCCACAACCTATGACTCAATGAGACGATTCTAACGAGCACCAGCAACCTATGACTTGGAGCAGAAATAAGGAAAATAATGTATACCCCCTTAAACCCCAATTTTCTCTATAGAAAGTGGGGTTTAGGGGATGTTCCTTTTTCCTCAAAAACATATATTGTGTTACTTCGTTAGAACGCCTCATGGAAGCAGTTCTATCGAGCAGTCACACTGTAAAAACAAAGTGTGGGTACTCGTCTGAACCGCTTCGCCGAGGTGGTTCTAATGAGTACCCACAATATATGTTGAGAGCAGAAATAATAAAGTTATCAGGATTTTATCTGAAAAAAAAAAATCATTCTTTTTAGGTGGAAAATATATTTGAATTGGCATTTTCTGTAATGATTATGAATAATGGCTACTAAATATAAAATCGGAAAACAAGTGCTGTTGTTTCTTCCAAGCAAATCAAAATAAGGACTTAGGTGTACATGAATAGATGTCATTTGTCAAAGTCATATCCCTAGGTACATGTAATTTATTACCCTCTCTTGGTCCCCTACCTGTATGACAGCCTGAATACCCCAAGTGTATTTTATCTCACTGCTGGATTCTTTAATAAACGGTCATTAGGATGTTATGTGATCGAAAAATGTGTCTTTAAGACCACTTTTGAACAGTCCCAAATGTAGTCTTAATATAGGAATTCTACTGTTTATGATTTAGACAGACAGTTTTATTCTTGATTATGGAGGACTATCATTTCATTACATCATATTATGTAGCCCTCAGTGCGCACTGAAGAGAGGTCCTCTGTCTTCAACAGCTAAGGGGCCTCCTTCGGGGAAAATCAATAGTTTACTAGCTGTTGGCTACAGTCTTCATTATTGATTTTCCCCTTAAGTGCCTCGGTCAGGGGATTCAACAAGAGCTACTAATCACCCTAGTAAGGGCCACCTTTGATCCGCTATAGACAGCATATCACAAGGGGCAATAAAACAGTTATGAACAGACCGTGTGTGTTACTGTTACAAGAATAATTATTTTTATTATTTGGTTTTTACGGCCCTTTCAAGGTTATTTCACTCATATCGAGCCGATCGTTAATCAGAGGTGGGCGAAAACCGGAGTAACCGGAGAAAAACAACCTGACCTTCCGTTGCAGAACTTGGCGTCTCACATGTGACCCGATCAAGGCTCGAACCCACAGCGGTGGGAGACCTAATGATTAAAAGTCAGCGCTCTTATCCACTAGGCCACGGATACCCGTTGTTACAAGAATAAATGCCTTTAAGACGAAAAGATTTAACACTTGAACAATTGAAAGAACAGCACCGAACAAATATATATATATATATAAAAAAACAGAGCAATTTGTGAAAAGGTATACCATTTTAACCCCATTTTTATAGCTAAAAGTGGGTTTTAAAAGGGCATATGTCGGTTCCTGTCTTTTTGTCTTTTGAACATAGGTTTTGGGTACTCGTTAGAATTGCCTCTTGACAGGCCGAACCTTAGCCTATTTTATATAGCGAAACGTGGTATTTCAGAGGGGGTATGTCCTTACCTTTATTTTTGTCTTTTTAACATCATTACGAAAACATGCCTATTTAATTTGACCCACTTGAACCCCACTTTTATATAGTAAAACTGGGGTTTACAGGGGTTATCCTTATTTTTTTATTTTTGCTGTAAAATAAAGATTGTGGGCACTCGCTAGAATCGCCTCGATGAGGTGGTTCTAACGTGTACCCACAATCTATATTTTGAGCAGAAATAAGAAAAATATCACAATTTTTCTTCTTTCGGCGATAAAATTAACAATGTATAGGCGTGTTTTCGTAAGGAAAGACAGCACCAAACAAAAAAAAAAACAAAAAAACAAAAAAACAAAACAAACGAAAACAGCCTGTGTAACGGATACCGTTCTTAACTCCATTTTATAGCGATAAGTGGGCTTGAAAAGGCCATATGTTGTTTCCTATCTGTTTTTGTCTTGTGAACATAGATTGTGGGTACTCGTAAGAATTGCCTCTTGACAGGCTGTTTCTAAGCCTATTTTACATAGCGAAACTTGGTATTTAAGAGGGTGTATGTTGTTACCTATATTTGTGTCTTTTTAACATAGATTGTTCATTTTGTTTGTTTGATTTGAGGTTTAACGTTCCCTTCAACCATGTAAAGGTCATTTTGGAGACACTGCTTCCAATTTTGTGGGGCTTTTACCCGACATTGCGATGAAATGACATCTCAAGCCCCGCCGCCCAATGAAACCAATAGGGTTTATAAATATGGACGGTCCGACTCAGACCGCTTTGCCTTGGCAGGCTTAGATCCTCTAATAAATAAATAATAAATAAGCGGTTTACCAGTACTCGTGTGCGGGTCGTTTTCAGTTATGCGTGGAAGCATCATGCAGCCCATCTATTTCTACACGCACCTTAACATAGATTGTGGTTACTCGACTGTAAAGCTCTATGAAGCGGTTCAAACAAGCACCAATTATCTATATTATTGCCATCAGAAATAAGAAACACAAAACAGCAGGTCATCAGGTATGTGCAAATAAAAATCACAAATAAGTTCCTTTAAGAGCAATGAAAACATTCATAGGAAAGAAGATGGGTCATACTACGTAGTTTCGGCTAATAAAGCCTCATCAGTGACCCTGTAATGTTCCGGCAAAGAAAGCCAGAGGAAACGTACTGCAATTTGCGAACCCCGAACAGGCAGTCGACACAAAGACTGATACAAATCAAAATGGGGTCCAAATAATTAAAAACCTGTCTAGAATATGAGTCTAAACCAATAATTTATTTCTGATTTCTCAGAATATTCACGCTGATCTCAAAGGACCAAAAGTAAAATATAAACTGCACTATGGTTGATGTACGGGGAGACGTTTTACCGCCGCCACACGGCACAACAACAACACCAACAAGTCTGTAAATACACTTTGTATAGAGAAATGTGGTGTTTACAGGTTGTCCACTAGTTTGCTCTTTTTTTTTGCTCAATTGTATAGATTGTGGGTCCTCGTTGTAATTAACAATGATCGATGTTTCCATCACGAAAAGACGCCTAAATAATTCAGACCCAATTAAACCCTACTTTTATACAGTTAAATTGGGGTTTACATGGGTAAACCTTATTTTTCTTATTACTCGTCTAAAACATAAATTGTGGGTACTCGTTCGAACTGCCTCAATGAGGCGTTCTGATGTGTATCCACAATCTATATTTTGAGAAGAATATCACATTTTTCTTATTACTGCTCTCAAATTAAAATAAAGATTGTGAGTACTCGTTAGAACCGCCTCAATAGAATCGCCTCAATGCGGTGGTTCTGACGAGTGCCCAAAATCTATATTTTGAGCAGAAATAAGAAACATATCACATTTTTATCGATTTTTTTTCTCTTTTTCGACAATCAAATTTACAGTGTATTTACATAGGAATGTTTTGTTAATGGTCCAGGAAAAATAATAATAATAATAATAAAAAAAAAGTATCGAATATTTTCAAATAAAGATGCCAGTTCTGGAGTTACGAAATACGTCATTATAGCGTACGGGTTTGTTATCGTCATGTTTGTTTTATTTGATCTGAGGTTTAAAGTCACCGTCAACACTGTATAGGTCATTTTGGAGACGTTGCTTCCAATTTTGCGGGCCTTTTTACCCGACATTAAGATGAAATAACATCTCAAGCACTGACAGTGAAACGAATAGGGTTTATTAGCAAGGACGGTCCGACCCGCACCGCTTTGCATGGGCAGGCTTAGATCCTCTAAGCGGTTTACCAGTACTCCTCGTGTTCGGTCGGTTTGAGCTCTGCGTGGAAGCATCATGTAGCCCATTTATTTCATCAAGCCCCGATGGTTATCGTAATGACATATACATCAGGGGCCAGTTGTTCAAAGCATGGTTAGCTTATCGAGCTCGTTAGTGGTCATATTGTTAACTCTTCTAGCAAGTACAATATCGCAAATTTTGGTATTTTTCCTGAAAGAAAGGTGAGCAAAAGCTGCTCACATTTTTTTTCAGCAAAATTTCAGCATATTTGCCATATTTAATGATCAAAGTTTTAACGATACGTTAACTAACGACGTCGTTAGTTTTGAACAACTGGCCCCAGAACATTACGGTAACATCCCCGTGCATCGTGGTGCATTTTATCACATCATCAATATGGCAACTTTGCTGTTGAAAATCCGTGATTTTATTTATTTGCTCTCCAAACATAGGTTGTGGGTGCTCGTTAGAGCCGCCTCATTGAGGCGGTTCTAACGAGTACCCACAGCCTATGTCTTGGAGCAGAACTTTTTATAAGAAAAATAATGTATACCCCCGTAAACCACAGTTTTCTCTATACAAAGTTGGGTTTAAGGGGTGTTAATTTAACGGACTTGTTCACGTGACGAGAACACTGAATTAAAGATAAGGGGTAATGCTACCGGCCACAGAGTGTAGTATTGTAACACAAAGGCGGGTCGGTGTGAAATATACCCCATGCGCTTTGCATGTATCACTGACAAACGATCCTGCAGGATTAAACTCCTATGTAAAAAAAAAATCCACATTCCGTACTGTGTTTTATCGCCTTAATAGAAGGTCTGGGTCCAGTAATTCAAAGCATCGATAGCGTGAACGATACGTGATACGTGTGATAACAATAGCCATTATTTTGGCACGACGTTATGCAGTTTATAACAGCGATGTTATATAAAACATGCTATGAAGACAACGACTTGTGAATGGGCTTACCTCTGAATGTAATTAATCCGGAAATGGCCCGTCGAGGTACGATGGGTAATAATCTTTAATGGTTAACTCCTTTTATTTCCAAGCTTATCATGAGGTTAAACTGAAAATGAAGAACCCATTCCAAGTATGGTAGAGTGCTTTATGTTAAAACAGGTTTACTTTTAAGAAAACTAAAATATTCAAATATACATATTATATTTTGTTTGTACAAAGTGGATATTATATCTAATCGTCAGGTTATAACTATTCTTTTTTCACTTGTCGACAAAAAGATTTATGCTTAGAATACACCAAATTCATAAACACTACTAAAACAATACGAGATCTGTTATTACAATTTATTCCCACTTGAAAGAATTAAGCATAATGAGTGCCACAGCTAAGTATTCCTTGAATCCAATATAGCAATGCTTGTGAAACAGTTCTGCTGAAACCGGACAAAAACCAATAGCAGCGGAAGAGAGAGTGTGTAGCTAACGTAATATAACAACCATCCAGCTAATGATGTTCTAAGACAATTTGCTAGCACTTCTGTAACATATTAAGCGATTGCTTTACATCATTGTTAAGTTGTTGATAACTCTAGTTTATTAGTGACCAAAACTGATAAAACAATTAAGAAATTACAACCTCAGTCCTGAAAGACCGGGATTACTTAGGGGATAACTGTATTCAAATTTGCCATTCGAGGAGGAAAAAAAAAGGTCGGAATTTTCGTGTTTCGGCGACGCATCGACGCAGACAAAACTAAATTTATGGCAGTAAAACCGACGATCTACCTCCTCAAATGGCACACTTAGTTTGATACAGTAATCCCCAATGTAATGCGGTCATTTATTAATTGATTATCCTGTATTACACCAAGTCAACCAATATTCAAAAATCATAAATCATATTTTTAATTGCTTCAATTAATAAAAATGTCATTAATCAAGTAATTTCGTATTGGCCAAGTTACAGGTCCTCGGTCAGCTGTATTGGCCTCGGCCTTCGGCCTCGTGCCAATACAGCAGACCTCGGACCTGTAACTGGGCCAATATGAAATTATTTGATTAATAACATTATATTATTTTGTTTTGCTTTAAACTGTTTTATATCCACCAAAAGATAAACACTGTCACCAGAATGAAACCAGTTCGTAGCAAATGAAAAGCGACGATGTGTGGTTTCGTCATGTTTCTGATACAATATCGCAGAATATTCTGTCGCAGTGCTTATTTTTGTGATGGCTTGTCTTTGAGTGTGTTTATCGCTTATAACTTTTTTGTTTTGGATAGCCATTTGGCCATTTTATGGGAAAGTTACTGTCCTTTTGGCTTTCCGCTATTTATGATTCCATTAGGGCCTAATTACTTTATGTTTGTGTTTCGTTCCCTTTAGTGTTTCTGATGGGAGATATAGGTAAATCGTATCGATCCCTGATCATTGCCTTTACTTCTATTTTGACGTTATCCAATCAGACGTCTCGTGACATTCACGAATGCATTACACGATTTGTCATTCTACATAGACATTTGGCATTCATCCGTTTTTCAGTCAAGGGGATGGAATTTGCGTTTAAAACTTTTAAAAAGAAAAACACACACACCAAAAAGACTTACATGTGCAATACAGGTTATGTAGTTTCCTTATCAATAGAAAAACATATAATACATTATGTTCGTGAGTTTTCTATTTTGATATAGATATGTTACTTTGTATTGAACCGTTAATTAGACTTTGCTTAATCAAATTTATCCTTTAGAACTTTAATTGAATATACCACATTCTTCTGACTCCGATCATTGCCCCATTATTGGCATAACATTTATCTATTTTAGATTTTTTCATGCAAAGTTCATGATCAATGCGACGACTTCATTGCAGCTGGTGTTATGCTGTGTGGCGGCCGTAAAATGTCTCCCCGTACATCATCATAGTGCAGATTATATTTTCTGGTCCTTTGGGATCATCGATTTCGATTTCATTTGGAATCATTTTGAAAATAGAGTTCTGCTTAAGCCGGTGATAGAGGGCGTGACCGGTATTGCACATTTCATTACTGGTCATGAACAGACACAATAAAACCGAGTCTGCTATTTTCGTTTATTTGGTGTATTCTTTGCTTCCAAAGGATCTAAATATTCAGATCTTGTTTAGTCATGTAACTGACGCCAACACGCGTAATACATTATTAACTGCTTAAGTTCCTAATCATGGTTTTCTGTACCATAAACTTCGGAAAGCCTTTCTGAGTTTTAATAGACGTCATTTGGATTTAGTTTAAAAATCCGATGTTGGACACTTATGCAAAAGGCCTATCAGAACCCGAATTTTATGGACACTTACTTTATAAAATCAGAAAAATATATGAGCGCAATGTTTTCTGTACCCATTTTCGTAAAACCATTCTTCCATATAGTAAGATTGAGTTCAACATAAGTGTTATACGACAACCTGCATGCATGGAAGTTAACTCAATGACGGTTGATAACTTTACTTCCTCTTTTACTTGCAGGCCGGCGGGTCAGCCCCCCAGTGGAAATCTTCCACTGACCGTTCCAAGGCGGCTCTTCTGTGGCGATTTATTTATGTTGTTGTTTGTTACTTACTGTGTGTATCACTTGTGTCTTTTAATTTTGGATGGCCATATGGCCATTTTGTGGGAAAGTAACTGTCCATATGGCCTTCCTTTGTTTAGGTTTCCATTATGGTCTGGTCGCTTAATGTTTGTATTTCTTTCCCTTTGGTGTCTTTTATGGATGGAGTAAGTTAATTGTATCAATTCCTGATCTTTGTTTTACTTCTACTTTTAAGACCCTTAGTCAGTCGATGCCTGATGGTCTGTCTGTGCTCGGTCCCACCGGATTCTAACTGTTGGTTTTCTTTGACACTGGCATTCCCGTTATTTCTTGCTGTTATTTCATCTTTGTATTTTTTGGTGTCGGTGATGAAATAGAAATTCTGTATGCGGACTAACAAAGTATTTGTCTACAGACTGTGGCCACGCAAAAAGGTTACCCCCACCCTCAAGTGAACAATTACTGACCGTTCCAAGACAGTACTTCTGTTTTGGCTTATTATTGTTACAGTATGTATTTGTATGTATTTACTGCTAATGTGTTCTTATTTTGGGTAGCCGTTTGACCACGACATACCCAATGGCGAGATTGTGGCCACGTTCAATCGATTTAAACACCCACCACTCCGCCACACACTCAGTCAAAAACTTTTTACCATTGAAAGGCGATTATTCTTTTGTGGTTTATTATCGTTAATGTTCGTCTTTGCGTGTATGCGTTGCTGATACCCTTTTTTTGTTTGGAAAGCCCTTTGTCCATTTTAAGTGACTGTAAGTGACTGTCGGTTTGGCCTTGCGCTTGTACCGTTTTCGTTATGTTGTTGTATGCTTGTATTTCTTTTCCTTTGGTGGCTTGGGTGGAAGTTAATTGTGTTGATTCCTGATCATTGCTTCCACTTCTGTTATGTTTGTGTTTCTTTCCCCTTTTTCTGTCTTTGGTTGACTAGTTTATACTAATTTATTTTAGTTCGATTGCGATGGAAGCTGCATGCTTATTTAATCGCTCTCGAACACTCATTCCGGATGTTTTCATGCGCGCGCGAGAGAGGTAGTGACTACTACACCACTGCTACCCATTTACACCTGGGTGGAGTGAGGCAGTGTCATTATGTGTCTTGCCCAAATACACACCTCGATACCGGGTGCCGGATTCGAACGCACAACCTCTCGATCATGAGTCGAACGCGTTAACCACTGCGTTATCGAGGCTGACTGTGTCTGGTAATTGTCTCGATTTCACTCAAATCGAGCAGATCGTTACTCAGAGGTGGGCGAATACCGGAGTACTAGGAGAAAAAACACCTGACCTTCCGTTGCAGAATATGGTGGCTCACATGTCACACCAGGCTGGCTGTCACCTACAGCGGTGAGAGACCTAATGATGAAGAGTAGTAGGCCACTGTGTTTGGCGTGTTTTTAAGATGTGCTAGGTAAATGTATAGATTATTTTTTACGGCTGCTGATTGTTACAGTATGGTTCTGTTATTGCATGCTCATCATGCATGATATTACCACCGTTCTTTGGATAAATCATTTATGTAATTTAGACATATCAACGCTTAACAAACTGCAGAGACCACTGCCTTTTGGCCAAGATTTATTTTTTTCCTCTCCCTTTGTGTGGGAGTATAATGGCGATGTTTGAATTTTCATACATCCGTTGTTTTTTTTCGTTTTTTTTTTTGTTTTTTTTTTTCGTATAAACTAGCTACCTACTTAATCATACTTAATTAATATTGATACTTAGCAGTTTATGAATTTTGATACTACGTGCGGAAATGCTACCAATGAAACGTTAGGATGAAATTGCAGAGACGTCAAAAAAAAAAAAAAAAAAAAGACAGACAGACAGCAAATGATGTGATATCACAAACATATCATTACTGATATTACCTAAAGGTTAATCTTTCAGAGACGGGCTCAGAAAACACATCACAATATCTCTCCTGGCATCGTATTTGACCATTCGTCTTTCTGTCAATACTGTCTACTAAAAGTTTGTTCTCAAGGACACGCGATCCACCTACGACTGAAACTACACAAATGTGTTTTTGGTTCTTAAACGACGCATAATAAGGACGTTAGTCGCTGAAGTGAAAGCAAAGTTGAATGCCGCTTTAGATTTTATAGGAAAACAAGTGGGAAAAGTTGGCTTACCTATTTTATGTCAACAGAGGGTGACGTTCAACCAGTATATGGTAGTGAGGGCGCCGTAGTGAGATTTTCCACCTGGACCGTTTCCAATTAAAGGGGTGTGAGGTTTGTTATGTTTGTGTACATTGATCATAACATAAGTGCTTTAAGATATCATTGTAGATTAAACGCAGCATTCTGCGGCGTCTGATGTTGGTCTCTACGGTCTGTCAATGTCCCCCAAAATGGGCCGCTAAGCATATATGGGATGAAATTAAGTAAACTCGGGCGTAAAAGCCTCATATGTTACTACTGACCACCCAAGACACCATTTCTCAGCTTTGTATATTGTAAGTGAACATATTGTGTTGTGATTTGCTTCGTGCATGCATGTAATTGAGTTTTTTTTTCCTTTCGGTGGAGTTTGTTGATTGTTGTTTTTTCAGATGATTTTTCCTCGTTTTTTTTTCAATATCAAAGATCACAAACATCATAGGAGCCCCGCCAAGCGAATTTTTGTCTTCGAGCATGCCGTCATGACAAATTTTAACTGTGCATGCGCAGCCATTCAGAGGGGCCAGGGATATGGCTTTCTGTCTGAAGGTTCCTCTTGATTCACTGCTGGTATGAGCGAGCAGCGAAGGTTCTGGCGAGACTGCGCGGATGCGCAGGCTCGCCTGAACCTTCGCTGCTCGCATAGGCGATAAGTACCAAAATCGCTTGACGGGGCCATATGTCAACAACAGCATTACATTGTTATAGTTTATCAACGGCCTTTGAAAGTTCATAGGTCAAGCGTGACACGACTATTCTATGTTTTAGGGAAAACAGTTTTCGAAAATCTTTTTCACAGGATTTTAAAAATGTAAGGAAGTTTTGTTTTTTTATAATGCCATTATGTTGAAGTCGTGTCCAAGTGGTTAATGTGATGCACTGCGAATCTCACTTAAACTTTATCACCCAATATAAAATCCCAACTGAAGGCGACATACCTAATACCCAGACGAGTCCAAAATTAAAAGCGTTGTCACGTCTCGCTGCCTTTTGAGAGTCTATACACGATGGCCACGACGACATAAACACAATGCATTTTGGAGATGCAAACCAGAAATGTAGCTGTTATATATATAGAGAGAGTATCTTACATGAGTGCTAATGTATTATTGAATTTATTAAACGAGTTGAGGAAAAGAGATAAAATGCGAGGCTTTGCCGAGCATTTTATCCATTTTCCTCAACGAGTTTAATAAATTCAATAATACACGAGTACGGATGTACGATTATATTTATCATATGAAATTTAAAGTAGAAACGCATTTTATTCACGATTGTTTTCAAAAATGTCAATATTCCGCCATAAGTAAACGCAACGTCATTAAGGACGTCGTACATGTAACGTTACGGAACGTATCTAGCTAATTTGCATATTTAATCCCCTATAGTGGATTATCGAAAATAATACATGACGTTATTACATTCTCAGACGCGACGTCATATGATAAATGCACTTATATCATATTGAAAAGAGAAACGATCAGGGACTGATACAATCAGATCCCAAATTCTAGCCACAATATCACTAGGGAAAGAAGTCGAAACATGGAGCGACGCAAGTAAACAAAACAGACAACAGGCACACCGAGTCAGCAGCTCTTTCCCAAACAGGGGGTGATGTAGAATATCCAAACCTAACCAAAAAGGAGCAGTATTCATAATGGGGGGAAAGAATCAGAATCACTAACATGACAAATATTAAACTGGAGGTCCAAACGTAACTAAAAAGAACAACCATAAAAAGGGGGAGAATCAGAATAACCGTAGTGACAACATATATGATAAAGGTAAAGATCAGAACCACTAACATAAAACATGAAGGAACCACAGCAAAAGCGCCGACTTGGAATTCGTACCACTGACCGTTCCAAGGCGGTTCTTCTGTCGCGGTTATTTTTTGTTATGGTTTGTCTTTGGGTGTTTGTATCGCTTATATTATTTTGTTTTGGATAGCCAGTTGGGCATTCTGTGGTCAGGTAAGTGTCCTTTTGGCTTTCCGCTATTGATGTTTCCATTAGGGTTTGTTGTTTCGTGTGTGTGTTTCTTTCCCTTTGGTGTCACAGGTGGGAGCTGTGGGTTAATTGTATCGATGTCTGATCATTGCTTTTACTTCTATTTTGGAACGGTGAGTAAAAATATTGAAGGGTTTAAGTTAACTTTACGGGATGCCAACCCTCACCCTCACTTTCACTGTGGTTCAAACAAGTATTTGTTTGGTCCCCGTGAAGTTTTCTAACTCACCAGTGAAACAACTTGGTAAACAAAGAAATCACAATTAAATCCAAGTTGACGCAAGGATGAGGGCTCGCCAATTAAACGCGTTGAGCCATCCAATGCTGGAAATAACGCTCTTGAACACTGGAGCATACGAAAACCAACAGTTTAAACCCGTTGGACCAAGCAACAGACGTAAAAGTTCCGGCTCCGACCAACTAATAATTAGCTTTAAGCAATAGCCATCATGGAGTCTGAGTCCCGATCCACCGCCGTGCAGCATAATGTCTGACCGTGATTGGGTCAAACACAATGCACGCAGAATGTTGAAAAGAATTTATATTATATCCAGTGCGTTTGTAACGTTTAATAATTTTGTGAAATTGTTCCGAAAAATAAGGTTTGCCTTTAATTGTTATTAATTTATATATAGTGTCGCCAAAAGTTCAGGCTGTGACATCCCCTGCAGCGAAAGTCTATTTCATCCAATCTAAAATTTAAAATTAATAAGCTAACGGTTCAAATTCTGCTCATTTCTTTTAGTTGTATTCCGTTGGGTGCATCGAGACCATATCACGCTATGAACACCCATGTAAAATAGAAGTGAAGGCAATTATCAGGAATCGATAAAATTAACCCACAGCTCCCATCAGAGACACCAAGACAAATAATTTGTCCAGTTCCCATGAATGCCTCCTAACTCATCAGTGCAACATCTCCGTGAACACAAAAATCAATCAACACAGATATGAAACAACGGTGAGGACTCGACAGCAAGAAACCACTGAAATGCTGGTGTGGTGGATGCACATTAAGTCAGGATACATGATACAAGTTTAATATGTCAATAAATTGTAATTTACCACATTGGAATTTAACTGTTATCGTAATATGACTGATGACCATGTTTCATCCTTCTCTTTGCAGTCTTTAACCCTGATCCATTACTTTCTATGCGTCTTTCCCTGAAAATGATGTTCTTGAACTGTCTCTAACTTTCTTACTGTCTCTGAATACTGTTGTAACGTTATTAATGCCTAGCAACGACGTCAACGTCTAAAGACGTCATGTTATCAATAATTCTAACACAGCGCGCCTATATACGCAATGGAAAATAACTGTGTTTTATTCTACAACAAATCACGGCAAGGAAGAGCGTGACGAGTGACGTCATTAAAAACTGCAACTTTTTGACGTCACTATTCGATTTCCTTGACGTTGGACGGTGTAGCGTCATTTTCTCGCATCGAAAACGTTAGAAAAGGATATAAATACATGTGTTTCAGTCGATAATTTTAGCGGGATTTCTTCTTACAATGGCGAAAAGTTGTGAGAATTTGAAGGAAACAACAACATTATTGCCGAGTTTCAGCGTGTTAGAATCGAAATAGATCAGCTCTAGTCTGTGATTTGTTGAGTAATAAATCACAGTTTGTCGGTCAGTTGTAAGTAGACAAATCACGCGCGCTACGCGCTCGTGATTTGTCTACTTTATAACTGGCCTCCAAACTGTGATTTATTACTCAACAAATCACAGCTAGAGCTGATCTATTTCTTAAATAAACCAAATGTACTTTAATTATTGCAATGTCGCCATAATAGAGTTAAATGAGACTTCTCATATCTATTCTTATGTTCATATCTAAATGTTAAATTAAGTTGCCAAAACTGTAAAACACGATTTATGAATAATGCTAAACATGCTAATACAGTATTAATAATTAATACAATGTTATAATAAAATCACGGAAATTCCTTGACAGCTGTAGCAGTTAGAATCCGAGGGGCCCAACCAGAGACAGAGCATCAGGCATTAACCAGCATTACATAAAATTAGATTCTCCCTAATTCGCAGTAAGCCTTTTACGCACGAACCATCATAGAATCTGAAATAAAATATAAAACATAAAGAGAAAAGTGAAGTGTACGGGTATATGTATTATGTTCCTAACGCATGTTGAAACATGCGTTGTGAGTACTCATGACAACCGCACTATCAAGGCTGTTTTACCGAGCACTCACAATCTATGTTTGGACAAGAAATAAGAAAATATGGAGCATTTTTATCTAAAAATGTTAGTTCCATAGATAGGAGGGACTCCATTTTACCACATGAATACTGCTCATATTCGGTTTGTAGCGTTAAAAGTCCTGCACCGTCATTTTTTGTGTCTATTGACCAATGTCATACCTTCGTTTACTTCTCTGCAGCAGTTGTTAAGTGTCATACGTGCCGTAGGACGTTATCCGAGTACTTTCCTACAGTGATGTTTTATTTACATCTTTAGAATCATTACGCCAAATGTAAGTTATTTTGGAAAGGGGCTACTGCTAAACCTCAAGGGAGCTACAGTACCGGCTATACGACGAGCGGGATGACTTTAATTTTCCCATTGTCAACTGTCCAGCCGCCGCAGCCCTCCCCCCCCCCCCCCCACACACACACAAACACACATCGTATTTCCTTCGTTCGGGTCGATAGGCATGGTGGGCGAAGCTTGCTTAACAGGAAATGCTTACTATCTGTGGATGCCTGATTTCACTCGTCTTTCTTGGGTATATTTTCAGTTGGTCTGAACATTTTGATTCGTCATTTCGTTTACGGATTTATGAGTTTGGATTATTGCAGGGTACAATGATACGATCACAGCTTAATTTAAAGGGTTTCTGTGAACACGAGACACGTGTTTCCTATCTCCAAATTGTTCTTTGTTACATGACAGTATTGAAGATACATGTACTTTAGTGACTGGGTTACAATGAACCATACTACTTGGGTGTGAAACAACAGAAAAATACGTTGTAGATCTGACGAAAGGAAGACGGAGTCCAAGCTAGCATAACAACCCTGCAACATTGCTTTAATAATCGATTTTCATGCCCATATTTTGGGCCAAAATATTATCAAAAACAACAAATATGTACAAACAATAACAATAATAGTCCTCAACAGAAGTACTGCCTAGAACGTTCGGTCACAAAAATCAAACAGCCACAGAGATTAAACAACGGTGAGGACTGGAGAGCAAGAAACCATTGAAATGCTGGAACAAAATAAAGCCAACAGTTAGACTCCGACGGGTCCAACCCGAGTTACTATACTTCGCATAGTAGATTGGATTATAGCCAACAGTTTGAAAATGAATCGATCCAGTGATGGTGCCACTATACGGTCATGGCAGTCGCTCATTTCTTCCACTTAGTTTTGGAACTCAAAGAAACCAATTTTCCAAGAAAACAGTAAGCTCTTCTGGAAATATAATTGATCAACACATTCCTTTTCAACCACTCTTCAATATTATATAAACAACAATCAATCATAACTTTGTGTTGGGTAAATAGGTTGTTTTCATTACGATAACACACCCGTGCGACATAGTGCATTTTTTCACAATTCCGAAATAACATAAAATCTGATGAAAACCCGTGATATTTTTCTTATAAATACTGCAAACGTCGGTTGTAGGTGCTCCTTAGAACCACCTCATTGAGGCGGTTCTTACGAGTACCCACAACCTATATCTTGGAAAAGAAAAAAAAGAATGTATACCCCCTAAAACCCCATTTTTCTCTTTATGAAATGGGGTTTAGGTGGGTCTTTATTTCACGGACTTGTTCACGTGCTGTACAGTTTACAAAATATGAACCATGCATGTTTCATAAACTGGGCCCCGTCAAGCGATTTTGGTACTTATCGCCTATGGAAGCAGCGAAGGTTCAGGCGAGCCTGCGCATCCGCGCAGTCTCGCAAGAACCTTCTCTGCTCGCTCATACAAACAGTGAATCAAGAGGGACCTTCAGACAGAACGCCATATCCCTGGCCCCTCTGAATGGCTGGGCATGCGCAGTTTGAATTTATCATGACGGAATGCTTGAAGACACAAATTCGCTTGGCGGGGCTCAAATAATAAAATTGCATATACGCAAAGTGAAAATAGTAATTGACTGACTACCGTACGAGTAAATGTTACACAATTTATCATTATGACACTCTACATCGAAATATAACTTTTTGATACTTGAAACAAACACCCTGAATGAACTGTTAAATAGAAGTTAAGACAATGATCATGAAGCTTTATCTTAATTTAATTTAAAAGGTTTATTCTTTCTTTAAAGGCTAATGCTTATAAGGCTTGTCAGCTCCTACATCAGATAGTAGGATCCAACATTTTCGATAAACGGTATGGTTATGAAAAATAGAAGTGATGGCAATGATCTAAAATCGATACAATTAACCCACAGCTCCCATCAGAGGCACCACAGGGCAAGAAACACAAACATTTAACAAGAGACCCTAATGGAAACATCAATAGCGGAAAGCCAAAAGGACATATACTTTCCCACAATATGGCCAATTGGCTATCCAAAACAAAATAATATAAGCGATACAAACACTCAAAGAAAAACCATAACAAAAATAAACCGCGATAGGAGAACCGCCTTGGAACGGTCAGTGAAACGAATTCTACTGGGCGGGGCTTTATTGGATTTTCATGGCCACAATCCTCTCCTATACTTCCGTCGCGATTTAAACAAATAGTTTGTTCAGGCCACATGGAGGCCTCCTATCTCATCAGTGCAACATCTCCGTGAACACAAAAATCAATCAACCACAGAGATGAAAAAACGATGAGGACTCGACAGCAAGAAACCAATGAAATGCTGGAGCAAAATGAAACGAACAGTTAGACTCCGATGGGCACATCCAGAGACAGAACAAAGTTTGGATTTTAAGATTTCTTAATATGATTTCGAAAATATTACATCCCTTTTGAAAACACTTCTACACCTGGGATTGTTGTCTAGATGATGCTACATGGATGTGATTCCTGTTTTGTTTTTCTTTTGCGGAGGGGTGGGGAATGGGAAGTGGATGTATGTGTGCGTATGTGTGCGTGTGTGTTTGTATATGATGTGTGTTTTCATGCAATAAACCTTTGCTTTTCGGTATTGTGAGACGTTTTTCTTATTTCATCACGAAAACATGCCTATATTATTTTTTCCCCCTTAAACCCCACTTTTATATAGTAAAACTGGGGTTTACACGGGTAAATGTTCGTATTTTCGGCGGTAAAATTTATAATGTATTTGTATATAAACGTGTTTGCGTATTGCTCTTCCGTTCTTTCACACGGATTTCAAACAATTACTGGATAATAACGATGACCCCTTGCAAATAAACAGATGGTACAGAAAGATTGCATGCGCCATACTTTTTATTCAACTTACCATTACGAAAACACGCCTATTGAAACATAAAGAATTTTTTTCCACCAACCATAGAAAATTTTCAGATAAAAGTTCTGATATTTTTTTTATATTTCTGCTTCAACAAAGATTGTTCTACATATGTAACGATTAACGCAATCTAGGATTTTTAGATTGTTGGAACTCGTTGGAACCGCCTCGGCGAGGCGGCTCTAACGAGTTCTCACAGTCTATGATTTTTTCTAAGCAGAAAAAGGAAAATAATGTATACCCCTCTAAACCCCAGGTTTACTGTATACAAATGGGATTTAAGGTGGGGTGGGGGGGGGTCAAAATCATATAGGTGTGTGTTCTTCATGCAACATGCTTGAATGCGAGACCCCAAGTTCTGCAACGGAAGGTCAAATGCTTGTTTTCGTGTACTCCGGTTTTCGCCCACCTCTGATTAACGACGGGCTCGATATGAATGAAATAATCTTGAAACGGCCGTAAAACCAAAACCAAAACCAAAAAACAAACAAACAAACAAACAATAAAAAAAAACATGCTTCGATGTCGGCCAATTTTAATGGTCAACTTTTCAACACTCTTTCATCGCCACGCCCCTCTAGACGTATGGGTGGTAGTTCTGTTCTTTGGTTTACATGTTTGCAAAGATGAACGCTAATTTTGTTCTGTGTACTCTTTGGCAGTGGGCTAGTAAACTAAACAAATGAGTAAACCCGAAAAATAAAACAAAAATAATACTAGATCGCGCAGTGGATGGTCGCCATCGCAAATCCCTACGCTTCTGGCCCAGTCAAATATATAGAGGATCTTACATGAGTGCTCAAGTGTTATTGAATTTATTAAACGAGTTGATGAAAAGGGATAAAATGCGAGGCTTCGCCGAGCATTTTATCCCTTTTCCTCAACGAGTTTAATAAATTCAAAAATATATGGGCACGAATGCAAGATTCTATTTATCATATGACATTTTAAACGCATTAACTTCACAATTTTTGTACGAAAATTTCAATATTCCGACATTAGTAAACGCGACGTCGTACATGTAACGTTACTGAGCGAATCTAACTAATTTGCATATTTAATCCACTAGTGGATTATCCAATTTATTACATGACGTTATAACATTCTCAGACGCGACGTCATATGATAAAACGCTTTTCTCACACGCCCTGTTTGGTGTCATTAAATGCATCTTATCATAAGGCACAAGGATATATATGGTTTAGGGGTGGGGATTTGAAGGGTTCCTGACATATAATGCATTTAATGACATGGAGGAGGTGGGGCATGGCCCCGGCGCACCCTCGGGGGACCTCCAGGTTGGTGTCACTGAAAGCGACTAAGCATAAGAAACAAGAATATATATGGTTTAGGGGAGGGGATCTGAATGGTTTCTGAAATATATGTCCTTTTATGAAGTGGAGGGGTGGAGCATGGCACCATAGCAACCAAGAGGGCACCCTAGTTCGCGTCTCTAAATGTGTCTTATCATAAATAACAAGAATATATATAATTTAGGAGTGGGAATTTGAACGGTTTCTCAGATAGAGGCCTTAAATGAAATGGAAAGGAACGGGACATGGCCCCGGCACACCCACGGAGACCTCCTGGTTGGTGTCACTGAAAGCGTCTTCTGATTCTTCCCCCTTTTTGGTTGTTCACTTTAAGTTACGTTTGTCCTTCCAGATTAATGTTTGTCGTGTTGGTGATTCTGATTCATTCCCCCGTTATGTACATTGCTCCTTTTTAGTTAGGTTGGATATTCTTAGTCACAACCTGTTTGGGATAGAGCTGCTGACTCGGTTTACCTGTGATCCGTTTTGTTTACTGTTGTCACTCCATGTTGCGACTTCTTTCCCCAGTGATATTGTGGGAACAGTTTGGGATCTGATTGTATCAGTTCCTGATCGTTTCTCTTTTAATTATCATAAGGAACAAGAATATAGGGGTATGGATCTGAACAGTTTCTCTGATATTAAGCTTTGGCTAAAGTGGAGGGGTAGAGGCAAAGCCAGGATGCACCCAAATTAAACGCAACTCGCGCATGCCCTCATTATGAAAGGGAGCTCTGTACCAAATTTGGTTGCATTCCGGCCAGTGGTTAAGGAGGAGATAGCGTGACGGACGGACAGACGGACGGACGGGCGGAGGCGTTCACAATATCCTCTTACGCTTTTTAAAAGTGTGGGATAATAACATGTATTTGTACGGTTTTCCGTTGTCTGAGTTCGACTGTCGCCTTATGTAACGTGATGTGAATGACAAATTAGTCAAATTACTTGCACCGACTATGTGGAAACAGTTATATTATGTAAAATGCTGTTACATTATCGGAACATAATTGACGATTATAAAAAGAATGGATATTATATAGATGTTATGCGATGGACGGCATATTATCGATCCTTTATAGAGGACATCTTTACTGTGTTCATTGGCTACGGGGCTTTGGGACGGAGTAAAGACCCACCCTTAAACCCAGTTTTCTTAAAAAAAATACATTTAGTTATTTTTATACCTGTGTTTGATGCTCCATGAGATCATCTTAACACGTCTGTGTTACGAACATTCCTCTAAACCCCACTTTGTTTAGACAAAACTAGGATTTACTTGGGTATACATTATATTCTTGATTTTTCTCGAGCCCGGCTCGGGTCACATGTGAGACTCCAAGTTCTGCAACGGAAGATCAGGTGGTTTTTCCCCGGGCAGTCCGGTTTTCGCCCACCTCTGATTAACGATCGGCTCGATATGAATGAAATAATCTTGAAAGGGCCGTAAAACCAAAACCAAACAAAAAACATCTCAAATATATGAGGCGGTTGTAACAAGCAACCATAATCCATGCTTTGAGTGGGGGCAGATATAGAGCGCCGTTTAAATGATTAAAGGCATTTATGCATGATTATTGAGGACTATCATTTCATTACATAATATTATGTAGCCCTCAGTGCTAACTGAAGAGAAGTCCTCTGCCTCCAACAGGTAAGGGGTTTCCATAGGGAAAATCAATAATTTACTCACTGTTGATAAGTGTACGTTATTGATTTTCGCCATAAGTGCCTCAGTCAGGGGATACAACAAGAGCTACTAATCACCCTATTAAGGGCCGCCTTTGATCTGCTGTAGTCAGTATATCACAAGGGGCAATAAAACAATTATGAACATACGGTGTGTCCTACTGTCTAAGAATAAAAACCTTTAAGATCACACAGAAAAGCGTCCATTAAAATTATGCTAGATTGGGTAATGAAACAGTTATTTAATTGCTGTTGGGATAATAGTCAAAACTATTCTACCTCTCGGCCTCGGGCAATAGTGCACCAGGTCGTCCAGAACATCGAGGGGCAATAGTTTTGACTTTTGTCCAAACAACCATCACATCACGATAACACACCCGTGCGACATAGTGCAATTTTTCACATCCAAAAAATGGTTACTTTTCTGATGAAAATCTGTGATACTTCACTTATTGTTACTGCAAACATAGGTTGTTGGTGCCGAAACTAGCTAGTCTGGCCCAGAAAACATGTACACTCCGTATTTTTGGTTCTGTGGTGTATTCCTTGCTTCCAAAGGATAACCCTTTTATAGAACATATTTAACTTCACTACAGCTGGTGTGTGGGAATGTGTGGCGGCGGTAAAACGTCTCCCTGCCCTACATCATAGTGTAGATTATATTTTCTTGTCCTTTGGGATCATTGATTCCATTGTGGAATTTTGAAAATATCTGAGGGTCACTGATGAGGCCTAATTGGCCGAAACTAGCTAGTCTGGCCCAGAAAACATGTACACTCCGTATTTTTGGTTCTGTGGTGTATTCCTTGCTTCCAAAGGATAACCCTTTTATAGAACATATTTAGGGGGTGTTCATTTCACGGACTTTTTCTCGTGATGAAATAACTGTATTCTCTTCTTTCAGTGTCTTGAGATATGGTCTTCTTTTATTAAAGTGTCTATCCATGCTGAACTATTTGTTTCAATCATCCGGCCGTCTTAAACTGATTTAGCACTGAGTCGTCACCACCGCCATGTAACCCAAAGCCGTGGCATGAACATACGACTTCTATATTAGGTATTGATTTCTGTGCTTAAAGCTGGTGCATTGTAGATACATGACATTACGAAAACACGCCTATACAATGGGCCCCGCCCATCGGGGCTTGAAGAAATAGATCGGCTGCATTATGCTTCCACGCAGAGCTGAAACCGACCCGCACAGGAGTACTGGTAAACCGCTTTGAGGATCTTAGTCTGCCCAGGAGAAGCGGTGCGAGTCGGACCGCCCATGTTTATAAACCCTATTGGTTTCATTGGGCTTGAGATGTCATTTCATCTCAGAGTCGGGTAAAAGACATACAAAATTGGAAGCAACGTCTCCAAAATGACGTTTTACAGTGTTGACAGGGACGTTAAACCTCAAATCAAACAAACAAACAAACATTCCTATACAAATACATTGTAAACTTTACTTCCGAAAAATAGAAATTTTTAAATGAAAAATTGTGATATTTTTCTTATTATCTCTTCTAAAATATAGTTTGTTGGTACTCGTTAGAACCGCCTCATTGAAAATACGGTTTACCCCTGTAAACCATATTTTTACTATATAAAAGTGGGGTTCAAGGGGGTCAAATTTTATAGGCGTGTTTTCGTGATGGGGGTGGCTGGGTGAGGCAAAGGTGTTGTGTTTCTCGCGTCACTGGGGCGTCCAACTGTTATTGACTTACAGATGGACAAGGCTTGCTGTACCTGCAGCAGGTAAGGGTGGAGGTGGAAATGTTAATTCTTCTGTTTCTACACTTGCATTCATTTCCTCTTTCTCCTCTCTACCTAACTTTCATCTCCTTTACCATCACCTTCATTACGATAACACACCTGTGCGACATAGAGCACTTTCCACATCTTCAAAATGGCTGTTTTTCTGATGAAAATCCATGACATTTTTCTTATTTATACTGCAAACATAGGCTGTGGGTGCTCGTCAATGAGGCGGTTCTAACGAGTACCACCAACCTATATCTTTGAGAAGAAATAAGAAAAAGTAATGTTTACCCCCGTAAACCCCAGTTTTCTCTATATAAAGTGAGGTTTAGTGGGTGTTCATTTCACGGACTTGTTCGCGTGATGATATGCAATTAAGCAGTCAAAGTAGGAATTACATAACGCATACTTTATGCAAGAATGAAAACGCCAAATATTATATTTTAGGGGTCCGTCTGTTGCCTCATCTAATTAATTGACATTGACTATCTCAAAATAGTATGCCTATAGACGTAAAGTTTATGAGATAAATCGAATAATGTCAGATAATTGCTTATGTTTTCTCCATAACACTCATTAGTTTTGAGTGCTCGTGAGAATCACCACTTTTTCACTGCACTCTCATTTAGAATTTCTTAATCATGCTTCGATGTCATATGGATGAATGAGTAAGCCAGCTAGGCAGATGTTTTTAATGTTCAATTCTCCGCTTTAATGATTCATGTTCAGTGAGTTGAGACACAGACATCAATAGGTTATAGGAAAAATCTATCCCAATCGTTGATTATAATGAACTTGTCTGGATTATTTCATCTGTAATTGATTTGCATGCATCGGACGATATAAAACATTACGATAACACACCCATGCGACATAGTGCTTTTTTTCTAACCTCCAAAATGGCTACTTTTCTAATGAAAATCCGTGATATATTTCTTATTCATACAGAAAACATAGGTTGTGGTTGCTCGTTAGAAGCGCCTCAATGAGGCGGTTCTAACGAGTACCCACACCCTATGTCTTTGAGAAGAAAAAAAGAAAAATAATGTATACCTCGTAAACCCCAGTTTTCTCTATATAAAGTGGGGTTTAGAGGGTGTTCGTTTCACGGACTTGTTCGCGTTATGATATGCAATTAAGCAGTCAAAGTAGGAATTACATAACTCATACTTTATGCAAGAATGAAAACGCCAAATATTATATTGTATGGGTTAGTCTGTTGCCTAATCTGATTAATTGACATTGACTATCTGAAAATATTTTGACTATACGTAAAGTTAATGAGATAAATCGAATAATGTCAGATAATCGCTTATGTTTTCTCTATAACACTCATTAGTTTTGGGTACTCGTGAAAGTTTCATCACGTGAACACGTCCGTGAAATAAAGACCCCCCCCCCCCCCCAACCCCACTTTATATAGAGAAAACTGGGGTTACGGGGGTAAACATTATTTTTCTTATTTCTGTTCCAAGACATAGGTTGTGGGTACTCGTTAGAACCGCCTCAATGAGGCGGTTCTAACGAGGACCCACAACCTATGTTTGTATTTTAAATAAGAAAAATATATCGGATTTTCATCAGAAAGGTAGCCATTTTGTAGGTGTGAAAAATGCACTATGTCGCACGGGTGTTTTCGTAATGTTGACCACTTTTTCACTATGTTCTCATTTAGATTTTCTTAATCATGCTTCGTTTTCATATGGATGAATGAATTAGTAAGCCGGCTAGGCAGATGTTTTTAATGTTCATTTCTCCGCTTTAATGATTCATTTTCAGTCAGTTGAGACACAGACATCAATAGGTTATAGGAGAAATCTATCACAATCGTTGATTATAATGAACTTTTCTTGATTATTTCATCTGTAATTGATTTGCATGCAGCGGACGATATAAAAAGATAAAGCTTGATGCCATGTAAGGGTTCGCAGACTGTCAGTAGTTATTAGGGCAACGCAATTTTAGTTTTTTAGCCATACGGGACAATTGGGATCATCATGCCTCATGTCAAATCAAGGGACCTTACCTGTACTGGCAGTTTTTCCAGCTCCGAAAATCCCGAAAAAAATAAAACAACCACAAAAGGGCCTAATTTGCTTTTATTTGATTTTCTTAAATTTAACGTGTTTCTACTTAATTTTTCAGTCGCATTTTTCATTGCATAATAAATGTTTTAAAATCAGATACGGTCACGTATTTTTGCTAATTTTCTATTGAAATACATTAGACGTAGGGTCCTATTTTTTATTCTAAAATTGACCAATCTTAATTTGAGGAAATATATATAGAATTATATTCAAATTAACGGTAAAATATTGAATTTTTATCATTTTAAACCACATTTTCGCTATCTTGCGAAGTAATGCAAAAAATGTATGTCACAGAAACATGTTTCCTATTAACTTCTATATATATTTTTCGCGTAGCTTAATCGGACACAGGTTATTTAGTCGATAGCAATTGTCCAACATGTGATGCCCTATAGTTTGTCTGTCTGTCTTCTCTTAACAGGGGTACATTGCGGGGCGGGGTGGACACTATAGAATATGGTACCTTGTAGGGTGAATTTGCATTGTGGGCTGCAGCCCGTAATCCATGATTCATTAGCTTGCAAATAAGCTATAACAACTAAATTTCAAATTTAAGGAGTGCAACCCAGAATATGTAGTGACACATATGTCGGACAGTGTCCATCCGAGACTTTTATAGGGTGAACCTCACACTGGTAGGAACATATCAATTTAATTGCTAAGGTTTGGGGCTTCTCGGAAAACGTCTAACTATGTTCTGCTACTTTCAGTCCAAACATAAAAAGGCCATGTTTTTACAGGGCTGCTTTTACTATGTCTACTAAATAGAACAGGAATTGATACACATCACCAAAACACGCCTATATATTTTTGACCCCCTTAAACCCCACTTTTATATAGTAAAACTGGGGTTTACAGGGGTATACATTAGTTATCGTATTTCTGCTCATCACGAAAACACGGCTATATGCATGCAATAACCCGACTTTTATATAGTATAGTAAAACTGGGGTTTACAGGAAAAAAAAAAACTTATTTTGTCTCATTTCTGCACTATAAAATAGATTGTGGGTACTCGTTAGAACCGCTTCGCCGAGGTGGTTCTAACTAGTTCCCACAATCCATATTTTGAGAAGAAATACGAAAAATATTACAATTTTTTCACCTTATCATTTTTATGGCGGTAAAATTTACAGTGCTTTTGTACAGGCCTGTTTTCGTAATGAATTACCTGACACCATGACATTCAAGATACCAAAGCCTGAAACAGTTGAAAGTTGAGGACATGCAATACCGAAAACACGCCTACACAAATACATTGTAAACTTAACCTCCGGAAAATCTATTTCTTTAGATGAAAAATTGTGATATTTTTGTTATTTCTGCTCAGAATTTAGATTTGGGTGCTCGTTAGAACCGCCTCATCGAGGCGTTTCTAACTAGTATCCACAATCCATATTTGAGAGCAGAAATAAGAAAAATAAGGTTAACCCCTCTAAACCCCAGTAAAAGTGGGGTTCAAGGGGGTCAGAATTCGCGTGCAAAGTAAATGAGCCCCGAAGGTGTTCGTGTAAACTTTGCTAGCGACCCGCTTTCATACTTTCATGAAAAGCAGAAAAAAATGAGTATATTTTTATATTTACATTCTTTGCCCCTCGACATTCGGCGAAAACATGCTTTTAGGGCAAATTTTTAAAGCTGAAAAACATGCTGTTTATCTACAAAGTGCGGAACCAACGCTGGTAAAGAACCATGGTTTAGACTGACGTCACTTGGCGTCAATGAAAATCATGTGATTCGATGCGTTCATGGAAGTATGAACTACATGTACATTTTTTTTCTGTAGGTTTACATTAGACTTTGCACTAGAAATGTAAATATTTACAGGTAAAATAACATTATAGTTATCTTTTGTGACGTAATGCATTACATTTTAAATAGAACGAAGACGTTTGAATAAGATGAATCTAAATAAAACATGGGACTTTGGTTTCCGTGGCAGTGCCCTTGTTTAATTGACGTTCTGGTGGATAAATCTAATTAACCGTACTGAAAAAGACAAGATTGTCTATATTTAAACGTAAGTACGTTTCTAGACATCAAGTTCATTGCCTCAGTTCTTAGTGTCGCGTATATACGCTCGTATTAAAATACAGTAAAATTTCTATATAAAAACCACCTTTGGGACTGTTCAAAAGTGGTCCTTAAGACCACTTTTGAACAGTCCCAAAGGTAGTCCATGACCAGAGGACACTGTGAGCAAAAATCACAAAGAAACATCAAGTGAAGATTAAAAAAAAAAAAGTTTTTTAAAACAGAATTAGTCTTAAATTTAGGTGGTCTTAATAGCGGAATTTCACTGAAATAACAAATCAGCTACATGTACAAGAGCGGGCGTTCAATTGTATACATCGGAATACCACCAGTTGGTCTATGAAGCTCACTTGCAAATGCTATATACATTGAATTTAAAATATAAGCTAAGCCATCATACCCATTTTGATAAGCTGTACTTAAAACGGAAGTAACGAAAACAAGTTTTTTTTTCATCACGAAAACACGCCTATATACTTTTTACCCCCTTGAACCCCACTTTTATTTAGTAAAACTGGGGTTTCCGGGGGTAAACCTTATTTTTCTTATTTCTGCTCTAAAATATAGATTTTGGGTACTCTGCTCTAAAATATAGATTGTGGGTACTCGATAGAACCGCCTCGATGAGGCGGTTCTAACGAGTGCCAACAATCTATATTTTGAGCAGAAATAAGAAAAATATCATAATTTCTCATCATAAAATTTTCATTTTTTTTCGGCCATAAAGATGGCAATGTATTTGGATTTCCAGACACTTCGGCCCCACTACCACCTCGGCCCCTAGACAGGTCGGCCCAAAACCAAGTCGGCCCTAGACACCTCGGCCCTAGTCACCTCGGCCCTAGACACCTCGGCCCCACTGTCACCTCGGCCCCTAGACATCTCGGCCCCAAAGACGCCTCGGCCCCACTTTTGATATGTGTTAGGGTATGGGCGTTTATTTCATGTAAAAATCGGCCCCGCCCATCGGGACTTCAAGAAACCCACAGCCTGTAACATGAGTACTGGTAAACCGCTTAGAGGTTTTAAGCACGGCCAGGAAAAGCGGTGCGAGTATAAACCCTATTGGTTTCATTGTCTGCAGGGCTTGAGATGTCATTTCATCTCAATGTCGAGTAAAAGTCCCACAAAATTGGAGGCAACGTCTCCAACATGACCGAGATAGTGTTGATTGGGGTGTTAAACGTCAAATCTAACAAACAAAACATCATGTTAACAAGCTCGTGTAATGAAGACCCCGCTCAACCCCAGTTTTTATTGGGAAAACTGGGGCTCATAGGGGCATACATTATTTACATCACGAAGACACGCCTTCATCACGAAAACACGCCTATATAATTTTGACCCCCTTGAACCCCACTTTTATATAGTAAAAGTGGGGTATACAGGGGTAAAAATTATTTTTCGTATTTCTGTTCTAAAATATAGATTGTGGGTACTCATTAGAAACGCCTCGATGGAGCGGTTCTAACGAGTACCCACAATCTATATTTTGAGCAGAAACAAGAAAAATATCACAAGTTTTCATCTTAAAAGTTTCGTTTTTCGGCGGTAAAGTTTTCAATGTATTTGTATCGGCGGGTTTTCGTAATGTGTAATTTTTACCCCCTTGAACCCCACTTTTATTTTTCTTATTTGAGCAGAAATAATAAAATATCACATTTTTCCTCTTATAATGTTCGTTTTTTCGGCGGTAAAGTGTACAATGCATTTGTATAGGCATGTTTTCGTAATTCTTATTTCTGCTCCAAGACACGGGTTGTGTGTACTGGTTAGAACCGTCTCAATGTGCAGGACTGATCAGAATGCGTCTGCGACAACCTTTAATCACAATTAGTTTAATATTAATCTGTGTTTATGCAAACTAGTCATTTCTTAGATCCCTTTCATATAAGTTAACAGGTCTGTGCGATAAACCATCTCCTTGAGAATGATTGAACCAGTATCAAAGATCTATGTTTTCGAGCAAAAGTAAGAAATAAAATTTTTATCAACATTCCGTTATATTTGGCTTTACGGAATCTTCTAGTTGTTAGGAAATAAGATCAAATTATTTTATTGCTATTTTTATTTCATATAAAAATATAACAAATAACCAATGAGACGTTTATAATAAATATAACAACGCATACACGACATTTTCAGGTTAACTTGGACAGCTAATGCCCCACTGCCTTCAACCGTGGCGTTGACCTTGATTCAGCATCACGAAAAGTGGGGTTTAGCGGGTTTTTCTAATTGTGAATATTTGTTTGTTTGATTTGAGGTTTAACGTCCCCGTCAACACTGTAAAGGTTATTTTGGAGACGTTGCTTCCAATTTTGTGGGACTTTTACCCGACATTGAGATGAAATGACATCTCAAGCCCTGTCGCCCAATGAAACCAATAGGGTTTATTAGCATGGGCGGTCCGCCTCGCACCGCGGTTCCTGGACAGGCTTAGGTTCTCTAAGTTGTTTACCAGCACTAGTGTGCAGGCCGGATTCAGCTCTGCGTGGAAGCATCATGCAGCCCATATATTTCTTCAAGCCCCTATGGGCGGGGGCCGTGTGAATATTTGATACTGATAGTTAATGCGTCTTTTCTACAAAATATATAGGGCCATGAAGACTTTGCACTCAGTGTACATCCAGATCCATCTGATCTGGATCTACACTGTCATTCAGTTTGCGAATTTTAAATGAATATAATATACATGCATCATGATAGTCAGCTCCCTATAAAAACAATCAAATCAGCAAATAAAAATAAAAAAAAAAACCTCATCGGGCATCCAACCCGATCTCTTATTAAAGTGGAAGCCCCGTGAAAAGCAAAGTGGGGCCGAAGTGTCTAGGTATATGGGGCCGACGTGTCTAGGGGCCGAGGTGTCCAGGGGCCGACCCGTCTAGGGTTTCAATTTCATGTGGGGCCGAGGTGGTTTTGGGGCCGAGGTGTCTAGGGGGGTGTCTAGGGGCCGAGGTGGTTTTGGGGCCGAAGTGTCCTGTTACCTGTATTTGTATAGGCGTGTTTGCGACATGAATAACAGGCACGATAACAAACCCGTACGACATGGGCATTTTTTCACATCTCCAAAATCGCTACTTTTCTGATGAAATTAAGAAAATCGGCGATATTTTTCTTAGTTGTACTGCAACTTTGTTGTGGGTGCCCGTTAGAACCGCCGCCTCATTGGGGCGGTTCTAACGAGCACCAACAGCCTATATATTGGAGCAGAAATAAGCAAAAAATGTTTAGCCCGTATACCCAAGTTATCTCGGTTTAAAGTGGTGTTTAGTGGGGGGATGATCATTGCACGGACTCATTGGCATGCTGGAAAACAAGACTTTTACTGCAGGCAAGGAAAGTAGAACCTTCTCGAGAAAACATAGTCTATAGCCCAAGGTCACGTAGAGTGTAGAAATGTGATAGTTCACGAATACCCAATCTCGCTCTCAATTGCAACTATGACAATATAAAATTGGCGCGCATGGAAAAAAAAAAACATGCCTATATAATTTTGAAACCCTCAAACCCCACTTTTATATAGTAAAAGTATGGTTTACAGGGGGTATACATTATATTTCTGCTCATAAATATAGATTTTGGGTACGCGTTAGAGCCACTTCGCATAGGCAGTTTCTAACGAGTACCAACAATTTATATTTGGAGCAAACATACGAAGAATATCGAACTTTTTTTTTCTGAAAATCTTCATATTTTTGGGAATACTTGAATAGTCATGTTTTCGTAATGTATGAATGAATTAATGCAATGGTGACCCAGGCTTCATCAGGGTGTAGTTTATATTTTCGTGTCCTTTGATTCAAATGATTCAGATGTGGAATATTGATGAAAAGCTAATCTGTCGCAGAAAAAAAACTTGTACACTCCATACGTGCATTCCTTGCTTCCAAAGGAAAACCGTTTACATGAGGAAAACATGTCCATTAGAAATAATGGCGTTCAACATGGTGTCAGAAAATGATAAATATTAGGTAGAAATGATAACATCTTAATTATTGCTGCTTTCAACATAGATTGTGGGTGCTCGTTAGAAAACCGCCTCAATGAGGCGGTTCTAACGAGTACACACATTCTATGTTTTGAGCAAAAATAAATCAGATAATGTATACCCCCGTAAACCCCACTTTTCTCTATATAAAGTGGGGTTTAGGGGGTCTTCGTTTCCGCAGTTGTGTTGGTGATGAATATGACATATTGAGGACTTGTGAAAAAAGGATAAATCATATACTGAGTCTGAACTCGGACCTACAGCCAATACAAACACCGAAAAATAATAGTAGTAGTAAGGGGGTCACTTGGGCATCATGGACTGCGCATGCGCAGCATTTGTATCACTTCCGGTGAAACGTAAGCGAAACGATTAGATGACGAAACTACCCTAAATATCGGACGAGTGTTCGAATGACGTAAATTACCGTAATTACGCCGTAAGTATCCTAAATTTTGAGGCGAAAGATGTTCCCGCGGATTGGCAAAGTTCGCCGTCCCCGATCAGGTCGGGGGTGATCGGGGTCTACCCCGTTCGCTCGAGCTCTCCTATCCCAATATTTAGGGAGATACTACCCCGTATAGTATCGATGAAATTAAGTCTCTCACCCGCAAACCAATTATCGCCTCGAAAACCGGGAAACAATGGAAGGTGTTGGAAGAGCTCGACTCGATGCGAGAAACTAGTAATGGACCGCGTCCCGGAAAAAAAAAAGTTTGGTTCGTTCGATTTGAGGTTTCACGTCCCCGTCAACGCCGTATAGATCATTTTGGGGACGTTGCTTCCAGTCGCGCGAGACCTTTACCGGACATATCTACGACATTTGTATCTCGGAGAATCTTTCCTGGCTACGGAATTTATACGGATATCGCGGGGGCGTAGCCAGTATGCATTATGAGAGTGGAGCGTAAAATGAGAAGCAAATGATGATAGGATTTTTGATCAGCTGTAATTACCCTAAAAATTGGGGCACCTGAAGGGAGGTCACCGTAAATATCCTAAAGTTTGATCTCAAGCGATGTAGCAAACGTGTTCTGGTGGAATAGTGGAATGACAAACAGTGCAGACCCTGGTCAGGGTGATCGGGATCTACACCGTTTATTCTGTCCCAATATTTAGGGTAATACTACCCGGTGCAGTCCTGCGATATTGACAAATCGATTGTCTCCGACACTCAGCGCGAAACGCTTATCGCCTTTAAACTAGAAAACAATGAAACTCGCTGGAAGATAGCGTTTAGAAGGCTGATGTTGTCGTTTAAATTTCTAAACACGCTCGCTTCTGAATGGGCTGCGTCCCGGGAAAAGAAAGTTTTGTTCGTTCGATTTGAGGTTTCACGTCCCCGTCAACGCCGTATAGATCATTTTGGGGACGTTGCTTCCAGTCGCGCGAGACCTTTACCGGACATATCTACAACATTTGTATCTCGGTATTTTCCTTATTACTGCTCCAAGACATAGGTTGTGGGTACTCGTTAGAACCGCCTCATCGAGGCGATTCTAAAATATATAAACCCAACTTTTATACAGTAAAATTTGGCTTTGCAGGGGTAAACATTATTTTCCTTATTACTGCTCCAAGACATAGGTTATGGGTACTCGTGAGAACCGCCTCGGCGAGGCTATTCTAACATATATCTACAACATTTGTATCTCGGAGAATTTTTTTCTTGGCTATGTAATTTATACAAGCATTTCCTATCAAGCTGATCAGATCAATGCTTAGTTTTGAGGATTTCTTCCATTTAAATTATCGTTATAAAGAGTGTGCCGCTATACGAATGTCGGTATAAAGTGGGTTGACTGAGGGCATAGCGGAAATAGATGAGCTCGATCGGGGTTAGCTCCGTTTGGTCAGGGGTAGTCAGTCCGTCGTTCACGCAAATTGTTGCGCGTGTTAAACGAAACGACGTCGTTTTAACGTTGTACGCGCGGCGTGTGCCAGTGCACGGCAGCAGCAGTCTTCCATCCCAACATTTAGGATATTACTACTGACAGGTGCAGTCGCAGAGAAAGTCATCTTAATTAGTTCCCACGTTACATCATAATAACAACGCCTTGACCATTATAATGGCGGCGTTTATCAATAATCAAAAACTAGTTGCCAAGCAACATTCCGAATGTGTCGAAAATCGGCCAATGGGTGACGATAGCCTCGTTTTGATTTCAGCTTCCTCGTAAGAACGCGCACGTCCGTCCTAACGTTTTAATATCGTTTTAGCAGTTGAGTGATAAAGATGGAAAGTGTTGTTAATTTCGAACTCGCGCTGGATTTTGTAAGAGAACAAATAGAAATGGACGAAGCATCAAATGCTTTAAGTTTTGATGACGAAATGGACACACTGGCGCAGTCCTGTGTTGAAGATGGCGAATGGTCGGGGCAGGTAAGAATTTTAATTATCTTTTCCATGTTTCATATACGTTCCATCACGAAAACACGCCCAAAATGATTTCGACCCCTTGAAACCCCGCTTTTATTTAGGAAAACTGGGATTTGTAGGGGTATACATTATTGTTCTTATTTCGGAACTTAAACATAGATCGTGGGTACTCGAAAGAACCGCATCATCGAGACGGTCTCGCCAAGCCCCCACAATATTTTTATTTTTATCACTATTATAATTATCATTATTATTTTTATCGTTATTATTATTATTATTACAGATGGAAGAAAGGGATGAGACAGTGCTCGTGATTGAAGATGGAGATTTAAGTCAGGATATACGGGTAAATTTCTGTTCTTTTGATAAATTACTTTTCATTTACAACACACGTTCTGATTGAAAAAAAAAATATATATATATATTAGATGGTGTCCTGTCCTTTCTGTATTTAAAATCTAATCCATTACAAAAAACACGCCTATACAAATACATTTTTTCTGCTTATATGGATTTTTTAAGATGAAAAATTGTGCTATTTTTCTTATTTCTGCTCAAAACATAGATTGTGGGGACTCGATAGAACTGCTTTCGACATGGCGGTTCTATCGATTTCTGTTTATTTAATAAATCGCTTTACTGTTGTTGTTTTTTTTTTCAAACATTCGTCCTGATAAAAAATATTAGATGGTATATTGTATCAGGTCTTTTCTTTACTTTTCGTTTAAAAAAAAAAAAATCTAATCACTACATGCACAAACTGTTTCTTTATAGCGGGCTTTAATCAAGATGAGCAATTGTCGTCGTTTTTGTTATCGTTGTAAAAATGTTATATTTTTTCAGATGGAAGAATGGGACACTACGGAGTTGGTTATTGAAGACGGTGAATTGAGCCAAATGGCACAGGTAAATATATTCAATTCTATAAATTAACCACTGTCATACATATTTCTGCTAAAAGAAGTCTGAGCAAAATTGTATTAAACCAACGATTTTATCTTAATTAACGATAATCATGTGCACTAATGTTAAGACATAGTTTTCAAAAATGTCTTTCTTGCATCCATTGTAAAACTGATAATTTTATCCATTTTCAGCCATGCGTTATATCAGTTCATTACAATCATTATTATCATTTCAGTTTGAGGAACAGAAAGAAATGAGCGGGGAGCGAGAAGATTCGCATGGAAACTCCGTAGTGCAGGTAAATACTCATTATTTTATTATCATCGTAATCATCATTTTATCAATATTTTTTTCATTATATGTATTAACAGTAGTAGTAACAGTAGCAATTGTAATAGTAGTAGTAGTAGTAGTAGCACTAGAAATAGTAGTAGTAGACGTTGTTGTTGTTTTATTATCATCATTGTTATTATCATTATTATTTATAACCAGTATTATTCTTAATATTTTGTTATTGTTATCATTATTTTTATTTACAGTAGTCGAAATAGTAGTATTTGTAGTAGTAGTAGTAGTAGCACTAGAAATAGTAGTAGTAGACGTTGTTGTTGTTTTATTATCATCATTGTTATTATCATTATTATTTATAACCAGTATTATTCTTAATATTTTGTTATTGTTATCATTATTTTTATTTACAGTAGTCGAAATAGTAGTATTTGTAGTAGTAGTAGTAGTAGCACTAGAAATAGTAGTAGTAGACGTTGTTGTTGTTTTATTATCATCATTGTTATTATCATTATTATTTATAACCAGTATTATTCTTAATATTTTGTTATTGTTATCATTATTTTTATTTACAGTAGTCGAAATAGTAGTATTTGTAGTAGTAGTAGTAGTAGTAGTAGTAGTAGTAGCAGTTAACGTTGTTGTTCTTTTATTATCATCATTGTTATTATTATTATTATTATTTATAACCAGTATTATTCTTAATATTTTGTTATTGTTATTATTTTTATTAACAGTAGTCGAAATATTAGAATGAGCAGTAGTAGTAGTAGTAGTAGTTGGAGTAGGAGTAGTAGTAGTAGTAGAAGTAGTTGCAGGAGTGGTAATTGTAGCTGTAGAAGTAGGAGTAGAAGTAGGAGACGTTGTTGTTGTTGTTGTTTTGTCATTGTTATTATTATCATTATTATTATCGCTTTAATTATTGTTATAATAACTATTATTATTACTATTACGATTATTATTTTTATTATTCAGGTAGGAAGAGGGGATGAGCCTCAGCCGGGGCCATCTCACAAACCCGACACCCCACCACCAACCAATGGACTGAAGTACGAAATCAGAGAGAAATCGAGAAGGACGTACGCCAAAAATGCAGCGGTAGATCGCGGATACCAGGTTAAGATTGACGAACAGCATCACGGAGAAAGACTGGAGGACATCAGAGATGGTTTGCATGAGATGTTCGACCGAGTGTTGAATGAAGCCCGGGGCGCGTTAGCGGGAAACGATTTAGGTCGCGTGATCATTCAACACGAGGGATTGCACGACCCTATCGTAGTTCCCCTACAGCCCTGGGACGACATCAACGCGAACATGGTCATGGAAACCATCGAAAATGTCCTCAACAGTAATAAAAACTTATCCGTTGATGACAGTTTCGACATCTTAATCGGTTCCGTCGATCTACCCAAGGGAGGTGCCCGAAAAAGGATCACGAATCTAAAAGGCGAGACAAATGCATGTAAAATAAAAACTTCTATTGTATCGATTGTAAATAATGATCAGTTGTGTCTGGCAAGAGCCATTTCGGTCAGCTGGGCTAAATTAAACCGATGCACGCCCGAAGAGTGGGCAGAAATTTCTAAAACCAGAGGGAAGAAAAGCAATCGCGAACTCATTTTGCATTATAGGAAAGTGCCCGAAAACTTCTACAAAAAAGTTCGTGCCAAAGACAGGCACGAGCAAACGGATTTGGCAGTAGCCATTAGCCAGCTGGCCGGAGTACCTCTTGACAGACCTGCTAGCTTGAACGATTTAGCGGCATTTGAATCGGTACTCGGAGTGAGGGTGATGGTGGTCAGCGCAAGGCTCGGTAATAAGTTTATTACCAGTCCCAGCACCGATGACCGGCCTTGCGTATACGTTTACCAAGTAGACGATGACCACTTTCATTCAATCACCTCGATTACCGGTTTCTTTTGTTCTATGTACTTTTGTCAGACCTGTTTGAAACATTTTAATGATAGGGAAAAGCACCATTGTGATATATTTTGTAGAGTATATAAGACAGACGATTGCCCCAAAACCGATAAACCGGTCACTTGTCCTGACTGTAACATGCACTGTCGGTCTGACGCGTGTTACGAGCAGCATAAACAAGTACCGGTTTATCAAAAAGGTAAATCTAAGGGGCAACCGCGCGGGCCTTCCCAGTGCGATAAATACTGGAAGTGTCCCGCGTGTTATAAAGTTATTCGTAAAGACAAGAGGAAGACAGAGGAACACCAATGCGGTGAACATCTGTGTTCCTCTTGTCACAAGTATGTGATGGACGATCATCTATGTTATTTAAGATCTACATCGGCAAAGGAAGAATTCATTCCAAAATATATTTTCGCCGATTTCGAATGTAGCCAGGATGAGAGAGCGGAGTGTGAGAATTATCAGCCCTTGAAAAAGAATGATTGTAAAGACTGTCAATCGGAACAGTTATGTAAATCTTGCTCCAAATGTCGCCATTGTAACGCCTCGTGGTGCGGAAAAGCCACACATCGGCCAAACTTTGTCGTGGCTCATTCCGTATGCCCCAATTGTATTAATGATCCTTTGACCCCGAAATCTGTTTGCGAAAAATGCGGTACCCGTTGCCCGGAATGTGATGACAACGAAGACGATGGTCCTTGTCCCGGTAAATGCGGTTTTCGGGAGGTCACTTTTCGAGGAGCGGATACCGCAGAAAAGTTTGGCGAATGGTTGTTTTCCGACCATCATAAATACTTCAAAGTCATTGCCCACAACATGAAAGGCTATGATGGTTACTTTTTGTTAGAGTACCTCATAGACCAATCCATGCGGCCCGATAAAATCATTTATAGCGGTTCGAAAATAATGTACATGACGGTGGAGCGAGATTTACATATCAAGGTGATTGACAGTCTCAACTTCTTGCCCATGAAATTGTCGTCATTACCCGATGCGTTTGGACTGACAGAGTTGAAGAAGAGATGGTTCCCACATTATTTTAATACTTTAGAGAATCAAAATTATGTGGGACCATACCCGGATGCGAAATATTACGGACACAATTTCATGGGTGAGAAAGAGAGAAAGGAATTGTTAGAGTGGTTGAATGATAGAAAGGATGACGTATTTGATTTTAGAAAAGAAATGTTAGAGTATTGTCGTAGCGATGTTGATATATTGAGAAAGGCGTGTTTGAAATTTAGAGAGTTGTTGATGAATGCTACGGGTGTCATGAATGATAGAGATAAATTAGAAAAGAAATGGGACGGGGCCGTGGACCCATTTGACTCAGTTACAATTGCATCGGTATGCATGAACGTTTTCAGAACAAAGTTTATTGAAGAGGAGTGGAAGGTGAAAATAGAAGGGCAAAATGAATGGATTCCCGCCAAAATGTCTGACGGGAAACTATTCATTTTCCGAAGCGACAAATGGGTCCACGAATCCGAACTGAAAGGGGAGAGAGTGGGTGCGAAAGAGTTCGTAAGCACGCCTATCGCGAAAATCCCTCCCGGTGGTTACAACGATCAATATAGTAAAACGTCCATACAGTGGTTGGAGTGGATGTCACGTGTCGACAATGTCCGCATTCAACACGCTTTGAATACTGGCGAAAAAACCTTACCAGGCACCCGATACAAGTTGGACGGATATTGCGCTGAAACAAACACCGCCTACGAATATCAAGGGTGTCTGTTTCATGGCTGTGTTGAATGCTTCTCGGAAAACAGGGAAGACACGTACCATCCACTCACCAACCAATCTGTTAAAGAATTGTTTGCATTGACCATGAAAAAGAAGGCATATATAGAACGGTTAGGAATGAGATACGTTTGCATTTGGGAACACGAATTTCAAAATTTGAAAAAACAAAACGCTGACCTCCAAAATTTCATTAATCAACTAGATTTAATGGACAGACTGGATCCTAGAGATAGTTTCTTCGGGGGTCGCACCAATGCGAGTCAACTCTACTACAAAACGTCCGAAAACGAACGCGTTAAATATGTCGATTTCACCAGTCTGTACCCTTGGGTGAATAAGTACAGTCGCTATCCCGTAGGTCACCCCGCTATCATCACGAAAGACTTTGGGGACATAAAGGACTATTTCGGCATTGCCAAGGTCAAGATACTCCCTCCTAGAGGGTTGTACCACCCTGTGCTACCTTATAGGTCCAATGGCAAGCTGAAATTTCCTTTATGTAGGACCTGCGCGGATACCGAAAACCAAAATCATTGCGCTTGTTCGGATCAGGAAAGAGAGTTGACTGGCACGTGGTGTACTCCGGAGATTGAAACGGCTATTAGACTAGGGTACACTCTGTCCAAAATTTACGAAGTTTACCACTGGGAGAAAACGACCCAATACGACCCAGAAACCAGAGAAGGGGGACTGTTCGCTCAGTATATTAACACGTTCCTCAAGTTTAAACAAGAAGCCAGCGGTCCCCCTGACTGGATCCAAAACGAAAACGACATGGACCGTTACATTTCGCAGTATTTCGAAAAAGAGGGCGTTTCTTTGAATCGGGAAAACATCGTAAAGAACCCCGGACTGAGGCAACTGGCCAAATTATGCCTCAACAGTTTTTGGGGCAAGTTTGGACAGAGGCTAAATATGCGCCAGTCAGAATTTTTCCACGAAACGGAAGCAAATTTATTCTTCCAGCTATTCAACGATCCAATGAAACAACCTCTTAATTTTCACATCTTGACCAATGACACCGTACAAATCGAATGGTTATATAAGAAAGATTGTCAGCCAGAAGACAACAAGACAAACATCTATTTGGCTACATTTACGACGTGCTGGGCCAGACTCAAACTTTACAGTGTACTAGAACAGTTAGACAGACGGGTCCTGTATTACGATACGGACAGCGTTATTTACGTGAGCCGTCTCGGTCAGTACGACCCTCCCCTGGGAGACTACCTGGGCGAACTCACGGATGAATTGCAAACTGGGGAGCACATTGTAGAGTTTGTGTCTGGGGGGCCAAAAAATTACGCTTACAAAACTAACACTAAAAAAGAAATTTGTAAAATCAGAGGATTCACTTTGAATTACACTAATTCTCAATTAATAAATTTTGACAGTGTCAAACGAATAGTAACCAGTCCTCAAAGTTGTCCGAATATCACGGTGTCTAATCCAAACAAAATTTGCAGGGAAAAACGAAAAAGAATATTGATAAATCGTAAAGAAGAAAAAACTTATCAAATGGTTTATACCAAACGAAGACGTTTGGAAAACTATGACACTGTACCTTTTGGCTTTTAAAAGAAAGGGTCGTTTTGATTTTTGCGTTAGGTGTGCTGGAAATGTGTGAGAGCTGTTTAGATTTTTGTAATTAATGTTTATATTTGTGTCACAGTCGTTGTTATTTTTGCACGTTTACACCTATTTTACCGTAGAACACGTTTTCATTTTTGTACATCATTATTTACAATCGATACAATAGAAGTTTTTTTTTTTTTACTGTCGTTTCAATATCTTGTATTAAGCTTCTCATTTTTCGTCGATATATTTCGGTATTGTTGCATTCAGAATGCGATATTTACAATGTGCTGTTACTGTCACTGGTGATGACGTTCGATCGTCAATGGTTTTATTGACACTTTTCTTAAAAGTATATTTCAGTTATATAAGTTATACGACTATTAGTGTTTATATTATTTGGAATGATTTTGATATTTGGTAACAGCCACTCTGGAAATGTACCAGAGGCGTTTTGATTTTTGTAATTTACCGTTCACATTTTTGTAACTACCGTTCGTATTTTTGTTGTTTAACACGCGTTTTACCATAGGACACGTTTCGATTTTTGAACAGACTGTTTCATGTTTTGTCACGGTCGTAACAATTTCTTGCATCAACCCGTTTCGTTTTTCGTTGAAGTGATTTTTTTTTCCATTGTATGCAGTACAGTCCAACCCGTACTAAGCAAACATTTAAAGGATTACCGAAATGTGTTTGCTTAAGACAGGCGATTGCTTAATACGGGTGAAATTTATTGCGTTTACCCCGTTTGGAAAACAAACGCCTGCTTGCTTAAGACGGATTGCTTGCTTAATAGACGTGGTCACTAAAACAGGATTGATGAGGCCAAATTGGCCGAAACTAGCTAGTCTGGCCCAGAAGTTATGTGCACTCCATGTTTTTTCAGTTCTGTGGTGTAGGCCTTGCTTATAGAACATATTTACCGTATATGGTATGGATATCTCGTTGTTACTCAGTTACATCTTTGTTACACGAAAACATGAGTAAGTTATATAACAATTGTTAACATATGACTTTTTTATTTACTATGCATTTATGAAAAATGTATAAATCGAAGCGTTCCAATGCTTCATTTCTATCCTTGTAATATACGTCACTAGTTAACTGCTAACAAATAAATGTTAGTAAGAACAGACATTCTTCATTTTCATTTCACTCCCCTCGTAAGAATATGGAAACAAACGAGCCCCATCAACCCGAAAGGGAAGCATTTATTTATGAACCCAGATCAGATGAAGAAAATCGATCAAATTCGGAGAGGTGGCACTTGTTAGGTGCCCGTATACCTAAAGCGGAAATAGTCTACTTTTGCCAGATGATCATTGTATACGTCATCATCATCACCTCTATAGTTAATTTGTCTTTACAAAACGGATCTACCGAGCTTTGGATAAGCCTCCTGAGTAGTTGCATAGGTTACGCCTTACCCAGCCCAAAACTTAAAAAATGAGCTGTACCCTGCCTTTCGAACCTTGCTCTAGCATGTGTATCAGTGGTCAAACGGGTAGCGGTAAAACGAGGTGGGTGTACAAGTTCCTGAATAATTTGCAATACATGTATACGAGAGAACCACCTACCCACGTATTATACTGCTACGGCATACACCAAGATCTCTTCGACGACATGGAACGGACGATACCCAATTTTTATAGTAAACGGGGTCTACCCTCTACCGAAGAAATTGACGAGTTTACCAAAGACAAGCGTCATAAGCTTATCGTCATCGATGATCTAATGCACCAAGTTATGAGCAACAAAGACATGGAATTATTATTTACGCAAGGGACCCATCACAAATGCGTCAGCGTGATACTGAAACTTATATCCGGGAGGTAAACATGCCAGAACGATAGCTTTAAACACGTGGTATATGGTGCTTCTGAAAAATCTACGAGATGCGTCTCAAGTCGCAATTCTAGGACGCCAGCTGCATCCCGGGAAATCGAAAGGATTCTTACGAGCGTACGAAGATGCTCTCAGCACCGAAAAACACGGCTATTTTGTGGTAGATATGAGTCCTCATGCTGACAACAGATATCGTCTTAGAACTCGCATATTCCCGGATGAAGACCCCGTGGTTTATCGACTGACGTAAGAACAAGAAACAGACCTACAAGAGGAACCATGGTTCAGCTACTCGTACAAGAACGTCACTTTTTGCTTTTATTTGCCCAAACTACACCGGGTCAACGCAAGGTACTACTGCGAACGATTACCAGACAGCAACTGAGAGCGAAAAGTCAGATAGCGCATAACGTCGTGAAATGCAAGATAAAGTTGACCTCGGCACAGAAAAAAGCGCTTAAACGCGAGAGACGCCTTTTACACCTGTTGGGAGATAGAACCGTTGGTTATCATCACAAGAAAAAGGCCGTTTCGGATAAACAACGTTTCATTTTCACTCTGCTGAAAATAGTCATACCTTACTTAGAAGCAGTACTCAAATAGAGATGGAAAAGCTAGTACTTGTCCCCTACGATAAATACCGAAGGATGTTGAATGTTAAAGGAAAGCCTTCCGTAGAAAGGCAAACGCCATCTTCTCACTCGCAAAAGGTGGAAACTAAACCATCCCCCGCTATGGTGAAGAGAAAGAAGACCGAGCCAAAGAGCCAAACCGTGTTCGCGCCTCCACCCCCGGGGAAACGGGAGAAAAAGGCAGAAAAAGCAAAGACTGATAAATTCGTGGACTGGATATCATTTTAAAACAAAGACAATATTTTTGTTATAAAAGTTTTATTGAAATAAAGCGATGTAAAACTACATTATAGTTGCGTTGTATTTACAAATGTTCTCACAAATCTATCATTCATCTCTAAATCTCTCACGCTAAACGCGTTTACGATATCTTTCAATGACATTCCGACATATCGGCACATGACATAATATATACAGTACTGTCCACACGTATCAGAACCAAAGTCTTGTAAGCGATTTCTGTTCCTTAAATACGGTTTCCGTAATACGTGTCCAAAATTATAGTACTCCGCTGTGTTACCGAGAGAATCAAAGAATTCGTCGTGTCCACTTTCATTAAAGTAAAATGCAACCCAATGCTTGCCCGGTCCACCGCTTTTGTCCGTATTGGCGATCACGAATCTCTCTTTTTTAACATTATCGACTGAACAAATTCTGACTGGGTACCCTCTTAGCATACTTTGTAGTTGAAGGTTATTCATTTTAAGTACACGGATCTGGCTTGGTTTATGTGGAGAATTTCCGGAAATGTAGCGTACATGATAAGGGTGACGCTTTCCAGCAAGGGTGTCGCGAACTTGAGTTCCAGCCGACAATGACCTTTTCTTTTAGTGTTGAACGTATAGTAAGGATCTACGTCTAGTACATAGAGACAGTATCCGTTTTTGTAATCGCCTCTACTCACGTTAATATCTTTTCTGAAGAGCGTCAAAGTTCTGTAACAGTCCACAAACTGATCGGCGCTGTAATTGGGTTGCAAAGGCTGAGCGGGGTATGACTGTCCATCGACGTACAACCCGACCGAACTGCAGTCAAACGGTTGAAAGTTTAGCGGGTTTTTCTTGTAATCGCCGGTGTACGCCGCGCTAGACACCAGTCCTACCACGAGTTTGCTCGGAACGAGGCCTTGAAAAATGTCGTCAGCACTGAATCCGTACTGTCCTGGAGCTATGGAGGCAGTCTTTATCTCTGACCTTAGATACGGGTAGAGGGCGGGTTGATCTTGAAAGAGTTTTTCGTGAGCTACTAAAACTCCTCCATTTAAACGCTGTACGCATAGTTTAAATCTAACATCCAAGATCTGAACTTTTTCGTCGGGATCTGGACTGTCGGACATCAGTCTGAAAGCGTCCTGACCCGGCCACAATTTTATCCCAATACTGACGCCATTCACCAACAGTCTTGGCTGTTGAAACAGATCGAGGAATAATGGGCCTTCCAGATCCACAATTTTCCCGTCTTTCGTTGCAAGGTATCTTTCGAAAAGTCCCGCGTTACCGCCAAACCTGGCATTTGCCGCGTCTGGGTTATATCTCGTATCTTTATAAAATAGCTGACTGGACAGTATATTTTCCTGCGTGGCTTGATTGGTTTTAAGAATTGTATCTATATAGCTTTTGTAAGCGTAATTAGTTCCGATATGAGACAGCGATGTCTGCTGAAATGTGACGTCTACCTGTCTAAATATCGTGTGCAATGGAAGGTTTATCAGTCCGAGAGATCGGTCCTCTTTTACCGGAACACCTTGAGCATCTGTCAAGCGCAGTTTCACGTTTAACACGCTGTGTTTGAGATCGACGTAAGCGGATGACTGAGGAGGAATGTTAAAATCTATCGCTGAGGTGGAAGTGACTTGATTTGAAGGTCGATATTCGATCCATTCTCTAGACTGAAAAGCTGTATCTGATGGAGGCAATGAAAATAACGATAAACTTTCTTGATGACAATTGTCCATTTCGTTCTTTAAACTTGATCTTCCGGGTTGTAAGCGTACCGTTTAAATTCTTTGGGTAATGCTTTTCTGGCAACCGTTCCCTTCTTACGCTTCTTACCACCTTCTTTCTTACGTTCTATGTCGGATTTGGCCATCTCTACCGCTTGAGCGACCGGGCTGACCAATTTTACCACGGGAATTTGACTTTCTTTCAATTTTCTGTTTCTTTCACCTACGCCCACCACGTAACGACCGAGGTGATCGGGCTGAACGTACCCGTCGCTCAAGTCTTTAAAATGTTGGTACCATTTGTCATAGTCTGGTATATAGGGGACCCATGTTTGCGATTTAATATCGTACACTTCGACTGAGCCCATTTTGTTTAAAATGTAACACGCAATGCAGATCGTTCGAATCGAAAGTGACGGGTTGTAAATCCTCGTCTAGTAGATATAATCTGAGGGCGGTCAAGTTTGACACGTTTACGGGAAGATAGATGGCGTCTTCAAACCTGTCAGATTTGAGTTTTTTATATCTGTTGTCGATCTCGATATTTCTCAACACCGGTATAGTTCTGTTTCTTACGTAGGATTCCTCCACGATATCGCAACAGAGATATATTCTTTTCGATCTAGGCGTAAAGTTTAACGTCAAAGATATCTGTTTGAGAGCGCACACCCAGTTACCGTCAAGAGTATAGGTTTTATGAAATTGGATCCAAAAGTCGGAAGGGTTGTTGTTCTTACGTAAATCCAAAGAGTCTTTGCTACTGAGATAAGCGTAAAAATCTGTCATGTTTCTGCGGTGGTTCGGATCTCGTCCACGATGGTTTGTATCAGGTAAACGCTTCTCAGCATAGACGGAATGAACGACGAATGTCTGTTTACCAATGCTTTCTTTCTCTGGAAACTAACTCTATTCGACCCTAACGTTCTTAGCGCGAGCCTTCTCCTTTCGAAGAGTCTTGCATCCCTTCTTAGAGGATTGATCGTTCCGTTGGTCAGTCTTTTGGCTACCTCTCTAATGGATGACATTTGCAATCGAGTAATATTTCGTAACAGGGTTCTACGATCCACGGGTAAGGCATCTCTCAAGGTCGCTAAATAGCGAATGGAACGGAAAACTTTGGAATGTTCCATGATTTTAGTCGGCGTTTCTTGTCACCGCTTCTTACGAGTATAGAGCTCAAGCTCGATCAGTGTTGGTAAAACCACGTCATCCATTTGATTCATAAATTTGATACCCGTGATTACCACTTTACCGGTATGAAAGCAGCAAAAATTTACGCCATCTATTTTGAAATTTAGAGCCGGAAACAACTCTGGCTCGTACACTACACTTCTTTCCTCAGCCAACGCCTTTAAGTCCAATTCAGCGCTAAGAGAGTGACTGGCAGACGCTGTCAACATCCTAACCGTTCCTAGGCTGGCGGGATAACCTAGTGTTTGAAGCTGTCTGGCATATCTGCGCAAACGTTTCCGTCCCTCTTCTACGTCTGAGGCTCTTCCATTGCAGTTGATAGCACCGCTGGAAAACACGAGACAGTTGCCACCGATAGTTCTATGCTGCCATATAAGACCTGGAAAAGATCTCGGGTCATATCGAGCGTTCCATATACGTTGACATAATTCTATCAGGTCGATCGGACAATTTAATTGGGCGCTATATACCACGTTGGTAATTTTCATCTTGGCGTCTTGTCAAACAATGAATACGAATTGGTGTGTATGTCTATTTTGTCCGACATAAATTCACGTGATTTCTGACTACGAGTAGTCTTTCACGTCTTCTTCCGGAATCCAGCTGTCATATTTCTTGGGCCAGTGCAACCAGCGAACGAGAACTTCTTTTCGCTTGTTTCGGACGCGTCTTTTTAATATCTCTTGGATGTAATATTCGGTAGAATCGTCCACGCGAATCTTCTGAAGTTCCTGTTCATAAAAGGTACCTTCCACTTTTTCGTCATCCCAGGATTCGAGCCTATAAACCGGGATACCCTCTCTTCTAAAACGCGAGCTGACTTTAAATATTTCGCCAGTCCATTTTTGCGAATATTCTCTATCGAATAAAGTTCTCACGTGCGATATGCGTACCGTTTGACCGAGTTTAAATTTGTACTGCTTTTTGGTTTTCCGTTTGCTTCTTTTTTTCGATTTGTCCCCGGCCTGTCTCAATAAATATTGCTGCAATCTACTTTCGCCTTCGTTTTCCTTTGAAATGGAAGCCGGGGGTTGACCGAGACTTCTATGTACGGTTTGATTATAGCTGTGAACTACATCTTGAAGAATGTCGACATACCGCTGCGTTCTATTTTTCATCATATACCTAAACAACTTATGTTTTAAAGTCTTGATTAACCGTTCGCTGTAATTTGCTTTGGTCTCCGTATTCAGGGCGTAAAAATGATGGATGTTTTTGTTTTTTAAATATGTATTGACCTCTTTACTACGGAATTCCATACCTCGGTCAGTCCTAATCGTGTTAGGTTTTCTCGGTCCTTTAAGAATGACTTGTAGGGCTGTGACAATATCGACCCCTTTTTTACTTTTTACGGGCCGGCAATGAGCAAAACGAGAGAAAATGTCTATGGAGACCAGTACGTATCGATAGTCGTCATTCTGTTTGGAAATGTCAACCATATCCATCAGATCCATATCCCACTGACTGTCAATGCCAGCCACAATTACCCTAGACCGGGTATATTTACGTCTGGCGCCTCTAGTCAGGGAATACGACTCCTGGTCTTGCAGCCATTTGCGTATGCGGTGCCTGCCAATTTTAAATTGGCCTCGAGTTTTGACGATCTGGTACAGTTTCTCCGGCCCTAGGTAACTGCCTGGGGATTTGGGATTAAAATACAAGGAAGATAAATATTGCTTCCAGTCAGTCATCTTTATTTTAACGAAGACTATGGCAAACGAATATTCTTACAAAACTATAAAACGATACTAAACCTATAGGATACAAAACGATGAAAAACGAGTGTGTATACTGTGTCACGTGGAAACAATGGATATATAAAGTTTGAAACAAATATTCAAAAAGTATGCATGTAATTTACAATATAACGCTATATAAGTGCGATACATCGTCATCGTGTCTCTCAAACGCTTCTATAAAGCGCTCCGCAGCCTCCCTGGCTTCCCGTCGTAATTGAAAACACCTCAGCCATAACAACAGTTCATCCAACAACGCCAAAGTCATCATTGCCATACCAAACATATTTATATTTGTCATTTGGGGTCTATCACTCTATATTCTGTCACGTATTCGCAATCATGCTCCATAATTATGACGCGTTGTATACGCCTGTTTCGTGTTTATGACAATTTACTTTCGTTCGTGTCACTGTCTTCACCAGTTTTGGTAATCGTTCGGATTGCACTCTGAGCACTGTAAAGCTCCCAACTGATTCAAATGGTCACTTTGCAGAAAGCAAGGGACCACTGGGTTGAGTTCGGGCAATGTATTTCCTATTTCTGATAACAAGTCTTTCAAACGATTGAATTCCGATGGCCTCAAGCATATTCCCGTTTTCGTTGGTACAACTTCGTCCCGTGGTTTCCAGTATTGTCTTATATCTACGCAGACACTATTTTCGCCGATCTTACAGAATACGTTCCCTCCGAGATGACATCTATAGACCTGTTTCTTTTCTAATGCCTTATCCACGTATTCCAACTGATCGAGCCAATTCTTCCACCGCATCAAGTTTAGACTGATTCCTTTCTTAGTCGGTTTATCGTCTTTCCACTCCCTGATATCGACCCGTAACTCGCCCTTCCATTCGTGCACTTCCACGTAACGATCATTCCCGAGACTGAACCGACATCTGTAGTTTGCCATGTTTCCTTATTGAATGACACAGTACCGCGCGAACGAGGTATATATACTTATGCGGTACAATCCGATTGGTTCTTTCACGGCTGTCGCTGATTGGATACAACGTGTCTAAACACGTTCGATGAATGTCACTATCGGATAAGCGGTTATGACAAGCGTTTTTCTCCTGGTTTGAGTACACACGACTTTAATGGTGTTGCTCGTTCGTCTGCTGTATCCCAAAATTCCTATGTCAAAAGTAAAGGTTTTTATGAGTTCGAGCCTTTTACCGCACACGTTCTTTTTGTCAGGCTTATCCAAACACTTCTTGATACTATCAAACATGACACGTCTATTTGAAAAGACAGAAGCTCCCATACTCTCGGAGTAAAGATGTTTTTCTATCGCGTGGTTTGACACTTTACAACACGAATTCATTTTGAAACTGAGGTCTTGACCAGCACGCAGAAAGGTTTAACTCATTGCTCCAACCAATCAGATGAGATAATTTAGACATGACCAAACTCGCTCTGTATTGATCAATACTTTTTTTTTTGCTCTGGCTACGCCCCCCGCGATATCCGTATAAATTCCGTAGCCGAGAAAGATTCTCCGAGATACAAATGTCGTAGATATGTCCGGTAAAGGTCTCGCGCGACTGGAAGCAACGTCCCCGAAATGATCTATACGGCGTTGACGGGGACGTGAAACCTCAAATCGAACGAACAAAACTTTCTTTTCCCGGGACGCGGTCCATTCTTCGTAATCGAAGTTCATCGAGTCGCGCTCTTCCAACACCTTCCATTGTTTCCCGGTTTTCGAGGCGATAATTGGTTTGCGGGTGAGAGACTTAATTTCATCGCTACTATACCGGGTAGTATCTCCCTAAATATTGGGATAGGAGAGCTCGAGCGAACGGGGTAGACCCCGATCACCCCCGACCTGATCGGGGACGGCGAACTTCGCCAATCCGCGGGAACATCTTTCGCCTCAAAATTTAGGATACTTACGGCGTAATTACCGCGAGTTACGTCATTCGAACACTCGTCCGATATTTAGGGTAGTTTCGTCATCTAATCGTTTCGCTTACGTTTCACCGGAAGTTATACAAATGCTGCGCATGCGCAGTTCGTGGGGCTAAAGTGACGCCCTTACTACCAGTATTGTCTTATATCTACGCAGACACTATTTTCGCCGATCTTACAGAATACGTTCCCTCCGAGATGACATCTATAGACCTGTTTCTTTTCTAATGCCTTATCCACGTATTCCAACTGATCGAGCCAATTCTTCCACCGCATCAAGTTTAGACTGATTCCTTTCTTAGTCGGTTTATCGTCTTTCCACTCCCTGATATCGACCCGTAACTCGCCCTTCCATTCGTGCACTTCCACGTAACGATCATTCCCGAGACTGAACCGACATCTGTAGTTTGCCATGTTTCCTTATTGAATGACACAGTACCGCGCGAACGAGGTATATATACTTATGCGGTACAATCCGATTGGTTCTTTCACGGCTGTCGCTGATTGGATACAACGTGTCTAAACACGTTCGATGAATGTCACTATCGGATAAGCGGTTATGACAAGCGTTTTTCTCCTGGTTTGAGTACACACGACTTTAATGGTGTTGCTCGTTCGTCTGCTGTATCCCAAAATTCCTATGTCAAAAGTAAAGGTTTTTATGAGTTCGAGCCTTTTACCGCACACGTTCTTTTTGTCAGGCTTATCCAAACACTTCTTGATACTATCAAACATGACACGTCTATTTGAAAAGACAGAAGCTCCCATACTCTCGGAGTAAAGATGTTTTTCTATCGCGTGGTTTGACACTTTACAACACGAATTCATTTTGAAACTGAGGTCTTGACCAGCACGCAGAAAGGTTTAACTCATTGCTCCAACCAATCAGATGAGATAATTTAGACATGACCAAACTCGCTCTGTATTGATCAATACTTTTTTTTTTGCTCTGGCTACGCCCCCCGCGATATCCGTATAAATTCCGTAGCCGAGAAAGATTCTCCGAGATACAAATGTCGTAGATATGTCCGGTAAAGGTCTCGCGCGACTGGAAGCAACGTCCCCGAAATGATCTATACGGCGTTGACGGGGACGTGAAACCTCAAATCGAACGAACAAAACTTTCTTTTCCCGGGACGCGGTCCATTCTTCGTAATCGAAGTTCATCGAGTCGCGCTCTTCCAACACCTTCCATTGTTTCCCGGTTTTCGAGGCGATAATTGGTTTGCGGGTGAGAGACTTAATTTCATCGCTACTATACCGGGTAGTATCTCCCTAAATATTGGGATAGGAGAGCTCGAGCGAACGGGGTAGACCCCGATCACCCCCGACCTGATCGGGGACGGCGAACTTCGCCAATCCGCGGGAACATCTTTCGCCTCAAAATTTAGGATACTTACGGCGTAATTACCGCGAGTTACGTCATTCGAACACTCGTCCGATATTTAGGGTAGTTTCGTCATCTAATCGTTTCGCTTACGTTTCACCGGAAGTTATACAAATGCTGCGCATGCGCAGTTCGTGGGGCTAAAGTGACGCCCTTACTACTAATAATAATGAAAAAAGTTGAGTTTCTCGCTCATCACATTTAGTCTATATAATGAATATCCTTTATATAGAGGATTTGTTTGATTTGAGGTTTAACGGCCCCGTCAACACTGTATAGGTCATTTTGGAGACGTTGCTTCCAATTTTGTGGGACTTTTGATGAAATAGCATTTCAAGCCCTGACGCCCAATGAAATCAATAGGGTTTGTAAGCATGGGCGGGCCGACTCGCACCGCTTTGCCTGGGCAGGCTTAGATCCTCTAAGCGGTTTACCAGTACTCGTGTGCAGGTCGGTTTCAGCTCTGCGTGGAAGCATCATGCAGCCCATCTATTTCTTCAAGCCCCGATTGACGGGGGCCGATTTATATAGAGGAAGGTGGGGTTTGCAGGGATATGAAATATTTTTCTTATTTTTGCTCCAAGACATAGGTTGTGGGTACTGGTTAGAACCGCCTTATTGAGGCGTTTGTAACTAGCACCAGAAGCCTATGTTAAGTCATTTTTCCTTAGAAAAATGTAATCGTTTTTGAGATATGAAATAATGCACTATGTCACATGGATGCGTGGATGGCACATGGCTGTGTGATCGTTATATGTTAACCCTTTTTGTACCTAATGGTATCTTCCTCCTTATATATACCAGGGCCCAGGATTACAATCGTTACTTAAGTTAAGGTCGACTTAACGATTTAAGGAGGAATTCATATCTTAGTAAAGTATTTCCTTAAAAAGTGCATTCGAAAGCCACCTATTTCATTGACTTAAATCGGGCCTCCGTGGCCTAGTGGATAAGAGCGCTGACTCTTAGTCATTAGGTCTCTCACCGCCGTAGGTTCGAGCCTCGCTCGGGCCACGTGTGAGACGCCAAGTTCTGCAACGGAAGGTCAGGTGGTTTTTCTCCGGGTACTCCGGTTTTCGCCCACCTCTGATTAACGATCGGCTCGATATGAGTGAAATAATCTTGAAAGGGCCGTAATCCAAAAAAAAAAAAAAAAAAAAATTGACTTTACTAAGTATTTAACTTCGGATGAAGTCGTAATTTTGACGGAAATTTTCACGAAGATTAGCACGTTAGTTTCAATTACACATTGATGTAGGCGGCCCACAACTTTTCCGCGATCTGTCAAAAATCTCTGCTTCTGCTTGAATGGATGAAGACAATAGAAAATATGATGGTTTAGTTTCCATTTCACTGCATAAACCATGAAAAATGTTTTATATACTATGAAACCTGTGTAATTGAAGGATCACACTCGATCTCAAATTGTGCGGGCAAACATTTGTCACAAAGTAGCACCACGACATATTCAAAACGCTGTTTCTATGGGATCCCTTCAGAAACAAGAACTCATACAATATTTGAATATGCAAAGCTCGGTTTTATGGAGTCTTATTTGAATTGAGGTTTAATGTCCCTGTCAACCCTATGCAGGTCATTTTGGAGACGTTGCTTCCAATTTTGTGGGACGTTTATCGACTCTGAGATGAAATGAAACCTCAAGCCCTGTCGCCCAATGAAACCAAAAGGTTTATATGCAGTGGACGGTATGACTGTGACTCACACCACTTTGCATGGACAGGCTTAGTCCTTCCAAGCTGTTTACAAGTACTAGGGAATCGGGAAAATACGCTTATATAATTCTGACCCCCTTGAACCCCACTTTTATTTTGTAAAACTGGGGTTTAGGGGGGGGGTCGACCTTTTTTTTACTTATTTCCGCTCTAAAATATAGAATGTGCAGGTACCGGTTAGAACCGCCTAACGTGTACCAAAAGTCTATATTTTGAGCAGAAATAAGAAAAATACCACAATTTTACATCTTAAAAATTTCCTTTTTTTTTGGAGGTAAAATTTATAATGTTTTTGTATAGGCGTGTTTACATTATGTGTGGTCAGTTTCAGCTCTGCTTGGAAGCACCCGATGATGCAGCCCAATCTGTTTCTTCAAGCCCCAAGGGGCGGGGGCGGAATCGGTTTTATGGAGTCTGTCCATGATTCAACCCTTCTCATGCCGTTAGTCGTATTGAATAATATTCAAAACAATCTGGTAGAGTCGATAATTAAGAAAATAAACATATTCTGCGCTATGGTGAAGAACAGGGAAGACTCCGACACTTTACCCAAGCTACGATATTGTTTTCGGATGTTATCATTACATGTATGTAGCTTATATGGTCATTAAGGACACGATCAAACATCATACAGACAAACACGGAGAAAACCGTAGCTCCAGTCGGAGTAAAATAAAAAAAACACACACACAAAAAAAAAAAAAATAAATAAATAAATAAATTAAATATAAAAAAAAAAACATGAATATAAAATCACTGTACATTCGATCTTGGATTTCCCCGTCTTTTTATGAGTGAGGTGAGACATAAAGCGCTCACTCACTCACAAACACACTTAATTACTCACATGCACGAGCTTACAAAGGGAGTTGGAACGCCTCAAACTCATTTTTATTGAGCATTTCTAGGCAGGGAGAAGAGGCAAATGATTGGATGTGCAGAAACAGAAGAAATAACAACATTCCCCTCTACCATTACCTGCTGCTAGGAAAGCAGGCCTTGTCACAATCAGCTGGATGCCCCAGTGACGCAAGATACACGTCACATTCGCCTCACCCAACCAGTACACAACGACCACACGCGACCTCCAGTAACCACTTAGGTCTAAGCCTGCCAAGGCAAAGTGGTGCAAGTCGGGCCGTCCAGGCATATAAATCTTGTTGGTTTCATTGGGCGACAGGGCTTGAGATGTAATTTCATCTCAATGTCGGGTAACAGTCCGACAAAATTGGAATCAACACTTCCAAAATCAAACCTAAATAGTGTTGCGAGGACGTTAAATCTCAAATCAATCAATCAATCCAAAAAAAAAAACTTCTTTGTAATTTATTAATATATTTAATGAATATAAAGGCGGCATATGAACGTTGTGAACAGTGTATGAGTAAAACTAGCAGGCCATAAGCGTAGGAACATGGACCCGATGTGCCACAGGATCAGTTTTAAACAAACAGACAAAAGTGATATGCGCCGACCCCCCCCCCCCCCGCGCACACACACACATACACACACCTACCCTGACAAAAACAACCAAGTCATTTAGGATCCCCTCTCACGTATAATAACCTTCCCGCACCAAACAATTAATTATTGCCCTGTCAACAGTATTATAATGAGGTCTTACACGAGTGGTCATTTCATATGAAATTTATGAAACGAGCCTTTGGTGAGTTTCATAAAATTCATATGAAGTGACCACGAGTGTAAGATTCTGTTCATCATATGGTAACATGAAATTAGATTTTATCGCCATCAAATTTGACACTTTTCTTCATAGAAAATGCATGGTTGACACGGACGTCGTCATGACGTTACGTAATCCCGCCAAAGTGTTATTACACGTGTGGTCATAGGATTTTTATTACACGACCTTATCCACTGCTTATCAATAACGTCATATGATAAACAGTATTATGTTAAAGGAAGTTTTTTCACAGCTCTGTTCGTCGCACACTTTGACACATCAAGGGAGAAATACATCCCAGTACCTATTTGGTAAGTAGACTTGCCCCACAGGGAGGAAAAAAATGGCCCGAGCGGGACTCGAACCCAGGACCTCTCGCATATCAAGAAAAAACTCTACCGTTTGAGCTACCGAGCATCACTGACGAGTTCGAACAAATAAAAGCCCTAAGGGTTGCCGTTATTGATATATACATTCATGTGTCAAGGTCAAATCTTAAAAGTTAAGGTACCTACCTGGGTTACCTTAAATATTTAAGTATTTTCTGTGGTTAAGTATCGACTTAAACGAACGAATTTCTTTGTAGTTCACTTTATACGCCAGTTATGTAAATACTTAGTTTAAGTAGATACTTAAAATTTAAGTACGCATTGTAATCCTGGGCCCAGGAGTCCATTTCAAAATGTAGGGGTGTCAGGTGGTGTTTTCTTCAAAATTTATTTGGAAATTGGCGGAACGTTTTGCAAACAGTGCAGGCTCTGATCAGACGACGCGTTCTGCGGCGTCTGATCTGGGCCTCCACTGTTTGCCAACTACCCGTTTTGGCGTTTCCAGTACAAAATAAAAAGCATTCGGGCATGCTGTCGGTCGCTAACAGCTTTTTACATCCGGTATTGTTAAACACATTAGGTAAACATGTTACTGTGAAATAATTGTGTTCAACATGGTATCAGAAGAAACAAATATTGGGTAAAATTGTTACATTTTTCTTACATAGATTGTCGGTACTCGTTAGAACCGCCTCAGTTAGGCGGTTCTAACGAGTACCCGCAATCCATGTCTTGGAGCAGAAATTATAAAAAAAAATATGTATACCCCTGAAATCCCAGTTTTCGCAATATAAAGTGGGCTTTAGTGGGGTGTTCAGTTTACGGACTCGTTAACATGGTGGCTATTCATCACGTAAACATGACTATATAATGTTGACCCCCTTGAACCCCACTTTTTAGTCAAACTGGGGTTTACAGGGGTAAACCTTACTTTTCTTATTTTTGCTCTAAAATATGGATTGTGGGTACGCGTTAGAACCGCCTCGTCGAGGCGGTTCGAACGAGTACCAACAATCTATATTTTGAGCAGAAATAAGAAAAAATATCACAATTTTTCAGCTTAAAATATCCGTTTTTCGGCGGAAAAAATTACAATGTATTCGCATAGTCGTGTTTTCGTATTGTCGATCGCTCAACCAGTAATCTCATAAGTCGTCTTTTCAATGATTTTCCGGAATATTATTGAACCAAATACACTCATTTCTCTTTGCTGGAGGCATGCGTTTGCTTAGATGCTCATTTTACAAGTATTAGCTTTCACAAAAAGCTTAAGTCTAAGCTAAGCACACATTAATTTGTGTAGTACTAAACTGACATAACTTACGTGTACCATACGTATGTTGTAATTATGTGCCAATTATGTATGTTCGTTTGAATTAAGGTTAAACGTACCCATCAACACTACGTATGTCCCCCGCCCATAGGGGCTTGAAGAAATATATGGACTGCATGATGCTTCCACGCAGAGCTGAATCCGGCCCGCACACTAGTACTGGTAAACCGCTCAGAGGATCTAAGCCTGTCCAAGAACCGCGGTGCGAGGTGGACCGTCCATGCTTATAAACCCTATTGGTTTCATTGGGCGACAGGGCTTGAGATGTCATTTCACCTCAATGTCGGGTAAATGTCCCACAAAATTGGAAGCAACGTCTCCAAAATGACCTTTTCAGTGTTGACGGGGACGTTAAACCTCAAATCAAACAAACAAATGCCATTTTGGAGAAGTTGCTTCCAATTGTGTGTGACGTTTACCCACATTGAGATGAAATGACTTCTCAAGCTCTGCCGCCCAATGAAAACAAAAGGCTTATGTGCATTCGACGGTCTGGCTCACACCACTTTGCCTGGGCAAGTTTTGTCCTTCTAAGCGGTTTACCAGTACTCATGTGTGGCCAGTTTCAGCTCTGCGTGGAACCACCAGGCAGCACATCTATTTCTTCAAGCCCCGTTGGAAGGGGGCGAAAATGTGCCAGTAAATATGTAAGTGATTAACAGTTACAGATTACAAATAACACACTCGCTCTTTTCATTGCACATTCTAAGGTTAAATTTATGCAAAAAAATCCTAGCTCGCAAAAAGAACTAGATATGCGAAGAACAAGGTGGGGGCGAAGCCAATATCATGTAAACCATGAATATATGTTAATTTTGCAAGCGTGAGAGCAACCATGCATGTGCACGTCATAAACCTAAGGCAGCGTTCCGGTAATTACTGAATTTTAATAAGCAAGGGGGTGTTGCGGTATAACCAGAGTTGGGGTGCCCTGGGGTAATCAGATGGAAAAAGTCCTGTGTATGAAAAGTGAAACCAGTCAATAAAAAAACAGTCATGGCCTTTTACTAAATGCTTCCGTAGCAAAAGTTACCCTTAAGATAGTCTACGTGGGCGTTGACAATAAGACGATGTATAATAACACATTGTAATGCAAGTGAATGTTTTTGACAAATGTGGCATTTCATCGGTCACTTTGATTATTTCATCTTTTTGAAAACTTAAACTTTTTTCAATAGTACGCGTCGCTGAAAAGGTTCAATATTTGAATGACTGAACTTAAATAACCCATTTTAACACCTAGAAAGCTTTTAGTATCAACATGTAATTTCCTACTAGGTGTCTTTTAGCTTGTTTTAAGACCCGGTAAGAAGGCACATGAGGAACATTTTGTTTCTCGGAGTCTTCTAGTAATGAACTTGAATTAAATGAAAGTGAGTGAGTGAGTGAGTTTTAGTTTTACGTCCCACCAACAGCTAAGGTCATACGGAGACAGGACCTCGGTTTAAAGACTCATCCGAAAGTCTGGAGAAGCCCGGGATCGATCCTGCGATCCCTGGTTTACAAGGGAATTAAATGAAAGTAGCAACGTCAGTATGCCTAAGTGTCATTTTGGACTAGCGCACGTTAAAACCAACAATAAGGCTTGTGACACTTAGATCAGTCTGCGCATCCGAAGTCTGATCAACCCCCCTCTAAACCCCACATTATATTGAGAAAACTGGTGGTAACGGGGGTATACTTTATTTTTGTCATTTCTTCCCCAAGATGTAGGTTATGGGTACTGGTTACAGCTACCTCAATGAAGCGGTTCTAACGAGCGCCCTCAACCTATGTTTGCGGTATAAATAAGTAAGCAATCACGGATTTTCATCAGAAAAGTAGTCCTTTCGGAGATGTGAAGAAAAGCACTTTGTCGCACGGGTATGTTTGCAGATCGCATGAATCTATGGGCTACCAAAGGACAGATGACATCAACTCTTGACATAGGGCTTGAATGTGCAATCTGATCTCCGTCTTTGTTAGTCGCACAAGCCTTGTTGCATCATGTTAAGAAGTCCGTGAAATGAATATCTCTCTAAACCCCACTTTATATGAGCCCCGCCAAGCGAATTTGTGTCTTCGAGCATTCCGTCATGACAAATTTTAACTGCGTATGCCCAGCCATTCAGAGGGACCAGGGATATGGCTTTCTGTCTGAAGGTTCCTCTTGATTCACTGCTTGTATGAGCGAGCATTACGATAACACACCCGTGCGTAATAGTGGAATTTTTTACAGCTCCAAAATGGTCAATTTTCTGATGAAAATTTGTGATATTATCCGTATTAATACTCAAAACATAGGTTGTGGGTGCTCGTTAGAACCGCCTTATTGAGGCGGTCCTAACGAGTACCAACAACCTATGTCTAGGAGCAGAAATAAATAAAATAATGTATAGCCCCGTAAACCCCTGTTTTCTCTGTATAATTTGGGGTGTAAGGGGGTGTACATCTCACGCACTTGTTAGCGTGATGAGCAGCGAAGGTTCTGGCGAGACTGCGCGGATGCGCAGACTCGCCTGAACCTTCGCTGCTCGCATAGGCGATAAGTACCAAAATCGCTTTACGGGGCCCATATAAAAGAAAAGTGGGGTTTACAGGGGTATACCTTAGTTTGCTTATTTCAACCCCAGACATCTGAAGGTCACTGATGAGGCCTAACGGGCCGAAACTACCTGGTCTAGCCCAGAAAAAAACTTGAGCACTCTACACAATTCAGTTGTACGGTGTACTCCTTCCTTCAAAAAGATAACCCTTTTATATAACATATATGTTGTGGATACTCGTTGGAACCGCCTTAGTGGCCCCCGCCCATAGGGGCTTGAAGAAATAGATGGGCTGCATGATGCTTCCACGCAGAGCTGAAACCGACCTGCAAACGAGTACTGGCTAGCCGCTTAGAGGATCTAAGCCTGCCCAGGCAAAGCGGTGCGAGTCGGCCCGTCCATGCTTATAAACCTGCTGGTTTCATTGGGCGACAGGGCTTGAGATGTCATTTCATCTCAATGTCGGGTAAAAGTCCCACAAAATTGGAAGCCACGTCTACAAAATGACCTTTACAGTGTTGACGGGGACGTTAAACCTCAAATCAAACAAACAAACAAGAACCGCCTCAGTGACGTGCACCCACAACCTATGTTCGGCGTAGAAATTAGAAAAAAATTATCTCACATGTTCATTGGAAAATCAAAATGAAAGAATGCGCTATATCGCACGGATATTTTATCGCAATGGTAGGAATTGCCGTGCGCTGGCTCATTTCATTACACAACAATTCTAAAATCAATCATCGTAGATAATCTATTTAGGCAGTTGAATTTGCAGAGCAATAGCTCATTAGGCTAAACTCCTTAAGCATAATTATTATGTTTTAACAATCTTAATCTGAACATGCAACCCTCAAGAGAAACATTAAATCAAAATAACGACTGGAAGATCTACACAAATTATATTGAATACCACGCACATGTAAATGCTGCTAACAGTTTCACTGCCGGTTTTAAAATCAACAAGATGACGACGACGTCTACGAAGAAGGAGAACAATAACAAGTAGAAGAATTAGAAGAAGAAGAAGAACAACAACAACAAGTGGAGGAGGAAGAATTTTCTATTCACAGAAAACGTCACAAGACAATAAATTCAACAAATGACCAAGATAAACATTACGAAAACACGCCTATATAAATACATTGTTACCTTTATCGCCGAAAAAATGAAAATTTTAAGATGAAAAATTGTGATATTTTTCTTATTTCTGCTCAAAATATGGATTGTGGGTACTCGTTAGAACCGCCTCAATGAGGCGGTTCTAACGAGTACCCACACTCTATATTTTAGAGCAGAAATAAGAAAAATAAGGTTTACCCATGTAAACCCCAGTTTTACTATATAAAAGTGGGATTCAAGGTGGTCAAACTTGTATAGGCCTGTTTTCGTGATGAGTGGCAGCATTATATTCTTCTCTTTACACTACGAAATCACGCCATTTCGGATATATTGATTTTTTTTTACCTAAAGAATGAAATTTTTCAGATAAAAATTCTGATATTTTTCATATTTCTATTCAAATCATAGATTGTCGGAACTCGTTAGAACCGCCTCAAAACATAGATTGTGGAAGCTCGTTAGAACCGCCTCGGTCAGTTTTAATGTATAGAAGTGGGGTTTAAAGGGGTCAAAATTATATAGGTGTGTTTTGCTAATGAATGCTTGTGCACAGCCATTTTTTAGCTTTAAGCACACCTCACCGCGATTTCGTCCCAATATTTGCGAACAACAAAAGCTGTAGTGATAACAGGCGTGCCTACTGAGCCTTTGCTAGGCGCATATATGCGATATATGTAAATACCCGTTTCTCGTTGCCTGGCTCAGTTAATATTCTTGCTTTGCGTTGGCTTAAGGTTCCTAGAAAAAGTTATTTTACCACATTTGAGGTACTGAAAAAAATCATATTTGCAAATAATAACCTTAACAGATTTCTCATCAGATGCTAGTCCATGTAAATGTAAGAATATGAAAGATTTTTATTCGAAAGTCACCGTTTTAATAATTTCTTGCATTTTTCATTGGGTTTGCAAAAAAAAAAAAAATATATATATCTTTATCCACAGAACCACAATCTGTAAAATACTATCATAGAAATGTGGCTTAAGGCTGTCTTAAGGCACTGTAACAGAGGAATTTCAAGTAAAATACCTAAATAGTACTGAAAATTAATAATTCCCAAAATTAAAAAAAAATGTAATTATCTCACCTGGTACAATTTTTAAATTCATCGTATGGTAGCCAAAAATGACCAATTCTACCAATTTAGGATAAGAACAGTTTATTACAAGATTTGAACTGAAGGACTGAAAGCTTCTTATCTATTTCCATAACTGCACCGGTATATAAATGATTTTGACCCATTGATTTGTTACATTGGTTCACATGATTCTGATGAGACACGGTAAACAAACAATTTATTTTGGCCAGGTTAACTACTTGACAACACAATGTTAATATTGATCTAATCCAATTAATGATCTGTTGTGTCGCCTACTTACCAGTGTGTATGCTGATCAAACCATGCCTTTAATATGTTTTGATGAAAGCAGTTCCAAAAATTTACTTTCTTTTCAACTTGTTTGCTCTAGCTGGGTCGAACAACACAAACTGGACAATGTAACACATAAAAACTGGTCCGGAAATGAATGCATACTATTAATAAATTAACTAACAAATTATGTGGGAGTGTACGTGAAATTAGCTGCAAGACAGTTTCCAATATCAATATTACTTTTTTCAATAAAAACAATAGTTTACTGTGATACATTTTTGCAAAATTAGTTCCAAGGCGTATGAATACGTTATGGATTGACAGAGAGACAAATTTCATCAATTTGACACCAGTATCAGTGATGACAGGATTCCAAGATGGGCGATGTCATTATGTCATATGCAGTAAGAAGGCCACATAGCTGTATTTTCAAGATATAGTCATTGATTACGGGTAAAATAAAATGTGGAAGGCATATTTGATGAAATCTGAGCATTTAAGATTTACCGCATAAAAGATGGCGGCGCCCATGAAGCAAAAAACATGTAAAAAAATTCTGGTTTTCAAATCAGTACTAGGCTTTTTGATAGAAAGCTTTGTCCAAGTCGCTAGTATTTGATGTGAACTATTAATCTGCAACTGTGTTAGTAACTTTTAAAAAGTCTAGAAAGCAGTTTCATTTTTTCCTGGTAAAAGTGAAAAATTCAGAATTGCATTTATTTTCAAAGGCACAGGGATGTTGCTAATGCAAGAAAGTAATTGCAGTAATAACCGTTGGTACCTCCAAGCCTTTTTCTTCTGCGACAGGTATTTTAAAAGGAAATCAGGGTTATATTGTGGGAAAAATTAACATGGAAATCTGAAACCTGTATTTTTCTTGTGCAAATGTACTGAGGGACCTTAAGTATCTGCGGTTCGAACTATAACGCTTATATAAGTCACAATAACTAAACCCTCATGAAAACATCACAAGCGAAGTTCCAAAAGGACAGTTACTTTCTCACAAAATCTCCAAAATGAACATCCAAGAAACAAAAAATTTTAAGCAATACATACATGCCAAAAACAAATATATAACAAAAATAAACGGCAACAGATGAACCGTCTCGGAATTGTCTGTAAAAAGTTTTTCACTTCAGAGAGAGTGGGACGGGGGCTTAAATCGATTTTACATAGCCATAATCCTCGCCCTTGGATCTGTCGTGGTTAAGACAAATGATTTGTTCAGTCCACATGAAGGCATTCTAGCTCATCACTGCTACATTTCCGAGAACATAGAAAACACTATGAATCGAAACGCCCGCTCCGCACCCGCCGCCCACCCTCAGGTTAAAAAATACTGACCGTTCTAAGGCGGTTCTTTTGTTGTGGTTTACCATTTTTAGTGTTCGTATTTACATTATATGCATTGTTAATATTATTTTAATATCTTTCTATTTTGTATCATTATGAAAACACACCTATTCCAATGTATTGTAAATTTTATCGCCAATAACAATACTTTTAACATGAAAAATTGTGATATTTTTCTTATTGCTGCTCAAAATATAGATTGTGGGTACATGTTAGAACCGCCTCATTGAGGCGGTTCTAACGAGTACCCACAATCTATATTTTAGAGCAGATTTACAAAAAATTAGGTTTACCCCTGTAAACCCCAGTTTTAGTATATGAAAGTGGGGTTCAAGGGGATCATCATTGTATAGGCATGTTTTCCTGATGTAGCCGCTTCGTCATTTTATGGGAAAGTAAATTTCCTTTTTGGTTTCCGCTCGAGACGTTTTCATTGTGTTGAAGTTGTTTCATGTTTGCTTTCTTTCCTTTTGGTGGCTTGCTTGGATTGGAGGTGTTATGTCATTGTATCGATTCCTGATCATTACATTTACTTCTTTTCTTTCCATCGCCCTTACACAGCTTCAAGACGGAGTCGTCAAAGAGTGGGTCCGAAATCTGAAGTAATACGTTACTGTGTCTACAAAACGGATATTAGGCCAGACCACACACACCTTATGAAGTTCAACCGAGACGAAAAAAAAAAAAAACAAACAAACAAACAAAACAAAATCCTGTTCCAAGGCGGTGCTTCTGTTGTTTATTTTATTGTCATTGTATGCCTTTGTATGCATGTCTTAGTACTGTTTTCGGTACCCGCCCATCAGGGCTTGAAGAAATAGATGGACTGCATGATGCTTCCACGCAGAGCTGAGACTGGCCCGCACATGAGTACTGGGAAACAGCTTAGAGGATCTAAGCCTGCTCAGGCAAAGCGGTGCGAGTAGATCCGTATATCCTTTTATAGAGCGGCAGGGCTTGAGATGTCATTTCATCTCAATGTCGGGTAAAAGTCCCACACAATTTGAAGCAACGTCTCCAAAATGACATTTACATTGTTGACGGGGACGTTAAACCTCAAATCAAAAAAAAACAAAAAAAACAACAACTTAGTATTGTTTTATTTTGAATAGTTGTTTGGCAATGATTCGGGACAACTGTCCATTTTGGCTTTCTATTTGCTAGTTTAGTTATGGGCCCCGTCAAGCGATTTTGGTAATTATCGCCTATGCGAGCAGCCAAGGTTCAGGCAAGCCTGCGCATCCGCGCAGTCTCGCCAGAACCTTCGCTGCTCGCTCATACAAGCAGTTAATCAAGAGGAACATTCAGACATAAAGCTATAGCCCTGGCCCCTCTGAATCGGTGGGCATGCGCAGTTAAAATTTGTCATGACGGATTGCTCGAAGACACAAATTCGCTTGGCGGGGTTCTTATAATGTCGTTGGTTTATGTGGTTTCTTCTATAAAGTTTGGTGTACAAGGGTTTGTATTACAAGTGTACAAGGGTTTGTATTACAAGTGTACAAGGGTTTGTATTACAAGTGTACAAGGGTTTGTATTACAAGTGTACAAGGATTTGTATTACAAGTGTACAAGGGTTTGTATTACAAACCGTTGTTAATATGTCGTATTGTTAAATGCACATCTGAACTGTAAAGCCAGGTGGCATTCCGGTGTGAGATTTGTATGAAAAACGGTTCAATGGTTCAGAGATGAACGTTTGTTAAAGCCGAACACAATACTGTAGGGCTACGAAATAGTAAAGTCTATCTATGTAATTAGCTGTCTCAAAACTGACTTGATTTAATGGTTACAATTCATTTTTATTATCAGTTCTGAAAGTAAAATCTTATTATACAACATTGGCACAGATCTTCAAAACATATTCTATGTCAATATTAGTAAAAAGCTATAAAATGTCTTAGAAACATCAATATAAGACCCCCAGGTGCACAGCGAGAAGGTTATTTCATTAAATTCCGTACAGTATATTTTCATTAAATCCAGTCGTATGCAAATATTTATATCCTAAAGCGATCAATTATAGGAATCTACGTCTATCGAAGAATATAATCTGAGCATGCCCAATATTGTCCAAAATAACTTTAGTTGAAAAAAAGCAAACAAATGTTGGTACTACGATTATACACATACACACAACTCGTGGAACTAACAATATCTTCTATAAAATGGATATCCTTTGGAAGCAAGAAATACACCACGGAAATGAAACGTATGGAGTATACATCCTTTTTTTATCTGGACCAGACTAGCTAGTTTCGGCCAGTTAGGCTTCAAATGTTTTCCACAATGAATACAATGATCACAAAGGACACTGCCATATAAACTACACTATGATGAAGGAAAGGGAGACTTTCATCACAAAGGTACGATTGTTGGCGTATTATAATTAAAAGTTCTAGAGAAAACTATTATGTTTTATATAACATCACGAAAACACGCCTACATAATTTTGACCCCCTCGAACCCCACTTTTATAAAGTAAAATTGGGCTTTGCAGGGGTAAAACTTATTTTTCTTATTTCTGCTCCAAAATATAGATTGTTGGTACTCGTTAGAACCGCCTCGATGAGGGTCACTAGCGGAAAACCAAATGACAGTTACTTTCCCACAAAATGGCCAATTGGCTGCCCAAAGCAAAATATATATAAGCGATACACACACACAAAGACAAGCCCTAACAAAAAATAAACCACGACAGAAGAACCGCCTTGGAACGGTCAGTGAAACGAATTCAGCAGGGGTCTAAAATCGATTTAACGTGGCCACAATACTCGCCCTTATTTCCGTCGCGAGACAAATAATTTGTTCAGTCCGTATGATGGCCTCCTAACTCATCAGTGCAACATCTCCGTGAACACGAAAATCAAACGACCACACAGATGAAACAACGGTAGGACTCGACAGCAAGAAACCATTGAAATGCTTGAGCAAAAGCTGAAACCGACCGCACTTGAGTACTGGTAAACCGCTTGGAAGTTCTAAAATGGAAGTGAACAAAGGGAAAGAAACACAAACATGAAACAACTAGACCCTAATGGAAACATCACTAGCGGCAAGCCAAACCCACAAAATGGCGAATTGACTATCCAAAACAAATTAATACAAGCGATACACACACTCAAAGACAAGCCATAACAAAAATAAATCGCGACAGAAGAACCGCCGAGTTTAATGGCGACTGTGGTTGGGACCATCGGAGTCTGACTGTTAGTTTTTTTTTTGCTCCAGCATTTCAGTGGCTTCTTGCTGCCGAGTTCTCACCGTTGTTTCATCTCTGTGGTTGTTTAATTTTTTTGTTCTCGGAGATGCTCACTGATGAGTTAGAAAGCTTTCATGCGGACTGAACAAATTGTTTGTCTAAATCGCGACGGAAGTAAGGTCGAGGATTTCGGCAGCGTAGGGTCGATTTAAGCTCCCCCCCCCCCCCACAACACACCACCGGCCTATGAGTGTGTGTATCGCTTATATCCGTTTGTTTCGGATAGCCAATTGGACATTTCGTGGAAAAAATAACTGTCCTTTCGGCTTTCCACTATTGATGTTTCCATTAGTGTCTAGTTATTTAAAGAAGAAGTGGGGGCACTGATCAGGAATCGATACAATTAACCCACAGCTCCCATCAGAGACATCAAAGGGAAAGAAACACAAACATGAAACAACAGACCATAATGGAAACATCAATAGCGGAAAACCAAAAGGCCAGTTACCTTCCAACAAAATGGCCAAAATAAAATAATATAAGCACAAACACCCAAAGACAAACCTAACGTCTGTTTCTTTCTCTTTGGCGTCGCTGGTGGGAGGTGTGAGTGAATTGCATCGATTCCTGATCATTGCCTTCACTTCTATTTAGTATGTAAATTTAGAAAAAAAATAAACTTGCAATGACTTTAGTACCCAATTTCGTAAAATCATCCTTCCATAAAAGCATTGGGTACAACATAAATGTAATACGACAGATTGCATGCATGGTAGTTAACCCAATCAAGGTTGATAGCTTTGATTCCCTCTCTAATACTTTAATTGCACGCCGGTGGATCAGGCCTCAGATTCTATGGCGGTTCAAGCGTTAAGGCTTACTTAAAATTAAAATGAATTAATTTTATATAATGTTAGTTGGTACCTGATGCTCTGTCTCTGATAGGGCCCCATCGGAGTCTTACTGTTTTTTCTTTTCAGTTATTTCACTCCGTTGAATTCTCACCGTTGTTTTATCTCTGTGCTTGTTTGACACTCGTGTTCTCGGAGATGATGTGCTGATGAGCTAGGAAGCCTTCAAGCGGACTGAACAAGTTATTTGTATTATTCGCGACGGAAGTAAGGGCGAGGATTTCGGCCGCGTAAAATCGATTTAAGCTCCCCCCAATCTTCCACAAGTGGGATTCGTTTCACTTACCGTTCCAAGGCGGGTTCTGTCGCGGGTTATTTTTGTTGTGTTCGTCTTTGAATGTGTGCATCGCTTATATCTTTTTTGTTTTGAAAAGCCAATTCGCCATTTTGTGGGCAACTAATTGTTCTTTCGGCTTACCGACACTGATGTTTCTAGAGTCTAGTTATTTCAGGTTTGTGTTTCTTTCCCTTTGATGTCTCTGGTAACTGTATTGATTACTGATCATTGCCTTCACGTCTATATTTCATCACCTGGTATCAGGTGGTTTAAGAGTCTGCAATTCTGAGTCATGATTGTCTTATTTCACACACTGTTGATTTATTCGGTATGCTGCGGTTATGAATCACTATCGTGCTATGATTCCACAATGCATATCAATTATTTATTGATATTATGAATAAAGCTACATTGGAACTGCGGACGGGGGTAAATGTTCTAAACGCTTGAGTGTTTTACTATTTTCTGCTGGAGGACAACTTCATTTATTTTTATTTTTTATGTTTTTTTTTTTTTTTTTTTTTTTTGTTTTGGCATTTTGGATTAATGCTAGTCTCTGGTCGGGCCACCCGAGTTTGGCTTTATAGTTTTCTTTCGCTTCTTCAGGGCCACCCGAGTGCGGCTTTTTGGTTTTCTTTCGCTTCTTCATTTCATTTATGCCATGCTCTTGAGTCCTCATTGTTGATTGTTCTATTCTCAGAGGTGTTTCTCTGATGAGTTAGACACTATTCAAGCGGACTGAACAAACTACTCGTGTAAACCACAGAACTGAGGGCGTGTTGTTGTTTAAGGCCCAGTAAAATTCTGACTCATTTGAAGGCAATGCTTCTCTGGTGTTTGTATTGGCATTCTTTGTATTTGTATGTTTGATTGATAGATTGATTGATCGAGTTGGGGTTTAACGTCCCCGTCAATACTGTTTCAGCCATTTTGGAGATGTTGCTTCCAATTTTGTGGGGCTTTTACCCGGCATTGAGATGGAATGATATCACAAGCCCTGCCGCCCAATGAAACAAAAATTGTAGATATGCATGGAAGGTCCAGCACCACTACTTTGCCTGGGCAGGCTAAGACCGTCTGGGCGGATTACCAGTACTCATGTGCGCGGTCGGTTTTAGCTCTGCGTAGAAGCACTATTAATGTACTGGAAATATCGATTATTTTGAATAGTCGTTTGGCCTCTTTTGGGGAAAAGAAATTGTCCTTATAGCTTTCTACTCGTAATGCCATCATGAAAACACGCTTATATAATTTTGACCCCCTTGAACCCCACTTTTATATAGTAAAACTGGGGTTTCCGGGGGTATACCTTATTTTTCTTATTTCTGCTTTAAAATATAGATTGTGGGCACTCGTTAGAACCGCCTCATCGTAAAATATAGATTGTGAGTACTCGTCAGAACTGCCTCGATGAGGCGGTTCTAACGAGTGCCCACAATCTATATTTTGAGCAGAAATAAGAAAATTTAAACAATTTTTCATCATGAAATTTTCATTTTTTCGGCGATAATGGTGGCAATGTATTTGTATAGGCGTGTTTGCATAATAAACACGCCTATACAAATGCATTGAAAATGTTATTGCCGAATAAACGAAAATTTTAAGATGAAATTTTGTAATATTTTCGAGGCAGTTCTATCGAGTACCCACATTTTTTTTATTTTAGAGCAGAAATAAGAACACAATCTATATTTAAGTGCAGCACAATAAGGTTTACCGCTGTTAACCCGAGTTTAAATATATAAAAATGGTGTTCAAGAGATTCAAAAGTATATACTAGGCGTTTTTTTGTGATGGTGTCTTGGATCGAAGGTTTAGGGCAATTGTATCGATTCCTGATCATTCCATTATGAAAACATCCCTGTTCAGTTAATTGAACATTTTACCACCCAAAGATAAAAATTTTCAGCTGAAAAAAAAAAAAAAAAATAGAATTGTTTTCTTATTTCTGCTCAAAACATAAATTGTGGGAACTTCCGCCTTATCGAGGCGGTTCTAACGAATACCCACAATCAAAGTTTTTGAGCAGAAATAAGAAAAGATGAATACCCTGTAAACCCCAGTTTAATCTACATATAAGTGTGGTTTGAGGGGGGTCAAAATTATATAGGCGTGTTTTCGTGATGACTTTCGCTTCTGTTCTGTATAGTTGCAACAGGTATTGCTGTTTGCTTTTGTGTATACCTTTATGCCACGACGTCTTTCTTTCTTTCTGTGACTTTGGAACATTTGGTTGTTGTTATTTTTGTGCGATTTTTGTAGCTTAACTAGTATCAAATGCATTTTCATTTAAGCAATATACTTTATCTAGCAGTGAATTGATGGGAAATCACAGTTTCTTTGAGTGTCAGTTTAACACTTTTATAAAACATATTTTATAGTATATGTGTAGCGCAAGGTATTTGTTTACTTGTCTTACACCTGACCGACAAACTGCTTTATTACTCAACGATTTACACACAAGAAGTCATCTATTTCGATTCTTACACACTGAAAATAGACATTAATTTTGTTGAATTCTTCTATTTCATATAGCCTTTCGCCATTGTTAGAAAAAATCCCGCTGACACGACTTTCTCTAAAGCATGCCTATAAAGAAATGTTGGAGCGCAAAACGAAGTTCACCGATGACTCCACTGGGGTCTGTTGTTTCATGTTTGTGTCTCTTTCCCTTTAGTGTCTCTGATGGGAGCTGTGGGTTAATTGTATCGATTCCTGAGCATTGCCTCCACTTCTATTTATTAAACGGAGGCTGTGTGCATCACGGTCGTTTTGCCTCAGTCTTTGCTATAGAATAATTCATATTTCTTTTCCATTACATTTATAGGCGCGCCGTGTTAGAATTGGCCTTAGTTGTAATTATTTTATGCTTGAACTCGCGAACGAGTATACATTTATGCCAACGTAAATGGCAGCCGTATGTTTGGAGCACAATAAATATTATGGTCATTGGATAAAAATAGTTTAATATCGCATGATCGGTCATTGGATAAAAATAGCTTAATATCGCATGATGATGTTTGTCAAACAGTGCAAAATATTATGTAGAAGTTTCGGAATAATATTTAGTGGAACAATCTTATCCTAGTCAGTTTAGAATATGGAGATTTAGTCAAAATAATAATTAAATTGCCCTGGAACTTAAATTGCTTTTCGAGTTTATGCATTTATGTAAATTAAGTGGCCCCAGGAAATGACTTTAAACAAGTAACCTCGATATAAGGAATTAACTTATTGATATCTAAGAAAAGGCAGTTGTAATTGTTGTGGGACTAAACAGCGAGTTTGTAAATGGAAATGAATGCAATGAAGGCAACTATCAGGAATCGATACAACTAGAAAAAGCTTTCCGTCCAAGGCACAAAATGAAAGAAGGGTGCAATGAAAGCAACGCCAGCACATAAAACATCCAACACACAGAAAGCCACAGAAAAATTCAAATGGCTATCCAAACTATAACACATCACGTGAACAAGTCCGTGAAATGAACACCTTCTAAACCCCACTTTATATAGAGAAAACTAGGGTTTGTTGTTTCATGTTAGTGTTTCTTTCCCTTTGGTGACTCTGATAGGAGCTGTGGGTTGAATGTATCGATTCCTGATCATTGCCCCCACTTTTATTTTTATGGGGGTTAAACAATATGTTCTTATTTCTTCTGCAAGACATAGGTTGTGGGTACTCGTAAGAAACGCCCCAATGAGGCGATTCTAACGAGCACATACAATCTATGTTTGCAGTACGAATATACTGGTCGCTCTAAAATGTGCTTCTGTTGTGGTTGTTATGACTATCATTGTATGTCTTTGCATGTATGTCTTGGAAGTATATATGTTGTCCTTACGATAACACACCCATGCACCACAGTGCATTTTTCAGATCTCCAGAATGGCTACTTTTCTGATGAAAATCCATGATATGCACCCTGACAAATACTCGATAAGTTAATACTCAATCCCTTGCGTAATTCTAGAATTGTACCGGTACAATTCCGGATGAACTACATTGTTCTCTATATGTTTAAATTAGGATTTACTGAATCATGGGTAATGGCCACGTAAGGAGGTGATTTGTGTCTCTCTATAAACTTTGGAAGTTCTGTGGTTTATGGAAGCCATAATTGTGTAAATATGGGCGCAGAGTTGTCTGCTATTATTGAACTTTGAATTGATGTGGTGTTTTAAAGTCATTATTTTAGGAATATTGTGATATTTGTGAGTAACTGACTTGCGATTGTGTAGTTGTACATGTTCACAATTGTGTAGGTATGTCTTACCTTTGTTACATGAACATTAACTCACCTGTGTTTTCACCTGAGAAATAAACAAAACATTAACATCTTATCCTGACCTGACTCAAAAATGTTAGATTCAGAGCTTGGAGCTACAGAGGCAGTGGTTGAAGCAGATGAGGAGGGAGGTACGAAACGAAAGGGCTCTCCTTTGAGTAAATTTGAAGTAAAAAAGATGTCAGCTGACGTTGGGGCAACAATAGCCTCGGAACGGAGATCGTTGAGAAGGCAAAATTCAATGCCAGACATGTTGAAAACTGGTACAATAAAAGATAGAAAAGGTAGTCCGAGTGCAGTAGCTTTTTCTGATATGGTGAAAATGACTTTTAGTGACACGACGTTTGCGAAATCGATAACGCCATTACTGTACGATATGATGAGCCCATTGATTTTGAAGACAATAGAGACATCAGTTGCTGCAACAGTCGAAGCAGCCGTTAGCTCAGTGCAGACCAAGGTTGTGAATCAAATGCTGGAGTCAAATAAAAAACTACAAGAATCAGTTACTAAACAGACTCAGGTTATCGAAAAGCAGAATAAGCTCATCGAAACTCAGGTAAAGATAATTTCTGAGCAAGAGAAGACAATCGCAGAAAAGTCTACTATACTCGAGTCGAAATTAGATACGATAGATCAGCTGGAGATGCAAGTTGATTACCTAACGTTGGAGTTAGACTCGGTTAAGCTTGAACTGAATGACCTGGAGCAGTATGGTAGGAGGAATTCAATTCGTTTGAACAACTTTAGTCCTCCCACGATTCCCAAAAGTGAAGATCAGCTAACTGATGTTGTCACTCAGTTTCTAAACGAAAAGGTTCTTAAGGACGCTGGGCCCCTTCGAAACCGCGATATCGAACGCTGCCATCCCGTGGGCAAGTCGATAGGTGGTCGACCAAAACAAATTATTGTAAAATTTGTCAATTATCAAGATAAAAAGCGTGTATTTGCAGCTAAAGCTAATCTAAAAGGCAATCAGTCTAAGATATTCATCACCGAGGACTTGACTAGTCATAACCATTCCATGGTGAAGCAGCTTCTGTCCTTAAAAAAGGGAAACAAGATAGACAGCTTTTGGACAAGTAATGGTCGGGTACTCGTCAAGAAAGATGCTACCGGCGACCCCATTTATATTTCGCCCAGAGACAGTATTCCCGTGAAACTGGGTGTTGAAATAGCCGATGTGAGATCAGTCAATTTAGAGTCTGCAGAACCTATGGTTGTCTAGACAATACAACTTTTGCTAACTACCCTTATCTTGTTATTCAAGATAAACCCTCCTTTTGCAAACAGTGTAGATCCAGATCAGATGGCTTTTTAAGAAGCCATCTGATCAGGAGCCTCACTGTTTGACATTTAGTTTGTTAATATAATTTAAACATAAAGTAACCTGATTGGTTGAAAATTACAAATGGGTGCGGCTGACTTGAATATTCTGCAAGATAAAAACTAATTTTGCCCGTAGTGTTTTTCTTACTATGAACACGTGTTATTGTTTACAATTGTGCTGTCAAATTAGCTATTTTTAGTCTGACGAGGTCATTTGATTCGGACTGCTTCGGCGAATATCCTCAGATCTTGTTATTGACAGTGGAAAATCTCATGGTAGCTGGACGCTTTCATCTCATTCATGAAATATCAAACATGGCATGTATCTGACATTGAAAAGAGCTCATTCAAGTCAGCGAGCATTAGTATCGAGCGTTAAATTTTATCGCAGTTGGCCGCTATAATTATTATGGGGATACATATTTGAATGGCACTTTCTTTATGAAACTAGATAGATTTATACATAAAGCCTAGATATATATCCTAATCCTTTTTATACACTTGTACAATCAATACCGGTACTATGCTTCGCCTATACTATTACTGCTCGCTTTATTAACGCTCGATGTTACTGCTTACTGTATTGAACTGTTATATTTTTGGCGTGTTTTTTTTTTTTTTTTTTTTTTTTTTGTTTTTGTTTTTTTGTTGTTCTCTATGCGAGTTGCTTTATTTATGTTTTTTTTACTTTTCGAAGGTATGTACCCGAATGTTTTATGCATACTTTATAGTTCCAGCTATTTGCTAACATTTTCTGTCCCTACCGACCATTTTTCATGAGTCAGGCATGGTGCCCACCCTCTGCACCCGGGTCTCTATTGACACTTGAAAAGCAGTTGGATTATATCTATATCTTGGGTTATCATTTGCGCTTCTTGATCCCAGATGGGAGAGATGAAAGCCAACGTACTACTTTTTTCTTTTTTTTTATTATTGTAATTTTGTACGTGTGTTTTGGCTATAGCATGTTGCGGGTACTCTTTGGAATTGCCTCGACGAGGCAATTCTGATAGGTGCCTGTGTCATGGCTTTTACGGATATACTTAAGAATTACCTTCATTACTCTTCCAAGCTCGGCTGTGATGCTTTAGGAATCATAAAGTATTTGTTAATTTGATAATCAAGTGTTGGAGATGGGACACGGATGCAGATTGGGTCCTCGCCTTTGTTTCAGATACCTTATATTTTCGTTTCGGTAAGGTACTTGAACTTGGCATCTGAGGACATCTACGGAGTGGGTTCAATGTCTGACCAAATGTGGTTTATAAATTGCCCCTTCAGTAAAGTTACTGCATTTCTTTACGGCTGCCACGATTAATCGGATAAGTGATTAATTGATCGATACATTCAAGAAATACGATTATTGATACTGATTTTTCGCAATACAATTGTTTTTTTTTTTTAGTAGAATTTACCAGCCAAAGATGTTCCTTAAATAGCTGGATGAGTGGCAAACAGTGCATACTCTGGAGAGACGCTGCAGTCTGCGGCGTCTCGTCTGGGTCTACACTGTTTGCTCCGGCCTGTCTGTGCAAAACCTTACAGTGAAATTCAATATATGGTAAGAGTCATGTTTAAGATAGAAAGCCATACAGGTTAAAATTATGACCATATCTCCACTGATTACTAACCGATTATTGATCGCAATGGCAAGACTGATGGTCGATTATCATTTCAGCACTGATTAGCCAACTCCACATTTCTTCTTCCTCTTCTATCTATCTGTTCGTCTGTCTGTCTGTTTTTGCCAAAAGCACTACTCATAATAATCCTTAGATGTGCAGGAGTTGACCATTCTTTGTCATGTTTTTTTCTGTGTATTCAGCCTGAGCAAGCGGTGTAGATCGGGATGAGCTGCTGCAAGAAGCAGCATCTCATCGGGGTCTTCACTGTTTGCCATTTCTGAGCCAGTACCCCCAACTGCACTTAGTCACAACACTGGGATGTAAATTGCAAATCCCAAATATTCTCCTGTATTGTTGTCCTAAAAAACCGGTTTGGATCCTTGATAGGATTGTGTCTTACTAGTATATCTGAATATCATCCATACTTTCTACAGTAGCTTCCAAAGTTTTTAGCCTTATTCATGATGGTTTTTGGGTTATTTTGTTACATTCTTATTTATTACCATCTTATTTATATCATTTCAGTTTATCAATTGTCAGGTTGGCTTTGTGAATTTTGCAGTTCTGGGATGGACAATTGGGACCCACACACTGAGGTATTAAACTGCTCAATGTAAATGGGTATATCTTTGACCCAGTGGATGGTCTCAATTGGCCAGTTCCAGAACTGTATCACCAGTAGCAAGCTGTCATTTACAATCTCACTTAATATATTTTTAGCAACAGTATTTCTCAGAGTATTTCAGAAGATGTTTTCTTGCGCTTGTTACCATATTAACTCACTCCTAGTAACTAATTTCTGCAATTTCCAAAGCATTATAGTAATAATGCTTCTTTTGATTCAAGCTGGAGATATTGAAATCAATCCAGGTCCTGAGAATAATTATGATCTTTCAATATTACACTTGAATATAAGAAGCATCAGGAATAAAATAGACTATATTGTTGATAATTTCCTTGATTTTAACATCCTATGCTTCACTGAGACACACCTAGATGCCAATGTGGCTACTGACATGCTTCTTTTTTCAGATTCTTTCAGCACACCCTATAGGAAAGATAGAACTAATCATGGAGGGGGTGTGTTGGCTTATGTCAAATCAAGTTTATTACACACCAGAAGACCAGATCTTGAAATATTTTGCAATGAATCTATTTGGATCGAAGTTAAGGTAAAAACTGAAGATTATTTAATTGGTTTGTTTTATAGTCCTTCTACAGCTGATTCACAATTTTTCAATTATCTAAACTTAAATATTGAGAAAGCACTTGAGCACTCCAAAAACCTGGTTATTGTTGGAGATTTTAATGAAGACCTTCTCAGTCCCAACTATCACAATTTAAAAGATGTATTATTAATTAATTCTATGACTAATGTAATAAATGAACCAACACGTCAACAAGCAATTTTAGATCCAATTATAATTTCTGAAGACTTGCCTTTTCTAGATTCTGGGGTTTTAGAGGTTCCAGATAATATAAGCGATCACAGAGCAACTTATATCTCTATACCTTTTCAGTATGATACAGAGGGTGCTTTTAATAGATTAATCTTCTTATACAAAAAAGCAAACTTTGTATTATTAAGGCAAAAATTATCCAACTTTGACTGGGACTGCCTAAGGGAGGGAACAATAGACGAAGCCTGTGCTAAATTCAATAATATCTTTCTAGAATATGTCAATTCTTGCATTCCTTCAAAAAATGTCCTTATTAGACCTGATGACAAACCATGGTATGATTCAGAAATAAGAAGAATGTCTAAAAAAGAAATAGATTAAAAAGCAAATTTAACCGAACAGGCAGTCCAAATCTCTTAAGAAAGTATAAAGCACTTCGAAACAAAGTCAATAACCTGAAACGGCATGCAAAAGAACAATTCTACAATAATTTGGAATTTTCTTTATCTGACTTTCATGCAAATGACAAAAAAAAATTTTGGAAGGTTATACGACACTTTGTTAAGAATAATTCTAGTTCTTCTACAATTCCGCCTCTAAATTCTTTCTCTGTTACTGGCCAAAATGACTTTTGCTTTTCATCTGAAGAAAAAGCAGAGCTTTTGAACAAGTATTTTACCTCTATATCTACTATTGATGATGAAAATACGGCTTTGCCACCCCTTGAATATAAATGCCAAAATAGATTGTCTACTATATTATGCACTCCTGAAGAAATTACATCTCTTATCGGAATTCTGAATCCAAATAAGGCAACGGGACCAGACGGTATAAGCAATAAAATGCTTAAAGCGGTAGCAGCTGAAATATCTATACCCTTAAATATTCTTTTCAATAGATCTTTCAGAGAAGGCAAATTTGCTGAGATTTATAAATACTCCAATGTTATACCGTTACCCAAAAAAGGAGATAACTCTGATCCTTCTAACTTTAGGCCTGTATCTCTTTTAAGCAATATAGGAAAACTTCAAGAAAGAATAGCTTTTAAACATATTTACAATTTCTTACACGAGAATGATTTACTTTATAAATATCAGTCTGGTTTTTTACCTAATCACTCCACAACGTTTCAACTCATAGATATATATCAACATGTCTGTCAAACTTTTGACAATAATCAGTATTCATGCATGGTTTTCTTAGATGTATCCAAGGCATTTGACAGAGTTTGGCATAAAGGGCTTATATTTAAATTAAAACAGTTAGGCATAGAAGGAGATTTACTGGAATGGATTAGTGATTATTTGAATAATAGAAAACAAAAAGTAACTATAAAAAACTGTTCATCAAGCTTAAGGAGGATAAATGCCGGAGTACCGCAAGGATCTGTTCTTGGTCCATTACTCTTTTTAGTTTATGTGAACGACATATCTGACTCCCTATTAAGTCTGACTAGATTATTTGCGGATGATAGTTCTTTGTACTATTCTGCATCTTCTATTAATGACACAGAAGGCATTATTAATCACGATTTGCGGATTCTAGCAAGCTGGGCTTCACAGTGGCTTATCAATTTTAACGCTCTTAAAACTGAAGCTATTCTTTTCACTTTAAGACAAATTGGATCTCATCCTGAACTTTTTCTTAATGGGACTGCCATAAAATTTGTATCGGAACACAAACACCTCGGTTTAACTTTCAGTAACAATGGGCAATGGCATAATCACATTGATAATATTATCAGCAGCGCATCGAAAATTATCGGCATAATGAGAAAACTCAAGTTTTCTTTCACCCGTCTTGCATTGAACCAAATTTATCTATCTTATTTATTGCCGGTAATGGAATACTCATGTGTTGTATGGGATGGTTGTTCAGCTCAAGATTGTAATTCTCTGCAAAAAATACAAAATGAGGCCGCACGTATTGTTACTGGCTTGACCAGATCTGTTTCTCTTGTAAACCTCTATAGGGAATGTGGCTGGGTGACATTGGCAGAAAGGCGCAGGCAGCAAAAACTTACCTTTATGTACAAGTCTGTAAATGGCCTAGTTCCTACTTATATATCAGACTTAATTCCACCGTCAGTTAGAGAACTTAATACCTATGCTTTAAGAAACCAAGACGATATAACAGTCCCTTTCTGTAGAACTGAGATCTCACGAAAGTCATGTATTCCGTCTTCCATAGCATCGTGGAATTCTCAAAGTATCGATCTACGTAACTCTTCGTCTCTTGCAAGTTTTAAATACCAGTTGAAAAAACAGCAAAACGCTCCAAAAGTTCCATCTTACTATAATGTAGGCAACCGTTATCTTTCAGTTTTACATGCAAGAATTAGAAACTTTTGCAGCAACTTAAATTCTGATCTTTACGCAAATCACCTGTTGCCCAATCCTTGTTGTAGTTGCTCCAATGACATTGAGGATGCTGAACACTACTTTTTCATATGTTCAAAATATACTAATGAAAGAGTTACACTCTTCCGATCTACTAGACATCTCCATCCATTAAATCTTCATGTTCTTTTGGTGGGTGACGATAATTTATCATTAGAAGATAATATCACTCTCTTTACTGCTGTACAGGCATTTATTAAAGGTACAAAGAGATTCATTAGTAATTAAGCCTTGCTCGCACACAGCCAGCCTGACATCACTTCATACTTTTATTTTATATACCTTCTTATTTTGCTAATTTACATTATTTTGCCATCATGTTTTTTTTTTTTGTTTTTTTTTTTTTTTTGTTGTTTTGTTTTGTTTTGTTTTTCATGTACTTAAATGCTCAATCGTTTGCCATTACCACATGTATGCATATTGTTGTAAACATCTGTAGGGGGAGGGCCGTAACTAATGTTGGTAGAACTTGTGGCCCAACCCCTTTGCTTGAAATACGCAATAAAATATGTTTATACTACAATTCCGGAATCGCTGCGCAAAGTGAGAATTGTACCGATTCTTACTTTGCGCAGAACATTTACCGGAGAGAACAAATGTCGATTTTTTTCAGGGCCAAAAACCTACCATCAGTTTTGTTGTGGTTAACACGCGTAATATGTTCAGTACGCATGCAGAGATTCTAACCAACTAGTGAAACATAAGAGAATAACTAGGAGCAAAACACAATACTTTCCCAACACTAAGCACCAAGAGAAAGAGATAAACAACGGCCCGTAGGAAACGAGCACAACAGCAAGTGCTTAACCGGTGAGGTAATTCTCAATCACTTCCTCAAATGGGCTTAATAGACTTGTAGAACATACTTTCGCAACAATGCACAAAAGTACATAATGCAGAACTGTATGTTGGAGTACAACAAATCAACATTAAAATGACCAGAGCAAAATCACCGGTTTATAACTGCAAACAAATGCCACCGTGGTTGTGACTTAAAGACCTTTCACTGCCATCAAATGTGACCCCCAGTATTAAACACAAAAAATTTGGTTTGCATAATGGTTTCCTAACTCATTGCATAATTACGATCACATGTAAATCAAATTCTAATGCACATGCGTATGTATCTCAACGTTTGGTTGGGTAACGGCAACAATTTGTAACAGTATATTCTGCGATAAACTGTCGGAAACCCGACTACTGTCGGAAACCCGACATCACGAAACGTCGCTTTTCATTGGTTTGCATTTCGTTTTTTGCAGGTCACAACGCTTGCCTTGCCGCTATGTGCAAACAGAACATTTTTGTTTTCATCAAAACAAGTTAAACACTGCATTAGAATGGGGATAACTGTATAGAAAAGTGGCATTTGGGGAGGTAGATCGTCGCCGTAAAACAAAGTTTCCGACCGCAAGACCGCCGATTTACCTCTCAAAATGACAATTTTGAAAACAGTTATGCCCTACATATTTGGTTCGCATAACGGTTGCCTAACTCATTGCATCATCACGGATACAATTTGATCTGAATGAAATTCTTTTATTATTGTGAACACACCATTTGTAACTTTGCCTGGGTAAAGCATTGTAGAAAATCTTCCGCAAAGCTAACTCTTGTTAAAAAGTAATCGTCCTTTATTAAATAAAGACTCGTGTAACATCGTGGGTTTGTATTAAAATAAGGATTGCCGTTTCTGTCATTTTGGGAATAATACATGTAAAGTATCTGTTTGTTATGTTTTGTGTGTGTTTTAGCAAATTATTACATGCACTTTATATTTCCAATATATATTAATTCTTTATTATAGGATATGTCGCTTGTTCGAGGAATTATTCGATGAGACGTAAGAAGTGAATCAAGCGTATTGATATTCAAGTTGAATGAAATAAGTTCATATGGCGAAGGACTCATGAGCTTGAGAGTGTGTCCACGCCATGTGAACGAGTGCCGAATATTTCACAATATAAAGTCAACAACCTTTTTATATAACCAACACTTGAACTGTCTATTAGAAATCAGAACTGCTTGGCATAGAAATCTGAACATAACGTTACGAAAACATGCCTATACAAATACATTGTAACCTTTATCGCCGAAAATGTGAAAATGTTAAGATGAAATATTGTGATATTTTTCTTATTTCCGCTCAAAATATAGATTGTGGGTAATCATTAGAACCGCCTCAATGAGGCGGTTCTAACAAGTACACCATCATAGAGGCGGTTCTAACGAGTACCCACAATTTATATTGTAGAACAGAAATTAGGAAAATAAGGTTTAGCCCCGTAAACGCCAGTTTTACTATAGAATAGTGGGGTTTAAGTGGGTCAAAATTGTATTGGCGTATTTTAGTGATGAAAACAGTTAATATGACTTCAAGGAGTTTGCAATGGAAAATGATTGCAGGCCGACAAGTGTCTTTGGTCGGGCCCCTCGGGGTCTAACTGTTTGTTTTCTTTTGCTCCAGCAATTCTGTTGTTGTATGCTGTCGAGTCCTCAATCTTGTTTCATCTCTGTAGTTTTTTGATTTGTATGTCCCGGAGGTGTTACACTGATGAGTTAGGAAGCCTTCATGCGGACTAAACAAAATTAGTGTATACCGCGACAGAGATAAGGGCGAGGATAATGGCCATGTAAAATCGATTTAAGCCCCCCAGTGGAATTATTTCCACTGACCGTTCCAAGGCGGTTCTTCTGTGGCTGCATATTTATGTTGTTGTTTGTTACTTACTGTGTGTATCACTTGTGTCTTTTTATTTTAGATGGCCATTTGGCCATTTTGTGGGAAAGTAACTGTCCTTATGGCCTTCCTTTGGTTAGGTTTCCATTATGGTCTGGTCACTTCATGTTTGTGTGTCTTTCCCTTTGGTGTCTTTGATGGGTGGAGTAAGTTAATTGTATCGATTCCTGATCTTTGTTTTACTTCTACTTTCCTACATGCTGACAAACCACGCACAATGGCACCAAATTGAAGATGGCGTTAACGTTGGTGGATGTGACATCATTAAAACATTGACGCCATATTTCCTGAATTGTCCATTTTATTTCGTTCAAAATATTGCTGATTTCCTTAACAAAAATATGTACAATCTATACAGTCTGCAGGTAGGTCATTTATGTAATCATAACATACACTTTATGCGCTTTTTCACAGCCTATATTCGTTGTGATTTATGTCCCTTAGGCAACACCTACGACAAGATAGCTACCGAGTTTTCATCTCAAAATGGACAAATTTGAAAGTAGTTCTATTTTGAACGAGACTGCTGATCTGCGGGCTATATGCACTTGACTATGGGCAATATGGAAAAAAATCGACTGGTAACTCCTGTAGGAAATAAACGGGACATTGTCTGGAGATATAAAATATTGTATATTTTTACAACTGGAAGGTTGGCATTTTTATTTCGGTTCCAAACAGAGGTGCTTGGTGCTGTTAGAAATCTGAGCCTTTAGTAAACAGAAGGAAAAGAATAGAAAATATTTTCCTACTGAAGGCGGGGTTAATTAAGGCTATTTAATAAATATGAAATTGTAAACGTAACGAAAAAAAGATTCTCCCGCTTGGAACATTCAAATGCGAACCTGATATAAAAATATGTTACAACATAAATGTTATATATACTGCATGCATGGCAGTTAACCCAGAACGGTTGGTAACTTTGCTTCCCTTTTAATTGCACGCCTACGGGTCAGCTCTCAGACTCTACGTCGGCTCCGGCCTAAAAACCAACTGGTGGTTTTCTTTAGCCACACCACATCAGTTATTTCATGCCGTCGAGTCGACATTGTTGTTTTATCTGTATATACGCTTGATTTTTATGTTCTCGGTGATCTTGCACTGATGTATTAGAACTCCTGCAATGCGAACTGACTGCAATGCGAACTGAAAAAAAAATGTGACAAATTCTTAGAGGGCGAGGTCACGTGGAATCGATTCAGGACCCCCAGTAAAAACGTTTTACTGACCGTTCCAAGACGTTTATTATTGTTATTGGTCGTCCTTGCATGCATATATTGCTAATGTCATTTTATTTTTCGCCTGTGACGCTTTCGTATCGGTGAAGTTGCTTTATGTGTGTGCTTCGTGACAATTTCATTGTGGTGAAGTTGTTTTATGTTCTTGTTTCTTACCCTTTGGTGTCGTTGGAGATGTAAAGTAATTGTGTGGGTGTGTTTGAGTTTGACGCAGTTACATACCACCAATAGCTAACTTAAAGGTCATTCGAAGACGGGACCTCAGTTTAAAGACTCATCCGAAAGTTTTGAGAAGCTCGGAATCGAACCCACGACCTCTGGTGTGAGGCGAGTATCATAACCACTACACCACAGAGACTTCTGTTTTGTCAAAATCGCGACGGAAATAAGGGCGAGGTTTGTGGCCGCGTAAAATCGATTTAAGCCCCCAATGGAATTCGTTTCACTGAACGTTCCAAGGCGGTTCTTCTGTCGAGATTTATTTTTGTTATGGTTTGTCTTTGAGTGTGTGTGTCGCTTATATGTCTTTTTGCTTTGGATGGGTAGATGGCCATTTTGTGGTGAAGTAAATTTCCTTTTGGCTTTCCGCTTTTGGTGTTTCAATTAGGCTCTAGTATTTTCAAGTTTATGTTTCTTTCCCTTTGGTGTCTCTGCTGGGAGCTGTGGATTATTTTTATCGATTCCTAATCATTGCCTTCACTTCTATGCTTTAGGTTCTATCGGTTGGTGCTTGATGCTTTGTCCTGAGTTAAACCGTTGGATTTCTTCTGCTCCAGCATTTCCAGATATAATATAAATTATATTCAACAGTCTGCATGCATTGTGTTTGACCAAGGTCAGACATTATGCTTTCCTCTTTAATTGCACGTCGGTTGATCGGGTTTCAGACTCCATGATGGCTTTGGCCTAAAACTATTTATTAGTTGTTCGGAGCCGGAACTTTTATGTCCGTTGCTTGGTCCAACGGGGTTCAACTGTTGGCTTCCTTTGCTGCAGTGTTCCTGTGACATTGCACCGGATGACTCAGCGCGTTTTTCTATCCTCATCCTTGCGTCAACTTGGTTTTAATTGTGATTTCTTTGTTTACCGAGTTGATTCACTGATGAGTTAAAAAACTTTCCCGCGGACCAAACAAATGCTTGCTTGAACCACAGTGAAAGTGACGGTGTGGGTTGGATTCCGTATATTTAACTTAAACCCACAAATAATTTTACTGACCGTTCCAAGTCGGTGCTTTCGCTTTGGTTCCTTCATGTTTTGAGTTGGTGGTTCTGATTCTTTCCCTAATCATATAAGCTGTTACGTCGATGATTATGGTTCTTCCCCATTTTTATCCCCCGACCGAATAGGTTTGCGGGATATAATGATCAGCCTGGGGTCAATCCGTCTCTCCGTCCGTCTGTCCGTCCGTCCGTAGACGCAACCTTGTGATGGCCATAACTCCTATACCCTTTGAGATTCACTGATGGTTCTTGACACACTTGTTCACAAGGCTGAGACGGCGTGTCATGCGCAAGACCCAGAACTATGGATGCCATACTTTTTGAGTTATCTCCCCTTTTAATAAAATAGAATGACTACTTTGTGATGGCCATAACTCCAATACCCTTTGAGATATATTGATGGTACTTGGCACAGTTGTTAACAAGGCTGAGACAGCGTGTCATGCACAAGAACCACAACTCTGGTTGCCATGGTTTTTGAGTTATCTCCCCGTCCAATTAAATAGAGTGGCTACCTTGTGCTGGCCATAACTCCAATACCCTTTATCTGGCACAGTTGTTCACAAGGCCGAGACCGTGTGCCATGCACAAGAACCACAACTCTGGGTCCCATGGTTTTTGACTTATCTCCCCTTCAAATAATATAGAATCACTACATTGTGATGGCCATATCTCCAATACTCTTTGAGATATATTGATGGTACTTGGTATAGTTGTACATGAGGTTAAGCAGATGTGTCACGTTCAAGAACCACAACTCTTGGTGCCCGCGTTTTAAAATTATCTCCCCTGACGATATAACCTTATGATGGTCATAACTCCAGTACTCTTTGAGATATATTGATGGTACTTGGCATAATTATATACAAGGTTGAGACGGCATTTCATGCCTAAGAACCACAACTGTGGGTGTTATGATATTTGAGTTATCTCCCCTTCCAATAAAACAGTATGACCACCTTGTGATATCCGTACCTCCAATACCCTTTGAGACATATTGGTGGTACTTGATGCAGATGTACATGAAGTTAAGCAGGTGTGTCATGCTCAAGAATTACAACTCTGTGTGCTCTGTTTTTTTAAGTAATCTCCCATGACAATATAACCTTGTGTAGTCCATAAGTCCAACACCCTTTGAGATATATTGAAGGAACTTGGCACAATTGTATACAAGGTAAAGAAGGGGTGTCATGTGCAAGAACCACAACTGTTGGTGCTGTGGTATTTGAGTTATCTACCCTTCCAATATAACAGTATGACCAGCTTGTGATCCCCATAGCTCCAATACCCTTTGAGACATATTGATGATACTTTGTTCATAAATACATGAGCTTAAGCAGGCATGCCATCCGCAAGAACCACAATTCTGAGTGCCCTGGTTTTTTAGTTATGTCCCCTGACAGTATAATTTTGTGATGGCCATAACTGCTATACTTTTGTGATATATTGCTGGTTTAATTCTGGTGTATACAATCTTCTGAAGGCCATATTGGCGTTTGGTCGGGGGATTTGCCATCTCTTCTGATGGCTATTTTTGTTGTTAATTTTTAGTTACCTTTGTCCTTCCAGTTTAATGTTTGTCTTGTTGGTGATGCTGATTCTTTCCAACATTATGTGTATTGCTCCCTTTCGATTTGGATATTCTGAGTCACCACCAGTTTGGAAAAGAGCTGCTTACTCGGTTTACCTGTTGCCCGTTTTCTTTACTATCGTCATTCCATGTTTCGACGTCTCTCGCTAGTGATAATGTGGGAAGAATTTGTGATCTGTTTGTATCAGTTCCTGGTTGTTTCTCTTTTAAATTTTCAGTTATTTCATGCTGTCGAGTCCTCATTGTTGTTTCATCTCTGTTGTACTGGTTTGATTTGTATGTTCTTGGAGATGTTGCAATGATGAGTTAGAAATCCTCAAGGCGGACTAATCACATTATTTGTCTGAAAAACGACAGATCCAAAACGTGTATTGGATCGATCTACACCCCCCCCCCCCCGCCCCCCGTAAAAATAAATTACGGGCCAGTTCCTCTGTTCTGGTTTATTATTGTAAAAGTTCGTTTTTGCATGCATGCATAGCTAATATATTTTTATTTTCGACAGTTTGTTTGATTTGAGTATTAACGTCCCCGTCAACGCTGCTTCCAGGTTCGTGGGACTTTTACCCGATATTGAGATGAAATGGCATCTCATTCCCTGCCGTCCAATGAAATCGATATGGTTTATATGCATGGAAGGGCCGACTCAAACCACTTTGCCTGGGCAGGCTTAGACCTTCTAAGCGGTTTACCAGTACTAAAGTGCGGTCGGTTTCAGCTGTGCGTGGAAGTACCGTGTAGCACTATCTATTTCTCTTAGCCCCGATTGACGGGGCGGGATTTTCGAAACTAGCTTGCTCAGTTTGTTTGAAGGTAACTGTACGTTGGGCTTTCCGCTTGTAATATTTTCATGGGGAAGTTTCTTCCTTGTGGTGTCTTGGATGGGAGGTGTGAGGTAATTGCACTGCCTTCACTTCTGGATAGTCAGCCTGATACTTCCATTTCGTTTACTAAAAGGTCGTTCTTAAGACTGGGACTGACAATAGTGTTAAATGTCTTAGTTGTAACCAGGTGTATAGCTGCCGATTGTTTGCGTTATACTAATTTCAGAGTGTTGCATAGTGTTATGTGGTGATCGTGAATTATATTGACCGCGCCTCATACGTTATTCAAGATTTTTCAAGATTTAAGTATTTGGTTCTTGAGTTTGCATCGACACATTACAAGGCCTGTTTGCTGAAATTGTCTGTTAAGGGATGAATGCAAACCATCCACCGCATGCGTTATGATAGTTACATGATTCATTATTAACTACTGTGTCACTTGGCTAAAGGATGTGCAAGTGTAATTGACTCATTCTATTTCCTTGCAGACTAACCAGATCATTACACATTTCGATTTGCTTTCCCGCTGTGAAGTGACACGGTGTTGTCAAACAAAGAATGACATAATCTTAATAGAATATGCTATTTCCAAGCCTTGGACAAGACATTGCGTGCTATATTTATTTTGTTTCGCTCAACATGCCAGTTTTTTAATTAACTCTGTCAATTATATGTGTCTGAAGTCAATAAACCGTATTCTTTCACAATTTCAGATATTTATGGTTCTTTAAATTATTACATATGAAGTAAAAACAGCTCTTAGTCTTTTGTTTAAAATATACGAATAAATCCCGGTATAAACAACACAAATGAAAGGGGTAATTAAAGGAAACCCATTGTCAGTATTGAAGTGTCGATATAGCTATAGATTGGTCAGGAAAGGGATGAGTATCAGATGCAAAATTATCAACGATATCAATTATTGTATTACAGCATTCAGTCTCATGTCGAAAAGCGATGAAATCACCGAGTTTCAGTGCACTACATTTGCCACCGATATAGTATGCGCGAGAAACACTTTTTTCAGATCGGGCTTATCTTGTTTAACACGTCATAACCCAAAGTAAAGTCTGATATTTTCGAAGTCATTTAGAAAGTATTTTCAGGCATAACCGTTTATTATTGGCAGGCGAATACGCATGCTGGTCTGTTTATACAAATGTCGCTAAGGTTTAATATCAATAATCTTAACAAAAATGAGGTATGTTGTATCAGTGTATGATGAAAAATATTGAAATCAATGCCCCGGAAAAGCCACAATAAAAATTACAGCCTACCAGTGGCACAAAGAGTGTGTGTAACTAGCAGTGAAGAAAACAAAACTGGAAATAAACGAAACAGAAATCGCCCCCGCCCATTGGGGCTTGAAGAAATATGAGCCCCGCCAAGCGAATTTGTGTCTTCGAGCATTCCGTCATGACAAATGTTAACTGCGCATGCCCAGCCTTTCAGAGGGGCCAGGGATATGACTTTCTGTCTGAAGGTTCCTCTTGATTCACTGCTTGTATGAGCGAGCAGCGAAGGTTCTGGCGAGACTGCGCGGATGCACAGGCCGGCCTGAACCTTGGCTGCTCGCATAGGCGATAAGTACCAAAATCGCTTGACGGGGCCCATAAATGGGCTGCATGATGGTTCCACGCAGAGCTGAAACCGACCCTCACACGAGTACTGGAAAACCGCTTAGAGGATCTAAGCCTGCCCAGGCAAAGCTCTGCGAGTCGGACCGACCATGCTTATAAAACATATTGGTTTAATTGGGCAACAGGACTTGAGAGGTCATTTCATGTCAATGTCGGGTAAATCTCCCACGAAATTATAAGCAACGTCTCCAAAATGACCGTTACAGTGTTGACGGGACGTTAAACCTCAAATAAAACAAAACAAATCAAACGAACCACAAATAGCATATATGTAGCAACCAGCTTCCTTTTCCCCATCAGAGGTGATCACGCTACAACATGCACAGGTAATGAAAATTAAATAAATAATGAAACATTATACACAATTCTAACACAGCGCGCCTAAATAGGCAATGGAAAATAACTGTATTTTATTTTAAAACAAATCACGGCAAGGTAGAGCGTGACGAGTGACGTCATTCAAAACTGCCAATTAATGACGGTACTAGTCGATTTCCTTGACGTTAGACGGTGTAACGTCATATTCTCGCATCGATAATGTTAGAAAAGGATATACATAGATGTGTTTCAGTCGATAATTTTAGCGGAATTTCTTCTAACAATGGCGAAAAGTTGTGAGATTTTGAAGGAAACAACAGCATTTTTGCCGATTTTCAGCCTGTTAGAATCGAAATAGATCAGCTCTAGTTTGTGATTCGTTGAGTAATAAATCACAGTTTGTCGGTCAGTTGTAGGTAGACAAATCACGCGCGCTACGCGCTCGTGATTTGATCTACTTTACAACTGACCTCCAGACTGTGATTTATTGCTCAACAAATCACAATTAAAGCTGATCTACTTCTTAACCATAAGCACACACAACATGAAAAGGCCCGTCGAAAAATCAGACAAAGCTACGTTAAAAATAAAAAACATCAGAACCACCGCCTTAAGCAGGTCGGAGACGAGAACCACTGGGGAGTTTAAACCGATTCTATGGGCCCAACATTCCCTCTACATTCTAAATAAAAATTACATGACACAAAATAGTTCATCCGCCTGAAGGTAACTAACTCAATCAATGGCCTAGGCAGAATAACATACAAATTAGAACAAATTGGTATAAAAATTAAATTAAATAACTGCGATGAAACAAAGATTATGGCTCGTAGCTTCTTTCACATTCTGTAAGCCCCAGCTAATGTAAACCACATCACGAAAACATGCCTATATATTTTTGACCCCATTGAACCCCACTTTTATATAGTAAAACTGGGGTTTACAGGGGTAAACCTTATTTTTCTTATTTCTGCTCTAACTTGTAGATTGTGGGTACTCGTAAGCACCGCCTCATTGCGGCGGTCCTAACGTGTGTCCATAATCTTTATTTTGAGCAGAAATAAGAAACATATCACAATTTTTCATCATAAAATTTTCGATTTTTCGGCATTATAGTCATTGTATTTGTATAGGCGTGTTTTCGTAATGATCAGGCAGACCATGAAGAGTCAAGCCAAAGACAAAGTACCAGGCACCAACCACTAATAAAATAAAAAATAATAGTTTTAAGTTGGAGCGACATCGAGTTAGAGAAATGACCCAAAGTAAAGTCTGATATTTTCGAAGCCATCGGCATCAAGCATAACTAGATATGCTGTCTGCTGCATGACACTCCAAGCCCAATATTATCCATTGGAAAGTAGTCTTAAATCACTGACATTGTCAAGGATACAAAAGAATGGTCGCTGGTCGGTAGTACGCTAGTTAAAATCTAGAATTTCAAATTTAGAAGGAATATGTGATAATCTCACTATCGAATGAACTGCTTCCAGTATACCGTTCTGATCATTGTTAACTCTTGTTTGAAAATAGAAATGAAGGCAATAATCAGAAATCGATACAATAAACACACACATCCAGTCAGAGACACCAATGGGTGAGAAACACACACATGAAATACTGAGACCCTAATGAAAACATCAATAGCGGAAAGCAAAAAGGACTGGTACAGTTACTTTCCCACAAAATGGACGATTGTCTGTCCAAAACAAAAATATATAAGGGATACAGACATTCAAAGACACTATAACCATAATAAACCGCGACAGAAGAACCGCCATGGAGCGGTCAGTGAAAGGGGGCCAGTGAAAAGTATTTCACTGGGAAGGGGGGCTAAATTTGATTTTACGCGGCCGCATTCCTCGTCCGTACTTCCATCTCGATTTAGACAAATAAGTTATTCAGTCCTCACTAAGGCTTCCTAACTAATCAGTGCAACATCTCCGAGTACACTAAAATTAAACAACCAAAGAGAGGAAACAATGGGGAGGAAATGACAGCAAGAAAACACTGAAAGGCTGGAGAAACGAAAACCAACAGTTATTCTCCGATGGGCCCGGCCAGAGACAGAGCGTCAGGTACCAACCAACATACATAAAATTAGATTTTAATTTCAAGTAACACTTTACCCTGGAACCGTCATAGAATCTGAGGCCTTACCCAGCGACATGCAATTAAAGAGCAAAGCAAATTTATCAACAGTGATTGGTATTAACTACCATGCATGCAGTCTGTCGTACAAGATCTACAGACCAGCTACCGGTAATAACACATTTTGTTTCGCTGAGAAACCGCCTAACGCGAAATCGGCTATTTTCGCCGCAAAACAGCGAGAAAAGATAAAATGAGCGAGAAATTTCTCGCTGAAATTTCTCCCGGTTTCGCGGAGAAAATTCTCGGAGATTATCGGCGAAAATTTGCCGATTGCTTTCACTGAAAGTGAAATTACCCGCGTTTCGCGGACAAAAAACTACAACTGGGCTTTCGTGAAGTTTTCGGCCCATTATTATTTCTTCGTTTGTTTGGCGTTGTTATTGTAAACGGAGGTAAATGGTAGTCGTTGTTAAATCATAATCAAATATTCATTCATGTTACACTATTTCATCTTATTAATTTATTTCTCCTTTGTGTAATGCCTTTTAAAATGTCTCATGACAACTTTTATTCACATCACGTAAATACGCCTATTTATTTGTTTCCCGCTTAAACCCCACTTTTAACTGGGGTTTACAGGGGTATACATTTTTTATCTAATTTATGCTCACATAGATTGTGGGAACTTGTTAAAACCGCCTCGCCGAGTCGTTTTAAAGTGTACCAAAAATCTTGAGCAGAAATATGAAAAAATGCCAGAATTTTTATCCGAAAATTTTCCGTTTTTAGAGGTAACATTTTACAATAATATTTGAATAGGCGAGTTCTCATAAGAAGTCGTACGTGTAGGCTATTAACACCATAATAATGTGTGACATTTACCAAAAGCTCAGCTTGATAAAATAGATGGGATGCATGATGCTTCCACGCATAGCTGAAACAGACCCGCATGCGAGTACTGATAAACCGCTTACAGGATCTAAGCCTGCCAAGGCGTGTTTTCATGATGTCAGGACAAATTAATTATTTCGAGCCAACCGCGCTCAACTCGCAACGTTGCAGAATTTGAACCGAACGAGGTGCGAACCACAGCAATGAGAGTGCTAATGAGTGTCAGCGCTTTAAGGATTCCCGTTATCCTCGGGGTGTTTAGTGGATTTACGGCACTTTCAAGATTATTTCACTTATTTCGAACGGACCGCTAATCAGAGTTGAGTTAAAACCGGAGTCAGACCACCTTCTGTTGCAGATCTTGGCGTCTCATATGTGGCCCGAGCGAGGCGCAAACCACAACGGAGAGACCTAATGACCCGATGATTAACCCTTTTGCACCAAATAGAATCTTCCTCCTTATATATACAGGAGTACATTTTGAAACTTAGGGGTGTCAGGTTGTTTTTTTTTTCTAAAATATTTAGTTCGGGAATTGGCTTAAAGTTTTGCTAACAGTGTAGGCCCTGATCGCACGCCGCGTTCTGCGGTGTCTGGTCTGGGCCTGCACTGTTTGCCAAGGTACCCCTTTAGGGGTTTCTGGTACTGAATGGGTTAAGCGTCAGCGCTCTTACCCATTAGGACACGGGGTCCAGTTACCTTCGGGGTGTACAGTAGACTTAACAAGATACCCAGGTTGCATGTCTGTACAAACTTCGCTGATTATCTTGGAGAATTTTGTAGTTCTGCTCCAATAAAAATCAAGTTAGAGATCAGACTTATATGCAGCCTTGGAATGCTTGCCGCGCAACTTCCCCATATTAACCCTTTTTGTACCAAATGGAATCTTCCTCCTTACATATAGCATGAGACCATTTCAAACTTTAGGGGTTTCAAGTTGTGTATTCTTCAAAATATATTAGGAAAATGGCCGAACTTTTTGCAAACAGTGTAGACACTGATCAGACGCCCGTTTGCCACGGTACCCGTTTAGGGGTTTCCAGTCTGAAATGGGTTAATGTACATGTATGAGCAAAATTGAATTGTCAAGGCAGGAAACACAAGCGGGCCTCCATGTGAGCTTAAGTGTAAGCATCAGTGATGTTTAATTACTCGCAGCGTAAGAAAAAGATCAACCAAACTGTAGAGTGAGATCAGCGCCCACACATACATGTATAAACAGGATCCCCGTTATTATATACATTGAGTTTGATTTTTCTAAAGTATTTTCTTGACAAAAGAATAAAGTACTCCCAATATGATGAACCGATAGAAAATCAACAGTTTTCAATTTATGAAGCGTTTACACATCAGTAAAAAAGGAACACAGAAAACATTCATCATGTTCATACTGCGTTGTAAAGTGCATAAGATGCATATCATTATGATTCCAACCGGATCAAAATCATACTTTACGATCGCTAGAGTTGTTCATCTTTGTACAAAGAACATGCATTTCGTCATATGCTTCAAACTTTGTGTACCAAATTTTAATGCATGAAAAAAATACATGCACATGAACAAATATCCATGTAGGTATAGGCAGATTTCGTGGAGAAACACCGTTAACGACATCACCTGTACTAATTGGCTTTTTCCGAGAAAAAGCGATATTCGCGGAGAAATTTCGCGGCGTTTTGCGGAGAAATTAACCGCTTTGAAACGCGATTTTTTTTTCTTCTCGGAGAAATTTCTCGCTTGTTCTCCGAGAAAACAAGGCATATTGCCGCGGAGAAAAATAAAATATGGATTATTACCGGTAGCTGGTCTTTATGTTGAACCCAATCCTTTTATATCGAAGAACGATTTTACGAAATTTGGTACTGAAGTCATTGCAAGTACATACGAGCATCTTTTTCTGAATTTCATAACGTTTTAGAAAGACGATTGATGGCCGATGTTCAGACGCCGGTCGGGCTTCTCGAAGTTCACCTGTTGGTGTTATTTTAATTATGTCATGCTGTCGCGTCCTCGTCGTTCCATCTCTGTATGCGTTTGTTTTTATGTTCTCTGGGATATTGCACTAAAGGTTAGAAACCCAACACGCAAACTGATCAAATTACTTGTGTATACCACGGCAAGCGTGTGTGACCAAGCATAGTCGATTTACTATGATGCCCTCAATTAATCTTTACTGACATTTTCAAGCCGGCGCTTCTTTTACGGTTATGATATGTTTTATGCGATTACGGGAGGAAACTGCCCTCGTGCCTTTCTGCTTGTGGTGTTGAATTGCACTGCCGATGTTTTAGTGCGTCGTTCTTTCCAGTTGGTGTATTGGTTGTTTTTGGTGATTGCATTGATGTCTGATCAGTGTCATCCTTTCTATATACGTTTTGATGACACAATTGACACACACAATAGTGGTAACCGTCTTAAACATAGATCTACCGACATTTTTAAACAGTAGACTAACCTGCCCATTAGCAACAATTTCGCCGACACACACACACGCACACGCACGCTTGCGCGCGTGGAAATACATAATATACTTATTATTAAAAATAGGAGTGAAGGCAATGATAAGGAATCAATAAAATTAACCCACAGCTCTCATCAGAGACACCACGGGAAAGAAACAAAAACATGAAACAACGAGACACTAACGGAAAAATCACTAGCGGAAAGACTGTTTTATAACCTGATCCTTATACAGCTATAAACGATTGGGAATACATGCACCATGCTTCTTAAAATACCCAAAGCTCTTCATAATAACGAATGCAAAATGAACAACATGTTTAGGGTAATGATCAAACACCGTCATACTGAGGAAAATTGTGTTATTCGGTCATTCCTCTCCCTAGGATATTCATTACGCTACATTGCACAGACTGAAATATTAAGTCTTTTATATGGGAACTAAATTGATGTTGTTGTAAAATATGAATAATGATAGAAAGATGGCTTCTCTATACTTGCCGTCCATTTGTCTTCAATTCAGCGCTTGAAATGAATAAGACGGTAATCAATCTTCTTTTCAAGATACATCAGATAGTATCGTAGTGTTACGGCAGAAAAATAAGATCCCTAGAAATCAACAATAACACGAAACGTATATACACAAACCAGATGGTAATTTTGGCTGCAGCAGTAACTCAAGACTTACGCTGATTTTCAGTTATTTACTGGCTGAGTTAAGTCTTGTTACGTGAATTGTAGGTGCGACTTTCCTGCACTCGTGATGTACTTTGATAGGCAAGTGACTTTTTAAATGTCTTAGTTGAATTTGGAGAGTCGCATGGTTTATTACGTAACATTTTGCGGAACGAAAAGTCCATCACAAAAACACGTCTATATAATTTTGACACCCTAAAACCACACTTTTTATCTGATAAAAATGGGATTTACAGGGGTAAACCTTATTTTTCTTTTTTCAAGTCAACAGTTTAGATTGTGGGTACTCGGGCTCTAACGTGTAACCACAATCTTTATTTTGAGCAGAAATAAGAAATATATCACACTGTCATCTGAAAATTTTCATTTTGTTTGCGGTAAAATTGACAGTGTATGTTAATTATGCCATGAAAAGACATGGAAATGCGAAGCGCATTACGATGAACAGTACCGTTTATCATATTAACAATCCCGTGCAATGAATAACCTTGCTAGCCCCACTTTTTATACAGATATTTTCTATAACACACTCGTGCGACATAGTGGATTTTCACAGCTCCAAAACGGCTACATTTAATGCAAATCCGTAATCTTTTTCGTATTTATACTGCAAACGTAGGTTGTGGGCGCTAAAGAGTATCCATAACCTATGTCTTGGAGCAGAAATACGATTAAAATATGTATAGCCCCGTAAACCCCAGTTTTCTCTAGATAAAGTGGGGTTTATGGGGATGTTAACAAAACTGACTTTTTTTCACGTGATGAAATTAGGATTTAAAAGGGTATACATGTTGTGTAGTGTTTAGGCCAAACCAGATATTATAAGTACTAGTTAAAACCGCCTCAATTAGATGGTTTTCGAGAGTACTGACAGCTGCCATTTGAAGCCAAAGTATAAAAAAAGTGCTTTTATCCGAAGAATGTCTACTTCTGAGATATGATAGAGTGAACTATGTCGCATTAGTGTGTTATCTTAATATATTTACATTCTCATCAAATTTACAAACAAACACTTGATAGATAGGTTTGGATTTAACGACTCGTCAATACTTGTATCGACTCCCAAAGAAAGGCAGAAACGAGAAAGAAGAGATAGTAGAGGACATTGAAGAAAAGGGACAGGCGTTTGAGACGGTTCAAAAGAGTACCGACAATCTATATTGTAGAGCAGAAATAAGAAAAATATCACTATTTTTCATCTTAAAATTCGTATTTGTTTCGGCGGTAAAATTTACAATGTATTTGTATAGGTGTGTTTTCTTAATGGGGTATGATGACGTTCTTTGTGACCATATTTCGATCCGGATATATACAATACATAGAGGATCGACATGAGTGTTCATGTATTATTGAAATTTTTAAACGAGTTGAGGGAAAGGGATAAAATGCGAGGCTTTGCCGAGCATGCGAGGCTTTGCCGAGCATTTTATCTCTTCTCCTCAACGAGTTTAATAAATTCAATAATACATGAGCACGAATGCAAGATTCTATTTATCACATTACATTTAAAACGCATTTTTATTCACGACTGTTTTACAAAAATGTTAATATTCCGCCATAAGTAAACGCGATGTCGTTAAGAACGTTAGAACATGTAACGTTACGGGGCGTATCTAACTAATTTACATATTTAATCCACGAGTGGATTATCGAAAATATTACATGGCGTTATTACACGCTCAGACGCGACGTCATATGATAAAAATATTATGCTAACAGCGTATAAATAAATGCTAACAGCGTATAAATAAAAGAACTGAGGGTACTGGTGGTTCGACTGCCACTAGGTGCGGGTTGGGAAATAGTCATTGACTGAGCTGAGGAGCGCTGTGGTTCAGTGGAAAAGCATCGGATTTGAGATGGAGTTGTAGCCGGTTCGATGCCTGCTGTCGCCAAGTGTTGTTTCCTTGAGCAAGAGACTTTATTCACATTGCTTAGTAGAGAGCCACATGGAAGACTAGTGCTAGTTTACTAAATGCGTTACCCTCTATAAATAAGGTCGATTATTATTATTATTATTATTATTATTATTATTAATATTATACCGTAGAATGCTGCGTCTGAACTGGGTATACACTCTTGGCAAAGCCCACCCCATGATTCAAGCCCAGATTCTATAGATAACCCATCTTGCGAATATATAAGAATAGCGCGTCAAAATTCTGTAAATAACTGTTGATGGCCTCCGCCCACCGGAGCTTGAAGAACTATATGGGCTGCATGATGCTTCCACGCAGAGCTGAAACAGACCCGCAAACGAGTACTGGTAAACCGCTTAGAGGATCTAAGCCTGCCCCGGAAAAAAAACAGTGCGAGTCGGCAAGTCCATGCTTATAAACCATATTGGTTTCATTGGGTGGCAGGGCTTGAGATGTCATTTCATCTCAATGTCGGGTAAAGGTCCCACAAAATTGGAAGCAACGTCTCCAAAATAACATGTACAGTGTTGACGGGAACGTTAAACCTCAAATCAATTGAACAAACAAACAAACAATAACCCTTGCCCGGATTTCCTACAAATCAGTGAGGGTCACGTGGACGTATGCGCTGGAGATACTTATGTGTTGTATTTTTAGGTCGATTGTTTACCCAAAAACTGGGATTACAGGTAATACTGCTGAGGATCATTGTCTCTAGGGGTGCTCTCTAGCGATACACAGCGGAAGGTAACTCGCTCCGCTTGCCCCATTACTGCATCAGCTCCATTTCTACCATGAATACAGTAAAATTTCGCCATTAAGACCATCTAAAATTCAGTCTAATTCTGCTTTAAAACGCTTATTTAGTAAGTTGCATTTATTCTCTTTTTGTATTTCCTGCATAACAGTGTCCTCTGGTCAGAGACCACCTTTGGGACTGTTCAAAAGTGGTCCTAAAGACCACTTTTGAACAGTCCCAAAAGTGGTCTTAATATAGGAATTTTACTGTATGTGGTCATTGGCGATAAGTTATTTTGTTCTGCCCGTTACAAAAAGTACTCTTTCTCTCATTATGGCTCCGTAACCGCCTTTTTCTATTTCCAAGCCCAACACCCATTCTAAGCTTTACGGCAGCAATATGTGTCAGTCCATTCATTTTTAATGCATAAATGGTCAGCTATGATATCATGTGGAAATACAATACAAACGTATGCAAATGTAAGCATATAGCACTTACGTATACACAACGTGCATGCGTAGAGGTTGGTTAGACTTGTAAAGTCCATGTGAACGCTAAACTAAATATACTAGTGCTTATCTACGCAAAATTTGCATATGTGCGATCTTACGTATGCAAATGGGCGCATGTTATGGGGCTTTATTAAAAACATATCAATAAAATGGTTATTTAATTTCCCGTAGTTTGCTATATTCACTTAAAACACTTACATATACTAACAACTGTACGCAAAGACGAATCGTCCCGTTTTTGTAATGGTCTCAAGAACGAAACGTACCGTTACAGCGGTATTAAGGGGTTTTAACCTCACCAGCAACGTGATCGATATTTTTATTGGTCTCCCCTAATTTGTTTATAACTCGGATCTGAGTGCTATTCTAAACCAGTTCAAATATCGCAAATTGCATTCACTTCTATCTTACCCATTCTGTACTGAAGGGAAACTTCCTACTTATATATAGCTCAAGTCCATTTCCAAATTTAGAGGAATCAGGTTGCATTTTGAAAATGGCTGAACGTTTTGCAAACAGTGTAGGTCTTGCTCTGATGCCCCGTTCTGTGGCGACTGATCGTCTGCTAATTTGCAAGTTTTGTGGATTCCGGTACAAAATGTGTTAATCTGTACACGCAAAGCGAATTAATCTTAGATGCTTTCAATCATAAATTGTACACGGAGTACTTTTTCTCTGTGTAAAATTTATGATTATTGAAAGGTAAACAGGATGTGAAATAAATTGACAAGAAATACAAAATATTGTTTTCAGTTCTTACTGCAAAAACTGACATCTATAAAGAATCATTCTTCCCTGAAACCATTAGTTATTGGATGCCCTTGCCAATTCGACCATATCCGCGACTGAAGGTGCAGAGGACAGTGTAGCTAAGATTATTTCTTTGGTGAGAGCTAGGGACTAACTTCCCAATATCAGAGGTCGTGTTGTATGAATGTCATTTGACGTGTCACCAGTGACAATTCTGATTCTGAATCGACAGTTTTAGGTATGAGAACATTTTGAAACTGTTTTGAATATGGGACAATATTTTTGGCAAGGATGTCTCTTGCCAAGAGACTTGGCGGTGATTAGGACATCTGCATAAGGCCAAACTTTAGTCTAATGTTAAATCTTGGTCGACTCTCGATTACAATCGATCCATCAATAGTCGTGACATTCACCTGTTGTATATATCGGAAAGTGGGTGAGACTTTTGTTTGGTTTTATTGGCTGCGTAGTACTGGTCTTGGTTTGAGGAATGTATTCGGAAAAATATTGTTGGCAAGTATACCTCCCTTCAAGCTGTTCTAACGAGTACACATTTCTACTGTTTAAGGAAAATAAAGAATAACCTCCTTTCTCCGTATAACGTATAGAATTCAATGACTTATTTATCTAGGAGATGTCAAAGTTGTTAACTCTAGTACATTATTGCTGGCATTTAAATGGCTGAGAGTGGTTTGCAAAAGTCTGCAATTATTAACACGACACGTTTGTGAATCAATGCACGCGTAAAATAGAATACCATAGTCCTAATTTCAAGCTGAACTAGACGTTTTATAAATCATTCACTAGATCAGATTATTTCTAGAAGTTTGATTAATTTATAAAGTATTGGTCGATGTGATATTTTTCAATTAACTAGACGCAAACTAAAGTTATTGATTCCAGCAAACGGACCGGTAAGCATATGTTCTGTTCACGTGGTGAGCATGTGACTGAACGTTATAAAAGGTATTGCTCCAAAGTACATAAATGATATTCAGAGGACCCTGTTATAACGGCAGTTCATGTTCCCTAGCATCTGTTGTGGTTTTGTTGATTTTTGGTTTAACGTCCCCGTCAACACTGTATAGGTCGTTTTACCCGATATTGAGATGCAACGACATCTCAAGCCTGGCCGCCAAATGAAACCAAGTAGGGCTTATAAGCATGTCCGCTTTGCCTGGGCAGGTATAGACCCTCTAAGCGGTTTACCAGTACTCGTGTGCGGTCTGATTTCAGCTCTGCGTGGAAGCATCATGCGGCCCTTCTATTTCTTCAAGCCTCGATCGGCGGGGCCCGTCCCTAGCATCTGTTATAGTTATAACGATAACACATCCGTGCGACCTAGTACGTTCTTTTATATCTCCAAAACCGGTAAATTTTCGGATGAAACCCCGTGTTTTTTTTTTTTTGTTGTTTTTTTTTTCTTATTTATACTCAAAACATAGGTTGTGGGTACCCGATAGATGAGCAAATTATTTCCTTTAAGAGTAGAGCCCTTTTTCAGCGGGCCAGGGCTTATAGAAAAGCGAACAGGAAGTCAAGAATGTTGTCTCCCTTTGAAAATAACGGAAAAATATGCCAGGTGTTTCCGATTCCCCTTAAGGAGTGGTATAATGGGTTATTAAGGACCTCTTCCCTAAATTACTCCAAGAAACAAAAGATGTGACCGTCAGTTATAATCGCCTTGGCGAGGCAATTTTTACAAATGTCCACAGCATTCTCTTCTTTGAGTATTAAATATAGCATTCTTGGGATTTGCTCCACTGAAATTGTGTCTTTAATTTTGTCGAATGTCTGTTTAAAGAGGGCTGGCAGTATATACTATGACCTTGGTCTATGATAAGAGCAACGGATGCAACGAAAACCGCTGCGCGCATCGCGCCAGTCTCTTCTGGAAATATTTCAAGGCACCATTACATCAGCTGAAGAACAGCGTCGAAAATGCAATTAACTTCCAAACTTAGATGTAATAACATGAGCTTAGGCAGCATTTTATGGCTTGTGCTGCAATTTGAAATTAGATGGCTTCATCGTAGTGCAATTTATATGTTTTGGTTTCCTTGCGACATCGAGTCCGTTTTAGTGTAGTTAAGAGGTGAACGCCGCTATTATCTTCAGTAGGAGGAGTAACAGATAATCCGTACACAAATTCAACTCAACCTACCATAACCTTCTCTTTTATTTTCTGATAAACAATTTAAAAAAATAGTTTAGTCTTTCCAGAATCAATAAATGTACATATACAAAGTCGAAACAGCGATAGCACAAACATTTGTTTTCGTTTTGGTACTGCTTGTGTACTATTTACGTAATCTCTCTCTCTCTCTCTCTCTCTCTCTCTCTCTCTCTCTGTGTGTGTTTCTGTCGACACTACTGACTCAGTCGGATCTGCTTCTAACTATTGATCCGGAGGACTCTTGTCCCGTACCCAATTAATCTTCCTTGATAGTGTTTTCTTATCATTAAATACACGCTTCTAACTACGGACATTCTCTCCCTCCGGGAAAGACAGTTGCAAGCTACTGGAAACTAATGCACTTCACAGAATAACAATGTATGTTTATGCCGTCCCAGGAAAGGTGTTGGTAGAAAAACAGATCCGCAACTGCGAGACTCGATATGAGCTAAAACATAATTGACTGGTACCTTTGCCTCCAAAACAAGTTAATGTTCTTGTCTAACGCTCCTTTTTAATGCTCACTTTAAGTAAGACGTTAATCAAAATACGCATGCTCAATGCATGGATGTACGTTTTAGATAGTGTAAGCACGCAACAATACAACACGTATAGTACAGATGTATTATGTATTTATGACTGAATTGGAAGGAATAGGGTCGTTTCACACAGAATGTAGAATCACCCCACATGCAAATAGCATCGATCATCTGGACTTTTAGCTAGTCTGAGATTAAACAAAACATGCCTAAAATGTCTTCAAAATATCGTAATGACATGCTATAATGTTATTTACCCTTTGTATTCGCGTTTATGTACTCTAACCCTTCTCTTGCTGAATATTCATTTAGCCACACCCATCTCTGACTTTGAACAATCAGATTACTTGATGTAATTTATTCCTGCAAATTCATAAACTGAATGTCAAACAGTGTAGATGCTGATCAGATGGCTTCTTCAGAAGCCATCTGATCTGGATCTACCCTGTTTGCAAAGATTGGGGTTGTCGTGAACAGCAAGATAAGGGCTAAACAAAAGGCCTAAAAATAGCTGTGAGTACGCTAACCCGACCGACCCTGATACTTTCTGCCGACCCTGCATTTTTTATTGCCATCCATGAAAAAAATAAAAATATGTTCTTACCTACCGTCCTTAATATTTTCGAGCACTTTTGAAGAAAATTCATAAAGCTGTCAAACTAGCAAAATTAATAATTGAAACTGTGTTTTATTGCATCCTTGATGCTTTTAGCCTCATTATTTGAATGTTCTTCTGTAAAGTACGTAGAATTTAGCCTTTTAAACTTTTTTTTTCTTTTTTTCCATCAAATAAAATTTTGACAAAATATAAAAAAGTTTAGGCGACCTATCAACCCATACTCTTTGTCGGCATGTGAGTGGAAACACATCTATTTTTAGGCCTAATGGTTAATACGATTAATGTACCTTCCAAATACAATCGAACTTCAATGGCCCGCGTACCCATGGATCCATTAGAAATTCGTTCGAGACAGAGTTGTTCATCATGTAAGCAAGTCCGTGAAATGAACACCCCTTTAGACCCCACTTTATATAGAGAAAATTGGGTTTACTGGGGTATACATAATGTTCTTATTTATGCATCAAGAAAGTAGGTTTTGGGTATTCGTCTAACGAGCACCCACAACCTATGTTTAGAGTTTAAATAAGGAAAATATATCAACTGTTCTTCAGACAAAATAGAAATGCATGGCCATTTTGTGGGAAAGTAACTGTCCTTATGGCCTTCCTTTGTTTAGGTTTCCATTATGGTCTGGCCGCTTAATGTTTGTGTTTCGTTCCCTTTGGTGTCTTTGGTGGGTAGGGTAAGTTAATTGTATCGATTCCTGATCTTTGTTTTACTTCTACTTTTCATACCATTGATGCGTATCGTTTTATGTTCACAAGTTTCTATTTTTAGTATTTGATATAATGTTCATACAAATCAGAAATGTGCAAATTGCTGCTTCTCTGTACGGCCCAATCTGCGTTTCCAACACGCTTCGTGTACCAAAGTAAATTCGCAAAGTCAACTCAATAAGATCAGTAAGTGTCTTTCTTTCTGAGCTTGACATGTTTACCCAGGTAAACAGTGGATATTACTTTCGTTAACTGAAGCAAATTTCTCTATATGATCATGTATTTAGTTAAAACGGCAATCCAAAAAAATTTAAGGGGTTTTGCAATAATTAAGCACATTTCACCAAAAAGACTGGAGACAGAGTGGCAAATTAAACGATATGCAGTGACACGACGCACAAACGTAGAAAACGTGACGTCAAAGAGTGTAACGTTTCTGACGTCACCACGCAACAGAGAAGCCTTCGTGGTGTATGGTTATGCTATTCGCCTCATACACCAAGAGTCGTGGGTTCGACCCCGGGATTCTCCAGACTATCGAATCAGTCTTTTGCTCCAGCATTTCAGTTGTTTCTTGCTGTCGAGTCCTCAACGTTGTCTCACCTCTGTGGTTCTTTGAGTTTTTGTGTTCACGGAGATGTTGCACTGATGAGTTAGGAGGCCTTCATGCGGACAGAACAAATTATTTGTCTAAATCGCGGCGGAAGTAAGGGCGAGGATTGTGGCCACGTAAAATCAATTTAAGCCCCCCAGTGGAAATCTTTCCACTGACCGTTCCAAGGCGGTTCTTCTGTGGCGATTTATTTATGTTGTTGTTTGTTACTTACTGTGTTTATCACTTGTTTCTTTTAATTTTGGATGGCCATATGGCCATTTTGTGGGAAAGTAACTGTCCTTATGGCCTTCCTTTGTTTAGGTTTCCATTATGGTCTGGTCGCTTAATGTTTGTATTTCTTTCCCTTTGGTGTCTTTGATGGGTGAAGTAAGTTAATTGTATCGATTCCTGATCTTTGTTTTACTTCTACTTTGCATATCAAGGCTGTTTTGTTTGTGCCGTGTGGCGGCTGTAAAAGGTCTCCCCGTACATACATTTAATGCTCTTATTTTTCCAATCCTCAGGGATTGCTTATGCAATTGCTTTTCACTGTTCCATCTTTTGACATCCTTTAGAGTGTAACGTTTCTGACGTCACCACGCAACAGAGAAGCCTTCGTGGTGTATGGTTATGCTATTCGCCTCAGGAAATCTTTCCACTGACCGTTCCAAGGCGGTTCTTCTGTGGCGATTTATTTATGTTGTTGTTTGTTACTAACTGTGTGTATCACTTGTTTCTTTTAATTTTGGATGGCCATATGGCCATTTTGTGGGAAAGTAACTGTCCTTATGGCCTTCCTTTGTTTAGGTTTCCATTATGGTCTGGTCGCTTAATGTTTGTATTTCTTTCCCTTTGGTGTCTTTGATGGGTGAAGTAAGTTAATTGTGTCGATTCCTGATCTTTGTTTTACTTCTACTTTGCATATCAGGGCTGTTTTGTTTGTGCCGTGTGGCGGCTGTAAAAGGTCTCCCCGTACATACATTTAATGCTCTTATTTTTCCAATCCTCAGGGATTGCTTATGCAATTGCTTTTCACTGTTCCATCATTTGACATCCTTTAGATACCTGTTGAAGGTCATTATTAAACCGATGTTCGTTCCTCGTTGTATAACTACTGCTTGTTTGACATCCCTGTACTTTAAGTAGACTAAAATGTTTTGTGGGCTTTTGTTGTACCTTCCTTCTTTTCGAAGGAATTATTTTCAGTAATTTTATATGCTGTTTTATTTAACCGGTATGAAGATTGCTTTAGTTTTGACGGTATCATTACCTTATTAACCCAAATGAGTATCACAAATACATTAAAAATATCAATATCACCCCTTAGGTTACACTCTGCTTCTTCTGTACGGATTCCCCAATCTATTAAGAACTTTAATACTATGTTGCCTTCAGTATTGGTTAGACCCTTAAATTTGTCTTCTGTAACTTCAGTTAATCTCAATGGAGCAGGCAATACCAATGTTTTTGGGAGTAGTCTTCGTATAAGACTATCTCCTCTCAGATCGCCCATCCTTTGAAAATATACTAATCCGTGGAAGACAAGTGGAATGTATCCTAGTATTTCTAAGTGCAATGCCAAGATGTGCAGATGTTGTTCGCATTTAAGCACTGCGTCTACCGTTACTTCATCTGTAAACGGTAGACGCTTCTCTGTAGTTAACATATCTGATTTGACATGACAGTCTACAGATTTAATTTATCTAATTACATGACGTGCTGCAAACTGTAATATGCAGTACGTCGGTCAAACTAACCGCATGCTTAAAACTAGATTGAACGAGCATTATCGTAGAATGAGTAATCCTAAGAAAACTGACACTTTCTTGTACCGTCACTTTCGACGTACAGGTCATTCTGTAAATAACATTGTTATACAACCAGTGAAAAAAATTTATTACGATGCAAATTTTACATCTAGATTCAAAATTATAAAAAGACATGAGGCTGAACTGAAATGGATTAAATGTTTACAGACCCCTTTTCCACTGGGATTTAATGACAACATTTATCATGAGGGTAATATTTCAAGAATGCCGTACTTTGATATTTTCTCGCTCCTGGAATGTCGAAGACGCAGAACTAGATCTCACGGCACCAGGAAAAATGGTAACTTTAAAAGTAAATTACGTGCGTTTAAACGAAACAATACTAGACTTAAGTGACTGTCTTTTATATTAGAAAATCATGAACGCCACTCTATGCTTTCATTTTTAAGTTCATTACCCGTTTCTGTTTTACGTCTTCTGGACACCGAGGCGAATAAATTCTACTATAGTTCTAATCAGTTATATGATGCAGCTCTCTTAACTAGAGGCTATACTCAGCATACTCTCCGTCCTTACATTGATACTGAAATTAATCATAAACGCCATTTCTTCAAAATATACTTAATTAATAAGGGTATGGATTTTATAGATTTGCCTAGTATCTTCCGTGAGAGTTCTGTGCTTTCTTCCATTCCTGCTTATTTTCAAAATACTGAAACACCTATAATTTGCTATAAATATAACAAACCTGTTAGATATATAATTTTTAATTTTAATAATCTTGATTCATATCTTGATATTGATACTAATACTCCTGATTCATGTGATTGTAAAATCTCAGTGTATTGCTATCCTGCTGCTGGTCATGTAATTACTGGCAATTTGAAAATTATTCCTGATTCTAGGATAAGGAGTATAATTTCTAAAGGACCGAAATATCGGTTTCCTTCTAAAATTGATTTCAGTAAATGTAGAGATGAAATCGCTGCATCCTTGAATGAATTCGGTAATCGATGGTGTAAGCGAGAGTATGTTGAGCATAAAGCCCGTAAGGACTGGAAACTAAGCATTTTAAAACTAGTGAATAAACGCATTTCTTTCTATTCTCAAAATACTAACTTATTACCTCCTAAGCCTAAGACGTCTTTACGTCATCTTAAGCTAGGTATTCAAGAATTTCATAAGAAGTTTGTTTTGGCCCCTGCAGACAAGGCCGCTAACAACGTCGTCGTTGTGTGACGGCTCCACTATGTTAACACGCTTAAGCAGGAGCTTCGTGGTACTAAGGCCTATGAACTTCAGCCTTTAGCTGAAGAGAGAGTTATAGTAGATAAACATATTTGTCATTCAGCCACCAGCTGTGTGTGTTACCGAAGGCGAAGACAAGCTTCTTATGCTATACTGGTTACCAAAACTTCATAAAAGACCTTACAAAGCACGGTTTATTGCAGCTCTTGAACTACCACTGAACTTTCTAAATTATTAACTTCCTGTCTTACTGCTATTAAAACGCATGTGATTAAATATTGTGATAAAGTCTTTGAAAGATCAGGAAGAAATCTGTTTTGGTCTATAAAAATTCGAATGGGCCCCCCAGTGGAAATCTCTCACTGACCGTTCCAAGGCGGCTCTTCTGTGGCGATTTATTTATGTTGTTGTTTGTTACTTACTGTGTGTATCACTTGTGTCTTTTAATTTTGGATGACCATATTGCCATTTTGTGGGAAAGTAACTAGCCTTATGGCCTTCCTTTGTTTAGGTTTCCATTATGGTCTGGTCGCTTAATGTTTGTATTTCTTTCCCTTTGGTGTCTTTTATGGGTGGAGTAAGTTAATTGTATCAATTCCTGATCTTTGTTTTACTTCTACTTTAAATAAATTGAAATCCAGACATTTTCGTGCTTCAAGTCTGTCTACTTACGATTTTTCCACTCTTTACACTACATTTCCTCATAATCTTATTAAGGAAAAGCTTAATGATTTAATTGAATGGGCTTTTCACAGAGAAGATTCTCCCTACTTGCATGTAATGTCAGAAATGCATTTTTCACTTCTAAAGAGCATAAGAATTATACATTTTGGTCATGTCAGAAAGTGTGTGATGCCCTCACCTTTCTACTTGACAATATTTATATTAGATTCGGTACTAAGTTATTTAGACAAATTGTGGGTATTCCGATGGGTACGAATTGCGCACCTCTTGTGATCTGTTCTTATATTGTTATGAAAGAGACTTCATGTTGTCGCTTTCCATTGATAACCAATCTGAAATTATTGAAGCTTTTAGCTCCACTTCTAGATATTTAGATGATTTATTAAATATTGATAATACCTATTTCGATGGTTTGATCAGTCAGATTTCCCCCCCAGAACTTCAATTAAATAAAGCAAATTCTTCGGATACCGAGGCCCCGTTTTTGGATTTACATCTATCTTTTGTAGATGGGTTTGTTTCGTGCAAAATGTATGATAAACGCGATGACTTTGATTTTGAGATTGTAAATTTTCCTTTTTTGGATGGTGATGTTCCTCGTGCGCCATCCTATGGCGTTTATATTTCGCAATTAATTCGATTTGCTAGAGTGTGTAGTCATGTAACTGACTTCAACACTCGTAATAAATTATTAACTCCTTAATCAGGGTTATCGGTACCATAAACTACGCAAAGCATTTTCAAAATTTTATAGACGCCATTCTGTTTTAATTTCAAAATTCAATATTGGACTTAAATCTCTTCTGCAACAAGGTCTATCGGAACCCGAATTTTATGGTGACTTAGTATATAAATTCAGAAAAATATATAACCGCAGTGACTTCAGCAACCCATTTCGTAAAATCATTCTTCGATATAAAAAGATTGGGTACAACATGGATGTTATACGACAGACTGCATGCATGGTAGTTAACCCAATCACGGTTGGCAACTTTGCTTCCCTCTTTAATTGCACGCCGGTGGGTCAGGACTCAGATTCTATGACGGCTCCAACGTAAAGGCTTATTAAGAATTAGAGAGATCTAATTCAAGGTAATGTTGGTTGGTGCCTGATGCTCTGTCTCTGGTCGGGCCCATCGGAGTCTAACTGTTGGTTTTCTTTTGCTCCAGCATTTCAGTGATATCTTGCTGTCGAGTCCTCACCGTTGTCTCACCTCTGTGGTTCTTTGATTTTTTGTGTTCACGGAGATGTTGCACTGATGAGTTAGGAGATCTTCATGTGGACTGAACAAATTATTTGTCTAAATCGCGTCGGAAGTAAGGGCGAGGATTGTGGCCACGTAAAATCGATTTAAGCCCCCCAGTGGAAATCTTTCCACTGACCGTTCCAAGGCGATTCTTCTGTGGCGGTTTATTTACGGTGTTGTTTGTTACTTACTGTGTGTATCACTTGTGTCTTTTTATTTTGGATGGTCATATGGCCATTTTGTGGGAAAGTAACTGTCCTTATGGCCTTCCTTTGTATAGGTTTCCATTATGGTTTGGTTGCTGAATGTATGTGTTTCTTTCCCTTTGATGTCTTTGATTAGTGGAGTAAGTTAATTGTATCGATTCCTGATCTTTGTTTTACTTCTACTTTTCATATTGTCGCATTCCATTGATAACCAATCTGAAAATAATTGAAGCTTTTAGTTCTACTTCTAATTATTTAGATGATTTATTAAATATTGACAATACTTACTTTGATGGTTTAATCAGTCGGATTTATCCCCTAGAACTTCAGTTAAACAAGGCAAATTCCTCTGATACCGAGGCCCCCTTTTTAGATGTACATTTATCAATTGTAGATGGATTTGTTTCTTGCAAAATTTATGACGGTGATGTTCCTAGTGCGACATCGTACGGGGTTTATATTTCGCGGTTAATTCGATTCGCTAGAGTGTTTAGTCATGTATCCGACTTCAACCCTCGTAATAAATTATTAACCGCTAAACGTCTTGATCAGGGGTATCGGTGCCATAAACTACGTAGGGCCTTTTCTAAGTTTTATAGATATCATTCTGATTTGGTTTCAAAATTCAATGTTGGACTTAAAACACTTCTGCAACATGGCCTATCGGAACCCGAATTCTATGGTGACTTAGTATATACATTTAGAAAAAAACATGCCTGTAATGACTTTAGTACCCAATTTCCTAAAATCATTCGTCGACATATAAAGTAGAAGTAAAACAAAGATCAGGAATCGATACAATTAACTTACACCATCCATCAAAAACCCCAAAGGGAAACAAACACAAACATTAAGTGACCAGACCATAATGGAAACCTAAACAAAGGAAGGCCATAAGGACAGTTACTTTCCCCAAAAATGGCCATATGGCCATCCAAAATAAAAAGACACAAGTGATACACACAGTAAGTAACAAACAACAACATAAATAAATCGACACAGAAGAACCGCCTTGGAACGGTCAGTAGAAAGATTTCCACTGGGGGGCTTAAATCGATTTTACGTGACCACAATCCTCGCCCTTACTTCCGTCGCGATTTAGACAAATACTTTGTCCAGTCCGCATGAAGGCCTCCTAACTCATCAGTGCAACATCTCCGTTAACACAAATAATCAAAGAACCACAGAGGTGAGACAACGTTGAGGACTCGACAGCAAGAAACCACTGAAATGTTGGAGCAAAAGAAAACCAACAGTTAGACTCCAATGGGCCCGACCAGAGACAGAGCATCAGGCACCAGCCAACATTACCTTGAATTAGATCTGTCTAATTCTCAATAAGCCTTTACGTTGGAACCGTCATAAATTCTGAGGCCTGACCAACCGGCGTGCAATTAAACAGGGAAGCAAAGTTGCCAACCGTGATTGGGTTAACTAACATGCATGCAGTCTGTCGTATAATATCCATGTTGTACCCAATCTTTTTATATCGAAGAACGATTTTACAAAATTGGGTGCTAAAGTCATTGCGGTTATATATTTTTCTGAATTTTATACTCTAAGTCACCATAAAATTCGGGTTCCGATAGACCTTGTTGCAGAAGAGATTTAAGTCCAATATTGAATTTTGAAATTAAATCTGAATGGCGTCTATAAAATTTTGAAAAGGCTTTGCGTAGTAAATGGTACTGATAACTCTGATTTAGAAGTTTAGCCGTTAATAATTCATTACGAGCGCCGAAGCCAGTTACATGACTACACACTCTAGTAAATCGAATTAATTTCGAAATATAAACGCCATAGGATGGCGCACGAGGGACATCACCATCCAAAAAAGGAACATTTACAATCTCAAAATCAAAGTCACCGCGTTTATCATAAATTTTGCACGAAACAAACCCATCTACAATAGATAGATGTAAATCCAAAAACGGGGCCTCGGTATCAGAAGAATTTGCTTTATTTAACTGAAGTTCTGGTAGGTAAATCTGACTGATCAAACCATCGAAATAGGTATTATCAATATTTAATAAATCATCTAAATATCTAGAAGTGGAGCTAAAAGCTTCAATAATTTCAGATTGGTTATCAATGGAAAGCGACAACATGAAGTCTATTTCATAACAATATAAGAATAGATCAGCCACAAGAGGTGCGCAATTCGTACCCATCGTAATGCCCACAATTTGTCTAAATAACTTAGTACCGAATCTTATATAAAACTGTCAAGTAGAAAGGTGAGGGCATCACACACTTTCTGACATGACCAAAGTGTATAATTCTTATGCTCTTTAGAAGTTGGTACAACATAAATGTTATAAAACAGACTGCATGCATTGTGGTTAACCCAATCACGGTTGGCAACTTTGCTTCCCTCTTTGATTGCACACCGGTGGGTCGGACTTAAGTTTATATGACGGTTCCAGCGTTAAAGCATAAATGGATTTTTATTTTATTTTTGTAGTCCTTGGTGCCTGATGTTCCGTCTTTGGTCGGGCCCCTCGGAGTCTAACTGTTGGTTTTCTTTTGCTCCAGCAATTCTGTTGTTGTATTGCTGTCGAGTCCTCAACCTTGTTTCATCTCTGTAGTTGTTTTTATTTGCATGTTCTCGCAGATGTTACACTGATGAGAAGGAAGCCTTCATGCGGACTAAACAAAATTAGTGTATACCGCGACAGGGGTAAGGGCGAGGATTATGACCATGTAAAATCGATTAAAGCCCCCAAGTGGAATTCTTTCCGCTGACCGTTCCAAGGCGGTTCTTCTGTGGCGGTTTATTTATGTTGTCGTTTGTTACTTACAGTGTGTATCACTTGTGCCTTTTTATTTTGGATGGCCATTTGGCCATTTTGTGGGAAAGTAACTGTCCTTATGGCCTTCCTTTGTTTAGGTTTCCATTATGGTCTGGTCGCTGAATGTTTGTGGTTCTTTCCCGTTGGTGTCTCTGATGGGTAAAGTAAGTTAATTGTATCGATTCCTGATCTTTTTTTTTTACTTCTACTTTTCTTCTAGCTGAACGCCTGCGGATTTAAGTTGTCGTTTAGCGCTCTTTAATAGTCATGTATAAATTTTAGACGAAAATTTACCACCATGTTAACATGTCCGTGTTATGGTCCGTATAATGAACACCCCTGTAAAATAGAAGTAGAAGCAATGATCAGGAATCGATACAGTTGCCTGACATTTCCCATCAAAGGCACCAAAGGGCAAGAAACGCCAACCCCAAAGTAATTTCACACAAACTCCCACTTCATGAGAGTGGGGTTTATAGGGCTATGGGTTATTTTTTCTTACCCCCTTTTTTTGCAATAAAAAACATAGACTGTGGGTATTCGTTAATGCCGCCTCAATGATGCAATTCTAACGAGCATCGCTGTCTATGTTTTGACTTGAAATAAGCAAAATAACAACACTTTTCAAATGAACAAATGCGAGTTCTAGAGATATGAAAGACATCATTTCAGGTTATGGATGGGGTATCATGATGAAAAACCATCTGGCTATACTAATAAAAATCAAAAATGAGTTCCTTTAAGAGCAATGAAAACATTCATAAAAAAGAAGATGGGTCATACTACGTAGTTTCGGCTAATAAAGCCTCATCATAAAACTCAGGATGATTATTTCAAAGGTCGAGCGCTGTGAATTGTTTCTGTAAGGTTCTGGCAACAGTTGTAAAAAATATTGGTGTCATTAGTTAACGTACCGTTAAAACTTTGATCATGTAATATCATACCAAGAAAAGTATAACATGTTTCCTATCATGTTTTAATGGGCGCTATCTTGACTATGTAGGATTTGAAATAAATACGCACACTCTGTAAAGTTTTATTTATTGAATGCATTTGAAGTTTATTATGTATTATGGTAATCTAAGCAAACAGTATAGACTCTCATCAGACGCAGTGTTCTGTGGCGTCTGATCTAGATCTGCACTATTTGCCAAACCCAATATATGCATGATTCTACAGCTAAACCCTATTACGCAACACGCTGACCTCGCTGCGATAAAAATAACGCTGCTGATTACCTGAATTTCCAACAAATCAGTGATAGTCATGTGGACTTTAGCAATGAAAACAATGTGCTTAGTAACATGGTCGACTGTCTTAGCTCATGGGGGCTTGACGAAATAGATTTGACTACATGATGCTTCCACGAAGAGCTGAAACCGACTGCGCGCCAGTTCTTGTAAACTGCATTGAGGTTCTAAGCCTGCCCATGAAAAGTGGTGAGAGTCGGACCATCCATGCATATAAACCCTATTGGTTTTATTGGGCGACCGGGATTGAGATGTCTTTTCATCTTAATGTCGGGTAAAAGTCTAATAATACTAGAAGCAACATCTAAAGTGCTAACGGTGACGTTAGACCTAAAATCAAACAAAAAAAAACAATAGGTCGAACATCGACCTAAATGTTAACGACAAATATGTGAATGAAAATCTTTAGTACAGCGTTACTTGTAAGTATTATGCCTAAGGGAAGACACTCATATTGCAAACTAAGTATTGGCTATATAGCAAATTATCAGATGCTGTTAAATAAATGATACAGAAATATTGATTTAGCACAAATGTATTCAATTTCAACTATTATTATCATACTTTAAATCCAGGATTACCTTATAAAACTACCCGAAAATATGTCGACTAACTTAAATGCATTTTAAACCACGCCCACTAGATACTAGACAACGACCGCCCAATAATTTACGGATCCACAAGGCAATTACGTATCAATGATTTACAGAAAGCCAATTTTAATTTTGGACATATTAACATCTATCTAAGAGGTATATACTTCATAATAAATACTGTTAGTATAAATGTATTCATCTTTGATTAAAAATCGCCAAGAAAAATGTATATCGTAAAACTACTGGCATCTTTGCTGAAAACGTGTATGTAGATTTGACGATTGTTTTAGCAGAAATACAACCGTATTAGATAATGTACTTTGTATACCAGTTAACTTTCGACAATCAACCAGTTTATGTAGCTAACAATTCCATGAATGTCTGGACCCAGGTTAATAGGGAACTAATGCAAACTGTGCGGGCCCAAATAAAACGGCTTCTATTGAACTGTCTTTCCAGAATGTTTTCAATGAACGAGTTTTACTAAACCCCCAATTTGCAAGAATGGCTGTGTCCAAGGTCAGACATGAAGGTAACCACTTCGAAAACTCGGTGATGAAAAGGTTAACGAATGTTTGGAACTCTAAATTGTCTCTCATTGGTTGATAAATGCACTAATGGCAAACGTAAGAGTTTGAAAGCAGCTCTTCAGTGAAACATATCCTTCAATTTTCTAGAGATTTCATGGTGCTGTTTCACTATCTCCCGATTTATAAATAGTGTTGCCTTAGTTTATTGAAATAATTATTTCTTAGCAAGGTAAGTAATCAAATCATACAGATACGTGCATTAAATTCCAATATCACTTATATAATTTGAAACGATCTCGGTTGACAAAAAGATATGCGTATTTCTGTTTCATTCTGACAGCAATAGCAGTTTGGCAAATTGCTCAACTCGTGGGAAAACAGAACAGGTATGCTTTGTTAAATGTGTTTAAACCAAAGACTCGCATGGAACAACATCTTTAACAGGAATTCCTACAACCTACCGGGTGTTTTCTGATAAAATTAAATAGTGTTTGGTTATGGTCATCTGCCCATCGCGTATTATTTCTCAAAACATTATCCTCTATTTAATCCACACAGGAATGCATATTTCCATTCTTCTCTCGGATACTTTCAAATCGTTTGAATCCATGCAAAATTCTGGTTATCAAGCGAATAAAAAAGATAAAAGTCTTTCATCTCTTGGTCTGTTTAAGAGATTGTATCAGATTCCTTTAACTCTTGTTGATTGTTCAATCTTTTCTCGTAGTTGGTTCTGTTCGAGTTTTTCTATAAAAAGTTCTTAACTAATTTAATGATATATTTATGGAATGACCCTTGATTGGCTGTATAAATGTCTTCAGTTCCTCCTTTTAGAACAGGAACATGGCTACAAGTACTAAATAATAAACCAAAACAGAAGAACATGTGATCTTCTTTGTCTGAATCCAGTTTTTCAAATGTCTAATGAAAGCTGTACATGCGGAGGCAGAATATCAAATCATGAACTCCCCCTACATTGATATCTGACGGTTCAGGTGACATTTTACTGGTATCGATTCCTGATCATTGCCTCCACTTCTGTTTAGTAGAAATTCGTCCCTTGGCACAACAATGGGACATATATGAAGGATTTCCAGCCATGGTGCTCATACCAAAATAGAAGTGGAGGCAATGATCAGGAATCGATACAATCAACCCACAGCACCCATCAGAGACACCAGAGGGAAAGAAACACACGCATGAAACAACATACCCTGTCCTATGTTTGGCTGGGTCTTTCTTAATGAGACCAACTTCTTAGATCTAGTACTAAACTATTTAATTGATATATAATATATAGAATAACAAAGCTACTTTAATACGGCTTTCATTTTTAGTACTAAACCATTCCAGCTCTAGATACAGACTGCTAGTTCTAAGTGGGCGAGAACTTTATAATATATCATTTGATAATAAGGGTGTGTATTTTCTGGTGAGATATACCTAATTGAAACAGATGTCTTTTATCGTTACAACCCCCTTTCTAAGATGATTGTAAACAGTCAGTGATATTATCTTAGAATTGAATCATAAAAATTTCTTCAAGCATGCTTATCAAGATAAGGCATTGTTTTAGTTTCTGATACATGGAAATAATAATCCCTAATCTTATGAATGAAATTCCAGCTTGAGAATAACCTTCAGTTTAAGAAAAACTGTATTTCTATACTGCACATAATTGTTTAGGCATCATGAGAGAATGGTGAAAACAGTGTATTCTTTATGAAGCATTTTAGCACTTAACGCGACTAGTTCCTTCAAGCTTATGTGAATGTAATCCTTATATGAATACATGTTAAAACACACATTTTAAACAAAGAATATGCAAACATTGTATCTATTCTATAAGCAAGCTATATACAGTTGTCCCGGGTTTGTATGTCTTATGTGACATAGTCCTTGAATCGCGCTGGTATTCGTACGACTCTCCCAGATCGAGTTACATAAGGCTTTATCTCCTGCGTATCTCCCTGGCGTTCGTCCGATTGTCTGCTATCATCGATGTGCTCTGTCCTTTGGGCAATGTCGTCGTAATCCGTATCGAAATCAATCTTATTTTCATTCGTTTTCATGAGATGTTTCCGATTTCTCCTATACTGTCCCCTCTTTGTTTGAACATGATACGATCGTGGTGTAGGTGCATTTCGAACAACTACCCCTGGTTCCCAACGCTTTTCGTTTTGTACACGAATAGAATCTCCTGGATGTAACTGAGATAAGTTTTTGCTACTTTTGTCATAGAAGTATTTCTGTTTTTCTTGTTTCTTGGTAAGTCTATCATAAACAGTTTTCTGGCTGATAACTTTTGGTTTTAGTTGTTTCTGTGTTACCGGTAGTTTTGATCTTAGTCTGCGATTCATGAGTAGTTGCGCAGGTGATCCAAGATTGTCAATGGGAGTATTACGGTAATTGAGAATACTCAAATATGGATCTTTGTTTTCAGCTTTCGACTTATCTAGAATCCCTTTCACGATTTTCACATAGATTTCGGCCTGTCCATTAGAATTACTCATATATGGAGACGAGGTCACATGTTTGAATCCCCAGTCTTTAGCAAAGTTTTGGAATTCTACTGAAGTGTAACATGGCCCATTGTCTGACCTTACCTCAATTGCTATACCATGACGAGCAAAGATGGATTTCATGTGATTGATTACAGTGGAAGATTTCATGTTTTCTAGCCTTGCAACTTCAAAAAATCTTGACATGTAGTCAACAACTAGAACGTAATTATTCCCATTCCATGTGAAAAGATCCGTTCCAACCACTTGCCATGGCAACTCTGAAATTGTTGATGGAATCATGGGTTCCTTCTGATTCGAACTTCTATGTTCATTGCATATTCCACATTTTGAAATGAAGTCCCGTATTTCAGCGTTCATTCCTACCCAAAACATGATGTCTTTGGCTAGGTTGCACGTTTTCTCTATTCCGAAGTGTGACTCATGCAAAATCAACAACATTTCTTTCCTTAACTCGCGTGGAATTACAATCTGAGTTCCTTTCAGAATCAAGCCATCATATTCTGACAGTTCCTGTCTATGATTCCAATATTCCCTGCCTTTAAAAGGTACATTTTTCCTGTGATCAGGCCAACCTTCTTTGATCATTTTATTGACAGTTGTCAAAGTATTGTCATTTTTTGTAGCATTTCTGATTTGTTTCAATTTCTCATCAGAATATGGTAAATTGCTTACCACTAAATGCACATGACATTTCAATGCTTCTTCGAGTTCTTTATCGACTGTTTCATTGATATATGCCCTTGAAAGCATGTCTGGCACGTGCATTTCTGATCCGGGTTTGTACCTGACCGTATAATTGTACTTCTGTAAGCGTAGAAGCATCCTTTGAAGTCTCGGAGGACTACTGGCTAACGGTTTTTTGACAATCGACTCGATCGGCTTATGATCACATTCGACTGATATTTCTTTCCCGTATGTATATTGATGGAAACGTTCCATTCCAAAGAGTACGGCGAGTAGCTCTTTCTCAATCTGCGCATATCTGGTCTCTGCATCTGTCATTGACCTCGATGCATATGCAACTGGTTTGTTATCTTGTAACAAAACTGCTCCTAGTCCTGACTTACTTGCGTCACAACTTATTGTCACCGGTTTAGTGACGTCAAAATACTTCAGAACTGGATCACTGGTCAAAATGTCCTTGACTTTCTTGAACGCAATTTCTTGTTCTGAATTCCATTCAAATTCTACATCCTGCCTCAGCAATATTCTGATTGGTTCAGTTACCTGTGACATATCTGGCACAAATTTGGCTAAATAATTGACGGTACCCAAAAGTCGCATGACTCCTTTTTTGTCAGTTGGTGCAGGCATCTCAATGATAGCCTTAATTTTGCTTCCGTCAGGTTTTACACCTTCCGGTGTTAACACATGTCCAATATAGGTTACTGAACTTGCACCTATGATACATTTGTCCTTATTCAATGTCAATCCAATGTCTTCGCAACGTTTCAGGGCTAGTTTTAAGCGTTGATCATGTTCTTCTTTTGATCTGCCCCATATCAAAATGTCATCAATGTCAGTTTCTACTCCTTCGAGGTCTTCAAATAACTGTGATATCCTTTTTTGATACACTTCCTGGGCGCTCTTTATTCCAAACGGTGTCCTTAAGTAGCAATATCTTCCATATGGGGTATTGAATGTAGTTAGTAACTGGCTGTCGGAATCCAATTTTAACTGCCAATACGAATTGTTTCCGTCCAGTTTTGAAAATACGTTCGCTCCAGACATTCTACTAGTTATTTCCTCTATCGTGGGTAACTGAAAATGTTCCCGTTTTATAGCAGCGTTCAGATTTCTCGGATCGAGACAAATTCTTAATTTTTTGTTAGGTTTTTCCACTATAACCATAGAATTTACCCAGTCCGTAGGCTCATCCACTGGCCTGATTACGCCATCCTTTACCATGTCTTGTAGAGCTTTTTTCACCCTTTTACGTAATGCAACAGGTATTTTCCTGGGCGGGTTGACCACTGGTGTGACTGTAGAATCGATCATTATTTTGTAGGGTTTCTCTAGACAACCTAAACCAAAGAATACTTTAGGATGTTCTCGTATTAGTTTATCTAGTCCATTGGTATTGACTGCTAATACCACATTAATTAGTCCAAGGTCCTGTGATGCTTTAAAGCCCAGTAAAGACGTTTGTCTTGAATCTGTAACGTAGAACTCCAGCTCGTGTCCCATGCAGTTTAGTGTAGTTTTTCCAAGAACTTTGAGACGATCTCCCGTATAACTGGTGAGACGCGACGTTGACTTTTCCAACACACAATGTGGTGCCTTCACTTTTCTGAACACTCTATCCGCTATGATATTGCACTGCGATCCTGTATCGATTTTAAATTTCACTTGCATTCCATTTACATCCATCGTAACGAAATACTCATTATCACTTATTTCCGTTTTCTTTTGACACTTTTCATTTATAGATCCAACAAAAAGATTTTCTGAATCACTTTCCGACGAATTTTCCTCCAAATTATGCACATTTTTCTTTAATTTAGACTTACAAAATTTAGCAAAATGATGAGGCCTTTGACACTTATGACATAATTTTCCATAAGCCGGGCACTTTCTTCTTTCATGCATAATTCCGCATTTGCCACATTGGAATTTTTTATCCGAATATTCTTTGGGTCTTGCACCTCCTACGACTCCTTTTGACTTCCGTTTACTTTTCACGTAGTGCACAGCATTTTCATGATCCTCGTTCATTTTTGGATCTGCCTTTTTGATTCCTCATCCGCTCTACATATTGAAATCGCCTTCTCTAAAGTCAGTTTATCTTCTCGCAACAATCTTTCTTTGACTTTTTCTGAGCTTGTGCCACAAACAATTCTGTCCCTGATTAAATCATTTTTGATGTCGCCAAATTCACATTCGCGTGCAATATTTTTCAAATCCGTTACAAACTGATCTATGAGTTCTGTACTGCCTTGTGTCCTGGTGTTAAATTTGTGTCTCTCCATTGTGATATTCTTTTTTGGAATACAATAGGTCTCAAACTTGTCAAGAAGTGGAGCTAATTTGTCCCTTTCTGCCTCTTGTAACACAAATGTATTGTAAATTTCCCGACCGTCTTTGCCAATAATATACAGCAATGCTTTGCACTGTTCTTTTTCATTTTTATCCGACATTACAACGTCTAAATACAGCTGCACAGTTTGTTTCCACATTTTCCATCTTTCTGCAATATTTCCAGAAGTGGAAAAGTCCATTTCCGCAGGCTGGTGTAACTTATCCATTTCTCACAAAATTTACTTATTTTATGGTAAATATGAAATTGTGAAATATAAGTCACTGTAAAAATAATCCAGTCTACAGTACTTCTGACACCATGTCCTATGTTTGGCTGGGTCTTTCTTAATGAGACCAACTTCTTAGATCTAGTACTAAACTATTTAATTGATATATAATATATAGAATAACAAAGCTACTTTAATACGGCTTTCATTTTTAGTACTAAACCATTCCAGCTCTAGATACAGACTGCTAGTTCTAAGTGGGCGAGAACTTTATAATATATCATTTGATAATAAGGGTGTGTATTTTCTGGTGAGATATACCTAATTGAAACAGATGTCTTTTATCATTACAACCCCAACGGAAACAGCAATAGCGAAAGCCAAAAGGACAGCTACTTTCCCACAAAATGGCCAATAGGCCACTGAGCAGTTCATGTAGAATGTTTTGCAAATAAGCACAATGTTGTTTGATGCGTTGTTGGCTGGAACAACGGGAAAATTTGCAATGATTTAAGCTAACTCTTCAGCAATATCTGTCGGCGAAACATGGTTCGGCTGAGTAATGAGATACATCTTATGAACAAGGTTATTGACCGTACATCCGACTCAGATAGAGTATCAACCTGTACGTCCTCTTTCGTGCCCAGCGTCTAGCACACTCTTCAACAGGTTCCAAAACTACGAGTTGGAATTCTGGTTTTAAGGGCCTTCAGAAAGAATGTCCCTGAGTTTGCTATGCCTGATTCTCCTGTTATGATTTGACTGGCACGTCTGCCTTAACGACAAAAACACTTATTAACACGTGTGTTTGAACAGACATTGTGTCTGCGATCATTAGCACCATGTACGGGATGCCCACAAAATGGAAATACAGATTTAAAATTGGTGCCGTTGAACCATTACGATAACACACCCGTGCGACATCGTGTATTTTTCATATCTCCAAAATGGCTACTTTTCTGATGAAAATCCGTGATAGTTTTCTTATTTATACTGCAAACATAGGTTGTGGGTGCTCGTTAGAACCGCCTCATTGAGGCGGTTCTAACGAGTACCCACAACCTATGTCTTGGAGAAGAAATAAGCAAAGTAATGTATACCCCCTTAAACCCCAGTTTTCTCTATATACATTGGGGTTTAGGGGGGTCTTTATTTCATGGACTTGTTCACGTGATGCGACAATAATTCAGTTGCAGAAAAAGGCTATTGGATAATATTGCGTGATAATCAAAGATTACGACTCATCTATTACAAAGTCATCAGCTTCCCTCAACCCTTTTACCCACGAGCTTCTGAAACAACATCTTGTTTCTTTTACTTTAGACGCAAAGGGAACCAATAGTTATATATTAACATTAATAGAATTCTGAATTTATAAGCGTATTTGTTTGAATGTGTAACTATAAAGCCCCACAAGGGTGCGAACAGGGCGCGGTTCTAGCCAGATAGATTAAAGTAAAGGTGTCCAAGGAACTGATTGAATCAGAACCCAACGCCTATCCAAAACATTAATGGGAAATACGAACAAAAAAACCACACGTTATAACGAGCAACAAAATCGCAGGCTTTAAACCGAGTTAGCTGCTCTTTCCTAAACAGGCGGCAACTCAGTTACCTTTACTGAACTAAATAATTTTGAAAAAAAAAAAAAAAACAAAAAAAACAGAAGTGTCATGATGAAACATTTAATCCATGTTAAATGCATTATTCTTAGTGTGTGTTTACTTTAAAGCATTGTTATCGCCAAGTCTGGGACTAAAGACATGTTTATTTTGCTTTCCGTTGTGCATCTTTTTCTGAGTAATGCATTATATAGAGAATACCAGGTCCATGTCTTTTGATATCAAGTTTATCAGGCAAGGCTTCAAGAACGTTTGTAGAATCGCGAGGCTTGCCTCGCGATTCTACATGCGTTCTCGAAGCCGAGCCTGATAAACTTGATATCAAATGACACGAATCTGGTATTTTATTTATCAGTTAATCCCCTTGAACAATCTTATAGTTTTAAATTTTTACCAGCAGTCCAGTTCATAGAAGTGCAATGTCACGTTGACCTGATAATGGTCACTTGTCCTGAGATAGCATATCTTTATCAGGTCAAGATGTAACAATGCAATTAATATAGGGGGTGACTGATAATAAACATGTCACATACTAGAGCTGATCTATTTCGATTCTAACACACTGATGATCAACCAAAAATAGTTGTTTCTTTCAAATTCTCAAATTCTCCCAATCTTTCGCCATTGTTAGAAGAGATCCAGCCACCAAAAATTTGATTGTCACACATACATTTTTGTCCTTTTTAACAATTCCGATGCGCGAAAATGACGTTTTGCCATCTGATGTCAAGCAATCCACGAGTAACGCCATAAAACAGTTACTTATCGTGTCACTCTCTTCCGCCATGTGATTAATTTATTTTCCGCGTCACCTTCAGTACTGATTGTATGTTACAAGATGGCCGAATGAGAGCAAACGTAGGTCAAAACTGTCGCAGATAGAGCAAGAGAGGTATGTGGAAGACAGCTCTGTTGGTGATGCTTCGGCTCTCGCCTTCCACGGAACACGTTTCTGCATGCCTCTATTTATACGTTTTAGGACGATTGTTTGTCAATCGACCCGACGTTATAATCACAAGTAAATCTTTCAGTGTTTATGTCAAAGTGTCTATCTTTTATTTATGTGAAATACAGATAACGGGTATTTAGATAAAAATGCCGCGCTAATGTCAGTGTTAGTTAAGAGGGTTTATCTATAGAGTCTAGACTGGAATCAGTGTTTTCTTTGACAAATATTGTTGACTTAGATCAACAGGATCCACACACTTTGCTTACAGTACATGAATTTAAGGCTTTTAGCTTTTTTATAAATGAAAGTTGGCGTCAACTGCGGGCCCTGGTACTGCTGCACATCATGCAATAGACGATTTCAAAAATATGCCTATTTTAATGTATTGAACATTGTATCACCAAAAAATGAAAGTTTACTGCTAAAATTGCTGACATTTGCCATAATTCTGCTCAAAACATAGGTTGTGGGCAACCGTTAGAACCGCCTCGGCGAGGCGGTTCTAACGAGTACCCACAATACATGTTTCTGAGCAGAAATGAGAAATAACATATACCCCTGATAACCCCAGTTTTACTATGTAAAAGTGTGGTTGAACTGGTCAAAATTATATAGGCGTGTTTTTTTGACACGCATGTTCTAGCAATGCCGAGCATTGACAAAATCCTTCTTTCACTGCATTTAATACGACTATTACGCCTAAAATTATGTTAATGAAGACTACTTATAGCACACAGCAATTCAGGGACGTGGTTCTGTTTTAAAGAGATTACCATAACTGTTGCTTAATTCATTATATATCTTCAAGATTTATTTTTCATATTCAACAGGCTTCAATAATATTAAAAGCTAAATCACCATAAATGACATGTCTATTGAATCTCTTAGATTTTTACGTCTGCGATTATGACGTTTTAATAGATGATGCGAAACTGATAATGTATAGAATACCAAAAGATGAATATACCAGAGACAGTAGTCTGACACGGAAACATCAGTTTTGTTCCTGTGCGTAACAGAAATAGGTTAATATTCTGGTTTAATAATAAAAGTCAGTCCACTGGCATACCAACACAATACGTATAGCCATATCGCTACGATGATCAGCGCCATTTCTGCAGTTATTTGGTGTAGACATGTAGTCCAAACTACGAACAGATAAGTTTATAGTTTCACTGCGATGATGTGCAGTTTATTCAGTCATTTTAGTGAACCTATGCACCATGTAGCTGGTAAAACCATGACGGGACGAGTAGTTGTGGAATGCGCGTATCCAAATGATCATTCTTATTTTCCTCTGTATTGCATTCGACTGCATTCAGTCGATTAGAATTTTGCTCATTAAGATGCGTTGTGTTTGATTTGTTTGATTTGGGGTTTAACGTCCCCGTCAGCACTATTTAGGTCATTTTGGAGACGCTGCTTCCAATTTTGTGGGACTTTTACCCGACATTGAGATGAAATGACATCTAAATCCCTGCCGCCTACTAAAACGAATAGGGCTTATATGCATGGACGGGCCGACTCGCAGCAATTTTCCTGGACAGGCTTAGACCTTCTAAGCAGATTACCAGTACTAATGTGCGATCGGTATCAACTCTGCGTGGAAGCATCGTGTAGCCAAATCTATTTCTTCAAGCCCCGATTGGCGGGGGCCATAAGATGCGTTGTGTAAAACATCAAATGGACAGCACCTTACCAAATATAAAAAATAAATTGCTCGCCATACATTAAACCACTCGTGGCATGTCATCAATGCATAGTAAAATAAGAGTAGACAATTGATCCACTGCAGATGGTAGCGGATCCTTATCTGGATAATAGGAGAGACATACGGATAGGAAGGGAATAATGAAGAATTGAAAAAATTACTTACATCACGACAAAACGCCTATAGAAATACATTGTAAATTTTACCGCCGAAAATCGAAAATTTTCAGATGAAAAATTGTGACATTTTTCTTATTTCTGCTCAAAATAGAGATTGTGGGCACACGTTAAAACCGCCTCCCCGAGGCGGTTGTGGTTCTAACTAGTATTCACACTCTATATTTTAGAGCATATAAGAAAAATAAGGTTTACCGTTCCAAGGCGGTTCTTCTGTGGCGATTTATTTATGTTGTTGTTTGTTACTTACTGTGTGTATCACTTGTGTCTTTTTATTTTGGATGGCCATATGCCCTTTTTGTGGGAAAGTAACTGTCCTTATGGCCTTCCTTTGTTTAGGTTTCCATTATGGTCTGGTCGCTTAATGTTTGTGTTTCTTTCCCTTTGGTGTCTTTGGTGGGTGGAGTAAGTTAATTGTATCGATTCCTGATCTTTATTTTACTTCTACTTTACCCCTGCAAACCCTTGTTTTTCTATATAAAATTTGCGTTCAACGGGGTCAAAATTATATACGGGTGTTTTCATGATGACACCCTCTGTCCAAGAAACAAAAAGGGAAAAAAAAAAAAAAAAACAAGGCGGACTTAAAGCAATGTCACCAAAGTTTTGAAATGGCTCTCCAAAATAAGATATATATACATTACCAGGAAAATATGCATAAACATGTAATGTCAATAGAAACAAACCACAACAGAAGCACCGCCTTAGAAGGGTTAGAAAAAATACAGGGATTGGGGTGGAATGGGGGTTAAATCGACTTATGTGACTTCGTTCTGCCGTGGTATAATTTAAATGCAAGCTTGCATGTTTTTATCATAAACCGAACTCTCACGTTCCGTTCCGATTGCATACAATCTACAGTGGGATCAGCGATTTTGCCTCCCATTTTATCGTACGAGTTCCAGTCCATTGCCATTCGCGGTGCGGTTCTGATCCGCGGCATTCCCGTTCCCGTTCCATTCCGGTCCATTCCACGCTTACACCATTCAAATTGGAACGGGGGACGCTTGGGGCCGCTAGAGTGGTTCCCAGCGCTCCGGTCCTTAGCCAAAAAATCGTTTCGTCAAATAAAAATGTCTTCGTTCCATTTGAAATCGGAGTGGTAGGTTCTGCCCTGTTCTTGTCTAAAATTTGCCTTCCTTCCATTGAAAATGAGTAAGGTATATAGACCGCCCTGTTCTCATGCTACAAAAAGTAATTAGAGGTGGATCAAAAGGACTACACTCGTCGAAGAATTTTTAAAATCACTGTCTACTCAACAAATCAGTATGATTCACCCCTATATATACTTGTATGAATTTTCGCAGTGAGGCATTTCATGGCCCTCCTCCATCGGGGCTTTCAGAAATCGAATGGGCTGCATGATGCTTCCACACAAAGCTGAAACCGACCATACATAAGTACTGGTTAACAGCTTAGACAGTATAAAATAGAAGTGAAGGCAATAATCAGGAATCGATGAAATTAACCCACAGCTCCAATCAGAGACACCAAAGGGAAAGAAACACAAACACGAAATAACTAGACCCTTATGGAAACATCAATAGCGGAAAGACAAAAGGTCAGTCACTTTCTCACAAAATGGCCAATTGGCTATCAAAAGAAAATACAAGCATACACTCAGAGACGATCCGTAACAAAAATAAACCGCGACAGAAGAACCGTCTTGGAACGGTCAGCGAAAGAAATACCACTGGGGTCTTAAATAGATTTTATTATTCTTACGATTTTAAGCCTGCCAGAGTCCATGCATATAAACCCTATTGGTTTCTTTATGCGACAAGGCTTGAGATGACATTTCATCTTAATTTCACGGGCCTCCGTGGCCTGGTTGGATAAGAGCGCTGACTCTTAATCATTAGGGCTCTCACCGCCGTGGGTTCGAGCCTCGCTCGGGTCACAGGTGAGACGCCGAGTTCTGCAACGAAAGGTCAGGTGGTTTTTCTCCGGGTACTCGATCGGCTCGATATGAGTGAAATAATCTTGAAAGGGCCGTAAAACCAAAACAAACAAAAAAAATATCACAATTTCGGCTTAAAGTCCAACAGAATTGGAAGCAACGTCTCCAAATACTTAAAAAGTGTTGACAGAGGTGTTGACAGGGACGTTAAAATTCAAATCAAAGACTGAGGCATTTCTTACGGGTACACAAAATCACTTTTGAATTAAAATATACAAGACAAACAGGAACGAATGAAAAAGATATAGCGATCAGTTTCAATGACACATGAAGCCCCCGCCCATAGGGGCTTGAAGAAATATATGGGCTGCATGATGCTTCCACGCAGAGCTGAATCTGGCCCGCACCTTAGTACTGGTAAACCCCTTAGAGGATCTAAGCCTGTCCAGGAACAGCGGTGCGAGTTGGACCGTCCATGCTAATAAACCCTATTGGTTTCATTGGGCGACAGGGCTTGAGATGTCATTTCATCTCAATGTCGGGTAAAAGTCCCACAAAATTGGAAGCAACGTCTCCAAAATGACCTTTACAGTGTTGACGGGGACGTTAAACCTCAAATCAAACAAACAAAAATCAATGACACATGCCATCTACTGTTTGTTCTATTACCTCCAGATATCTTCATAGCAAATATGATCTCAGAATGCATGTTTTTTATACCCGCTTTTTCGAAGAAAAATCGGGTATGTTTGTTTTCGTACCAGAGTTGAGTGGTCATCAGTCTGTCTGTCCGTCTGTTCGTCACGTTTCTTGTAAATGGATCACCTCTGCAACAACTGAAGTTGATCTTATGAAACTTTACATGTGGATAGTACATGGTATGTATATGGCAGTGGGCTACTTTTTTGTGACCTTGACCCCAACATGGCCCCAAGGTCAAAGGTAAAAAAGTATGACTTTGCCATATCTTTAGTGTCATTTATACAAAAAGCGGGTATCTGCGATGGTATACCATCGACTGCGCGATCTAGTTCTGTTTTTGAATCAGTTTAATATTTAACAAATTTCTCAATCAGTTAATATCTATCATTTGAAAATATGATCCACAATAGCAGTGACTTCTATACTAAAACACAAAGAACATTGAATAATTCCTCAATTGTCCCGTTTCTCACTTTGCATTACGAAAACACGCCTATACAAATACATTGTAAATTTTTCGTCGAAAAGTTTGGGATAAAAATTGTGATATTGTCCTTACTTCTGCGCAAAATATAAATTGTTGGTACCCGTTAGAACCGCCTCATCGAGGCGGTTTTAACGAGTACCCACAATCTATAGTTTAGGATGAGGCGGCCCTAACGAGTACCCGCATTCTATAGTTTAGAGCAGAAATAAGAAAAATAAGATTTACCCCTGTAAATCCTAGTTTTATAAAAGTGGGGTTCAAATGGTTCAGAATTATATAGGCATGTTTTCGTAATGGCTCCGGGACAATTCCGGAATTTTCTTGTGCAGTGTAGGAATAATCACTTTGCGCAAGATAATTCCGGAATTGCCCCGATTTCTGCATTGCGCAGATATAAAACATATATAATATCTGCATCGGTCCGATTCCTACTTTGCGCAGATTATACACCATACTAGAGTCACAATCGGCTAGATTGTAAACCATATACAATATCTCGGCTAGATTGTAAACCATATACAATATCTGCATCTTCTTATTGAAGCAGGGCGTCATTTGTATTGACATCATTGTCCCAACAGAGCCCAGGCGAAAATCAGATTTCTGTTAATAAATCACATTTACTGTGCATAAAGCGTAACATTTATATTGTGATGTCAAGAGATTTTCAAGCAATATTTAATATGTAGTATTTCTTCCCAATGGTCCTAAGAGTCTTCACGTTAATAGCTGTGGCAGATTATTGTTTACAGTCGCACAATGACAGATATCAACTTTCGTACACGAAAAGGTGTCCCTCGTCATGCTTAGAACATTTAATGAACAAAATCCTATACATTACGCAAACACGCCTATACAAATACATTGCCACCTTTATCGCCGAAAAAATGAACATTTTATGCTGAAAAATTGTGATATTTTTCTTATTTCTGCTCCAAATATCGATTGTTGGCACTCGTTAGAACCGCCTCATCGAGGCGGTTTTAACGAGTACCTACAATCTATATTTTAGAGCAGAAATAAGAAAAATAAGGTATACCCCCTGGAAACCCCAGTTTTACTATATAAAAGTGGGGTTCAAGGGGGTCAAAATTATATAGGCGTGTTTTCGTGATGGTTAACTTTTTGGATTTGCTATTGTTCATACCGCAATGAACACATTAGCCCGATGCAGTTCATAGTTCAACGAATATTAAAAAAAATACCTTTATTTCTAAAATATCTTAGATGTATCATTGTACGCTTTGTAGACTGCATTGTTAGTGTGTTTGCAAAATCAGACAAATAAAACTTTTTATTAATTGATTATCCTATATTACACAAGGTCAACCAATATTCAAAAATCATAAATCATGTTTTTAATTGCGTCAATTAATAAAATTGTCATTAATCAAGTAATTTCGTATTGGCCAAGTTACAGGTCCTCGGTCTGCTGTATTGGCCTCGGCCTTCGGCCTCGGGCCAATACAGCAGACCTCGAACCTGTAACTGGGCCAATATGAAATTACTTGATTAATAACATTATATGCATAATCGGACAAATAAAAGATTATATTAAATAAAACTTTCCTCAGTAATTACTAATGCACCCGCTTCCAAGGCCATAGAAGCAGTATAATATTTTGACCATAACTAAAGGATTTTTGGCAACATAAGTTTAATTGAGCCCCGCCAAGCGAATTTGTGTCTTCGAGCATTCCGTCATGACAAATTTTAACTGCGCATGCCCAGCCATCCAGAGGGGCCATGGATATGGCTTTCTGTCTGAAGGTTTCTCTTGATTCACTGCTTGTATGAGCGAGCAGCGAAGGTTCTGGCGAGACTGCGCGGATGCGCAGGCTCGCCTGAACCTTCGTTGCTCGCATAGGCGATAAGTACCAAAATCGCTTGACGGGGCCCAATTAATATTTTATTAAGACTAATTACGTAATATTCAAAACATACATGGGTATGAAGTAAATATGTGAAGAATCTTAGTCAATACCATATTAAAACAGGGCTATGGGGACACAAATATTCAGGGTAACATTTCCTTTGAAGAAGAAGAAGAAGAAGAAGAAGAAGAAGAAGAAGAAGAAGAAGAAGAAGAAGAAGAAGAAAAAGCCAAAAAAAAAAAAACGGTTTCTTTCACAAAACGGGCCTTTTTTCATGGAAAGCTTGCTCCTTGATGATATTTTTATATACCATTGTAACCTTGTCCCGAGGGAGGTGGTAGACAGCATGCAGCATTAAGTCGATTTTGTCACTGAGAAAATACTTGTATTACGATAACACACCCGTGCACTTAATTGATGTCTTCCATATCTCAAGAACTGGCTAAGTTGAGTTGCTAATGTGATGATATGACAATAGCTTTATCCGTACGCTTGCAGGGCCTTTTTGAACTTCTGTCGACGCTTAGAACATGAATAACACGAAAATAAGATATTATGTGTCGCTGTCGTAGTGTATAAAACAGCAAAGCATTAACGCTATCGGGCGGTCTCACGAGGACCTTTAAACTCCCGCGGAAATGTCATCTAGAAGTAACAAAATTCAATTATGAGAGATAGTATGAATTATTAATCGTACACATGAGACTGGTGGCATTTTCCGATTAGAACACATTGATCTGTAAACACAAGTACTAGAGGCATGGTAGGTTGAAATAGGATTGGGTAAAATAGAACCTATTTCGGAAATGACATGACAAAGACCCCGTCGCTAGAAAACATGTTTTCCATTACGCAAACACGCCTATACAAATACATTGCCACCTTTATCGCCGAAAAAAAAATCAAACTTTTATGATAAAAATTGTGATATTTTTTCTTATTTCTGCTCCGAATAGAGATTGTGGGCAGTCGTTAGAACCGCCTCATCGAGGCGGTTCTAACGAGTTCCACAATCTATATTTTAGAGCAGAAATAAGAATAATGATGTATACCCTCGGAAACCCCAGTTTTACTTTATAAAAATAGGGTTCCATGGGGTCAAAATTATAAAGGCGTGTTTTCGTGATGCCAACACGTGAACAAGTTCGTGAAATGAACACACCCCTAAACCCCACTTCATATAGAGAAAACTGGGTTTTGCGGGGGAACGCATAGTTTTCTTATTTCTGCTCTAAGATATAGGCTATCGGTACTCGTAAGAACCGCCTCAATGGGGCGGTTCTAACGAGCACACAAAACCTATGTTTGCTTTATAATTGATAAAACTATCACGGATTTTCATCAGAAAAGTCGCCATTTTGGAGATGCGAAGGGCTTTGACACTTTTAGGAACCTTCCTGCTCCTCAGATGCACTGACCAGCAACAGTCTGGCATTTTTGGCAGTAGCCATTATAAGGTGTTGTACTAACCAAGGAACTAACACAAAGATATGCGGCCCCGCCCATCGGGGCTTGAAGAAATAGATTGGCTGCATGATGCTTCCACGCAGAGCTGAAACTGACCCACACACGAGTACTGGTAAACCGCTTAGAGGATCTAAGCCTGCCCAGGCAAAGCGGTGCCAGTCGGTCCGTCCATGCTTATAAACCCTATAGAGGATATTTGATTTTTTCGGTGTAAGATCGAATTTTACTTCATCGAATGAACACCAAAACTGTTATTTTCACGAGTGGCGTAGCCACGAGTGAAAAAGCAGTTTTGGTGTTCATGAGTGAAATAAAATTTGATCTTGCACTGAAAAAATCAAATTTTCTGTTTCTTACATGCTTCAAAAGGCAATATTTAGCGTCTTTAATGGTGTCGCTCACAGTCGGAGAACATTATCTTTGTTCCTGTTCGTTTCGCGTCAATTTAGTGGTGTCCATCGTGTTTAGTGGGTATACTATTGGGTGTAAACTGAAAGTTTGCACCTGAGAAATGGCCTGGGATGGTATTATTATGAATGATTAATGAAATAATTGAGAGAGTAGTTTTCCAAAGAAGTTGCTGGCAAGTCTAACGTCGCGCGACAAAAGACGTGACGTCAGCGTAATAAATGACGTCAGTAACGTCCCCGTCACACATGAACGGGCTATGCGTCAATTAGAACACATTTCAGTATTGTTCAGTTATCTGACAAAGATAAAATTGAAATTAGAGTTAGATTCGAAGAAAAAAGTAGTCCCAAACAGTGAAAAATAAAAAATCGTATTTTCACTGTTTGAAACAGTGAAAATATCGATTTATGTTTCACTGATAAATCTCTATCATTCATTGAAAAGCATGTAAGAAATTGGTTTCATTTGGCGACAGGTCTTGAGATGTCATTTCATCTCAATGTCGGGTAAAAGTCCCACAAAACTGGAGCAACGTCTCCATAAACGGCCTATATTGTGTTGACGGGGACGTTAAACCCCAAATCAAACAAACAAAAACACAAAGATATGATCAGGCTTTGCGGATTCACGAGCTTACTTTTATGTGCCTTTGTACACAACAATAACACACCCGCATTACGATAACACACCCGTGCGACTTAGTGCATTTTTTCACACCTCCAAAATGGCCATTTTTTCTGATGAAAATCAGCGATATTTTTCTTATTTATAGTGCAAACATAGGCTGTGGGTGCTCGTTAGAACCGCCTCATTGAGGCGGTTCTAACGAGTACCCACAACCTATGTATTGGATCAAAAATAAGAAAAATAACGTATACCCCCGTACACCCCAGTTTTCTCTATATAAAGTGGGGTATAGGGGGGTCTTCATTTCACGGACTTGTTCACGTGATGCGTGCGACACTGTGCATTCATTCATATATCAAAACGGATGTTTTTAACTTTGTGATATGTATTTTTGTTTTCTAATTGATGAAATAGAAGTAAAGGCAATTGATCAGGCATCGATAAAATCAATTTACATCTCCCATCCAATATATCGAAGAGAACGAAACATGAACATAAAACCATTTCTCTATTTGATCATATGAAGTCGCGTCTGAGAGTGTAATAACGCCATGTAATAAATTTGATAATCCATTAGTAAATTAAATGCAAATTAGCTAGATACGTCCCGTAACGTTACTTGTACGACGTCCTCAACGTCACGTTTACTAATGGCGGAAAATTGACATTTTCATAAAACAATCGTGAATAAAATGCGTTTTAAATGTCATATGATAAATAGAATCTTGCATTCGTGCTCATGTTTTATTGAATTTATTAAACACGTTGAAGAAAAGGGATAAAATGCTCGGCAAAGCCTCGCATTTTATCCCTTTTCCTCAACTCGTTTAATAAATTCAACAATACATGAACGCTCATGTAAGATCCTCTATAAGAAAAAAGTCACACGGAAAGCCAAAAGGACAGTTACTTTCCCAGAAAATGGACACGTGCCTATCCAAAATAGAAAATACGTGCAAAGACGAACTATAACAACAATAAATAAAACACGTCTAATGAACCGCCTTGAAAGCCTATGCCTTGGAGTGGAAAAAAAGCCTTAAACATAGCTGTATTCCTACTACATGTAACATGTTGAAAAAACTTTGGTCAGTAGGTAGAAGAAACTTTTTTTTAATAATTGTTTTTCTTCCGAAGAAAACAAGGTCGGGCCCGTATTTTAATGTTTTTTTTTTTGTGTGTTTTTTTTTTTTTTTTTTTTTTTTGTCTTTTTGTTTACATGTTTTTTTTTGTGTGTGTTAATAAAATTGTCATGTTGAGTCTTGCACAGTATATCATAATTCATTTTGGATACTAAAAAAGTCAACTCTACATTTTGGAAGGTAGTGAATGCTCCCCCCCCACCCCCCCCCCCCCCCCCGAAAAAAAAAGACGTACAAAAATATACTAAAAACGCGAAATCACAAGGGAAGAAGGCAAAGACGTCACTTGGTAGGGTCGGAAATTGAAAATGGTAGGGTCGGTGTTTTATTTTATTTTTTTTTATTGATAAAAATAGTAGAGTCGTAGGGTCTGAAGGAGGGTCGGTCGGGGTTGCGGAAACACGGCTATAGATTTCGGCCTAAAGTTAAAATAATATAAACCGCAGTTTTCGCTTGATTAAGTTGGGTTTGCGGGGACGTTCAGAACACAAACTCGTAAGTGTGATATATCCGCGAAATGCAATAACCCGGCTCCAACAACGGCGTAGCGCGGCAGTTCGATTTGCAGGGTTTCGATGCTCAAATTAGTGAGAAACGCTTAAAGAACATGGCAAAGCATTCCGATGACACATTCGTATTCCATTCTTCTCTAATTTTTGTTATATTTTTACTCCAAACATGGCCTAAGGGTGCTCGTTTAAGCCGACTCGTTGAGGGTTTCTAACGGTCACTCACAGGCTATAGATGTCTAGCTTATACATATTTATTCATAAAAGTAGTGAATATAGATGTCTATGGGCAGATATAAGAAAAATCATGTATATAAGGTTTAAGGTTTATTTCAGAAAAAAAAAACACTATAAGCCATTACGGCCCATGAGCACATAGTATAACTAGGATACATACAAATATTTCAAACATTTCACGTGATGAAAATGGAAGTTATCATAACTTATCTGTTAATACATTTGTACATTCATTAATGGACAAATGTCATACATGACAGAGAAATATGCTGCCTAAATACAAATATGTCATATAGTTAACTAACAGGTATTATAGGCATGGCCTAGCCCTGATTTTGCTGTTCACGACAACCACCACCTTTGCAAACAGTGTAGGTCCATACCAGATCGCCATCTGATCAGGATTTACACCGCTTGTCATGCAGCTTATGATCTGAATACACGTTACATTTGAAGTAATCTGATTGGCTGATAGCTAGTGATGGGTGTGTCTCAATTAATGCATTCAGCAGTATAAGGACTAAAACAAAGTTGGCAGGCACTAATCGGTATCATATAAAATCTCATTTCGGATTTCAAAAGACTTAAAAATATATTTTCCTAGTGAATTAAGAAGACGTTTATTTTGCGATGACAACAATTCGGGCAGTTTTACAATATTAGGTCTTTTCCAATAGTATTGAGGTATATAAAGTTTACGTATATCTTTATAAATAGGGCATTCTAGTAAAAAATGGAACTCGTCTTCAAGGGACGAGCATACAACACATTTTCATTCATTTATAGGTGTCGGGAGTGGTTTATTCCACCTGCCCGTTTCCACCGCTACTCTGTGAGAGGATAATCTCAACTTTATCACAGAAAATTGAAATTTTGGTATAGTCATTATATCTAGATATTCATGAAACTGGAATGAACCGAACAAATTGTAAAATCTAGCTCTGCTCAAATCTTGCAAACGTCCGTTAATATTTTGAATAAAATTATCCGTTATCCTTTGTTCAAATAAAGAAATGAATACATTATAATTCCCCACTCCCTGTTGCAACCAAACTTCATAGAATCCCAGTTCTGCCAACAAATTGCACGACCCGCAGAAAAAGCGACCGACTGAAGTCGGTTGATTTTCTAAGAGTGCCCTAAAATCACCGTGTCATTCTGTCATTCGGTCAATCGGTCAGTCTGTCAGTCTGTCTGTCCGTCCGTAACTCGTTTGTGAAAATTGTGATAGTGACTTAACCGCTTGGAATATTTAAACAATTTTTGGCATACTGATAGATATCAATGAGATCTAACCAATGAAATTGCGAAATATTACATTCCATTTAGTATAGCCTCGCCGAGGCGAAAAATGTGAATATTTTCGAACTGCTTCTCCTCAAAAACCGTTGGGCCGATTGAAGTCAAATTTCATATGGAGCCTCTATGGAATGGGGGAAACCCAAATTTGATCATGGGGTCCAGGTCACATTACCAAAATGGCCGAGAAGCCATATATGGTCTGTTTGTCTGTCCGTCCGAAACCCGTTTGTGAAAATTGGTGATAGTGACTTAACCGCATGGAATATTTAAACAATTTTTGGCATACTGATAGATATCAATGAGATCTAACCAATGAACTTGCGAAATATTACATTCCATTTAGTATAGCCTCGCCGAGGCGAAAAATGTGAAAATGTTCGAACTACTTCTCCTCGGAAACCGTTGGGCCGATTGAAGTCAAATTTCATATGGAGCCTCGATGGGATGGGGGAAACCAAACTTTGCTCATGGGGTCCAGGTCACATGACCAAAATGGCCGCCAAGCCATATATTGTCTGTCTGTCCGTCCGTAACCTGTTTGTGAAAATTGGTGATAGTGACTTAACCGCTTGCAATATTTAAACAAGTCTTAGCATACTGATAGATATCAATGAGATCTAACCAATGAACTTGCGAAATATTACATTCCATTTAGTATAGCCTCGCCGAGGCGAAAAATGTGAAAATTTTCGAACTGCTTCTCCTCGGAAACCGTTGGGCCGGATGAAGTCAAATTTCATATGGAGCCTCTATGGGATGGGAGAAACCAAAATTTGCTCATGGAGTCCAGGTCACATGACCAAAATGGCCGCCAAGCCATATATGGTCTGTCTGTCTGTCCGTCCTTAACTCGTTTGTGAAAATTGGTGATAGTGACTTAACCGCTTGAAATATGAAAACAATTTTTGGCATACTGATAGAAATCAATGCGATCTAACCAATGAACTTGCGAAATATTACATTCCATTTAGTTTAGCCTCACCGAGGCGAAAAATCCGTAACCCGTTTGTGAAAATTGGTGATAGTGACTTAACCGTTTGGAGTATTTAAACAATTTTTGGCATACTGATAGATATCAATGAGATCTAACCAATGAACTTGCGAAATATTACATTCCATTGAGTATAGCCTCGCCGAGGCGAAACATGTGAAAACTTTCGAACTGCTTCTCCTCGGAAACCGTTGGGCCGATTGAAGTCAAATTTCATATGGAGCCTCTTTGGGATGGGGCTAACCAAAATTTGCTCATGGGTCCAGCTCACATGACCAAAATGGCCGCCAAGCCATACATGGTTAAAACCCTTCAAAAATAGTCTTCTCCAGAACCACTGTGCAGATTTCCACGAAACTTGATAAATGGCATCTGGGACGTAGGCCCATCATAAATTGCTAAAATGGTGACCCTTGGTTGACCTTGACCTTCATTGTGCCTAGGTCAAACTTTGACACATATGCTTTTGCATTGGAAAATATGAGAATGCATTTTATCCTGCAAACGATTCAGAATACAGTACTAAAGTATAAGATATATTTTTGCTCCTTACGATAAGGCGCATTTATTGGGGGAACCGTTTTAGGTCCAGGTCACATGACCAAAATCGCCGCCATACCCATATATGGTAACACTCATAAAGCTAAAACCATCCGGCGGGTCGTGCACTTCAGCTGAAGCACTGGTTCCTAACTAAAACCGCCCAGTTTATATTATTCGGCTGCCGTTCAGCATCATTTACCATCATATTATATACATATCTGATATATTTTGTATCCTTACATGTGAATAATTTAAACCAGTAATTTATAATTGATACTAATCTTTTTGTAATCATTGACTTCCTACCTAGTTCAGAATAAACAAGGTCATTTAGTGTACTTGTTTTAGCTCTAAGAATATTTTTCATAAACTGCAAATGTACGCTTTCTATCGCCGGTGCTTTAATAAATCCCCAAATTTCGGAACTATAGCAGAGAATGGGGACAATTAATTTATCAAATAATTCTAAGCGGTGTTTTATGCTAATCAGTGAATTTATATAAATATTTGTTCATTTTGAATATTGCTTTAAGAGCTTTACCTGCTAGGCTATTTTGTGTTTCGTGAAAGGAGCCACCATATCAATGTTTACCTCAGTGTTCCTTATATAAACTGTGAGTAACAGCGGCGTCTATTGCATGGACGTGTTGACATGATGTTGAAGTAAAAAGAAACTATCTTAAAACGTGCGACATTACGAAAACACACCTATACAATACACTGTGAAATTTAACGCCGAAAAAAAAAGAATAATATTTTGAGACGAAAAACTGTGATATCGCTAGCAGATGCGTATTTGTTATATTTGGGATACTTTATTTGGTTTACATCACGAAAACACGCCTATATAATCTTGACCCCCTTGAACCCCACTTTTATATAGTAAAACTTGGGTTTACAGGGGTAAACCTTATTTTTCTCATTTCTGCTCAAAAATATAGATTGTGGGTAGAACCGCCTCAATAAGGCGGTTCTAACTGGGTCGACATTACCTCAATAGTGTTGAGCAAGCTGTTGAATTCCATCACGAAAACACGCCTATACTAATACACTGTAAATTTTATCGCCCCAAAAAATTAAAATTTTAAGATGAAAAATTGTGATTTTGTTCTTATTTCTGCTCTAAAATATAGATTGTGGGTACTCGTTGGAACCGCCTATGAGGCGTCGATGCGGTTCTATCGAGTTACAGCAATCTATGTTTTGAGCAGAAATAAGAAAAATATCACAATTTTTCATCTTAAAATTTCAAATTTTTTACCAAAAGATTCGCAATGTATTTGTATACGTGTTTTCGTAATGGTCACCGTGCCACGTAGAAGTAAAGGCAATGATCAGGAATCGATACAATTAACCATACCTTCCAGTAACACTGAAGAAAAGCAACGCGAACATGAAATAAATAAACCTTAATGTAAACTTCGCAAACGGAAAACCAAAAGGACAACTAGAATTTGTTTTTCTACAAAAGCACAGATGTCTCCCCTTTTTGACCTCTAAGAATGACCTTGACATTGGAGGTAGCTTGTGTGCAACACATCATTGTATGTAGATGAGCATTTCTGAAAAGTAACTTTAAAAAGTTCATAGATAATTAAGAAAGTAATTGACTGTACACCAAAAAAAATCCTTTTTTACCTTTGACCGCTAAGTATTACCTTGGCCTTTGCCATACAGCACATCGTCTCATGATGGTTAACATTTCTGCCAAGTAATTTCATAGTCCATCGAATAATAAGAAAGTTATTGACTGTACACAAAAAAGGCCCATTTTCTGAGCTTCTATCCAGGAATAAGAAAGTTATTGACTGAAAACTCAAAAAGTCCCCATTTTTACATTTGACCTCTTAGTATGACCTTGACCTTTGAGGAACCAACATGTGTCATACAAGAGACACATCGTCTTATTGGTGTTAACATTTCTGCAAAGGCATTTCAAAATCCATCTACAAATAAAACATTTATTGACCAAACACGAAAAAAAGGCCCCTTTTTGCCCTTTGACCTCCAAGTAAGATCTTGACCTTTGAGGTACCAACCTGGGTCGTGCACGCACCAAATCGTCTCATGGTGGTTAACATTTCTGCCAAGCAATTTCAAAATCCACCTAAAAATAAGAAAGTTATTGACGAAACACCAAAAAGGCCCCTTTTGTGACCTTTGACCTCTATTTATGACATTGACCTTTGATGTACCATCCTGAATCATGCGTACAACACATCGTCTCATGATAAATAACATTTTTGCCAAGCAAGTTCAAATTATATCTAAAAATAAGAAAGTTATCTACAAAACACGAAAAAAAAACCCTTTTTGTCCTTTGACCTCTAAGTTTGACCTTGACATTTAAGGTACCAACCTGGGTCATACACGCAACACATCATCCCATGTTGGTTAACATTTCTGCCAAGTAATTACAAAATCCATCTAAAAATAAGAATGCTATTGACCAAACACGAAAAAAGCCCCCTTTTTTACCTTTGACCTCTTAGTATGACCTTGACCTTTGACCATCCTGCTTCATGCGCGCCACACATCGTCTCATGGTGGTTAATATTTTTGCCAAGTAATTTCAAAATCCATCTGAAAATAAGAAAGTTATTATATACACATACCGACAAACTTCTAAGGGAGATAACTAAAAAAGTCTTAATGCGAGAGTTATAGTTCTTTCGCTCTGCACGTCGTCTAATATTGATTAACATTTATATGAAGTTTCGTGAAGATAGCTTGAACGGTTTTCAAGTTATAGGGCGGACGCGAATTTGTGACAGACGGACAGACAGAAGCTCGGGAGAAAAACAATATGTCTCTCCGATTTTTTTTTTTCGGGGGAGACATAATAACTTTCTTAGAAAATGAAGTCGGAAACAGCACGGTCATTCCAATATAAGTTTCTAAGCGCTTTATAAAAAGATCAAATCATGAGCCCATACACACAAATCACACACTAGAGTTCAAACCCGATAAAATCGTCAGAAAATGATGTTTCGTTAAAATTCTCCCTTCTTTTCGCCATTGTCAGAAGACATTCTGTCAACATTTTGACTGAATTTACTCATTTAAATCCTTTTGTAATATTTTTGAAACTTTAATTTCAGCGTCTAACATCATAAACTCTTCCAGTGGGATCATAAAACTGAGGCTTTTCGGGTCTGCTCCCATGCCTGTTCAAATATATTGACAACTTCAACATCCAAAAATGAAAATTTTCAGATAAATACTATGATATTTTCTTATTTCTTTAAAGAAAATATAGATTGTGGATACACGTTAGAACCGCCTCCACGAGGCGGTTCTAACGAGTACCCGCAATCTATGTTTTTGAGTAGAAATAAAAAAACAAATAATATATATACACCCGCAAACCCCAGATTCACTATATAAAAAATGGGTTTAAGAGGTTCAAAATATTATAGGTGTGTTTTCTTGATGCGCCCAGTGATTTGTTTCAGAACATAACACAGTTCCTTTCCATTGTCCATAGAGGCGCGCTGTGTTAGAATTGTCTTTTCAATATATTTTCAAATTCTTGTCACAGTATAAATCACATAAATAGAATTAATCCACAACCCTCATCCACGACATCAAAGGGAAGGTAAACTCACATCAATTAACGTCACTGTAATAAAAACGCTACAGGGGAAAGCGAAACTTTTCCACAAAATGGTCATACGGTTATCTAAACTAATAAGCCATTAGCAATACACATAAGACAAGACGAACTATAAACAATAGTAAACCCAACAGAAGACCCGCCTTTGAATGGTCAGTAAAGTCACCATGTGTATATTGTGTGGGGGTGTGATTGTCCACAATCCTTGCACCTGTTTATTGCAAATCGCTGGTGCTAGCGTTTTTTAGATGAACATTTTTTGATATTTTCTTATATCTTTATATCTAAACAACGTAAATTCGTATACAGCCTGTATTTCCTTTAAATGTACATCTATTAAGGTTTAAAAAGGCGTACATCACACAGACTTGTAAATCTGACGGCAGGATCGCCAGTTCAGATGCAGTACGCTAGTAAGTACCGAAAGGTCTGTTTAAAGAAATACATCTCGTAAACAAGCGTATATAATTTTTACCCCCTAGAACCCCACTTTTATTGTAAAACTAGAGATTACAGAGGTATATCTTATTTCTGCTTAAAAGCAGAAATAAGAAAAATATCACAGTTTTTCATCTTAAAATGTTCGTTTTTTCGGCGGTAAAGTTTACAATGTATTTTTGTATAGGCGTGTTTTCATAATGAAGAGAAAAACATAATAAAACACACAACCTGACAACCCGGTAACCAACTAAAATGAATGTTAATTTTTTTCCCAAAACATTACGAAAACACGCCTATACAAATACACTGTAATTTTTACCGCCGTAAAAATGAAAAATATAAGATGAAAAATTGTGATTGTTTTTCTTATTTCTGATCAAAATATAGATTGTGAGTACACTTTAGAGCCGCTTCATCGAGGCGGTTCTAAAGAGTACCTACAATATTTTAGAGCAGAAATAAGAAAAATGAGGTAGTTCTAAAGAGTACCCACAATCTTTATTTTAGAGCAGAAATACGAAAAATAAGGTTTACCACTGTAAACCCCAGTTTTAATATAGAAAAGTAGGGTTTATGGGGGTCAAAATTATATAGGCGTGTTATTACGAAAACGCGCCTATACAAATACATTGTAACCTTTATCGCAGAAAAAATGAAGGTTTTAAAAATTCTGAATTTTTTTCTTATTTCTGCCTAAAATATAGATTGAAGGTACTCGTTAGAACCGCCTCGAGGCGGTTCTAACGAGTACCCACAATCTATATTTTCGAGCAGAAATAAGAAATATTAGGTTTACCCCTGCAAACTCCAGTTTTAATATATAAAAGTGGGGTTCGAGGGGGTCAAAATTATATAGGCGTGTTTTCGTGATGTTTCGTGATGAAGTACCAGAAAAGGCTAAACCGAGTACCCACAACCTATGTTTTGGACAGAAATAAGAAAAATACCATATACTTTCATCGGAACATTAACCAGTTTTGAGATTAGGAAGAATGCATTTTGTCGCACGAATGTTCTTTCGTAGTGAACACTAGTATCTATTAATTGAAGCGTTGTACAGTTGACTCTGGGGTTAATTCGCTACATAGTACGATAAAATACCCGTGAACTTTCATGTCGCCAAATGGCTATTTATTATTTTTTTTTTTTTTTTCAAGAACTTTGTGATGCTTTTCTTATTCCATCACGAAAACACGCGTATCTGATTTTACCCCCTCGAACCCAACTTTCATATAGTAAAACTTGGGTTTGCAGGGGTGAACCTTATTTTTCTTATTTCTGCTCAAAATATAGATTGTGGGTACTCGTTAGAACCGATTCTTACGATTACCAACAACCTCTGTCCTGGAGTAAAAAAAAAATAATGTTTACCACGTAAACTCCAGTTTTCTCTTTTAAAGGTGTTTTTACATGGGCTACATGGGTGTTCATTTTACGGGCTGGTTAACATAATGCATCCCGCATACAATGGTTCATTACGAAAACATGCCTATACCAACACATTGTAACCTTTATCGCGGAAGAAATGAAAATTTTAAGATGAACAATTGTGATATTTTTCTTATTTCTGTTCAAAATATAGATTGTGGGTACTCTTTAGTACCGCCTCATTGAGGCGGTTCTAACGAGTACCCACAATCTATATTTTAGAGCAGAAATAAGAATGATTAGGTTTACCCCCTGTAAACCCCGGTTTCACTATATAAAGTGGGGTTCGAGGGATTCAAAATTATATAGGCGTGTTTTCGTGGTGATTCGTCTTTCATTTAGAAATAAAAGTGCTTCACATCAAAATATGATTAAAATGGTATAACATATAGAGGATCTTACATGAGTGTTCTTGTATTATTGAATTTATTAAACTCGTCGATGAAAAGGCATAAACTGCTCGGCTGAACACGAATGCAAGATTCTATATATCATATGACATTTAAAACAAAATTTATTCACGATTTTTTTAACGAAACTGTCAATTTTTCGTCATTAGGAAACACGATGTCGTTAATGACGACGCACTTGTAACGTTACGGTGCGTATCTTTTTAATTTGCATATTAAATCCACTAGTGGATTATCGAATTTATTACATGGTGTTACTACACTCGGGGGCTTAAATCGATTTTACGTGGCCACAATCCTCGCCCTTACTTCCGTCGCGATTTAGACAAATAATTTGTTCAGTCCGCATGAAGGCCTCCTAACTCATCAGTGCAACATTTCCGTGAACACAAAAAATCAAAGAACCACAGAGGTGAGACAACGGTGAAGACTCGACAGCAAGAAACCACTGAAATGCTGGAGCAAAAGAAAACCAACAGTTAGACTCCGATGGTTTGTTAAAACTGACAATAATACGTAATTATGAATTTTATCTACTTTTTATCCGATTTTCTGTTATATGCACCGAGTGCACTTTATCAATGCAGCCATGGTCTCAGATGATTTTAATAGCCAGTGCGATGTTTCATACCATACTTTTGATAATGGATAACTTTCTGTTCTGTCGGGTTTAATACAACTATCAATAACGCCAAACTTAAACACCCACTCATACGCTCGTAGTTATTTTCTCCATTGAAATGGATTTTCGTTGTGTTTGTAAATGAATCAGCTTTTAACTTCGTTCGGTTAACAAGCCCGTGTGAAAAATCAGACATTTTTGTCACTTAAACTGTTTAGTGCGATAGCCTCTTCATATGTCACTTCCATTTATTTTGGGTAAAATGCGTCGAACAATTCGTACACAAAATCCTCGCCCAAGTCGTTCCTTTTATGCTTAAATGTTCTTATTGGAAAAGTGGTCTATCCTGTGGAGCGACTTATGTATATTTGTCAGTGCCATGGGATTTGTCATGACGTCGCATCTTGCTCCTTAACGAATATGTTATATTTTATTCTTTTACGGGGGTCAGTATTTGTATAGTGGTGATTGATGTTTTTGTCGTGAATACGTTTTTCCCGTCCTTCCTTTCTGCAGTAGTTCCGCTCAGTGCATTTATGCCATTGTTCAATGATGTTAATCTGCCCGCAAATGACAGAGAGCTCAATCAAATCGAAACACCCGCAGTACGGAAAGTGCATTCTATATTGAATTTTGTCAACCCATTTATGTCTCGAGTCCCAGAAGATGGGACATTGCCGAATTTCGCAGACCCAGTACAAATGCAACAGAACTCGGCGTTTTATCAGTGTGTACGGTAATTGCCATTTCTAACACTCCTGGAATGTAACAACCCAGTTAACAATCCATATGTAACCGTGCAGGTTTTGGGAAACAGTGGTGCATTTGTCCAGCATACTTTTAGACAGAAACGACTTTTCAGTCTCATCAGTATTTTTACAGCTGTAATTTGAACCAAAACTACAGACGACCCATCGATTTTTTCAAGAAGACCATCTTGTGCAGGATTGAATTGAAATAGCATTTAGCCTTCCGCGCAAACCTTCAATATTACAATTATGTTTAATTTATTTGAAAGAAGGAAACCTCAATAAGTCTGCCGTGAAAGCGCACCTTCTGATTATTGATTGATAAACTAATTAAATTGATCATCATCAATGTTTCAATTATTTATACCTTGTCGATGTTTAATGTCTTTTTCTCAGACACAGAGGGAATCAAAATTGAATGAAAAGAACAAATTATCGCCGTCGATAGACATTAGTACAACTGTAATAAAATGGCTTGGTACCTGGAGTCTAACCTATACTGGTATTGATGATGGGTTGTGCCATCGCATATTCTTTCATGGCTCAAAGAATATAAGAGTCTTAAATAGGTGTACTACTACTACTAATAATAATAATCGACCTTATTTATAGAGGGTACCACATTTAGTACTAATCTTCCAAGTGGCCCTCTTTTCCTGGGAAGGAACCAGTACTAAGCAATGTGGACAAAGTAGAAGAAAAACAAAGATCAGGAATGGATACAATTAACTTTTTCCACCCATCAAAGACACCAAAGGGAAAGAAACACAAACATGAAGCGACCAGACCATAATAGAAACCTAAACAAAGGAATGCCATAAGGACAGTTACTTTCCCACAAAATGGCCAAATGACCATCCAAAATAAAAAACACACAAGTGGTACACACAGTGATACAAACAACAACATAAATAAACCGCCACAGAAGAACCGCATTGGAACGGTCAGTGGAAAGAATTCCACTTGGGGGCTTAAATCGATTTTTCATGGCCATAATCCTCGCCCTTACCTCTGTCGCGGTATACACTAATTTTGTTTAGTCCGCATGAAGGCTTCCTAACTCATCAGTGTAACATCTCCGAGAACATACAAATAAAAAAACTACAGAAATGAAACAAGGTTGAGGACTCGACAGTATACAACAAAAGAATTGCTGGAGCAAAAGAAAACCAACAGTTAGACTCCGAGGGGCCCGACCAAAGACGGAGCATCAGACGCCAACCAACATAAAGAACACTAATATAAAATAAAAGTCCATTTATGCTTTTACGCTGATCCGTCATATAATATTAAGCCCGACCCAGCGGTGTGCAATCAAAGAGGAAAGCAAAGTTGCCAACCGTGATTGGCTTAATCACCATGCATGCAGTCTGTTTTATAACATTTATGTTGTACCCAATCTTTATATATCGACGAACGATTTTACGAAATCGGGTACTAAAGTCATTACAGGCATGTATTTTTCTAAATATATATACTAAGTCACAATAGAATTCGGGTTCCGATAGGCCATGTTGCAGAAGTGTTTTAAGTCCAACATTGAATTTTGAAACCAAATCAGAATGACGTCTATAAAAATAGAAAAGGCTTTACGTAGTTTATGATACCGATACCCCTGATTAAGAAAGTTAGCGGTTAATAATTTATTACGGGTGTTGAAGTGGGATACATGACTAGACACTCTAGCGAATCGAATTAACCCCGTACGATGTCGCACGAGGAACATCAACGTCCAAAAAGGAAAATCTAAAATCTCGAAATCAAACTCATCACGTTTATCATAAATTTTGCAAGAAACAAATCCAGCTACAATAGATAAATGTAAATCCAAAAAGGTTGACTCGGTATCCGAGGAATTTGCCTTGTTTAACTTAACTTCTAGGGGATAAATCTGACTGATCAAAGTAGAAGTAAAACAAAGATCAGGAATCGATACAATTAACTTACTCCACCCATCAAAGACACCAAAGGAAAGAAACACAAACATTAAGCGACCAGACCATAATGGAAACCTAAACAAAGGAAGGCCATAAGGACAGTTACTTTCCCACAAAATGGCCATCCACAATAAAAAAGACACAAGTGATACACACAGTAAGAACAAACAACACCATAAATAAACCGCCACAGAAGAACCGCCTTGGAACGGTCAGTGGAATGATTTCCACTGGGGGGGGGGGGGGGGGGGGGAGGGCTTAAATCGATTTTACGTGGCCACAATCCTCGCCCTTACTTCCGTCGCGATTTAGACAAATAATTTGTTCAGTCCGCATGAAGGCCTCCTAACTCATCAGTGCAACATATACGTGAACACAAACAATCAAAGAACCACAGAGGTGAGACAACGGTGAGGACTCGACAGCAAGAAACCACTGAAATGCTGGAGCAAAAGAAAACCAACAGTTAGACTCCGATGGGCCCGACCAGAGACAGAGCATCAGGCACCAACCAACATTACCTTGAATAAGATCTCTCTAATTCTCAATAAGCCTTTACGTTGCAGCCGTCATAGAATCTGAGGCCTGAACCACATGCAATTAAAGAGGGAAGCAAAGTTGCCAACCGTGATTTGGTTAACTACCATGCATGCAGTCTGTCGTATAACATCCATGTTGTACCCAATCTTTTTATATCGAAGAATGATTTTACGAAATTGGGTGCTGAAGTCATTGCGGTTATATATTTTTCTGAATTTATATACTAAGTCACCATAAAATTCGGGTTCCGATAGACCTTGTTGCAGAAGAGATTTAAGTCCAATAATGAATTTTGAAATTAAATCAGAATGGCGTCTATAAAATTTTGAAAATGCTTTGCGCAGTCTATGGTACCGATAACCCTGATTCAGGAGTTTAGCCGTTAATAATTTATTACGAGTGTTGAAGTCAGTTACATCACTACACACTCTAGCAAATCGAATTAATTGCGAAATATAAACTATATATCTCAAAATCAAAGTCATCGCGTTTAACATAAATTTTGCACAAAACAAATCCATCTACAATAGATAGAAGTAAATCCAAAAACGAGGCCTCGGTATCAGAAGAATTTGCTTTATTTAACTGAAGTTCTGGGGGGTAAATCTGACTGTTCAAACCATCGAAATAGGTATTATCAATATTTAATAAATCATCTAAATATCTAGAAGTGGAGCTAAAAGCTTCAATAATTTCAGATTGGTTATCAATGGAAAGCGACAACATGAAGTCTCTTTCATAACAATACAAGAACAGATCAGCCACAAGAGGTGCGCAATTCGTACCCATCGGACTACCCACAATTTGTCTATAACTTAGTACCGAATCTGATATAAATATTGTCAAGTAGAAAGGTGAGGGCATCACACACTTTCTGACATGACCAAAGTGTATAATTCTTATGCTCTTTAGAAGTGAAAAATGCATTTCTGACATTGCATGCAAGATAGAGAGAATATTCTCTGTGAAAAGCACATTCAATTTAATCATTAAGCTTTTCTTTTATAAGATTATGAGGAAGTGTAGTGTAAAGAGTGGAAAAATCGTAAGTAGACAGACTTGAAGCACGAAAATTTCTGGATTATTTAAAACCTCATTCGAATTTTTTATAGACCAAAACAGATTTCTTCCTGATCTTTCAAAGACTTTATCACAATATTTATTCACATGCGTTTTTATAGCAGTAAGACAGGAAGTTAATAACTTAGAAAGTTCAGTGGTAGTGCAAGAGCTAGAATTTGCAATAAACCGTGCTTTGTAAGGTCTTTTATGAAGTTTTGGTAACCAGTATAGCGTAGGGAGCTTGTCTATGCCTTCGTTAACACACACAGCAAACTTGTTGGCTGAATGACAAACATGTTTATCTACTATAGCTCTCTCTTCAGCTAAAGGCTGAAGTTCATAGGCCTAAGTACCGCCAAGCTCCTGCTTAAGCGTGTTAACATAGTGGAGCCGTCACACAACGACGACGTTGTTAGCGGCCTTGTCTGCAGGGGCCAAAACAAACTTCTTATGAAATTCTTGAATACCTAGTTTAAGATGACGTAAAGACGTCTTGGGCTTAGGAGGTAATAAGTTAGTATTTTGAGAATAGAAAGAAATGCGTTTATTCACTAGTTTTAAAATGCTAAGATTCCAGTCCTTAAGGGCTTTATGCTCAACATACTCTCGCTTACACCATCGATTACCGAATTCATTCAAGGAAGCAGCGATTTCATCTCTACATTTACTGAAATCAATTTTAGAAGTAAACTGATATTTCGGTCCTTTAGAAATTATATTCCTTATCCTAGAATCAGGAATAATTTTCAAATTGCCAGTAATTACATGACCAGCAGCAGGAAAGCAATACTTTGAGTTTTTACAATCACATGAATCAAGAGTATTAGTATCAATATCAAGATCAGAAACAAGTTTATTGAAATTAAAAATGATAGATCTAACAGGTTTGTTATATTTATAGCAAATTATAGGTGTTTCAGTATTTTGAAAATAAGCAGGAATGGAAGAAAGCACCGATCTCTCACGGAAGATACTGGGCAAATCTATAAAATCCATACCCTTATTAATGAAGGATATTTTGAAGAAATGGCGTTTATGATTAATTTCAGAATCAATGAAAGGACGAAGAGTATGCTGAGTATAGCCTCTAGTTAAGAGAGCCGCATCATATAACTGATGAGAACTATCGTAGAATTTATTCGCCTCGGTGTCCAGATGACGTAAAACAGAAACGGGTAATGAACTTAAAAATGAAAGCATAGAGTGGCGTCCATGATTTAATAATATAATTGACAGTCACTTCAGTCTAATATTGTTTCGTTTAAACGCACGGGATTTACGTTTAAAGTTACCATTTTTCCTGGTGCCGTGAGATCTAGTTCTGCGTTTTCGACATTCCAGGAGCGAGAAAATATCAAAGTCCGGCATTCTGGAAATATTACCCTCATGATAATTGTTGTCATTAAATCCCAGTGGAAAAGGGGTCTGTAAAAATTTAATCCATTTCAGTTCAGCTTCATGTCTTTTGATTATTTTGAATCTAGATGTAGAATTTGCATCGTAATAAAGTTTTTCCACTGGTTGTATAACAATGTTATTTACAGAATGACCTGTACGTCGAAAGTGACGGTACAAGAAAGTGTCAGTTTTCTTAGGCTTACTCATTCTACGATAATGCTCGTTCAATCTAGTTTTAAGCATGCGGTTAGTTTGACCGACGTACTGCATATTACAGTTTTCAATTTTCTGGATTTCAATTTATTTAAAACCTCATTCGATTTTTTTATAGACCAAAACAGATTTCTTCCTGATCTTTCAAAGACTTTATCACAATATTTATTCACATGCGTTTTAATAGCAGTAAGACAGGAAGTTAATAGTTTAGAAAGTTCAGTGGTAGTGCAAGAGCTAGAATTTGCAATAAACCGTGCTTTGTAAGGTCTAAAGTTTCTTACCCAAGGAAACAACACTTGGCGCTTGCGAGGATCGAACCGGTTACCTCTCGATCTCAAATCATCCGCTTTGAGGGGTGGATGGAAAACTCCGTCCTGAGGATCGCTGTCCTGCATCACGAGGATTGCCGAGTGATGCCGGAAGTGATCCCGAGGGACGGACTTTTATATCCACCCCTCACAACCATGTAGGATTCTTTCTTTAGCAACCCTTTACTTTCTGAGGGTGGATTCGAATACTGCAGTCACTTTGGTTGCGGACGTTTGCCATATTGTGATGACAATACAGTGATGTTTAGTGACGTCACGTAACGTGCTGGTCGTATTCAACCAGTGCATTTATCAAACAACCGGGGATATTCGATTTTGGGTAAGAACGCCGGGGTTGGAAAAGAATTTCATTCCCAAGCTGAAACTATGGATTTCCATCCCTTTGTGCAAGAATGATTTTTTCTGATTGAAACTCGTTTCTGCTGCATACATAGCTTGCTGCTTTCGTTAGAAACGCCACGATAAAGCGGTTCTAACGATTACGCAAATCTATTTTTAAGTAAACACCACGTGAACAAACTGAGAATGATGACCCTAAACCCCACATCATATAGAGAAAATGGGGTTAACGGGAGAATACCTTATTTGTCTTATTTCTGCTCAAAGACATAGGTTGTGGGTACTCGTCAGAACGAGGCGGTTGCAACGAGCACACACAACATATGTCTGCAGCATTAATAAGAGAAAAAATCACGGAATTTTATCCGAAAAGTAGCCATTTTGGAGATGTGAAAAAAATGCACGGTTGTGTTGTCGTAATGATCAAGAAAAAAATGTTAACCCTTGTAGGTGCCACCTTTTTCTATGTGTAAAGTTGTGTTACAAGAGTACTTATTTTCGCGACAGACCGTCCTAAGGCGTTGGTTTTTACGTTGTTCAGTGCAGCTTTGTCGGATTTCATTATATGAAGCCCGAAGATCTTTATGCTAAGTTTGTAAGTGATTACATATCGGTAAAATCCACAAAAATGGTACTTCCTGATTCTTTAGAGTCTTATAAACTCACAAATAGTTAAAAACTATACATTGCTGTACTGAGAACTCTAGAAACCAGAGTTTAACCAGAGACAGAGCATCAGGCATCAACCAACGTTACATAAACCAACGTTCCCCAACTTAACACATTAAGTAAGGTGGAACTTACAAGAGTAACCCTCCCAGTCTACTTGACAATATTTACATAAGCTTTGGTACTAAGTTACTTAGACAAGTTGTGGGTATTCTAATTGGTACAAATTGCGCAGGCCTTGTGGCTGATCTGTTTTTGTTTTGTTATGAGAGAGACTTTATGATGTCCCTTTCTGCTGAAAACCAGTCTGGAATCATTGCAGCTTTTAGCTCGACTTCTCGATATTTGGATGATTTATTTAATATTGACAATACCTATTATACCTGGTTTGATCAGTCAAATTTACCCCCACTCCAGAACTTCAGTTAAAGAAAGCAAATTATTCTGATACCGAGGCGCCGTTTCTGGATTTACATCTATCTATTGTAGATGGGTTTGTTTTGCAAAATTTATGATAAACGCGATGATTTTGATTTTGAGATTGTAAATTTTCCTTTTTTGGATGGTAAGGGTCCTCGTGCGCCATCCAATGGCGTTTATATTTCGCAATTAATTCGATTTGCCAGAGTGTGAAGACATGTAACTGACTTCAATACTCGTAATAAGTTGTTAACTGCTAAACTTCTTAATCAGGGTTATCGATACCATAAACTACATGTACGCAAAATAGAAGTGGACGCAATGATCAGGAATAGATACAATTAACCCACAGCTCCCTCCAGAGCCACCAAAGAGAGCGAAACACAAACATGAAACAACAGACCCTATTGGAAACATCAATAGCGGAAAGCCAAAACGACAGTTACTTTTCCACAAAATGACCAATAGGCTATCCAAAATAAAATAATATAAGCGACACAAACACCCAAAGAGAAAGCCTTTTCTAAATTTTATAGACGTCATTCTGATTTAATTTCGAAATTCAATATAATATTGGACTTAAATCTCTTCTGCAACAAGGTCTATCGGAACCTGAATTATATATATATATATAATATAAATTCAGAAAAATATACGAGGGGTGATCAATAAATTCGAGATCTTTTGCTATAACTTTTTAAATATACAACCAATCGCAATTAAATGTATATGGTCGATAGAATAGCACGTTACGGACAACGTCATTAAGGTATAACGTTCGTGATGTCACTTGTTTTTCAATGACGTCATATTTTCGACGTCATACTTCACATTCACAATTCAGAAATGGCTGACGACGTTGTTGCAGAACAGAGGACTGTCATTAAATTCTACGTAAAATTAGGGAAGACTATGAGCGAAATCAAAGAGGATCCCCAACACGTATACGGAGAAGCAGCATTTTCGAAATCTTGTATTTATAAACGGTGGCATCGCTTCAGTGACGGAAGAACATCGACCAAAGAAAACGCCCGATCTGGCCGCATTGTGAAGTATACTACAGACGAAAAATGTGCTGCCATTGAACAATATGTAATGGAAGACAGGCTAGTGATTGTTAAAATGTAGCGGAGGACTTTAACTTAAGTTATGGCACAGCCCAAGAGATTCTGACGGAAAAAGCTTGAATTAAGCCGCGTCTGTGCAAGGTGGGTACCCCGTATACTTCAGCCTGACTAGAAGAGAATAAGGAAACAGATCGCTCGAGGTATTCTCAACCGATATGCAGAGGAAGGTGATAGGTTCCTGAATAAAATAATAACATGTGATGAAACATGGTTCCACTTCTTTGAGCTGGAAAGCAAGCAACAGAGTTTCGTGTGGAAGCATGCATCGTCATCAACGCCTGTAAAGGTCCGACTTTCCAAGTCAGTGGGTAAAGTTTTGTCCATCATATTCTTTGACACAAAAGGAATTGTGTTGAATCACATGGTGCCAGCTAAAACTACAGTCAGTAGTGAATACTACGCACATCTAATTAAAGTAGAAGTGAAAGAAGGGAAAGAAACACAAACATTAAGCGACCAGACCATAATGGAAACCTAAACAAAGGAAGGCCATAAGGACAGTTATTTTCCCACAAAATGGCCATATGGCCAACCAAAATAAAAAGACACAAGTGATACACACAGTAAGTAACAAACAACACCATAGATAAACCGCCACAGAAGAACCGCCTTGGAACGGTCAGTGGAATGATTTCCACTGGGGGGCTTAAATCGATTTTACGTGGCCACAATCCTCGCCCTTAAATTCCAGTTGCAGAGAGCTATTCGAGATAAACATCCTGAACTTGTAAGGTCAATGTTCATTTTGCAACAATACAACGCTCCAGTGCACGTGAGTCAACTTGCGACGTCCACCCTCAAGGAACTGGGTATCGAAACTCTACCGCATCCACCGTATAGCCCAGACTTGGCTATCTGTGACTTTTTCCTGTTTCCAAATTTGACGGATCAGCTGCGTGGAGTAAAATATGAAACGCGAGATGAACTAGGGGCTGCTATAACGGTGGCGCTTAGGGAGGTGTCACGTGACGGCTTACGTCACGCGTTTGGCAAGTGGATAAACAGATGTCAAAAGTTTATCAAGGTCAAGGGATCCTATGTCGAGAAATAATAAACAGTATTCGTGAGTATCGTTTTTCATTATTACGTTATAGCAAAAATTCTCGAATTTATTGATCACCCCTCGTATAACCGCCATGACTTCAGCACCCAATTACTTAAAATCATTCTTCGACATAAAAAATTGGTACAACATAACTTGTTATGCGACAGACTGCATGCATGGGAGTAAACCCAACCACGGTTGGCAAATTTGTTCCCTCTTTAATTGCACGCCGGTGGGTCAGTCCTCAGGTTCTATGACGGTTCCAGCGTAAAGGCTTACTGAGAATTAGAGAGAATCTAATTTTATGTAATGTTGGTTTGTGCCTGATGCTCTGTCTCTGGACGGGCCCATCGGATTATAACTGTTGGTTTACATTTGCTTCAGCATTTCAGTGGTTTGTTGCTGTCGAGTCCTCACCGTTGTTTGATTGTTTGTGTTCAAGGAGATATTGCTCTGGTGAGTAAGGAGGCCTCCATGCGGACTGAACAAATTCTTTGTTTAAATCGCGATGGAAGTAAGGGCGAGGATTGTGGCCACGTAAAAATGATTTAAGCACTATCCACCCCAGTGGAATGCGCTTATCTGACCGTTCCAAGGCGGCTCTTCTCTCACTGTTTATTTTTGTTATGGTTTGTCTTCGAGTGTTTGTATAGCTTATAATATTTTGTTTTAGATAGCCAATTGGCCATTTTGTGGGAAAGTAACTGTCCTGTGGACTTTCCGCTATTGATGTTTCCATTTGGGTCTGTTGTTTCATGTTTGTGTATCTTTCCCTCTGGTGTCTCTACTGGGAGCTTTGAGTTAATTGTATCGATTCCTGATCATTGCCCCAACTTCTATTTTACTCCACTGACCGAGCTTTTACATGTATCTTTATAATTTCTGTTGATCACTTATTTCAGTTACTGATTTATAAAGTTTGGAATCATCCGTAAAAGTTAAAAAAAAACTCCCAAGACTGTCTGGTATGTCATTTACATAGATTATGAAGAGAACGGGTCACCTCCCCGAACTTTGTGGTATCCCCGAAGTCACTGGTTTCCAACTTGAGCATTCTGATTCATCTCTGTGGTTGTTTATTTTTGTGTTCACGGAGACGTTGCACTGATGAGTTACGAGGCCTTGGTTATGGTTTGTCTTTAGGTGTTTGCGTCGCTTATATTATTTTATTTTGGATAGCCTTTTGGCCATTTTGTGGGAAAGTAACTGTCCTTTTTCTTTCCGCTGTTGGTGTTTTCGTTACGGTCTGTTGCTTCATGTTTGTGTTTGTTTCCCTTTGGTGTCTCTGATGGGCGCTGTGGGTTAATTGTGAGCCATAATAGTATCTCTTACTAGTTTGTTTTTAACTCAGTCTGCATTGTAAACAAGTAAGACTAACTGGTCTATAATTAGTAGTCTCGCTCTTATCTCTTATTTTTATTAAGGGAAGAAATATTTGCATCCCTTCTATATGATGGGTACGCAGCTGTCTGTAAATAAATTGTCAAAAAATCTTCTTTTACGGTGTATTAACCAGGTAGAAGAAAGTCGTTTTATTTAAAGACTGTCTTTAAAGTTAAAGACTGTAAATTTAAAGACTTTTAGTCTGTAAAGGTAAAGACTGACATAAATAAAATCATAAAAATGGTGTAAAACGGAAAAATCGCACTTTGCTGTTTATAGTAATTTGGCCGTTGTCTATGGAATATCTAATTAAGTGTAACTGCAAATTATATAGTTGTCTCTATTTAATTAAATTTCTTCGGCCATAAGTGAAGAGTTCTCTGAAAAACAGTTTTTTAATAAGATTCATATGTAAAATGAGCTCATGAATGGATGTGTATCATTTTGTTTATATACGGACCACTCGCTTCGACAGGCAGATTTTCTGACAACTAAAATTGATGAAAGTTTCAGGCGGACTACAACAGTAAAATGTCCGAAAACGAAATGACGTCAGTACGAAGCTCATCTTATGTTCAACCTTTGACATATATTTCCTCCCTTACTGCGGAGTTTCACGGCATTTGTGGTCTAAGGGAAGGAACTTTGTTGTTTAATTTCTTAATTTTTTTCTATCATTAAAACGATATTAGAAGACAATACAATACATTCAGTCTTTAGCAACGCACGTTTTATTAATGAGATGAATACTGAGGCTGGGTATGAGAATGCAATTGTTTTCGTGTTACATCATTTTCATGATTTTGCGTTTTGTTACTCAGTGTTAGTCTTTAAATCTACAGACTAAAAAGTCTTTACATTTACAGACAGTCTTCACATTTAAAGATAGTCTTAAAATAAAACGAATTTCTTCTACCTGTTAACAATACGAGGGTGACAAGTCACTGACAGCCATCTGTTCCCATGGATACACTGATATTGAAGGTTTTAAGTTGCTTGGTCAAAACTTTTATGTCTGTTTTTTCAAACAGTTACATGTCTAATATGATATCTGTCATCAAAACAACAGCAGTTGCCAAGATGGTTTATTCACGATATAGAGGCAAAATGTAATCAATAAATCTGTTGTTTTTTTTTCAAATCGCCATGAACAATTTTACCATTGGCCTTTTTCAAATCTGAAACCATGGTCTTTGACATTGTCTCATCCCAAAAGCATTTGATATACAGAGGGCCCGCATTATAACGGCAGTATTTGTTCCATATTATTGTGGCGTTATAATGAATTTGCCGTTATAAAGAATCCCAGTTAGGATTATGATAGGTTATAAAAGGTCTTTTCCATAGCATAACTCCAAGAAACAAATGTTATAGACATTTGTTAGAATCGCCTCGATTCTAACAAAAGTCTATAACCTTTGTTTCTTGGATTATTAAATAATAAGAATCTTTCATGACTATGGATTCGATTTGGGCATTTCCAACCCGAGTGAAGCCCAAACCGCTCGGAATGGAGGATAAAACTTTCCATTGAGTTTTGCCGTTATAACGAATGTTATTATCACGCGGATCCTCTGTAACCCCCAAAACCTTTGGGGTCAGTCTTCACATTTCACATCACAGTCTTTCAAACTTCTTTTTTCGCTGTACGGGTCAATTTGGTGCAACAATTTTGAGCTTTGCAGTATTTGAGATAGTCCGTCCAATTCTGTGTATGAATGTATCTATTCCAGAACGTCTTCACGTCACCTTAAACTAGACATTCAAGACTTTCATATGAAATTTGTGTTAGCTCCAGCAGACAAGGCCTCTTACAATATCGTCATTGTTTGCAGGCTCCACCATGTTAACACTCTTCAGCAAAAGCTTGGTGATACTTAGGCCTATGAAATGCAGCTTTGGTTGTAGAGAGGGCTGTAGTTGATGACCATAGTTGTCATTCAGCCACCGAGTTTGCTGTATGCGTTATTGAAAGCCAAGACAAGCTTCTTGCGTTATATTGGTTACCGAAACACCATGAAAGACCAGTTTATTGCAAATTCAAGCTCATGTATCGTACTCACGTAGTAAGGGCGAGGATTGTAGCCACGTAAAAGCGATTTGAGCCCCCCCCCCCCCCCCGTGGAATTCGTTTCCGGTGACCGTCCCAATGCGGTTCTTCGGTTGCGGTTTATTTTTGTCATGGTTTGTCTTTGGGTGTTTGTGTCGCTTATATTGTTTTGTTTTGGTAGCATATGGGCTGTTTTGTGGGAAAGTAACTTCATTTTGGCTTTCCGCTATTGATGTTTCCATTAGGTCTGTTGTTTCATGTTTATGTTTCTTTCCATTGGTGTCTCTGATGGGAGCTGTGGGTTGATTGAATAGATTCCTGATCATTGTGTCCACTTTTTTCAAATTTTAAACTTCATGTTTTACTGCCATAGAAACATGCGATTACATATTGCGACAAAGTAGAAGTAAAACAAAGATCAGGAATTGATACAATTAACTTACTCCATCCATAAAAGACACCAAAGGGAAAGAAATACAAACATTAAGCGACCAGACCATAATGGAAACCCAAACAAAGGAAGGCCATATGGACAGTTACTTTCCCACAAAATGGCCATATGGCCATCCAAAATTAAAAGACACAAGTGATACACACAGAAAGTAACAAACAACAACATAAATAAATCGCCACAGAAGAGCCGCCTTGGAACGGTCAGTGGAAGATTTCCACTGGGGGGCTTAAATCGATTTTACGTGGCCACAATCCTCGCCCTTACTTCCGCAATTAAGTATGTGAATGATCTGGAAGAAATTTGTTTTGGTCTTTACAATTCTAATGAAGTTTTAAATAAATTGAATTCCAAACGTTGTCGTGCTTCAGTCTGTCTACGTATAATTTTCCACCCTTTACATTGCACTTCCTCATTAACTGATATGATTTAATTGAAACATCGTTTCGTGGGGAGGAGTTCCTATGTCTTGCGTGTGGCGTGGGTGTGTTTTTCACTTCTGAAGAGCATAAAATATACTCTATGGTCATGACAGGACGTGTGTGAAGCTCTCACCATTCTACTTGACAATATATACATAAGATTTGGTACTAAGTTATTTAGACAAATTGTGGTTATTGCGATGGGTGCAAGTTGCGCGCACCTTGTGGCTGGTTTGTTCTTGTTTTGTTGTGAGGGGGAATTCGTGATGCCCATGTCCGTTGGGGGCCGCTCTGGGATCATTGAAGCCTTTAGCTCGACTTCTAGATGTGTGGATGATTTAATAATTATTGATAGGTTTGGTCGATGCCTCCCCATCCCCACCCCGGTTGAGTGTGGCGGATCCTTCTGATTCCGAGGCCCCGTTTTTGGCTTTGCATTTATCTACTGTAGATGGGTTTTCGTCCTAAAAAATCTATGATAAACGCGATGATTTTGATTTTGGGATTCTAAATTGTCCTTTCGTAGATGGTGGTGATCCCCGTGCGGCATCCTGTGGTGTTTGTGTTTCGCGGTTCGTTCGATTTGTCAGAGTGTCTTGTCGTGTGACTGGTTTCGGTGCTCGTGATGGATTGTTGACTGCCGGACTTCTTTGTCGGGGTTATCGGTGTCGTAGGCTGCACATGGCCTTTTCTGATTTTTATGGTTGGGTTCACGTAAGGTTATCTTCAACCCATTAATAATTTTACTGACCGTTCCAGGTCGGTGCTTTTGCTGTGGTTCCTTCATGTTTTGTGTTGGTGGTTCTGATTCGTTCCCTAATCATATATGTTGTTACTTTGATTATTCTGACACCCCACCGTTTTGGTTGGTTACTTTTAGTTACGTTTGCCCTTCCAGTTTACTGTCGTCGCTCCATATTTCGACTTATTTCCCTTTTGATATTTTGGGAAGAATTTGGGATCTGACCGAATCAGTTCCTGATCGTTTCTCTTTTTATTTATTATGGGCGTCATTCCGGTTTGGTTTCGAGGTTCGGTGTTGGACTTGGTTCTCTTCTTCGGCGGGGTCTGTCAGGGCCTGGGTTTTGTGGTGGCTTGGTGTGTGAGGATGGATACTTGCCATGATTTCAGTACCCAGTTCCGTTATAGTATTATTCGATATAACATATTAGGTACTACATAAATGTTATACGACAGACTGTATGTATAATACTTAACCCAATATTGGATGATAACTTTGCTTACCTCTTTAATTGCATGCCGTTGGGTCAGGCCTTTTATTCTATGCGGGTTCCAGCGTAAAGGCTTACTCATGTAATGTTGGTTGGTACCTGATGCTCAGTCTCTGGTTGGCTCATCGGAGTCTATTTGTTGGTTTTCTTTTGCTCCAGCATTTCAGTGGTGTGTTGCTATCGAGTCCTAACAGTTGTTTCATCTCTATGGTTGTTTGATTTTTGTGTTCCAGGAGATGTTGCACTGTTTAGTTAAGAATGTTCTATAAAAGGGTTATCCTTTGGAAGCAAGGAATACACCACAGAAGTGAAAAATATGGAGTGTACATGTTTTCTGGGCCAGACTAGCTAGTTTCGGCCAATTAGGCCTCATCAGTGACAGTTTAGTTAAGAAGCCTTCATGCGAAGTGAACATATAATTTGTCGTAAATCGCGACGGAAGTAGGGGCGAGAAATCGCGTAAAATCGATTTAAACCCCCCCCCCCACCAGTGAAATTCTTTTCACTGACCGGTTCTTCTGTCGCGGTTTAAATTTCTATGGTTTGTCCTTTAGGGTGTGTATCGCTTATATAATTGTGTTAGTCAATTGGCCATTTTGTGGGAAAGTAACTGTCATTTTCGGCTTTCTGCTGTTGATGTTTCGATTATGGTCTAGTTACGTTTTATTTTTGTTTATTTTTGGTGTCTCTGATTGGAGGTGTTGGTTAATTGTATCGATTCCTGATTATTGCCTTCACTTCTATTTTTCATGTTTTGACTTAACACTAGCCAACCCATTTTTGTCTTTTTCTGTCATGATTTGTTCGTTTTAATGGTACATTTTTATCTATACGACTGCTTGTTTTATCAATGAAGAAATTCAAACTTTCTTATGTTATTTCAATCATCTGAACCTAGTTCTTCTCTTATACTATCATTGTCTCCCTTACAAAAATTCCTTTTCTTCACTGACTATATTACAGATAAGCTCCACGATTAAACTAACCTGATCCCTGAAACCCACATTGGAGCTATATATAACCTTTGTGACTATTTCACTTTTGGCGGCAATTATACAAATCCAGAACATTAGCTCGTTGTCGTTCTTGTTGGCTCATTGATAACTGCCTCATGAAGTTATCTCTTTGACATTTAATAAAATGAAACCAGGATGTGTATGATTATGGTGTGTGGTCCAATCTTTCCAAGAAATGTTCGAAAAATTTAATTAACCCACTAAAACAGTATAATCATAGTTAAGTCCAACTGCTCTGTTAATCAGTTCCACTTATTGTCTGGAGTTTCGAGTATAACTGCTTGGGCTACGGTAACAATTGCTCATTTGAGATCAATCTCAACACGCACTAACATACTTCACTAAATATAAAAATATTTAAAAGTGTGCATTCACGATATGACAGTGCATGTCTAGCATATATGCATACACCCCTGCACGTCTCTGTTACTTTTGCCAATATCAATCTGAAACCGTCTATTTTCAATTATTGACGCATTTTTTTCTGTCGACTTAATGCTCTCAGGGAATACTTCTGTAAATATTATTAAGACTGGCTTATGTGTCACAACCTTTACTCTTAACTCCTCTCTCTTGTTCATGATGCAGTCACAGTTTGTATAGTACACCAATCCCTTTGTGCATGCATTTTGACAAAAATACTCAACCTGCAAACTGCTGTTTCACTACGATGACTCAGAGACCGAACTGTGCGTCCTGTCTCCAGTTAGCGATAAACTCTCTAAACTTTCAAAGTCAAATTAGGTGTCTATACCGGAATTGGTTTTCTCTAAACTGGTTTCATTCGAACTGAAGTTATAAATGTGAGTACTTTCACTTACTATGGATACATTCTCTGAATAAGCTGTATTGGAACTACCACAAACAGATTCCCATGCATATGTGTAACGCCCCTTGCTAAGGAAGTCTATGTCAGAGTCATTTGTAAAATTAAAGTCACACTCTTTACTTTCAATTCCTAAGTAAATGATATCACAACTCAACAAATACTTGTCTCTAGTCTCTGTAATCTCTTTTTAGGAGACGATGTTTCAGGGAAAAGATTTTCAAAGTTGACTGGAATACTTGAAATGGATATAGAAAATAGAAGTGGAGGCCACTAACCCACAGCTTCCATCAGAGCCAACAAAGGGGACAAAACGCAAACATGAAACAACATCACTAGCGGAAAGCCAAAAGGACAGTTACTTTCCCACAAAATGGCCAATAGGCATGTATCTTCAATCAATAACGACTCATCTTGATCAAGAACCATTTCTGCCTTTTATTTTGTGTATCGGAAATACTCAAAACGTCAAAGGATGTTTGTCATGTTGGTGATTCTGATTTTTCCCCAGTTATGTATTGTGCTCCTTTTTAATTAGGTTTGGATATTCTGGGTCACCTCTTGTTTTGTTTACTGTCGTCACTTATTGCTTCGTCTAATTTCTCTAGTGATATTGTTGGAAGAGTTTGGGATCTGATTGTATCAGTTCATGATCGTTTCTCTTCTTAATTTTCCATTTGGGTTGGAGGAGTCTTTTATCTTATTCCTGGCCGTTTGTAACAGCCTTTTCTTGGCATCAAATGTTTGCGCTTGAAACTGTATTGGACGCATCCTATCTTCCCTATTCTGCCCAATTCTTACACCTTTTACATCTTGAATGGGAAAGTCATCCTCTGATAATTCTAAAATGTCATTTATAACATACTTAAGTTCCACAATTTCTTCAGCACTTCGTTCTTGCATTTGTTCCTCTTTCACTTCTTCCAGACCGAAACACATTCTGTTCAACCTACGACTATCTACCTCTTTTCTTTCCTGTATTGGAGCCTTAATTTATCGTGTATAAAATAGAAGTGATAGCCTCATTAATTTTCGCAAGGTTATCCAGTCGTTCTAAATTCATTCCTTAATTCCAACGTTGTCATCGAAATGTTCGATAATGCCACTAAAATGGTAATTATAGGAATTCTTTCGAAAGCGTAAGAATGAACACGCCTGGGCAAATGATTATTCAAATAGACACTGCCATATTTGATCCCCCCCACAAAAATAAATAAATAAATTAAATAAAAATAACAAACAAAAAACAAACACACGTTGAGCCATTTGTCTTCAAACATTTGCAATTTCAATAGTTTGTCATCGATTAAAGCTGCTGACGTTGTTATATATACAATGACGTTACACACGAGATCTAAACGTGATATTTGCCGTCACGTTATTTTACTACCTGTCGCTTTGTGAAATAAAGTTGAGAGTTTTGTTCATAGAGATTATCGAAGTATAAAACTTTTATTTCTACAAAGCAAAGCGCTCGAAATAAACATAATGATGGAGCATTGGAATTATAAAGATATAAATTTGCGCTCAGTGAAATTTTAAAGGTTACAAAAATGTTAAATGATCTTTGGTGAAATACTGGGAACAGATTTACCACACCCTGGACATCCTCGACGACACATTAGCTGTATTATTCCATTTGCAAAGCTCTATAGTTGCGCTCAATGATCTTTTTGTGTAACAAAGATGCTCGCATTTCCTTTGATGAAGTGTGAGTGAAAATGACCCTGCGGTGGCACATTAGTGGTGAAATACAGTTTGCAAAGCTATACAATTGCGCTAAACGATCCTTAATGGTTACAAAAGTGTTCAAATATGATTATGAAATATGGAGAGAACCTCGGCACTGCAGTCACAAGTGCAGTCATCACGTTAACAAGTCCGTGTAATGAACTACCCTCCAAACCTCACTTTATATAGAGAAGAGTAAGGTTTACGGGTATACATTATTTCCCTTATTTCTTATCGTAGACATAGGTTGTTGGTACTCCATGGGGCGGTTCTATGACAAATTTTCATCAGATAAAAACATTTTAGAGGTGTATAAGAATAAAAGAATCCACCATGCATGTTTATGTGAGATAGGAAACTCACCCAAGGGGTCTGAATTTCAACCAGGGGCGAGGCTTATTGCCGAGTCCCTGGTTGAAATTCAGACCCCGAGTGTGAGATTTCCTTATCCTAGATAAACAGACACATAATGGATTATTTTTCTATATGTATGAATGTATGTATGTATGTATGTATGTATGTATGTATGTATGTATGTATGTATACTTTTATATATGTTGTATGTATGTATTTATGGGCAAATCGTGTCTGGTCAATAACTTTCTTATTCTTAGATGGATTTTGAAATTACTTAGCAATTGTATTAACCATCATGAGTTGATGTGTCGCGCGCAAAACCCAGGTTGGTACGTCAAAGCCAAGGTCATACTTAGAGGTCAAATGTCATATTTGTTTTTATTTTGTTTTGTTTGTCGTCTCCGGTCAATAACATTTTTATCCCTGGATGGATTTTGAAATTACCAGATATGTTAACCATCATCAGACGATGTGTCACGTCAAGGTCAAACTTAGAGGTCAAACGTAAAAAAAAATGTTTTCGACCCTGGTCATTTTTTTATTTCTGCATAGACTTTTTAACGTTACCTTGCACAAATGTTCATCTTTATAAAACAATGTGTCGCGAGCAAGACCCAGGTCCGTACCTCAAAAATCAAGGTCATACTTAGAGTTCAAATGTCAAAAAGGGGTGTTTTATTTGTGTACGGTCAATAGCTTTCTTATTCTTATATAGATTTTGAAATTACTTGGCGGAAATGCTAACCATCATGACACGATGTGTCGCCTGCAAGACCCAGGTCGGTACCTCAAAGGTCAAGGTCATACTAAGAAGTCAAATGTCATAAAATGGTCTTTTTGTGTTCGATCAATCACTTTATTATTCCTGGATGGATTTTAAAATTACTTAGCAGAAATGTTAACCATTATCAGACACTGCGTCGTGCGCAAAACCCGGGTCGGTACCTTCAAGGTCAAGATCATACTTAGAGGTCAAAGGCCAGAAAAGGTTCTTTTTTCAAGTCTTATTAATAACTTTTTAGTTCTAGATGGACTTTGTAAATTACTTTGCAGAAATGTTCATCTTCAATAGACGATGTGTTGCGTGCAAGACCCAGGTCTGATCCTCCAATGTCAATGTCTTACTTAGAGGTCAAAGGTAAAAAGGTCTTTTTCATGTCCTGTCAATGATTGTTTTATATTCTTAGATGGATTTTGAAGTAACTTGGTAGAAATGTTAATCGTCATGAGACAATGTTTCACATGAAAGACCCAGGTCAGCACCTCCAATGTCAAGGTCTAACTTTGAGGCCAAAGAAAGGGTTTTTCATTCGGGTCTGGTCAATAACGTTCTTATTCTAAAATGCATTTTGAAATTACTTGGCAGAAGCTTTGAACAACCATGAGATGATTTGTCGCTTACATGACCTAGATTAGTACCTCCAAGGTCAAGGTAAACATGTTGTATTCACACAGTGTGTTATATTACACTCACTTCTGTGTCCCACGTCATATTGCGGGGGGGAGGGGGCATCCGTATCCTATGGACACGATTCTAGTATATCTATGCGTTTTGCGGCTTCAAAATCGGCACAGCGAAAGAGACCACATATAATGTACATACTCTTCAGTATATACCGAAAAATATCATCGCCATACCATTTTTTTTTCATTTACATTTAAAGAAAAACCTTGAATATAGCAAAAAACCTAAAGTGTAAACAAAAATGTAAACCTACAAATAAGCAACAAATGAATAATGTATTGTCTTAAAATTATCATTCAAACTGTTCCGTTGATTGACTTTTAAATAAAGACAAACTAAATATCAAAATTAAGCAGTTTAATAGGAACCTATTTTAACTGCGGAGGAACAATGTAAACGCGTCACTAAGGTGGCAACCATATGATTTTTATGGGGTGGATGTGGTGAGGGGAAGATTGTATGACAAAAAAAGGCAGGACATGGTTAAGCAAGAAAATATATCTAGGATGACCATGAATCTGAAAAACAATAGCAAGGATCAGACTGACCAAAACATAGTTATCGCCAAATGGTACTGATGGAAGGATTTAATGGCAAATACAGTATTAAAATTGGAATTCTAAAGAAAAGGACCTTAATTTGAGATGTGTACATTCGCAATATTTATTATGGTTTCACTATAAAGAAACCAACAATCGTTTTTTGCTAATTCATTATCTTTAAAATAAAGGTCCAAATAAGTACTATTGTTTATATAGTGTTTGTCATATTTTATATGCTAACATTTCCAGTTCAAATAGAGAAACATTGCTTATTCTTTCTTGTTTCTGTATCATTCCATTTTGAAAGAAGCTGTATTGAAAAAATAACACAACACAACGGGGTCTCAAAAATAAAAAAGAAGGATCCATTTCTTGAAGCAAAAAAGATCCAGGGCCAACTTAATATTCACCCCCACTCCCCACCATAAACATCAAATGGTCACTCCCAAAAGGAAAACATGTTTTTATTTCATTACGAAAACACGCCTATACAAATACATTGTCAATTTTATCATCGAAAATACGAGCATTTTAAGATGAAAAATTGTGATTTTGTTTCTTATTTCTGCTCCAAATATAGATTTTGGGTATTCGTTAGAACCGCCTCATCGAGGCGGTTCTAACGAGTAGCCACAATCTATATTTTACAGCAGAAACAAGACAAAATAAGCTTTACCCCTGTAAACCCCAGTTTTACTATATAAAAGTGGGGTTTAAGGGGTCAAAATTATATAGCCTTGTTTTTGTAACGAGCATAGCGGCGGCTGCCGAAGGCAGCCGTCGACGTCCGCCGAAGGCGGGCGTCGAGCGAGCTCGTATCTAGGTAACGCGTATCATCACAAGACACAATCTATGCAAGAAAGTTTGCTTGCGCCCAAGAACTGGCTTAAACCGGTTTTCCGGTTTCCATGTATTCCATTCAAACCATGTAATAAGTCGGGAACCAGAGCCTCAAAAATCTTATGTAACCCGTATCACTCACCGGTTGAATAGTGTATCGCAAGGCTGATTGGTGATTCGGTTAGTTGCAATAGCTAAAAAATCAACATTGGCGTATCAGTCAATTAATACATTTTTCTTATTTATGTGTTGGCATAAATTTGTACATTTTGTATTTATTTTTGTTGTTATTATTTATGAATAAATTATAGTGACGTCACGAGGTCGAGTCATGACTGTGGTAATGTTCTAAGCCGCCATATTTATTTCTGTCGTTTTGTACTGGAAGCACTCCAAAAACAATGAATCATGATGATTAAAACGTAAGTGATCTTCAGGCTCAGGGGTGTGATTTTTTTCTATATAGTGACCCAGCGAACGCGGCCCAACAACTTGGGAAGTTCAAGCTCATTATAGGGACATCTCGACCCCTTGTCCTTGACAAACAACAACAATAATTCTTGGTCTTTTCGCCCCGCCCATCAGGGAGCGTGGTGCTCCCATCAAGCGGAACTCGGAATCAGGAGCGTGATAGATCAGTGGTTAGTGCACTTGCCTCTGATGCTAGAGGTCCCGGGTTCGATCCCCGGCACCGGCGATAAAATTTCGGTAACTGAACACGCTCCATTGGCATCATTTGCAGGGATAAATGTCATAAAGTGCACCATCCTTCGGATGGGGACGTTAACTGGAGGCCCCCTGTGCAGGGAGAACCATCCCCTGTGCAGGTTAGAGATCCTTTGTAATTACATGATTACTGTGTAGGCTTTCATCCTGCAAAACCTGGAGTGTAATATACACCTGCGGTAATGGTCAAATGTGACCGACGCAGTATCAGAAGATAGACAGAATTGTTACTGGTGACACGTCAAATAACATTCATACACCAGAACTGAAACCGAGGAAACTTGAATTCTGCCATAGGGAACTGGAGACCACTCCCAGGAAAAATGATTGGTAGGGCTTGAGATGTCATTTCATCTTAAGTTAATGTCTATCTATATAATCTATTTATTTATACTGCAGCAACCCCATTAAGAGGACTATCGTGCAGGTAAATTTTGTTTGTTTGTTTGATTTGAGGTTTAATGTACCCGTCAACACTGTAAATATCATTTTGGAGAAGTTGCTTCCAATTTTGTGGGACTTTTACCCGACATTGGGATGAAATGACATCTCAAGCCCTGTCGCCCAATGAAACCAATAGGGTTTTAATATTAGCATGGACGGTCTGCCTCACACCTCAGTTCCTGGACAGGCTTAGATCCTCTAAGGGGTTTACCAGTACTAGTGTGTGGGCCGGATTTAGCTCTGCAGGGAAGCATCATGCAGCCCATATATTTCTTCAAGCCCCTTTTGTTTGCAATGGAGTTTAACCGCCAAGTCAACACATTTTGTACCGAATGGAATCTTCCTCCTTATATATAGCACGAGTCTATTTCAAAGTTTAGGGGTATCAGGTGTTTTCTTCAAAATCTATTTGGAAGTGCCTGAATGTTTTGCAAACAATGTAGGCCCGGACAATTTTTTTTTTTGTTTGATTTGAGGTTTAAAGTCCCCATCAACACTGTAAAGGTCATTTTGGAGACACTGCTTCCAATTTTGTGGGACTTTTACCCGACATTTAGATGGTTATGATATCTGCAGCCCAATGAAACCAATAGAGTTTATAAGCATGGACTCTCACCACTTTGTCTGGGCAGGCTTAGATCCTCTAAGCGGGTTACCAGTACTTGTGTTCGGGTTGGTTTCAACTCTGCGTGGAAGCATCATACAGCCCCGTCTACGTCAAGCCCCGATGGATGGGGCCCTGATGAGACACTGTGTTCTGCGGCATCTGACCTAGGCCTGACACAGGGGTGTAAAATTCCACTCGCCCGCTCGCATTTGCGAGTAAGTTTTAAGGCAGGGCGAGTAAGGTTTTCAAAACTGGCCTTACTTTTTCTTCCTTTTTTACACCTAAATGAAAAGTTTAGATGATAAGGGTGAGTAAGTTTCAGGGAAATTTTACACCTCTGTGACAGGCTGTATTATTTGGCAACTACCCGTTTTGGGGTTTCAGATACAATATTCGTTAAAAGACCAATTTCTGTTTTTAGCTTTTAAATATACTAACCTTCTCTTTTCACACTGTACTTGTAAACCCAGTTCATCAACTCCTACACCCTTCAACACTTGGTTTGCCGGAACCCCTCTTATGTCCCTCTCGGAGGGGTTAAGACGTATTGGAAGAAAGAAAGAAAGCACTGACTGGCTAAAAATGACCTAAATGCAATACAACTGCTGCAATTTTTTTAACCATTGCATGCAACTCTGTGTTGGGGGGGGGGTTTAAATTAAGAAATGCAATTTATTTTCCTGCAGTTCATGGAAGTATGAACGCAGTGGGTCCTGCAAAGTAAATGAACCCCGAAGGTGTTCATGTAAACATTGCTAGCGACCCACTGTTGTTCTTACTTTCATGAAAAGCAGAAAAATAAAGCTTATTTTTTATATTTACATTATTTGCCCCTCATCACTGAGCGAAAAAATGCTTGTAGGGCAAACGTTTAAAGCTAAAAAACATTTACACGCTGTTTTTCTACAAAGAGCGGAGCAGAGTTGACATCATCAACGCCTGTAGAGAACAATGGTTTAAATGACGTCACTAAAAATCATGTGATTCGATGTGTTCATGGAAGTATGAATGCAATTTTTTTTCTATAGGTCTACATTAGACTTTACACTGGAAATGTTTGGGATACAGGGCTTGAGATGTCATTTCATCTCAATGTCGGGTAAAAGTCCCACAAAATTGGAAGCAACGTCTCCAAAATGACCTTTACAGTGTTGACGGGGACGTTAAACCTCAAATCAAACAAACAAACAAACACTGGAAATGTAAATATTCTTAAATGAACATCCCAGATCATGGTGTACACCTTCCGTTAATTTTTAACTACTTCCACATTCCTTTGACTTTTTTGTTAGATTTTTGCATATATGCATTTGCAATGATATGTAGATGTGCCTAACACGAAATTCATTCTGCTCGGATGAAGCGTTTTGGAGTTATGGCCCTTTATTTTCTAAAAAATGCGCTAATAATATTGTGACACAAACTACCTCCACATTTCTTCACAGATTGAGCTGAAACTTTGCACATGCTTACCTTGTGAGGTGAAGTGGTGCCAAACGCAATTTTCAAGTTGATCCTTTCACTTGCAAACAAGTTATGGCCCTTGTTTTTCTGAAAAATGCGTTTGAAAACCTTGTGATGCGAACAACTTCCACATTTCTTCACCGATTGAGCTGAAACATTGCACATGCAAATTTCCTTGTGAGATAAAGGGGTACCTAACACAATTTTCACGTCGATTCTATCATCTGCTAAGGAGTTACTGCCCTTTATTTTCTGAAAAACGCATTATTAAACCTTGTGTCTCGAACTACTTCCACATTTCTTTGTCAATTTGTTAAATTTTTGCATATGCATTTGCGATGATATGTATATGTGCCTAACAGAAAATTCATTCTGCTCGGATGAAGCATTTTAGAGTTATGTCCCTTGTTTTCCCCTCAAATTGGCTCCCATGGGGGCATTGCTCACTTAAAGTGACGGCTCTTGTTGGTTATAAAATTCTCATTCTATCATAACAGCCTATATGAGTTTTGTGATCAACGAACATCACGAAAACATGCCTATATAATTCTGTACACGCATGATAACATCCAGTAAGCTTTCATAGCAATCAAATGATTATCAGTGCTGTCATTGTGATCGATAATCAATTAGTAATCACTGAACATATGGAAGATTTGGTCATATTTTTACCTCTTGCCATAACTTCTTTCTTATCATGTGTTATACATTAGGCGACGGCTACTGACAACCGGTTGTCACCAGCCTGTGAGGTTACAGACAACCGGTTGTCACCAGCCTGTGAGGCTGCTGACAACCGGCTGTCACTAGCCTGTGAGGCTGCTGACAACCAGCTGTATAAACCTGAATTTAATAGTTTTTGAAAGTTGATACTGGACCGCGTTGCCCCACTTCCGCTGTTCGTTCGCCGCATAAAATAGTCCAAATGAACTCTTGAAAGTTAATTTTGCAGGCCGGCTCCGCATGGAACGTGTTTCAAAATATTTCAGTTTTCGAGACTTTATACGGATTGAATATAAATTGGCACAGAAAGACGAATTCTGAAAAGAAAACCGTACTCTGGAACTATTTTCCTACGCGCTTTTCGGTGATATTTATGAGGGAGTTCGACCATCTACCAGACCATGGTAGCGGAAGTCAAATTGTGCACGTTCTTCCCATGATTTCCATGTTTTTTCACCGGTGTGATCGAACGACGTCTGGTAGATGTTTTGTTGACTGGTACACAGACCCCCTTTTTCTTGAATAGAAGCAGTCAATTCCCGGACATTAGTGTTCGCACCTTTCGCCAACATCTTTGTTACGTATGGTGTGACGTATCTACCAGAGTAACCCACGCTTTAGTCTGGTTCGACCAGAGTGACGTCACGACACTTCCGCCATGCTACCAGACCGCTACCAGACTGAGTTCGCTCACACTTTGGTTAACCACTGGTTTACCATGGTTAACCACTGTTCGTGATCGAACTACCTCTTTGTTTTACTCTTTCATCCCTGAGTTTCTAAACAGGACTCTTCTCGCTTTAAATATATTCTTATAGAAAAGGATTTCTGATTAGTTCACTGACATGATGGCAAACAGTTTACATGTAGATTCTGGCGAGACGTTCTAGCTACGTGCCGTCTTATCAGAATCTTCAAGGTTTGCATAGATACAGTGTATTTCTACATCGGCGTCTGCACCAGTCTACAGGGTTAAAAGAGATAGCTTATCACAACCCTTTACTGACCTACAATTCGCCTGCTTTCGAGAGCTCTAATATTACAAAACACGTGTTCCGTACTTTAGCAAATATGAAGACACCATCAGAAGCAACATTCTGTGGCATCTAATCTATCTTAACTGTTTCCAAATGTCACAGTATTGAAACAATTTACATTTATGGGTCAATGTTTTTAGGACCCCGTACAGGTGGGAATAAATGTATTTTAATTCACCTTGGGTAAACGCGGTGTCTGACCAGTTATAATGTTAAATCAAATGGATTAAAAATGGTCTTTTTTGTCAAGCTATTCTCCTTTTTATGTCCCGATGCCCGAAGGAACATAGCTCCAAGCGTCTGCACAACGTATGTGCATCGTCGTATCAATGTGGCGTTGATGCGACATTGCTAAGACATCATGTGCCCTAATTTAGAAGTTTATGGTTGGACCATGAAAAAATTGGCAGGCACGTATTTCTTTCCTTCATCCGTATTTTCTATGCGGGGGCAATGGCGATGTGTATCTTGTGTCACTGGGGAGTCCGTCTTATATTGACTTACAGTTGAACAACACCTGCTGTCCTTGCAGCAGGTAACGGTAGAGTGAGGGAGTGTTGATATTTCCTCTGTTTCTACACTTCCATTCATTTTCCTCTGTCTCCTCTGTCCCTCACTTTTGTCTTCTCTACAACTGCCCTGCCCATCGGGCCTTGAAGAAATATATGGGCTGCATGATGCTTCCACGCAGAGCTGAAACCGACCCGCACACGAGTACTGGTAAACTGCTTAGAGGATCTAAGCCTGCCGAGGCAAAGCGGTGCGAGTCGGCTCGTCCATGCTTATGAACCCTATTGGTTTCATTGGGCGGCAGGGCTTGAGATGTCATTTCATCTCAATGTCAGGTAAAAGTCCCACAAATTGGAAGCGACGTCTCCAAAATGACCTTTACAGTGTGGACGGGGACGTAAAATCTCAAATCAAACAAACATATCATCTCCTCTACTGTCTCTTCTCTTTTCCCCAAAATGATCCACTAGGGTTGACCTGTCGTTAAACTCAAAACAATCGATGAATCATTTTTTTCTTTGTCGAATTTTTTAACCCACTTGGACCTTGTCAAATCAGAACCAGAATTGTTACTGGTGACACGTCAAATGTCATTCATACACCAGGACCTGTGATATGGGGAGTTAGTCTCTATATTTTTTTTTCAACAAAATATCTAGATAACTGCTTTATCTATGACTAACATTGTTATATAATAATTATTCCTCATAAATCAACTTTCCTCAGTACTTTCAGTACTTTGATTTTCTTTTGTTCTTAATTGATATGATATCCTGAATGACTTATCTTTCCTATAAACCTTTTTGGGTGTGTTTCTTGGAGTCTTTGTGGTTTTTTATTTAGTATTGCTATATATATTGACATTGAATTTGTATGTTGCATACTGATGTTGTTAGAACAAATATAACTCAGCAGCAGTATCTGCTTTACCGGTATGTGATCATAATTTAACCACATAGATGTGAATAAAAAGGGAAGTCCAGAAATGATCATTAGATATTTTTAATTTAGTTAAAAACGTCTGGGTGGGTGGGGTAATTCCATATCAGCCACGACCTGGAAGAATCTAACTGGGGATTTATGACCTTTTAATATTAATTTAAGGTTGAGTCATAAAATTGTTAAGCTGCAGAAACATATTGATAAGATATTAGGATCGTTTGCATGCTGCCAAATGATGCTAGAATACATGTATATCACTTTATTGGCAATTTGTAAATTTTGTTAAATATTTGCACTTCCTATCTGTGTGAAAACCAGCTGTCAAGAACAGAATTGTAAAATGCCCCCCTTTTGGCTGACGGGTTTGTCGGTGATTGGAGACTGCTAAATATTGGAAGATCTTCTGTCAAAGCTGTTATATGAGACTATGAGATATGTGCCCTTGAATGCAGAAAATGCTATACAAAATTCCTAAGTCACAAGTTTTTATCTATTTACTGCCCACCCTTGGTTTAGCTGAAACTTCTATTGTATGAGAGTCAAAAAAGTAAATATAATGTATCATGCATTAAAGGGATACATGTACCGATACCTTGCCAAATGAATCATTAATAATAGTGTTTTTTCTTTTTCCTAATTTTTTTAGTTTTATGGCCCTTTCAAGATTATTTCACTTATTTCAAGCCAATCGTTAATCAGGTCAGGGCATTTTCTGCCTGTTCAGCAGGCCGAAACACCTCTGACCCGACTTCCCGTGGCAGAACTTGTGGCCCCGAAATACAGCAATGAGAGGCCTAATGATTAAGAGTCAGGGCTCTTACCTACATGTACATGTACATGTATTATTCCACGGAGGCCCATTAATAGGGAAATGGTAGGGGGGGGGGGCATTGTTTCCGGTGCAGAAAGTTGCTCTGCTTTAGTTAAAACTTCCATTGTGTAAGGGTTGAAAAGAAATACAACATATGGAAAACTTTATTGAACGAGACCAGGAGGTATGTGCCCCAATATAGGGAAGGGCATGATGTTTTTGGTGTGTTTTTGCTGGCTTTGGGTAATTGATGCAGTGTATCTCTAGAACCAATTTAGTGGATTCTTACCACATTTGCATCAACCAGTATGTGCATCCACTTGCATCAGTATGTGCATCATTAACTTAATGATTAAGACCTGGAAAAACAGTTACTTAGGTCTTTTGACCTTGACTTTATTTTCAAGGTCACAGGCTGCCCAAAACTGTCTTTTTTATTAGAAACACTTTGCCTCCAGAATGAATGTATGAATTACATGTATGGTCATACTTGGTATAATCTATCACTACAATGTACCAAAATAATCAAATAGATTGTGCTGATCTTGACCTGCTGCTAGTTTATAAGGTCACACCAGTACACAGACTCAAATTTTGCACTGTATGCTCTTATATATCTTCGAACCAAATAATATGTTCTATAATATCCTTTGGAAGCAAGGAATACACCACAGAACTGGAAAATATGAAGTGCACATGTTTTCTGGGCCAGACTAGCTAGTTTCGGCCAATTAAGCCTCATCAGTGACCCTCATATAGTTTCAAAATTCCACAACAGAATCAATGCTCCCAAAGGACAAAAAAATATAAACTACACTATGATGTAGGGCAGGGAGACTTTTTACGGCCGCCACAGATTCCCAGACACCAGCTGTAGTGACGTTAAAATCTCAAATTTGGTGTTAACAAGGAACATGTATAAATACATGTATGTGTAAAACTGATTTACCAATAATAGTCTCCCAGACAACCCCCAGTGCTCAAATGAGTTCCAATGTGGACTCCATTTCTATAAAGAGGCACTTCCAGTCAACATAATAAATAAATGCATTTTCTCATTATAAGAAACAATAACAGAGATGGTTTAGGACTGGGGATCTGAAGGGTTTCAAAGCTAGTAAGCCTTATTTGTGCTGAAGAGGGAGGGGCATACCCCTAGGTGACCAAAGGGGATACCAGGGTGATGCCATTGTCATGTGTCTCATCATATGGAACAGCATCTATGAACATAAATGATTTAGCCCTTTAGATACCACAAAAACATGCATCCAAGATTTCATCTGTTCATATTGTCTGCTGCATCTTCTTGCAAACATTTTAGAAAATATCTTTGTAAACAGGCAAAGAGTGTGAACTCTGACCAGGCTGCACATACAGATCTGGGTTCACAAAGATGTTAACATAAATGACTTTTAAAGCTACCAGCAGATGTTAAACAGATGACAACTGTTGTGATGGGTATCTTAAGTATTTGGGTGGGGATCTGAACAGTTTAGGAGGTGTAAGCCCACACTCATAAGTGCAACATCTGAGAACATAAAAATCAAAATAGTACAGAAATAATCTGGCCCCTGCACATCGGGGCTGGGCTGCCACAAAGAGTTGAAACCGACAGTACTGGAAAACTGCTTAGAAGATCTAAGCCCGTCACCAGGCACGGGCTTGAAGAAGTATATATGGGCTGCATGATGCTTCCACGCAGAGCTGAATCCGGCCCGCACACTAGTACTGGTAAACCGCTTAGAGGATCTAAGCTTGTCCAGGAATCGCGGTGTGAGGTGGACCGTCCATGCTAATAAACCCTATTGATTTCATTGGGCGACAGGGCTTGAGATGTCATTTCTTCTCAATGTCGGGTAAGTAAAAGTCCCACAAAATTGGAAGCAACGTCTCCAGAATGACCTTTACAGTGTTGACGGGGATGTTAAACCTCAAATCAAACAAAACTGTCACCAGGCAAAGTGATATATGTCAGACCGACCATGCATTATAGCCTTCAGTTCCAGTTCTGTTGTGTATTCCTTGCTTCCAAAGGATAACCCTTTTATAGAACATATTTCATATATCAATTCTACATTGGTTTCACTGGGCGGCTGGGCTTGAGATGTCATTTCATCTCAATGTGGGGTAAAAGTCTTACAAAAAAAAATGAACAAACTTCTCCAATTTAATGACCTAAATAGTGTCGATGAGGACTTAAAAACCTTTATTTAAATAAACAAAACTGTTACAGAAATAGATCAATGATTAGGACTCACTAGCATGAAATAAGTGAAATGCTGGAGCAAAAGAAAATCTACAGTTTCACTCTGGTGGCCTTATTTGAACTGGAGATGTGGGGCATACCCCTGGTGACCCACAGTCAGTATTACTGAATGCGTCTTATCTTAAGAATATACATGGTTTAGGGGCAGGGATCTGAACGGTTTCTGAGATACATGCATTAAGCCTTTCAAGGAAGAGGATGTGGAATGAGGTGCATGTCCCTGCGTGAATTAGGACAGACAGGCCTGATCAAACGGTGTAGACCCAAAATGCATTGTCTCTTCAGAATCTGCACTGTTTGCCACTTATCCAGCCATTTTAGATACAAATTGGGTTGTAAATTATACTTATCGAACAATCAATTACTACTAAATATGGTAATCAGTTTAGGGGAATCTATTGATCGATTAATCGATTATTGGTGTCAGCCTTAGTAAAACTGGGGTTTACAGGGTTATACATAAATTTTCTTATTGCTGTCTGCACAGACCATCTAGTTATCCTTTGTTTGTTTGATTTAAGGTTTAACATCCTCGCAAACACTATTTAGGTCATTTTGGAGACGTTGTTTCCAGTTTTGGTGGGAATTTTACCCGACATTGAGATGAGATGACACCTCAAACCCTGCTGCCCAATTAAACCAATAGGGTTTATATGCATGGATGGTCTGACTAGCACCACTTTGCCTGAGCAGGCTTATTGAACCCTCTATGCAGTTTACAAGTACTCCTGTGCTGTTGGTTTCAGATGGATGTTGGGGCTGGGGGATGAGGGGTCTAGTTATCCTTTATAAATGGAACTGAGGACTTCAGCAAATGCAAACAAATTTGATTTTTCTAGTCGATAAACCCCAGACAGTTTTTTGTGGTGCAGCTGCAATGATAATGTTTTGCTTTGACATGTTCTCTGGAAGTGATGTGCTTTTCCAAACATGTATCCTCCATATGTGGAATGAACACCAGGAATTGGCAGCAACTACCACCAACAGTGACAAGGTGAGCTTTTGGGATCACTTTTTCTCTGCGTACATGCGTAAACTTTTGCTTCAAACGACATCTCCTAAACCACTGATCGGATTTTGACCAAACCTCACAGGAATGATTCATAGGTACCGGTAGGCTGGTTTCAAAGTTGTTCAAATGGTTCCAGCCACAAGAGCTAAATATATATTTTTTTTACTGAAAACTTAAAACTTAAACCCAGGTCTTCCATTTGGTATGAAGCTTCATCTAGTGAACCTCTACCAAGATTGTTCAAATTATAGCCCTGGGACCAAAAATGCCCCCGCCCCGGGAGCCTTTGGTTTTACATAGGCTTATATAGGGAAAATCTTTGTCTCTGAAACCGCTAGGTGCAGGTCTTTCATATTTGGTGTGAAGCTTCATCTAGTGGACCTCTATCAAGATTGTTAAAATGATTGCCCTAGGGCCAATAATGCCCCCATCCTGGGGCCCTTTGATTTATCATAGGCTTATATAGGGAAAAATATTTAAATTAAAAATCTTCTCTGAAACCACAAGGCCCAGGTATTTGATATTTGGTATAAAGCTTCATCTAGAGAACCTCTACCAAGATTGTTATAGCCCAGAGGCCAAAATTGTCCTCGCCCTGAGGCCTTTTGGTTTTATGCAACAGTCATTTGTAACCACTGCCCCCATCCTACCTACAGGGATAGCGGGAAACAATAACTTTTCACTTTTCAAAGCCCTACATGTACACAGTGCGGGGGGTGGGGGGACCTGTAGAAGGTCACAATACATGTAATTCATTCCACTGGGGGTATATTTGCATAATATCAAAACCCCCACATTAACCCAGCACTGCAGGGGAACATTGGGGGTAACTATCCTCTTTCCCCTGCCTATCCCAGTAGGTGGTGGTGGTGTGTGTGTGTGTGTGTGTGTGGGGGGGGGGGTTACAAATGACTAGACTAGTGCATTGTAAAGACTTATATAAAGAAAATCTCCTGTCTGGAGATCTTCTGCGTAAAAGGAGATCATAGGCAACGATAAAATGCCTTATAGATATGGGCAACTTAAAAAAAATGCAGCAAAAGTGTGACGATGGGGGTCAAATTTCAAACCAGATATATCATGATGGTTTTATCTTTTTTTGGACCAGTGAACATCAAATGTAGTGTTTAAAGGACAAAACCCATGAGTTTTTTTTTTAATTATTATTTTCACCATTTTTCATTACATTTTTGCAATTCCTCAGTAAACATTAGACAAGTTTGATACTTCACCAAGATTTGAAAGAAAATGTCTTTTTTTTTCTTCTGTAACTTTTAGTGGGTACACATATCCACCATTCTGGCCAATTTTTTCTCGAATATTTTTTTAGGGATTTTTTGCAATATTAGAGCCATATTTTTTCAAAACACACCTAATTAAGTTTTTTTCACAAGAAAAGTAGGCAAGATATTTAAGAAAAATCTTATTCTTAGCAATATTAGAGGCATTTCAAAAACAAATGTAAAATTTCATTTGATTGTGATAAATATTTATGATTTTAGGTGGCTTTGAAAAACATGTATATTTTCTATAAAAATGTTACACCTGTTACAGTTTCAGCACTGCTGTAGAATGCCTAAATTTTTCATTTCTGATCAAATACGTGTTACATTTTACATATTTTGGTAACAGGGATTTTCCTAGTGCAACTTTGGGGCCGGTAATCGGCCCCTATTTTCCCCAATTTAGAGGCAGATATTCCCAAATTTTATAACAAATTTCCCAATATCTGATGTTGCGCTACATTTTGATAAAAATTTCATGAAAATTGAAGCAAAATTGACAAAGTTACAGCTGATTTAAATTCCCAACTATAAATATTAGCAAGCTGTTTTTCCCAAACCCAGCGACCCCTGGACCCTGATTCTGAAGGGTAGGAAAATCCCTGGGTAATGAAAGGAAACAAAGATACGTCTCAGAAAGTAAGTCTCCAACTTCAACGGTACTTTTAAATAAAAAATTATAGAACAGACTATCCCTATGTACAGAAGTCAGAAGAAATATTTTTTTCCAGTATTTCACATAAAAAGTGTTTGAGTATATTATCTTACCAATATTTATCTATGTTAAGACAATTTTGATACAGTTTATTTGAAACTTAAAGTCTTGGGTACAATCTGCATTTAACAGGTACAAAATGTTACACTTGTGACACATTTCATCACTGAAGTTAAATGGCTACAATTTTAATCTGAGGAAAAAAGCTGTGACATACATAATAATTTTTGGATTGAACAAAGACTAGAGAACATATGAACAAGTATTTAATGAACTTTTAACAGAACTTGTAAACAGAACTTGTAAACAAACAATACTATAAAACTGTTGTCCTCTGCATATTGTATTTTTTTTTTCAGATATATCATTTTGAAACTATTGAAATATTTTGTTTTACCATCATTTATCCTTTATACCATCATTTTATAAACAATTTGTATTAAGATCAAAGCTTTAGCTACATTCATGAGGCTTAATTCGAAAGTAACTCAAAGCGTTACACTTGTGACAATGTTAGTTTCAAACTTTTTAAGTCTCAAGCTCAATTTCCTGGACAAAACAGGATGGCACTCATGTATATTTTGGCAAATAAGATGACTAGACTGGATAGTAAAATTAATTCTTCCACTTTAAAGTAACTTTGGAACAAGAAACAAATATAATAAAACAGTATAATCCAACATAGACTAGATTGTTTTCAGATTTCATTCTATTAGTGTTGAAATACATTATTGTGTCAATGTAAATCTGTTGTCTTATAATTTAAAATAGTTCATTTTGAGTTCAAAATATTAATACAAATCTGTAGTGTAAAAACTGAATGTCACTTGAATGTTACACTTGTGACAAATTTAGCTTAAATACTGGTTTCATTTGATCTCCTGATCTTAATGTTTTAAAATATGATTAACATAGTCTCTGAAGGGTACACTGAATTCATTTGACTTAACTAATCATAATTGCTCTTTTGAAGGCCTCTTAACTAATCATAATTGCTCTTTTGAAGGCCTCATTATCAAGATTTATTAATCAGTGACCCATGTATAGGGTTATATGAAGCAAAGGCCAATATAATATATACATTTTGTTACACATCAATAAATCTTGATCCTGACACCTTCAAGCAAGTTTTGTTAAATCAATCCTTTTGGAATATCTGTCTCAGTACTCTTCATTTTTCTACAGATTATTTCTTGATTGTTGAATCTCATGAGGTATAAATTTGAGCTTGATTCCTCGCACAGGGAGTAGACTCGGCGGTGAAAGCCTCTGTATTATATCGGAATGTGGGTTGGTGCAGACATCATTTTGGCTCGGCCAGGTATAGACAGTGGGTGAAACTTCTTTCATAAACTGTAGTGTGACTTCACTGTCAAACTTCAACACCTATACAATAAAAAGTATCAATAGAGTTCGATAAAGAAATAGTGTCTTATTAAAATGCATCAACAAGTAGGCTGGTATAGACTATAATTTGATTATTAATAATTGAAGCGGATGTGTGAAAGTGAAAATATAGTAGTAAGGGAAAATACGTTTTTAATTGAAAGGTATTTTAGAATGCATTTTTTATATTCTATTAATACTGGTAAAATATTTCACCATACCTTTGCTACGAACATCTTGTGGACTGTTGACCTGGTCTTGCTGGACAGTCGTACAGCTACAAAGTCCTCCTCCTTATAGCTGAAATGTTGAATAATAAGCTGTAAAAGCAACTGATATAGATTGTTCCTGCATGCATGTAGCCTTTAGCTTATAAATGCTTTAACACTACTTATTTTGCATTGCTTGCTTTAGTAACACACACTATTTACAAACTCTGTCTTTTATAGCACTGCTTGCTTCCTATATATGCACCCTTTGGTTATTAATCACCCTCTGCTTAGTGCTAGCTGGCATTAGTAACACAAAGTAAGGTGAGTGGTTTGACTGATGCACTACCATATTAACCATTTAACCAGGCTCTGCAAGCATCATGCAACCTGGGGGTTCCGGCTAGTATAGAAATACTAGTTTGTATTAACTCCTCTATTTAGCGCTAACATTCCATTTACTCACCGTTGAGCTAGGCTAACATAGTGGTGAAGGTCAGGTAGGTATCCCAGGCGAAGAAGACCATAATGACCAGGCTCAGAAGGTGCTATCAGAAGATCGGGGCTCCTCAGTATGAATGATGTGTAGCTTCACTTGTAGCATGTTTGCAAGGGATTGTATGCAAACATGGTCCGCATAGGTACCGTCTTGGGCCATTTTTTCGACATAGCTGGTGAATAGTTCAGTCAGAAATTGCTCCATTTCTGATTGCTTTGACTGAAAAAATACAATCTACTATCTGCCATATGATTTTAGGCCTACTGCTCATTTGTATTGGTTGCCATGGAAACCAAAATGAAAAAAAAAAAAAAAAAAAAAATAGAAAAAAAAAATAATAGTTAAAAAATCATCTCCTCAGAAACTGTATGCTCTATGAGGCTGAGAGTTTATGAAAATATTCACCATATTTGCCTTTACATATTTGGTGTTTTTTATGAAATTCGGCTCTTTAGTTTGATTGCTATGGCAACTTAGATTTTCCTAAGACTTATAATGGGGAAAATTGAAAAATGGCATTAACTACAAAGCCTTTGCAGATATTTTGAAAAAAACTTTCATAGAAATGTTTCTTTAGTAAACTTCTCTCAGCCGTTTGCTTTTGTGTCAACCTGGGGGTCCAGTAGGTTGTGCCGGGGCCATGCTCCGCCCCCAGTACTTCATAAAATGCTTTATATCTCAGAAACCTTACAGATCCCCACCCCTAAACTATATATATTCATGATCCTTATGATAAGGTGCAATAAGTGACACAAACCTGGGGATCCCCCCGGATGTGCCGGGGACATGCCCCACCTCCTCCACTTCATAAAATGCCATTTATCTCAGTAACCATTCAGATCCCCACCCGTAAACCGTATATATTCTTGTCTCTTATGATAAGACGCACTCAGTGACACCAACCTGGGGGTCCCCTGGGATGTGCCTGGGACATGCCCATCCCCTGCATTTCACAACAGGCCCAATATTCCAGAAACCTAACAGATCCCAACCCCTAAACGAAATATAATTTTGTTCCTTATGATAAGTTGCATTCAGTGACACCAACCTGGGGGACACCTGGGATATGCCCAACCCCCTCCACTTCGTAAAAGGTTGGCCCCCGCCCCCGGCTTGAAGAAATATATGGCCTGCATGATGCTTCCACGCAGAGCTGAATCCAGCCCGCACACTAGTACTGGTAAATCGCTTAGAGGATCTAAGCCTGTCCAGGAACCGCAGTGTGAGGCGGACCGTCCATGCTAATAAACCCTATTGGTTTCATTGGGCGGCAGGGCTTGAGATGTCATTTCATCTCAATGTCAGGTAAAAGTCCCACAAAATTGGAAGCAATGTCTCCAAAATGACCTTTACAGTGTTGACGGGGATGTTAAACCTCAAATCAAACAAACAAACGAACAAAACTTCATAAAAGGCCCAATATTCAAAAACCTTACAAATCCCCACCCCTAAACCATATAGATTCTTGTTCCTTATGATAAGAAGCATTAAGTGGCACCAACCTGGGGGTCCCCCCCCCCCCCAGATGTGCCGGGGACATGCCCCACCCCCTCCACTTCATAAAACACCATTTATCTCAGAAACTATTCAGATCTCCACCCTAAACCATATATATTCTTGTTCCTTGTGAAAAGACACATTCAGTGACACCAGCATAGGGTTCCCCCCCCACCCGCCTGTGGTGCCACAGGCCATGCCCCATCCCTTTACTTCATTAAAAGCCATATATCTCAGAAACTGGTCAGATCCCCACCCCTTAATCATATAAATTCTTGTTCCTTATGATAAGATCCCACTTCATAATAGGCCAGATATCTCAGAAACTATTCAAATCCCCACCACATAATCACATATATTCTTGGTCATTGTTATTAGCCACATTCAGTCACCCCATCTTGTGGGGTCTGCAGGGGCCATTTCTCTCCCATCCACTTCATAAAAGGGCCTCATATCTCAGAAACTGTTCAGCATTAGGTTGCAACAATCTTGGGTTTTTCTGGAATCCACCATGCCCGAATCCCTCCACTGCTTAAAAGACCTTACATCTCAGGAGCCATACATATCCCACCGCTAAACCATATATGTCTCTGTTCCTTTTTATAAGACACATTCAGTGACACCAACCAGGGCTCCATTGGTTCATGCCCCACCCTCTCTACTATATAAAACACCTAATATTTCAGATACAGTCCACATGAGTGCTCATTTGGGAATGGGGTTTGTTTGGGAGACTTTATAATTGGTAGATTAAAATCATACCATGTTAAAATACATGTCTGCCATTGGGCAGTGCCCATCTGAGCTCCGGTTTATGAAATTTGGCTCTTTGGTTTGTTTGCTATGGCAAGTTAAGAGTTTCCATTGACTTATAATGGGGAAAATTGAAAAATGACATTTATGCCTTTCAAGATATTTTGTCAAACTTACATAGAAATGTTCCTTTAATAATGTTCTTTTAGGCCTATTTGTTGCCACAGATGGGAAATTGTCAGTTGTCATCTGTTGTCCTGCAACAACACATTCAAGCGACATCAGACCTCTGAAGCCACTAGGCTGATCGGGTCCGAATTTTATCTGTAGCATCCTTGGGCGCAGGGCTTCCATGGTTAATTAAAATACTTTGCTGCCAGTCGGCAGTGCCCCCTGAGCTCTGGTGAGCATAGTGGCCCATGGGCCTCTTGTTTAATATGAGTTTGGTCGCATGAACAATATGGCCACCGTGCCAATATACCTGTGTACACAGATCCGTTCAAACTTCGATGGGCTTCATTTCATCTTGACTTGAACATCATTCAATATATCCCAACATCCTGCCAGTCAATGGCCGGATAGAAATAAGTTCAAAACACAAGATGATTTTTTAATACGAGTTCGGTCGCGTGAACAATATGGCCACCGTTCCCATATATCTGTGGACACAAATCCGTTCAAACTTCGATGGGCTTCATTTCATCTTGACTTGAAACATCATTCAATATATCCCAACATCCTGTCAGTCAACTGTCAAAACACAAGGTGGTGTACATATGCACATGTCATTGCTGACTCCTACACTGTCCAATCAAAATACGTCTCAAATCATCAAATGTCAACCAGAAAGTGTTTGTCAAAATGAGAACAATCAATTGCTTGATCTAATTTTAGAAATCTTTGTCAAACTAACTTGATGCAAAGCAATTCATTAGAAGGTACGTCATACGAACTTGAACAGTTTGTGTGCACAGGCGTATAAGGTAAAAACCCTTCCGAAATCTTCTCCGGAACCAATAGGCCCATTATCAGGTCAAATATCCAAGAGTCTGCCATGGTAAAAAAACCCTTTAAAATCTTCTCAGAAATATAATGGCTCCATAAACTCTCAGCACTCAGGTGAGCGGCCCAGAACCACTGGTCCCCTGTTTTTTGTTGTTTTTTTTTGTATACCTGACACGGCTCAACAGTTTCCATCAGAGTTTAAAGGTTAGTGATCTGGGGCTTAGGTGAGTTTTTTAAACAGTTTTAGATGTACAGGACTTCACACTTGTAAATAGCTACTGTTCAAGTATACTCCAGATAGTGGTAGTTGTAGACATAGAAAGTTACAGCTGGATTCCAAAACATTGCAGCACATTTTAGTCAAGACAAGAAACCAAAAATGGGGAAAAAGAACTATATGTCAAATTAACTCAGTCTGAAATATATTTCAGTGTCCCCTCGGTCATGGAAAAAAATAATTGTTAGTTATGGTCATGGGAAAACAGTTGTTATCGCACTGACTTCAGCTGTTAAATATTTCATGCCCTCCATCTCGACGAAAATTTTCCGCGCGTTTCTGTTTGCCCACGCTCTAAAGCGTCTTCAAAGTATGCTGCAAATGGTAAATACCGTTTGCAGCCAGTGGTTCCCGTGGTAAGCGAACAGACCCAGTGATGCCCTCTGAACAACTTTGCTAGTCGAATGGTGCTATTGGCACTCAAGATAAAACATTTGGTTATTAGACACATACTACTTTAAGTTGCATCACTTGTAAAAGACAAGGCAATGTGCAAATAATTTTCCAGTCATAACTAAGTATTCGGCAGTTGACTTGAGGTTTCCAACTTTTGCATATCAATTATAGACATGTACAGACATTTTGGTTTAAATATCCATCAGCTTCCTTGTGTAGTTTGCTATGCTCGTTTATAGGTAACACCTATTTTTTTCATATTAATGTCAAATTGTTAAATTCACAGTCACTCATGATAATATTTTGGGATTAATGTGTGGACTACAGTGTCTGAAATTGGTATTCATGTTGCAATTACTTATGGTACTGAAAGTGTTCCTGCCTTCACGTATCTTGGGGTTGAATGTTTACTTCGAGACACCGATTGTCATTGTGGCCCCTCTGAGTGTTGGCGAACCTTCTTCTAATATGGCTGAACATTTAAAAATCATCTTCTTAGAATCCATATGTTCTGTGAGGCTGAGACTTTATGGAAATATTCACCATATTTGCCTTAACAGGTGTTGCGTTTGTTTTATGAATTTTGGCTGTGTAGTTTGGTTGTAATGGCATCTTAGAGCTTCCATAGACAGAGCGAAAAATTGAAAATTTGCATTTGCTGCCAAGTCTCAGCAGATATTTTGGCAAAACTTTCACAGCAATCTTCTTTCTGCAATACTGCTCATTTTTATCGGTCACCATTGCCAACAAACAAAAAAAAAAAAAAAAAAAAAAAAACAGACTTAAAAAAATAGCATCACAGAAACCATATTATCTATGAGGCTGAGACTTTATGGAAATATTCACCATATTTGCCTTTACAGGTTTTGGGTTTGGCCCATCGGAGTCTTACTAGCTAGTCTGGCCCAGAAAACATGTACACTCCATATGTTTCACTTTTGTGGTGTATTCCTTGCTTCCAAAGGATAACCCTTTTATAGAACATATTTGACTTTACTACAGCTGGTGTGTGGGAATGTGTGGCGGCGGTTAAACGTCTCCCTGCCCTACATCAGAGTGTAGATTATATTTTCTTGTCCTTTAGGATCATTGATTCCATTGATAAATTTTGAAAATATCTGCGGGTCACTGATGAGGCCTAATTGACCGAAACTAGCTAGTCTGGCCCAGAAACCATGTACACTCCATATATTTCAATTCTGTGGTGTATTCCTTGCTTCCAAAGGATAAGCCTTCTATAGAACATTTTTAACTCCATCTGGTTTGTGGGAATGTGTGGCGGCGGTAAAACGTCTCCCTGCCCTACATCATAGTGTAGATTATATTTTCTTGTCCTTTGGGATCATTGATTCCATTGTGGAATTTAGAGAATATCTGAGGGTCACTGATGAGGCCTAATTGGCCGAAACTAGCTAGTCTTGCCCAGAAAACATGTACATTCCATATTTTTCACTTCTGTGGTGTCTTCCTTGCTTCCAAAGGATAACCCTTTTATAGAACATATCTAACTGTTGGTTTTCTTTTGCTCCAGCATTTCGGGAGTTTATTGCTGTCGAGTCTTTACCGTTGTTTCATCTCTGTGGTTGTTTGATTTTTTTTTTTTTTGTTCGCGGATATATTGCACTGGTGAGTTAGGAGGCCTTTATGCGGACTGATCAAATCATTTGTTATAATCGCGACGGAAGTAAGGCCACGTAAAATCAATTTAAGACCCCACCCCCAGCGGAATGTTATTTTGTTTTGGATAGCCAATTGACCATTTTGTGTGAAAGTAACGGTCCTTTTGGCTTTCCGCTATTGATGTTTCCATTTGGGTCTGTTTTAGCTGACCTGTCACGTAGTGACACGGTGAGCTTTTTGTGATCACATTTTGTCCGTCGTCCGTCGTGCACGCGTGCGTGCGTGCGTCCGTCCGTAAACAATTTTAAATAAGTATATTTCTAATACCCCATGGCCAATCTTGATCAAATTTCATGAGAAGCATGATCAGTTAGGGGGAAAGGCTGCATAAGGTATTGGGCTGATCAGATTGGAATTCTGATTGCCATGGAAACAAAACGGTTCCATAGACTTATAATGGGGAAAACGACGTCTCCACTTTTTCTCGGCCATTTCTGATCCGATCTTCATCAAACTTGCAGAAAACCAGGAGGGGCTTACAGTCTACGTCGAGTTCGAATTTTGGCTGCACCAGACAAACAAGTTTGGTGGTACCTGCCCTTGAGCATAAATATATAAGTGTAAAAATTGTGTCTTTATCTTTTCTCAGCCGTTTATGATCTGATCTTTTTGTAACTTTTCATAAACGAGGACAAGCGCAAAATCTCAGACGTGTTAGATTTTGGTTTGAATGTGACCAGCGGGTTTCCAGTTTCATTTCCTTGAGCGTGAAAAATTTTCCAATAGACTTATAATGGGGAAAACGACATCTCCACTTTTTCTCCGCCATTTCTGACCCGATCTTCATCAAACTTGCAGATAACCAGGAGGGGCTTACAGTCTACTTTGAGTTCGAATTTGGGCTAGACTGAACAAACAGCTTCCGAGATACCTGCCCTTGCGTTACCTGCCATTGAGCATAAATGTAAGTGAAAAATGGTGTCCCCAGCTTTTCTCAGCCTTATTTGATTGGATCATTTTGTAACTTTTGGTAAAGAGGACACGCATAAAATCTCGAGCGAGTTCGAATTTGACATGAGTCTGACTAGTGTATTTCCAGTTACACCTCCTTAAGTATGAAAGATCTTCCCATTGACTTACAATGGAAAAACGACGTCTCCACCTTTTCTCGACCATTTCAAATCAGAGCTTCATCAAACTTGCAGATAACAAAGAGGGGCATAGACTGTATGTCTATGTTCAGTTTGAATTTGGGCCACGCAGGTCAAATGACTTCTGAGTAACCTGCCATTGAGCATAAATTATGCAAGGACAGTCCAACTGGCACAACTTTTCATTACGCATGGACGGTCCAACTGGCACCACTTTTTATGTGCAGGCTTTTTATGTGCCCTACACCATAGTGTAGATTATATTTTTTGTCCTTTGGGATCATTGATTTCATTGTGGAATTTTGAAAATATCTGAGGGCCACTGATGAGGCCTAATTGGCCGAAACTAGCTAGTCTGGCCCAGAAAACATGTACACTCCATATATTTCAGTTCTGTGGTGTATTCCTTGCTTCCAAAGGATAACCCTTTTATAGAACGTATTTAGAACCTGTTTACCAGTACTCATGTGTGGTCGGTTCCAGCTCTGCATAGAAGCACCATGTAGCCCAGTCAATTTCTTCAAGCCCGGATGGGCAGTCTTAGAGAATCATTAATGATTTTCTGGTACACATGTGAGCGATTTAGGGCCATTTGGCCCTCTTGTTACATGTTTGTGTTTCTGTCCCTTTGGTGTCTCTGATTTGAGCTGTGGGTAGATTGTATCGATTCCTGATCATTGCCTTCACTTCTATTTTTATATATATTAATATATAGAAAATCAAAAAGTCCGATATCGCCACAATAATCGCCACGATAATATGTATTTTACTAAGCTTCTACTGCAGTTTCACTGTTTTGACAGATTTTCAAGAAGCAATAAACATTTACATGGCAACAATACGTCACGTCGTTACTTGGGATTGTTAAAGTACGGTATCATTACAAAGTCTGGTCATGAATACCCTGATGGCACATGTCCCTATTAGTTGATTTCGTTCAGCTTTGGCTTAAGCGTTTTGATAAAAAGCTTTTCTTTTGCCCTTCTTAAAGTTGTACTGTCAGCGTACATTTTATAAAATGGAAAAATCTTATATTTCGGAATGACAGTGTTTGCACAATTTGCTAGGTGTTCACTGACTTTAAGCATACTTGTTCTAGGGTCACGGATTTGTTGATTGTGTACTGTTACCCTCTGCCTTAATAGGTTTCCAGTTTCGCCAATATATTCCTCCCCGCAGCCTCTGCATTTCATGACATAAACTACATTTGCTACATAACATGACATGTGTTCGTGGATTTTAAAGTTAGTTCCATAATTAAAAGTGAATGAACTTCCTTCCAACAAATGAATGCAGAGGCCGCAGTTTGGTCTGTTGCATTTTTTTACTTCTGCATTGCTATGTGACGTGAAATTGGCCCTTGTAAGCAAACGCTTTAGACTGTACGGTTGTTGTACGGTTGTTGTTTGCTCTTGATGATTTTGTATTTTGATAAAATGTTCCGCATTTTATCATCCTCTTTTTAAATAGGGACATTTTCGAGTATAATTCGAAATATTTATAGATCTTTCGGGTTATGTGTTGACACGTACCGAATCAGGTTTTCTTTAGACTTTTCCCTAACGGTTCTGAGAGAATCCTTATCTAACTCCATGGCCCTGCTTAATCCGTATTCAATAGTTTTTAATGGATAATTCTGTTTTATCAAAAACGATTTAAGTTCTTTCATACGTTTATGCCTAACCTGCTCTTCAGAGAGGATTGCCCTTAGTCGGCGTGCTAGGTTGTAAGGTATATTAATTTTAGTGTGCCTTAGATGACCAGAGTTGAATAACAGATACTGCTTGCTGTTTGTTTCCTTATAAAATATATCGGTTTCTATTTTCTAGCTTTCTTTTATACCAATACATCTAAAAAGTTACATTCTAACACACTGCAAATCTTTGGCAGTACGTTTCCTCTGGCTTTCTTTGCCGGATCATTACAGGGTCACTGTTGACTTCAGCACCCATTTTCGTAAAATCATTCTTCGATATAAAAAGATTGGGTACAACATGGATATTAAAAGACAGACTGTATGCATGGTAGTTAACCCAATCACGGTTGGCAACTTTGCTTCCCTCTTTAATTGCACGCCGGTGGGTCAGGCCTCAGATTCTATGACGGCTCCAATGTAAAGGCTTATTGAGAATTAGAGAGATAATGCTGGTTGGCGCCTGATGCTCTGTCTCTGGTCGGGCTCATCGGAGTCTAACTGTTGGTTTTCTTTTGCTCCAGCATTTCAGTGGTTTCTTGCTGTCGAGTCCTCACCGTTGTCTCACATCTGTGGTTCTTTGATTTTTGTGTTTACGGAGATGTTGCACTGATGAGTTAGGAGGCCTTCATGCGGACTGAACAAATTATTTGTCTTAATCGCGACGGAAGTAAGGGCGAGGATTGTGGCCACGTAAAATCGATTTAAGCCCCCCAGTGGAAATCTTCCACTGACCGTTCCAAGGCTGCTCTTCTGTGGCGATTTATTTATGTTGTTGTTTGTTACTTACTGTGTGTATCACTTGTGTCTCTTAATTTTGGATGGCCATATGGCCATTTTGTGGGAAAGTAACTGTCCTTATGGCCTTCCTTTGTTTATAGGTTTCCATTATAGTCTGGTCGCTTATTGTTTGTATTTCTTTCCCTTTGGTGTCTTTTATGGGTGGAGTAAGTTAATTGTATCAATTCCTGATCTTTGTTTTACTTCTGCTTTATTAGCCGAAACTACGTAGTATGACCCATTTTCTTTCTTATGAATGTTTTCATTGCTCTTAAAGGAACTCATTTTTGATTTTTTATTTGCCTTCACTGCAGCTGGTGTTGTGCCGTGTGGCGGCCGTAAAACGTCTCCCCGTACATCAACCATAGTGCAGTTTATATTTTACTTTTGGTCCTTTGAGATCAGCGTGAATATTCTGAGAAATCAGAAATAAATTATTAGTTTAAACTCATATTCTAGACAGGTTTTTAATTATTTCGACCCCATTTTGATTTATATCAGTCTTTGTATCGACTGCCTATTCGTAATTCGCAAAATTGCAGTACGTTTCCTCTGGCTTTCTTTACCGGATCATTACAGAGTCACTGATGAGGCTTTATTAGCCGAAATTACGTAGTATGACCCATTTTCTTTCTTATGAATGTTTTCATTGCTCTTAAAGGAACTCATTTTTTATTTTTTATTTGTTGTTTTATCTCTGTGGTTGTTTGATTATTTGTGTTCACGGGGATGTTGCACTGATGGGTTAGGAGGCCTTCATGCGGACTGAACAAATTATTTGTTTAAATCGCGACGGAAGTAAGGGCGAGGCTTGTGGCCACGCAAAATCGATTTAAGCCCCCCCCCACCCAGTGGAATTCGTTTGTGCTGACCCTTCCAAGGCGGTTCTTCTATCGCTGTTTATATTTGTTATGGTTTGTCTTTGTGTGTTTGTGTTCCTTATATTATTTTATTTTGGATAACCTATTGGCCATTTTGTGGGAAAGTAATTGTCCGTTTGGCTTTCCGCTATTGATGTTTCCATTAGGGTATGTTGTTTCATGTTTGTATTTCTTTCCCTTTGGTGTCTCTGGTGGGAGCTGTTGGTTGATTGTATCGATTCCTGATCATTGCCTCTACTTCTATTTTGACCATGGAATGAAACAATCGCTTAAGAATCTTTTCAAATTGTTAACGAAGTATATTCCGAATTCCGGTCCAAATAGACCGGGATTTGAGACCAGATTTCGAAACATTTAATGCACCCAAAATTCTCACGCTTTATTTGAGCCTTTTCATTGAGATAGAAGCCTAACCTATATGACATGTGATTACTTAGCAAATCTGGTGGGGAAAATAGATTGAAAATTCTATGAGTTTACACCCACCCCATGCGAATGGTATAGTTGGATTAAGTTTAGTTATGTGAAGCTTGAGCTTACAAATGAATGTTGATTTGTTGCATTAGCCAAAATATTTGTCAATACTCGAAGACACCAAAATTCATGAGGTGGCGTTACTACATCCGGTGTTATCATAAATTTTGACCATTGAAATTTGACCTCACACTTTTGGTAAATTTTACACTATTTTCGCGCTAAATGATTTTTAGTACTTTTTGAAACAATTTCTTTTTCGTCAGTATGCAGGACGGTTATTTTTGCACGTGCATGTGAAACTTGATGACTCTGTTTCAATCTGGGCATCAACAAGGGACTCCGATAACTATGGACCCTTTTACCGCTTTTTCCTGTTGTGTCACAGATCGTGATAAAAATCCATTTTAAAACAAACATAAAATACATTATTTTACTGGCTGGCCATAGTTTTATCATAACAGGGACCAAAAGATATATTTTTGAAAAGTTACTGATTGCCAATTCCTTCCGGTTTACATTTAGATAGGGGAATATACATCACCAAGCATATTTGTCAGCGGCTGAACTATCAAGTGATTCTTTAAACTGGTGACTTGAATCAATCAACATTTAATGAATACATTGTATATTTCAAGAATCATTATCCAAAGTTTCCGGTTAGTGCTGAAGGCTCCCCAAGTAACATCGACATTATTATATTTTAAACACGTAAATGTTACTGGCCACTACAAGGTCTCTATTGAAATCTTACTGGGTACCATATTTTCTGTTAAGTCGCACGACTAAAAATAAATAGTACCCGAGCTTTAATGTAACATAAAGCTACCCTTTAAACATTCTTACATCTTCTCTATTCCCAGAGTTGTGATATAACCTGTAAAGTAGCATCTTAAGACATCATCTGCACTTACTTTCTACCATTTCGTTGGACAACCTGCCTTCGATAGCCTTGTTCCTCTATTCACCATTAGCTCTTAATTATTCTGTGTCTCTTGTCACACACTGATTAATCTGGTCTTCATCTCCTTTTGTACTACTTCCTTTTACTGATATTTGTCCCATATATTGATTTTGTGGGGTTTAAAGGCACGCCAACCCTTGTTAGTCATTCTCCCCAGAAAAAGGGAGAAAAACGATAGAAGAAATTTTGTTTGTTTTTGTTTGATTTTAGGTTTAACGTCCCCGTCAACACTGTAAAGGCCATTTTGGAGACGATGCTTCCAATTTTGTGGGACTTTAACCCGACATTGAGATGAAATGTCATCTAAAGCCCTGCCGCCCAATGAAACTAATATGGTTTATAAGCATGGACTCGCACCGCTTTGCCCGGGCAGGCTTAGATCCTCTAAGTAGTTTACCAGTACTCGTGTGCGGGTCGGTTTCAGCTCTATTTCTTCAATCCCGAAGGGCGGGGCGATATAAAAGAAATAGTTGAACGGATGAAAGTGAGTGACAGAGGAGAAAGGGAAAAAAGCGGAAAAGCAGAAACATCTATTTCTTCAAGCTCCGAAGGGCGGGGGCGATATAGAAGAAATAGTTGAGCAGATGAAAGTGATTGACGGAGGTGAAAGGGGAAAAAATGGAAAAGCAGAAACAGATGAAATAACAGTATTCCCCATCTACCCTTACCTGCTACAAGAACAGCAGGTCTTGTCCAGCTGTAAGCCACTACCAGTTGGACGCCCTATTGACGCAAAGTACACGTCACCTTTGCCCCAATTGTCCCATACAGATTGGCCAAAAAAGCCTCCTATGACAAGCCATCAGAAGTCATCACGTTTGAAAAAACAGAGTGTAGGCAATGATCAGGAATCTATACAAAATATATCGCACCTCCTATTCTAAACAACAAAATAAAATGAAAACGTGGAAAGCCAGGAGGACAGTTATTTCCCGCCATGGCCGAACGGCTGTTCAAAATGGAAAAGGCATTAGCAATACATACATCTTAAGGACTAACTGTGAAAATAATAAACCACAGAAAAGGACCGCCTTGGAAAGGAGTAAGTAAGAAGTTTTACGGGGGTGGGAATGGACACTTTAATTGATTTTAGGTGGCCATAATACTCGCCCTTGATTGTCTTGGTTAAAACCGATAAGTTATATACTCTGCATGATGGAATACTGGCTAATTAGTGCAACACCTCCGAGAACAAAAAATCAAACGAATAAAGAGACGAAACATAGTAAACACATGGTTAGTGTCTTTAATAATATAATATAATCGGTCAGCCTTAGACAATTTTATAGGGGCGAGCTTTAGCGAACCGCTATAGAATTGTCGGGGCGAGCCGATTGTATTTTATTATTAAAGACACTATCCATGTAATTAGTTTATACTGCAATCCAAAAACAATCATTGGGTTTTGCAATAATTTAGCAAATTTAAGCAAAAAAGACAGCAGACAGTGTGGCATGTTAAACGACATTCAGTGCCATGGCGCGCACACGTAGTATAACGTGACGTCAACTAGTGCAAAGTGTGTGACGTCACCGCGCCACAAAGATGCAGGAAACAACATGAACACTCGAATAAAAGTTTCTCAGCGTTTTACTTTCTGTATGAAAATCTGCAAATAAATAGTTTATTTTAGCTTTAAAAATTATTTTCGAGGTTGAGACGCAGCTGCAGTAGCAGTGCGCAGTAATTCCAATGGGCTATTCAAACCAGGAAAATGTAAACAACTTTATAATGAAAATCTAGCAGGCAAATTACGGTCCGAATCTCTTTCCTCAAAAGACTGGTGGTCAACATTAAAACAAATAATCGCCCCAAACTCAAAAACTTCTGTCCCGCCACTTGAGGTAAACAACAATATAATCACAGATGAGCACGAAAAACAAATATTTTAAACAACTTCTTCCAAAGTCAAACACTCCTGGATGAACAGAATGCTGTTCTTCCTCATTTACCGGCAGCTGTTGTCGATTCTACATTTGACCGTATTCTTTTAACTCCAGATGAGGTTGAATCAGTACTCGAAGTTTTGCCTCTAGGTAAGGCTACTGGACCAAATGGACTAAGCAATCGTATCCTCAAGGAACTTTCGCACCAACTAGCTACTCCTTTTTGTTCTCTCTTTAATTATTCTCTGCACAAACGTGTTGTACCAGCTTCCTATAAAGAGGCAAATGTCTGCCCTGTTCCGAAGAAAGAAGACTTGTCTACTGTAACTAATTATCGACCAATATCTCTTCTTAACTCTGAAAACAAACTATTTGAACGTCTCATCTTCAAATATCTATATAATCATTTACAAACCAACAACCTGCTCTCTTCGCTACAGTCAGGTTTCATACCTGGTGACTCAACTGTTAACCAGCTCACATATCTATATAATACTTTTTGTCAGGCACTGGATTCCGGCAAAGAAGTTCGAGTCGTCTTCTGTGACATCAGCAAAGCTTTTGACAGAGTTTGGCATGCGGGACTACTCTTAAAACTTGAAGCAGCTGGTGTCACAGGCGATGTCCTCGAATGGTTTATGAGCTATCTATCTAATCGGAAACAAAGAGTTGTTCTGCCTGGTGCCGTCTCAGATTGGACTTTCATGCACGCTGGAGTTCCCCAAGGCTCGATTTTAGGACCCCTCTTATTTCTTCTTTTTATCAATGATATTGTTCTTGACATAGACTCCAACATTCGACTTTTTGCAGATGATACCAGTGTATTTATTGTCGTCGAAGACCCTGTCACTGCAGCTGATTGTATTAACAATGACCTAGAAAGAATAACCCGATGGGCTGCAACGTGGCTAGTTACTTTCAATCCTCCAAAAACTGAATCTATGTTAGTTTCGCGCAAATTGAACAGAAACCATCACCCTCCCGTATTTATGCAAAATGTACAAATTACCGAAGTTGACTCACATATTAAACATCTAGGAATAGTATTCTTAAGAGACTGTTCATGGCACAAACATATAAATTACATAGCTGAAAAAGCCTGGACAAGAATAAACATCATGAGGAAATTTAAATTTCAACTTGACCGGAAATCCCTTGAAACCATCTATATTGTATTGAATATGGCGATGTCATATGGGACAACTGTACCCAATATGAAAAACGTGAACTAGACAAAATACAAAATGAAGCTGCCAGAATAGCAACGGGCGCAACAAAGCTAGTTTCTATAAACGAACTCTATTCTGAAGTTCGATGGGACAGTCTAGAGCAGAGACGCAAGAATCACAGATTAACTCTTTTCTTTAAAATGAAACACAATTTAGCTCCTCAGTATCTACTTTCTTTGGTACCTGAATCTATTAGCAATGTTTCTCATTATAATTTAAGAAATTCAAATAATCTGCGAGGAATCAATGCTAGAACCAATCAGTATCAACATTCCTTTCTGCCAATGACGACCAAAGAATGGAATAATCTGCCATTAGAACTCCAACAATGTAATTCTGTAAACTCTTTCAAGTACAACTTAAACAAAGAAAAAGAACACACACCGAAATATTATTACACTGGTAGTCGTCGTGCACAGATCTTACACTCGTTTGCGTACTCACTGCAGTTCTTTAAATCTAGACCTGTTCATGAAAAATATCTCTGAAACTCCACTATGTAGTTGTGGTAGCATCGAGGACTCGCAGCATTATTTCTTTCACTGCGTGCACTATCAAACTCAACGCACATCCTTAATGAATGCAATATCTACAATCCAAACACCTTCTTTAAACCTACTGTTGTATGGAAATTCAAACCTCTCTGTAGACATAAACAATGCCATTTTTGACAAAGTACACGAATTCATACTGGCCACTAAACGCTTTTAAACCTTTGGTAAATACATGTTGCAAGTATAACTTGTCCTGAACTATATATGCACTACCTGCCTGTGGATGTAAGCTTAGTCGTTCCTCTTCCAGAAAGCCTTTTTCATATACATACATATTATTATACACTGTTTGGTTCTTATTGCTTATTTATTTCATTTCATTAGATTTATTTATTTATTTATTTATTTATTTATTTACTATAATTAATTAGTTTTGTAACTTCACTTTATTACATGAAATATTTCATTTGACTGATTTATTTATTTAGTAATTTATTTATTTAGTATAATGAATTAGTTTTTTAACTTCACTTTATTACACGAAATAACCATCACAACATATAATTACAGCTGTCAGACAATCTACCATCAAGTTAACAATGCTAACATTGTAGAGGAGAAGAACTATATAAGTAATTTACGCTTTCGTTCTAATCCTATATTGCTTGTATGTCAAATTTGTAACCATGTTATTGGATGAATTTTGTAATAAATATGTTTAAACCAAACCAGGAAAAGCCGAGAAGGTAAGAATTTACCTGAACTTTCAGAAATTCTGTTAAAAAATATTGCAAGGATTTAAACTTGCAGTTTCGTTGTTTTTCCATGTATGAAAGTTTGCATGTTATTGTTTATATTTGTAACATAGGGACCTGAAAAGTAGGTCCGGTCTATAAACGGTCACTAGACGTATTATAGGTCAGTAGAAGGTATTATAGGTCACTACCGATTATAGCGTGCAGTTATTCGACCCCCTTTATTAGGTTACTAGAATGCCTGATTGCGGTATAAAACGATGTGGACTCGACAGCATGAAATAGCTAGAATGCTGCAGCAAAGGAAACCAAACAGTTCGGCTCCGGTTAACCCTACCAGACACAGAGCATCAGATACCTACCTTCAGGTGTTCTCGCGGAAATGCGTTCGTACATATGAAAGGAACTAGGCGGGTGGGTTAATTTACTTGCGGTTGAAACCTAATATGTCAGTGAACAGGGACGATGGTTGAAATAAAAAATGTTTCGATTCCTACGTAAATCAAGCTTTTTCTCTACACCTTTGTCAAGAAGGGTGGGAACATCGGGTTCAACACAGACCATTAAGTAAAGTCGTTCCACCCAATACTGTATAATTTTTCTTATTTGATTGCAGTAAAATTTCGCAGACCTTCAGTCAAAAGGAGGCTGGATTGTTCAGAGGCGTAAACTCATTAAAACATGCCTTTCTTTCAATTATGAAATACTGTACAAAAATCTGCTAACCCTTTGAAAAAATAAACTGCAATAGGACCGCGCTGTTATCTTCACTGAACATTGTCGTCTTTCAGAGGCATTGTTGTCATGGTAACTTCATACCAAACTGCCACTGGTCATCAATTAATTGTTTATGAAGGCTGGAAAATGCAGCTAAGCAACAAAAGATAACCAAACAAGCGCAACCAGTAAAGCATAAAACGGTGGCTGCTGTATCATGACAACGACAATTAAACATGGTTTACGCTTGCCATCAAGCTTACGCGACTTTTAATAAATGCCCTGAACACAAAATTATAAACAAGCGGCCCATGGGAAACTAAGCTCACTCACAAGCCCCTTGGTGGCCATTTATTTTTATTTTAACAGACCATAATGGTTTAGTAGACGCCAATCCTAGGATCATTGCTGCCAAATTATTTTGAAATAAACCATTGTTCTTTTTTTTTTCCGCCGCATACATTATCAGCTTTGAACAATCTTCGCAGGGCTAGATTCCGAAATGCTCTATACAAAGGTCTTGTATTTCATAAGATGCAGAATTTAAAATCACTTTTGTACATATATTGGTGTGATGATCACACAGATCCCTCTGACAATTTTGACTTCTCGACCACAATGATGCGGTTTATGTCATTTGGTATCAGGTAGCCCAGTAATCTTAGAAAAAAAATAATAATCTTATGGCCCCAGGATTATTAAGCTGATTGCAAATATCAAATATGATGCCATAAGCTGCAACAGAACCAGAAAATCCTGTTTTTTCCATTCAAAATCCTAAGTGACCGAATGTGACCTTGACGTAAGAAAGGTCAAGGTCAACGAAATGTCATCGTTTGAACAAATTTGATAGGGCCCGGGTCCTAATATTGTAAACCAAGTTTCAAGGTCATAGGTCGATATGTTCCTGAGAAGACGATTTTCGAAGGTTTTTACCATATATGGGCATGGTGGACATTTTGGTCATGTGACCCAGCCATTCAGAAAATTCTTTATTCTTCCACTCCATGGCGGCTTCACATATAATTTGGTTCCGATTGGCCTTGTAGTTTCAGAAGAGATGTCATTTAGAATTGTTTGGATGCTTAAATGCGAAAAGAGGGTAGGAATACTTATCTCCCCTTTTTGTGTATTTTTCCCCACTTTTTTATTTTTAACTCCATTTTCAAGATGCTGAGAGACCTCTAAATAAATTCATATCATATGTAAGTGTGAGAAAGTAAGGTGCATTAAACTCCTTAAATACGGGTGCTACGAATTTCAAATCCCCGACTAAAATGATTTTTCTATTTCTTTGTAATGTTTTTGCTCGAGATAGCCAATTATAAAGGTTGCATATACTTGTGCGAACTTGGTACCCATCGCTGAAACTTTTACTTGTTTATAGTGATGCTCATTGAAAGAGAGTGTGCTATTTTCAAGAATTAACTTTATTCCTTCCGATATAAATTCTTGAGAAAATCTACCTTTTAATGATTCTGGATATTTTTCCATCCAGAACTGATTTGCCTCGATTCCTAGATCGTGTGGAATGTTAGAATAAAGTGCTTCAATGTCAAGTGAAGCCAACAAAGTACTGGCTGGAACATTATTTGGTAGGTTGTTTAAAAAATCGGTTGTATCTCGTAAATTACTTTTTACATAATTTGTAAATGGTCTTAAAATAATAACTAAGAGGTTACTTAGCCTGTGTGTAAGGCATGATGGACCGTCAACAATTGGGCGTAATTTTAAACCCCTAACATTTTTAACCTCAAAATATTCATTTCTTGGCTCTTATGAATCTTCGGTAAGCCATAAAAATGACTTCCTTTCACCTCAAAATTCTCTAAATAATATATTCCTTTTTGGTTATTTTGATTTCGTATTTCTTTAAAAACTTATTGCATTTATTTTTTTTTTCCTTATGTGGATCGGTGGCTTACCTCTCATAGTATTCTGTATCATTTAGAGTATTTTCAACCATTTCCCTATAATGGTCCTTATCCACAATCACTGTAGTGCCCCCTTTGTCGGCCTCTTTTCTGATAATTGAGTTGTCATTTTGTAATGTTTTTCTTGCATTTGCTTCTGATTTATTAATATTTGGTTTTGGCTTAAAATTTGTTTGTACTTTTGGGGATTCTTCTACGGTATAAATGAACCGATATAGGGCACTCTTACTTTCTGGGGGTGGGATAAAATTACTCCTGCTTCTTACCAGAGACTCATCTGTATCTTCAGTGTCATCAAAGTATTCGACCAGACGTAACTTTCTATTAAATTCTTTCAAATCTTCTGTTAATTGTTCAGGATTGCCTATTGGTGGGGTGGGTGTGAATTTAAGTCATTTGTTCAATAAAGATATTTCTGCCTCATTAATCTTAAATTATATATAATAATTTAAGATTTATCAGACTCCAACAGACATCCGGTCCTGGATCATTTCTGATACTAGTACTTCCAAACAATTGTATAGTAAAGAAACTGGGCGGTGGCAGGATTCGAACTCACGCAGACAATGGCTGCCGCGACTAGCCATACAGAAACATTGTCTAACCAATTGCGCCACTATGCTTCTCAAAAAAAGGAGTTTCATGAACAGTGGTTAGCTCATTTTTCCTGCATGACCCGTTAGACAGAGTTACTTGATACCGTTGTACGTGTGCACACTCGGATTTATATGATTAATGGCTTGATCCAGCCGATACCGAAGCTTGCAATTATTAGGTGTTTATAATTTAAGATTTATCCGACTCAATCAGACATCGGGCCCTGGATCAGCTCTGATACTAGTGCTTCCGAAAAAAATGTAGAAAGTACAAACTGGGCGGTGGCAGGATTCTTCTATCGCGGTTTATTTTTGTTATGGTTTGTCTTTGGGTGTTTGTGTCGCTTATATTATTTAATTTTGGATAGCCTTTTGACAATTTTGTGGGAAATAACTGTCCTTTTGGCTTTCCGCTGTTGGTGTTTCCGTTGGGGTCTGTTGCTTCATGTTTGTATTTCTTTCCCTTTGGTGTCTCTTATGGGATCTGTGGGTTAGTTTGTATCGATTCTTGATCATTGCCTCTACTCACTCTACTCACCCTGGCAATGGCTACCGCGCCTAGCCATACAGAAATAACCGTCTAACCAATTGCACCAGCTCATTTTGCCTGCATGACCCAATGGCGCCATTGGTTAGACGGTGGTTTCTGTACGGGAAGGCACGGCAGCCATTGCCAGCGTGAGTTTCGGTCCTATCTGCAGCAGTGAAAAGTGCTCCTTTGAGCTCTGGTGAGCACAGTGGTACATGTGCCTCTTGATCTTATTTGTGCTCTAAGGCATACGTTGTCGGTACCCCTTAGAACTGCCGCAATGAGGCGGTTCTAACGAGCACCCACAACCTATGTTTGGAGTTTGAATAAGAAAAACATGATTATAAATTTTCATCAGAAAGGTACCCATTATGGAGATATGAAAGCATGCACTGTGTCACAATGATGTGTTATTTTAAACGTCGCAAAAGTGTTCCAGCCACTGATTTTCGGCTGTACTTTATTTTTAAATTTATTTCAAGATTGATACTGTTTTGGCTCTTTGCGTTTCATCGATTGTTTGACATATCATAATGCTTGGCAGGGAGGACCCACAGCCTATGTTTGGAGTTGCATCAGAAAGATAACCGTAAAGGAGATATGAAAAAAATGCACTGCGTCACATGAATGAGCTATTCTATCGGTCCTAAAGGTGTTCCAGTCTGTGATGTTCGGCTGTACTTTATTTTAAATTATTTCAAGATTAATGCTGTTTTTGGCCCGTTGAGTGTCATCGTTTGTTTGATATAATCACAATGCTTGGCGGGGTGGTACTTTTTTGGAGCCCGTTAGTAGAAATCTTTTATTCGGGGATTGTGACCAGGTAAATCACAAACACAACCCGGCAAGATTATGGACATTTGAGCCGGCATGTTACAAAACCTACAATACGACCGGGGCGACCAGCAGAGACTCAAATCAATCTGCGCACCCATCAACTATGACATGTCTCTTTGCATAGATATTAGCATATAGTATGTACATGCGATCAGTGAAGACTCTTTAACATACTGCTGCGCAGTGTGATCTGAGTCTTTGCTGGTCGCTCAAGACTTCTTGTAGATTTTGTCATGCGCTGGCTCATTTTAGGTATACAAACTAACCAATAATTGAGCAGAAAAAGATGTTTTTAGACTGCGCGGATGCACAGGCTGATCTTGCAAATAAAAAACATACCTCTAGAGTTATTGATTTTGATTTTTATTATTGCAGGGCATCTTTACAAATAGCGAACATAAATTTATTGATCAGACTGTGCGTATGCACAAGCTGTTCTGCACTTATATTGTTCGCAAAAGGCAAACTTAAGGCTGATTACGATGGTTATTGCTTCCACTTTCAATTTTTAATTACGCTTTACAAGTAATGCCGTGACCAATTTTCTTCTCGCCGACGGCTGTCTGTGCAAAATGTGGTCCTGTATTAAAATCTATCTTAACCATATGCTGTTGTTGTCAAGTAGAAGTAAAACAAAGATCAGGAATCGATACCATTAACTTACTCCAACCATCAAAGACACCAAAGGGAAAGAAACACAAACATTAAGCGACCAGACCAAAATGGAAACCTAAACAAAGGAAGGCCATAAGGACAGTTACTTTCCCACATAATGGCCATATGGCCATCCAAAATAAAAAGACACAAGTGATACAAACAGTAAGTAACAAACAACACAATAAATAAACCGCCACAGAAGAACCGCCTTGGAACGGTCAGTGGAATGATTTCCACTGGGGGGCTTAAATCGATTTTACGTGGCCACAATCCTCGCCCTTACTTCCGTCGCGATTTAGACAAATAATTTGTTCAGCCCGCATGAAGGCCTCCTAACTCATCAGTGCAACATCTCCGTGAACACAAAAATCAAAGAACCACAGAGGTGAGACAACGGTATGGACTCGACAGCAAGAAACCACTGAAATGCTGGAGCAAAGAAAACCAACAGTTAGACTCCGATGGGCCCGACCAGAGACAGAGCATCAGGCACCAACCAACATTACCTTGAATTAGATCTCTCTAATTCTCAATAAGCCTTTACGTTGGAGCCGTCATAGAATCTGAGGCCTGACCCACCGGCGTGCAATTAAAGAGGGAAGCAAAGTTGCCAACCGTGATTGGGTTAACTACCATGCATGCAGTCTGCCGTATAACATCCATGTTGTACCCAATCTTTTTATATCGAAGAATGATTTTACGAAATTGGGTGCTGAAGTCATTCCGGTTATATATTTTTCTGAATTTATATACTAAGTCACCATAAAATTCGGGTTCCGATAGACCTTCTTGCAGAAGAGATTTAAGTCCAATATTGAATTTTGAAATTAAATCAGAATGGCGTCTATAAAATTTTGAAAAGGCTTTGCGTAGTTTATGGTACCGATAACCCTGATTAAGGAGTTTCGCTGTTAATAATTTATTACGAGTGTTGAAGTCAGTTACATGACTACAAAGACGGCAAAACTACATGCCATCGTGTAACCATTTACTGGAGTCAGCCCTTGATTTACATAAAATTCTGCTGGAAGCATGTTGAAATTAGAGAATTGATGCTTCAATGGTTCGCATTTCTCATATCCCGCAGGAAAGAACATCGCGTATCACATATCATTTTCTGGGTGTATTGTCTGTCAAAAGATCAACGTGAATGCTACTGCAAAGTCTTTATTGCTGTTCTTCACATGACAATGACCAGTGAGTGAGTGTTGGGGTTTTACGTCTCACCAACAGCTAAGGTCATATGGAGACGGGACTCGGTTTAAAGACTCATCCGAAAGTTTGGAGAAGCCCGGGATCGATCCTGCATCCCCTGGTTTACAAGGCGAGTAGCATAACCACTACACCAAGGAGGCTTCTCACAATCACTGACCAGTTTACAATTTAGACCGCGAGCCAATAGACCCATTATGCCATGTAGGATTTATTTTAACAATATTTCTATCTTTCAAATTTTCTCTTTTTAGTAACGGTTACACACGTTCTTCCTATACTTGAAATAACCACTGCAGAACCTGATTTGTGACACCTGAAAGTGTGTTTCAATAATGAAATCTTTACATCACGCTAAGAACATCCTCTTACATCCACTTTATATGGAGAAAAATGTGGTTTACGTGGGTATACATTATTTTCTTTATTTCTGCTCCCAGACATAGTCGTTAGAACCGCCGCAACCTGTCTTTTGAGCATAAATAAGAATAATATCACCAATTCCATCAGAAAATTGACCGATTTGGAGATATATAGAAAATTGCACTATAACACACGGGTGTAAAAATAATGGGGAACTTTCCGCTTTTGATGTTTCCATTAGGGTCTGAGTTTCTTTCCCTTTGGTGTCTCTGATGGGAGCTGTGGGTTTATTGTATCGATTCCCGATCATTGTCTTCACTTCTATTTTGTGTTTTATCTTTATTTTACTAGTTTTTGATTTAAGTTAGTCTGGAGGTAGAACGCAAACTTCATTCTACAATTTAAGTCCTGCTTTAATTTAACGGAACTGTTTTTAATGCATTTTTACTTTTTTCTAGGAATGGAGCTGACGAAGGTTGAATGCCTAGGGAATTGGGTTGTGCAATATTTTATCTTGCGCAAGGAGATAATGTGTTATTGGCCATACGCGCTCAGTGAATAATCAGTTGGGTCTGCGTAAACACAGACTTCCCTGTCTGCATCACTAATCATAAAGCTCCATCTGAATAATCTGCCGCACAGTCTGATCTGAGCCTTCTCTGGTTGCACATGTTTGAAGGAAATTTAGTGCTTGACTCGGCTTATAGTAAACGGCGTAATAGCTTTGAAAAGTATTCACAGTGTCGACGATCGCCATTTATTTAGCGGTTATAAATGCGAAAGTTTAAATTTAGACGCATTACTTTAGAAATTATTTACCAGTCTCGTTTAAAAAAACAAATGTCAAGAATGTAATGGAAACTACTTTTGTCGAAGCCATTAAAGCACCAACAAGAGGAAGTCTGTCTTCGGGTTTTTCGATCAGGTAGATGTAACTCACAAGTCGGTTTGTTCGGCTACCGGTGTTCAGATTATATAATTTATAATTAAAGCAGCGAAAACAGATTTGGCACATGCCCATGTTAATATACACTTTTGATGTTCGCAATTGATTAAAATTAAAATGACACGGTATTGAGGTGTGCCCTTAGGCAAGGCACGTATTGACACTGCCTCACTCCACCCAGGTGTAAATGGGTAGCAGTGGTGTAATAGTCACCGCCTCTCTTTCGCGCGCGTGAAAACATCCGGAATGAGTGTTCGAGAGCGATTAAATAAGCTTAAAGCTTCAATCGCAATCGAACTCAAATAAATTAGAATAAACTAAATGATTAAAATCGGGTTTCTCTTCTTGCAGATCGAGCAAACGTTATAGAGGTCAATCGTCCACGACCGGTTTCCTCCATCGCTTATAATCAGATAAACAACAGCGCCTTCCAGGATGCGTTCAAATGTGAGCTTTGCGTAAAGCTCGATAGAGGTAGAGGTAAAATAAGTACATGTTTGTTGAAACCCGAAGTAAAACTGATGAAAGAACCTGAGCTTGACTATCCATCTTACCTTACAGCAAGAACAGATGGCCAAGGGCGACAACATCAATTATTTGTTCAATTGTATTTTTAATACCTGTAGGAGTAAGCTCGCTTGGTTACCAGTGTGTTGTGTTGCATTGTCCTTTAGCCGTTTTTGCAAAAAATGATCAAACGACTCGGATCTTTAAAATCTTCATGAAGTTGGTTAACATTATCATTTAGAGGAAATAAAAACGATGGCGCTGTTTCTATAAGTTATTTTGACCCAGCGTCAAAGTTTCAAGGTGATTTGTCATAGTAATTGAAAGAAAAGGGGTCATGTAGTGTTCAATGGAATCTTAAGGAACACACGTCTTCTTAAAGTAAAAGGAATGTAAATTGAGAAATTGTGAAAAACAATTTGCTAGTTTTATGTTTTATCATATGTCATCTGAGAGTGTAATAACGCAATTTATCACATGACGTCGTTGATAATCAGTGGATAACGTCGTGTAATAAAAATCGTGTGACCACACGTGTAATAACACTTTGGCGGGATTAAGTAACGTCATGGCGACGTCCATGTCAACAATGCATATTTCGTAGAAAAATTGTCAAATTAAAAGGCGATAAAATCCAATTTAAAGTAGTCATATGATAAGGAGAATCTTACACTAGTGGTCATTTCATATGATATTTATGAAACTCGCCAAAGGCTCGTTTCATAAATATCATATGAAATGACCACTCGTGTAAGATCCTCTATGTAATAAATTCCGTAATCCACTAGTGGATTAAATATGCAAATTAGTTAGATACGCTCCATAACGTTACATGTACGACGTCATTAATGACGTCGCGTTTACAAATGATGGAATATTGTCATTTTTGTACAAAAAAGTCGTGAATTAAATACGTTTTAAATGTAATATGATAAATAGAATCTTGCATTCGTGCTCATGTATTACTGAATTTATTACAGTCGTTGATGAAAAGGGATAAAATGCTCGGCATAGCCTCGCATTTCATCCCTTTTCCTCAACTCGTTTAATATAGTCAATAATACATGAACACTCATGTAAGACCCTCTATTAAATGGCAAAACTGGATGGTAAAACTAACTCACCTATACCAGCCCCTTATAAAATGCGGGCGTTACCTTTTTGGAAATCGACGACCTACCTCGAGACTATTTACGGGGATGGTGGGACCGCATCGATTATTAGAATCTTATATGTGTGTGAGAGGTGGATGGAAAAATCCGTCTGGAGGATCACTGTCCGGCATCACGAGCCTTGTCGAGTGATGTCGGACAGTTATCCCGAGGGACGAATCCTCACACCCATATAGGATTCTTTTTCTTGCATACATTCCATTTCTGAGCGTCACATTTTAATACTGCAGTTACTTCGGTTGTCAACGTCCGCCATATTGTGATGACACTACAAGAATGTTTAGTGATGTCACGTAAAACGCTGCGACGATAACCTTAACGACGGCGCATATCAGATCGTATTCGACCAATGCATTTATCAAACACGTGAGATTATTCGATTTGGGGTAATAACACCAGGTTTAGAACAGAATTTCTATCCCAAGCTAAAACTATAGATTACCTTATTTGGTGTGCAAGAATATACATGCTATGAGTCATACATAGACTTTGGACCGGATTTAGGCTATATAAAATATTCACCTTATTCAATTAAGCAAACATAACATGCAAGTATGTTTCAATAGAAAATGATTGTAAAAAACAGCTGAAATAATGACCCCAATAATTTGTAATGATTCAGTTTAACAAAGAGATTGATGTTCTAAAACGAAATTGTATGTATTTTTGTTCCTGTCTAAGCTCAACGTGTCCAGATTATGATTCCAAAGGAGCCTGCAAGATGTTTTATTAATTGCAAAAAATGTCAGACTTTCGAAACATTTTGTCAAAACAAGATGACAGTCAATAAATCAATTTTGGCGTAACCCTTGATCCGGCTGTCTCTCGGGCATGATAAAAATCCAAAAGCTATTATTTATATGGGCCCCGTCAAGCGATTTTGGTACTTATCGCCTATGCGAGCAGCGAAGGTTCAGGCGAGCCTGCGCATCCGCGCAGTCTCGCCAGAACCTTCGCTGCTCGCTCATACAAGCAGTGAATCAAGAGGAACCTTCAGATAGAAAGCCATATCCCTGGCCCCTCTGAATGGCTGGGCATGCGCAGTTAAAACTTGTCATGACGGAATGCTCGAAGACCCAAATTCGCTTGGCGGGGCTCATTTATCTGATGTATTTGAAGTTTCATCTGAAAAGTACACACAAAACTGTCTCAACAATGACCATATAACTTGTTTATTTATGTTTGCCGTAATATGTTGCGTGTTGTTTTCAAAGGCATAAAATACTTAAGACTTGAAATCATAAAATGAGGATTGTATCGTTTCACGTTCCAACATAACAGTCCGAATTACGAAAACACGCCTATACAAATACATTGACACATTTATCGCCGAATAAACGAAACTTTTCATGTGAACAATTATGATATTTGTTTTTATTTTTGCTCAAAATATAGATTGTGGGTATTCTAAAGAACCGCCTCATTCTAACGAGAACCAACAATCTATATCTTAGAACAGTAATAAGAAAAATATGTTTACCCCTGCAAACCCCAGTTTTACTATATAAAAGTGGGGTTAGAGGGGCTCAAAATTATATGGGCATGTTTACGTGATGGATTATTTCAGAGAGAAAAAACATTATGATTACACGCCCCTGCGACATAGTAGACCTTGCACAACTCCAAAATGGCTACTTTTTATTCAGATGAAAATCCGTGATATTTTCCCTATTTTACCGAAAACATAGGTTGTGGATGCTAATGCCTACAACCTTTGTCTTGGAGCAGAAATAAAAAAAATAATGTATACCCCCGTTAACCTCTATATCAACTGGGGATTAAGGAGTTATTCATTTCACGGACTTGTTAACGTGAGGGGAAAAACGATGCCAAACCTCACAAAGATCACAGTTTGTTAGCAAAAAAATATTTTTCTCATCGATGCTTAAAAATAAACTGTTTGAACTCCTAAGAACAACCTCATTGAGGTGGTTCTTACGAGCACCCACATTCTATTTTTGGCGAAGAAATACTGGAGCACAAGAAAACCAACAGTTAGACTCCGATGGGCCCGACCAGAGACAGAGCATCAGGTACCAACCAACATAAGCCTTTACGTTGGAACCGTCATAGAATCTGAGGCCTGACCCACCGATGTGCAATTAAAGAGGGAACCAAAGTTGTCAACCGTGATTGGGTTAACTGCCATGCATGCAGTCTGTCGCATAACATTTATGTTGTTTTTGTTTGTTTGTTTGATTTGAGGTTTAACGTCCCCGTCAACACTGTAAAGGTCATTTTGGAGACGTTGCTTCCAATTTTGTGGGACTTTTACCCGACATTGAGATGAAATGACATCCCAAACCCTGTCGTCCAATGAAACCAATAGGGTTTATTAGCATGGGCGGTCCACCTCGCACTGCGGTTCCTGGACAGGCTTAGATCCTCTAAGCGGTTTACCAGTACTAGTGTGCGGGCCGGATTCATCTCTGCGTTGAAGCATCATGCAGCCCATATATTTCTTCAAGCCCCTATGGGCGGGGGCCATAGGCTGCTGAAATCATTGCGGTTAAATATTTTTCTGAATTTATATACTAAGTCACAATAAAATTCGGGTTCCGATAGACCTTGTTGCAGAAGAGATTAAGGTCCAGTATTGAATTTTGAAATTAAATCAGAATGACGTCTATAAAATTTTGAAAATGCTTTTCGTAGTTTATCGTACGGATAACCTTGATTAAGAAGTTTAGGAGGAGTAGTGAAGTCAGTTACATGACTACACACTCTAGCAAATCGAATTAATTGCGAAACATAAACGCCATAGGTTGGCGAACATCACCGTCCAAAAAAGGAAAACTTACAATCTCAAAATCAAAATCATCGCGTTTATCATAAATTTTGCAAGAAACAAGAAACGGCTTTGCGTAGTTTATGATCGTTTAATGCGTTAAACAACCGATTAGAAAGGCGCCTTATTATGTCCAAAGGCGCCTTATTATGTCCAAAGGCTCCTATAAACTATTGTGTTTATGCATCAGCTCTTCCCCACTGAGGCCACTGATGGGCTGCAATTTTTGAAGGAAACCTGGGCATTTTGCTTCGAAATGTGATTTGTATCGTCCGTTTCGGTTTCAAAACTTTGGGGTTAGACACACTGATAAAGATTAAGTATCAGAAAGGCCTCTGTGTCACTAAACTTGGTATAGTTACGCCTTAATTGTATCTGCAGCTTTTCTTCATCTTAAAACGTTTTCCTGCGATACTTATTTGTTAACACGCCTATGGTTGTCTGTGAGGGGCCTATATATACTGATTGCATGTGCGTGAGTTAAACTGGATTGACATATGCGTGTCACAAGAGTAACATGAAAATGTGTCCTAGGTAACTGCATAAATTTTGCTTACAGCAACGCTGGTGAAAGCATTGCAGTCGATAACTTATTTAACTTCAATTAGAAAGGCGACGAATAATGAAGTAAATTCGTGCAGAGAAAATTGATTGATCCTTGCATCTATAACTACATTGCAAGACACTAATGGTAAACCAATTTAAAGAACACTTCGAGACGCAAAAGACTGTCTCGTTTTATAATTGTGCATATTTAATCGGTCTTGGTAACTGTAAATATGTACTCTTAAAAATGCATGTTCACGACTGAACTGCGACGCAAACCTAATGAGAACACACCTGTGTGAAAGTGCATTCTCCAAAGAGATAATTTTCTGATGACAATGTGCATTTTTTGTTATACTCAAAACATAGGATGTTTGGTGCTTATTGGTACGAAGGCGGTTCTTACCAGCACCCGCAACACATGTTTTGTATCAGAAATAAGACTATCACCTAAACAAGTCCGTAAAATGAGCGCCCCTTACCACACTTTATGTTTTACGGGGGTATAATATAAGAATCTTATATGGGTGTGAGGGGTGGATTGAAAAATCCGTCCCGAGGGACACTGTCCGGCATCACGAGGCTTGCCGAGTGATGCCGGACAGTGATCCCGAGGGACGGATTTTTCTATCCACCCCTCACACCCATATTGGATTCTTTTTCTTGCATACCTTCCATTTCTTAGCACGGATTTTTAATGCTGCTGTCACTTCGGTTACAGACGTCCGCCATTTTGTGATGACACAACAGGAATGTTTAGTGACGTCACGCATGACGACGCCGTGCATGAGGTTGTAATCAACCAGTGCATTTATCAAACACGCGATTATATTCGATTTGGGTCGGAAGACCAGGGTCAGAACATAAATTTCTATCCCAGGGTAAAATCACGGATTTCCTCGTCTGGTGTGCAAGAAAGTATTTTTTCTTATTATTGTTCCAAGACATAGGTCGGGTGTACTCGTTAGAACCGCCTCAGTTTTTTCCATCGGAGTTTGTCCCTTTAAGTGTTATGGCCCTTTGAAAAAAATGATAAAATCTTTTCAGCAAAATATCTCGAAAATAATTGAATTTAGAGCCTTGAAAGTTTATGAGTGGATTGCTTGTAATGTGTAGATGACTTGATTAGCATTTGAATTCTAAAAACATGTTTCATGAGTTATGGCCCATTGTAACTTTGGGCATTTGTACATTGCAAGCTTTGTGATGCATAGCATAACTTGAGAATTATGTATGCTAGGCTTTTGGAAGTTCATATATGAATTCCTGATGAAAATAATGTCGGCACCTATTTTTCTCATTCGGATTATACCCCTTTCCTGCATTATTGCCCTTTGAAAATCTGTGGATGAAATTTTGTTGGCAAATTATATCAAAAACTTATTAGTAGTGATTAGAAGTTGACCTGCTTAGCTTTTGAATAAATTCTGAAAATAAATGGATGAAACATTTTTCTTCAGTTACGGTTCTTTGAAAATTTTGGCATTTAGGGGCAAACATATTGTAGGGGCATAGTGTTTTACAAACACCATTTCTTGTTACGCCTACTACTGCTGCTATTTTATTTAAGATACTGTGCTAGCGACACGATTTCAATATAAAAAGGGAGGTTACTCTGTAATGGGAGATGAATCAGATAAGCAACAAGAGCTGTCGCTATAAGTGAGCAATGCCCCCGTGGGAGCCAATTTGAGGAAAGGGAAGTAAATCCTTCGAAAATGATAGGACCAACGTGAAAATTGTTTTAGGCATCCCTTCACCTAACAAGGAATGCATGATTGTGCAAAGTTTCAGCTCAATCGTTGAAGAAATGTGGAAGTAGTTCGCACCACAAAACAGTGCGGACTTACAAACGCACAAACCCACAAACGGACAGTGCAAAAACTATATGCCCTCCTTACGGGGACATAAAACGTTTGGGGCATATAGAGGGAAACCTCCCTACATTATAACTAACTTTTTTTCTGACCTGGGAGAAACCAATGGGTCTTAAAAAAGGTTCGATTCAGCAATGGTAAAAAGTCAACCGTTTGTGAGTGTCTGAAGTTTCCCTGGACATTGCGATAACGGCGATGAAATTTTGTAATATTTTTCTTACCTATACTCCAAACATAGGTCTTGGGTACTCGTTAGAATTCCCTTATTTTGGCGGTTCTAATGGGTTCCCCTAACATATGCATTAGAGCATAAATAAGCAAAATAATATTATCCTTTGTAAACCCGTTTGTTTTAGAGAGGTGTTCATTTAACGGCCGTGTTAACATGGCGGCACAAAGAGGCCTAATATATTACAAATGCACAACACAAAAACGACGATACATAAATCTGTAATAAATTGGCTAACATTTTCGGCAGCTATTTGATCATTAAGATAAAATGCAAAATGAATACATTGCACCTCGCTATTGCGAATGAATTATCCAGCCTCTGACATACAGACTATTTATCACACTATAAAATAAAAGGCCTTTTGAAGATTTGTCGGCCTATTTACGGAACACTCCTACAAACACAGATAAGCGCCAATCTAAATAAGTAATGAATTGATTCGAATAAACGACATTATTCACTTTATATTCCACGTCGACAGGACAGTGCAATCAGTTTATGATGATGACACATCCGTGTGACATAGTGCATTCTTTCACACCTCTATTGTTATTTTTCTTATGAAAATTTCGGGGATATGTTACAGAACTGATAATTAAGATGAGTGTTTGGTGACATCACGAAAACATGCCTATATAATTCTGCCCCCACTTTTATATAGTAAAACTCGGGTTTACAGGGGTAAACCTTATTTTTCTTATTTCTGCTCTAAAACATAGATTGTGGGTACTCGTTAGAACCGCGGTTCTAACCAATATCAACAAACTATGTTTCGAGCAGAAATAAGAAAAATACAAGAGGGCCCAATGGCCCTATATCGCTCACCTGTGTACCAGTAAATCATTAGTGTAGGAGACCACTTGACATTGCTACATACTAAATAGGCTCAGGCAAAGCGTTGTCCATGCTTATAAACCCTGCTGGTTTCATTGGGCGACATGGCTTGAGATGTAATTTCATCTCAATGTCGGGTTAAAGGCCCACAAAATTGGAAGAGACATCTCGAAAATGACCTATACAGTGTTGACGGGAATGTGAAACCTCAAATCAAACGAAATCTGTGCCTTATGGTTTTGAAGGAAAAGATTTTTTTTTAAGTTTTTTTTTTCCAGTATAAGTCTATAGGAGCTAATGAGCCCTGGGGCTTGGCTAATTTTGACCCAAAGGGCACGGTTGGCAGGATTTATGTAGGCGACTATTTTGTGTTGCTATATACTAAATATCTAAGGTCTGTACTTCATTATTTCAAAGAAGATGTTTGAAGCTTTTTTCCATTATATGTTTGTTGGAGTTAAGGGGCCACAGGATTTGGACCCCAGGGGCATGATTGGCAGGATTCATGTAGGCGACCACTGGACATTGCTACATGCTAAATACCTAAGCTCTGGGACTTATGGTTTCAGAGAAGAAGATTTTGTAAGATTTTTTCCCCCACTTTAAGTTGTTTTTTTTTTTTTTTTCATTATAAGGGCCCTGTGGTTTCACAGAAGAAGATTTTTGAAGTTTCTCCAATTGTAAGTCTATGGAAGCTAAAGGATTTATGTAGGTGGCCACTTGACGTTGCTACATACTAAAAATCTAAGCTCTGGGCCTTATGGTTTCATAGAAGAAGATTTTTTAAGTTTTTTTCCATTATAAGTCTATTGGAGGTGATGAGCTCGGGCGTGGCCAATTTTTACCCCAGGGGCAGGGTTAGCAGGATTTATGTAGCTGGCTATTTTATGTTGCTAGACACTAAATATCTTAGTTCTGTGCTTCACAGTTTCTGAGAAGAAGATTTTTGAAGCTTTTTTCCATTATGAGTCTATGGGAGCTAAGGGGTCCCGGGGCGTGGCCCATTTGGACCCCAGGGGCATGATTAGCAAGAAATATGTAGGTGACCACTTGCCGTCGTTACATGCTAAATATCTAAGCTCTGGGCCCTGTGGTTTCAGAGAAGTGATTTTTGAAGTTTTTTTTTTCCATTATGATTCTATAGGAGCAAAGGGGGTCGCAGGATGTGGCCCATTTGTACCCCAGGGGCATGATTGGCAGGATTTATGTAGGTGGCCACTTGTCATTGCTTCATGCTAAATATCTAAGCTCTGGGCCCTGTTGTTTCAGAGAAGAAGATTTTTGAAGCTTTATTCCATTATGTGTCTATGGGAGCTAAGGGGCCCCGGGGCGTGGTCCATTTGGACCACTCATGCATGATAGGCAGGATTTATGCAGGTGACCACTTGCCATTGCTACATGCTAAATATCTAAGCTCTGGGCCCTGTGGTTTCAGAGAAGAAGATTGTTGACGCTTTTTTTTCCATTATGAGTCTATAGGAGCTAAGGGGCCCCGGGACGTGGCCCTTTTGGACCCCAGGGGCATGATTGGCAGGAATTATGTCGGTGACCACTTTCCTTTGCTACGTGCTAAATATCTAAGCTCTGGGCGCTGTGGTTTCAAAGAAGAAGATTTTTTAAGCTTTTTTTCATTATGAGTCTATGGGAGCAAAGGGGCCCAGGCGCGTGGTCCATTTGGAACCCAGGGGCATGATTGGCATGAATTATGTAGGTGACGAATTGCTGTTGCTTCATGCTAAATATCTAAACTCTGGGTCCTGTGGTTTCAGAGAAGAAGATTTTTGAAGTTTTTTTTTTCCATTATGAGTCTATGGGAGCTAAGGGGCCCCGGGGCGTCGCCCATTTGGACCCTAGGGGCATGATTGGCAGGATTTATGAAGGTGACCACTTCCGTTGCTACACGCCAAATATCTCAGCTCTGGGCCCTGCGGTTTCAGAGAACAAGATTTTTTAAGCTTTTTAACATTATGAGTCTATAGGAGCTAAAGGGCCCCAGGGCGTGGCCCGTTTGGACCCCAGGGGCATGATTCGCAGGAATTATGTAGGTGACCACTTGCCGTTGCTACATGCTAAATATCTAAGCTCTGGGCCCTGTGGTTTCCGAGAAGAAGATTTTTGAAGCTTTTTGTTCCATTATGAGTCTATGGGAGCTAAGGGGCCCCGGTGTGTGGCCAATTTGGACCCCAGGGGCATGATTGGCAGGAATTATGTAGGAGATCACCTGCCGTTGCTACATGCCAAATATCTTAGCTCTGGGCTCTGTGGTTTCAGAGAAGAAGATTTTTGAGGGCCTTTTTCCATTATGAGTCTATAGGAGCTAAAGGGCCCCGGGGCGTGGCCCGTTTGGACCCCAGGGGCATGATTCGCAGGAATTATGTAGGTGACCACTTGTCATTGCTACATGCTAAATATCTAAGCTCTGGGCCCTGTGGTTTCCGAGAAGAAGATTTTTGAAGCTTTTTGTTCAATTATGAGTCTATGGGAGCGAAGGGGGCCTGGGGCGTGGCCAATTTGGACCCCTGGGGCATGATTGGCAGGAATTATGTAGGTGATCATTGGCCTTGCTACATGCTTAATATCTAAGCTCTGGGCCCTGTGGTTTCAGAGAAGAAGGTATTTTAATGTTTTCCCATTGTAAGTCTATGGGAGATATATGTTGCCATAGCAGCCAGAATTCCAATCTGATCAGCCCCAAAACCTAATGCAGCCTTTCCCCCTACCTGATGATGCTTCTCATGAAATTTGATCAAGATTGACCATGTGGTATTAGAGATATACTTATTTGAAATTGTTTACGGACGGACGCACGCACGGACGCACGGACGCACGCACGACGGACGACGGACAAAAAGTGATCACAAAAGCTCACCTTGTCACTACATCACAGGTGATCTAATAAAAAAATTTCATCTGAAAATTTTCATTTTCATGTGGTAAAATTTACAATGTATTTGTATAGGCGTGTTTTTGTAATGAACCATCTGCTTCTCCACTGTTCTGTTCTTCTCTGTTATATTCAACCAAGGAATTCCATGCCTGATTATTTTTAAGAATTTATTAATTAGCCATAGTCGTGTACTCGCATCATACGACGTCATTATATAGAGATTATTCATTCATCTGTTTGAAATATGGATTTATAAACCGAGGGAGGTAAAACAATCCGAGAAAGAAACAAGTGCGACGCACGAGTTTCTTTAACGGATTATTTTACCTCCCAGGGTTTATAAAGGCCATATTTCAATTAGGAGAAATGAATAATCTGTATATTGTATCATGGCCTACTTTTGTTCCTTTGAAGTTGTCTAGTGGTTATTTTCATTAACTTGGTTTTTGAAGACTAAGTGGGGTAGGTGGTGCTTCGGCCAGTTGGGTAACTATGGTTAACTATGGCTGCAAGTTTTTTTAACGGATTATTGTACCTCCCAGGGTTTATAAAGGCCATATTTCAAATAAGAGAAATGAATTATCTGTATATTGTATCAAGGCCTACATTTGTTCCTTTGAAGTTGTCTAGTGGTTATTTTCATTATAACTAGACAGTGTCATTCAAAGGAATACCCACAACATTTTAACATGAAATGTTGCAAAAATGCAAGCCCCATTACTGCTGCGTGTAAGGAGCTCTTAACAATGAATTGCCTACATCCACAGTGATCTCGTTTCTCTATTTTAATCAAAACAATGTTAATCCTTAATCTGATTTGACATATTCGTGGTATATTGTATTAAGTTATACAACACTTGCAGAGGTGCAGAAGATGAAGAAGGTTGTAAATGTATCCGGGAAAGAAATGATTTTATGGGCTGACAAAAATTTATTTGGAAATATGCTTATGACAGCACAGGGGAGGAAACTAAAGATGGAGGAGTTATTGTGTCATCCACTCGGGCCAGTTCCTTGGACGCTAGCCAGTACAGATGGCTCTCTCCGAAAAACTAGCAAGGCGGGCTGTAACGAAGCTTAGAAAAGAACGCAACACCAGCAGAAAACTTTGATAAGCCAACTTGTTGTGTAATTGATGGGATGGCTCTACTTCAGAAAGTGAATTGAGACCGAAAAACGTTTGATGAAATAGCTGATCAAGACCTAATTTCTGTCTTACATGAAGGCTTCGAATGTCAAAGAATTTATGTTGTCTTTGAGGTTTACATAGATGTGACAATTAAGCAGACCGAGAGAGAGAAGAGTGCTGCTGATGGTGCAACACAGTTTAAAAATATTGCGCCTGGCCATAGAATCCAACAATGGAGACCGTTTCTAGCTGGTTCAAATAACAAGTCAAGCTTGATAAAGTTCTTTGTGACATATAGGTCTAAGCCAGCCCAAAGGCAAAAGTTACAGGAGAAGACATTATGTGTGACTTGTGAAGAAGAGTGTCATAAACAAAATAGGGAAGGTGCTTCTATTTAAGAAGAGTTAAACTCCACCCAGGAAGAGGCCGATACGCGATTTCTACTTTATGCTAGTCATGTTTCTATATCTGGAAACAAATCTATTGGGATAGTCTCAGGACGATACCGACGTCTTTCTGTTATGTCTTGCTTTTGGGGCGGAAGTGTCTGCTAAACTTTATTTGAAGTGAGGTACGAGGAATCGTATTCGGTTTATTGACATGCCAAAACATGTAAATGTCATTGTTTTGTTCGATTTTAGGTGTAACGTTCCCGTCAACACTGTAAAGGTAACTTTGGAGACGTTGCTTCCAATTTTGTGGGACTTTTACACGACATTGAGATGAAATGACATCTCAAGCCTTGTCGCCCAATGCAACCCATAGGGTTTATAAGCACGGACGGTACTGGGCAGGCTTAGATCCTCTAAGCGGTTGATGGGTGGAGTAAGTTAATTGTATCGATTCCTGATCTTTGTTTTAGTTCTACTTTACCAGTAGTCGTGTGCGGTCAGTTTCAGCTCTGCGTGGAATCATCATGCAGCCCATTTATTTCCTCTAGCCCCAATCGGCGGGGGCCGAATGAATGTCATTGGCAAGGTAGTTTCTGAAGCCCTGATAGGCATGCAAGCGTTTACTGGTTGTGACACTGTAAGTGCCTCTTATGGCAAGGCGTAGGCATACGCAATGAAACTTGTAACAGCAAACACAGTTTACCAGAATGTATTCAAGGAGCTTGGGCGTGAATGGGATCTGTTATATTTGATTAACTCGAGGCCTTCACATGCGACATGTATGACCAGATTAAATGTGGGTTAAAGACAGTGAACCAACTCCGATACAGAATTTTCGTTGCAAAACGAGGAGACGCCGACTCGTCTCTGTTGCCACCATTCAAGGATTGTTTAATCAACCATGCCAGAAGCGCGAACTATCGGGCTGAAATATGGCGGAGCTGTCTTGAAAACAATCCAGCTATTCCATTCCCAATAGATCATGGTTGGTTGATGGATGAGCCGGCGTCCTATTTGTAGAGTGGATGAGTGGTCCAGATGCTCCTGATGATGTTCTTGAGATGCTGTCCTGCAAATGTTCAAAACAGTGCAAACTTCTGGAATGTGCTTGCTTAAGAAACGGGATGAAGTGCACCTACATCCGCAAACTCCAAACGTGCACAAACCAGGCATCGGATGAATTCCCAGAATATGTAGATAAATCTGAGGCATTAGATGGTGATTTATTTGAGGTGGATGAGATTGACATGGATTAGAATGATACTTCAGTTTATCAAATAACATGTCTGTCCCTCGACACATTGACATACACATCCACGCAGTCTGACAAGTATATTTGCTTAGCGCTATCAGGATATGTAGTAGCCCAGTATATTTTCAAATAGCTGGGAAGTGTCGATCAGGACTAACTGACTTGCTTAAGGTTCAAACAACTAACTTATTGGTGCACCTGGTATCGTTTGTCGCTTATTCAGGGTTATCGTACTCTTTTGGCAATTTAAATTAAGGGCTTTAGATAAAGTCATTTGTATGTATGTAAATTCAATGTTTCTTGTTTTCAAAAAGTGTAAAAATATTACAAAATAAGTATATATCACTTAACGTATGGTTTTCCATTAAGTTTAATGTTACCCATTAGTACCTTGTTTTTCACCACTTTTGGTGCTGGTTCCTCGTCTAACAGAAGTCAATATTCGAAAAACGGATAACCTGATCTGGTAACCTGATTTTCCAATATTAATCATGTGAATGCTGGACACCAGCAGATACTGCAAAAATGATGAATGACTTGAATACAGTTGAAAAGGTAAGCACGCCAATATTTGAAGAAAGCATGACAGGGTTTACATACCCTTTACATTGTCGTAAAGGAACAGAGTTTGTTTCCACATGGATTACGACTAATAACTTGATTAATAACTAGGCAACGCATACCCATATAGGCCAATATTGGTTTGAAGTGTTATAAGTTCAGAATAGTTATTACAAAAACATGACACCTGGAAGCTCAGAACCTTTATAAAATTTTGCTCCGTTTTCACACCAGCTCAGTTCTTTATTAGGACAAATGTTTCAATGCAAGTCCAACTCTGTAGTCAGAAATCAGGTTAATGCATCAATAATCAGGTTAGAATATGCATTGGTGATTGCTAGAGTAATTACATTCAAAAGGAAATGTAAAAATCCAAACATAATGTGTATATAATAATAACGTGTATAAATCTGTTGAACTTAGGTTCATATCGAATTATTGTGACATTTTATTTTGCCTAATCTATACTATAACTTGGTTAGAATGTGTGTTATTAGTTTGACAAGCTTCCTACACTATACTGGTTACCAAAACTTCATTAAAAACCTTACAAAGCACGGTTTATTGCAAATTCTAGCTCTTGCACTACCACTGAACTTTTTAAATTATTAACTTCCTGTCTTACTGCTATTAAAACGCATGTAATTAAATATTGTGATAAAGTCTTTGAAAGATCAGGAAGAAATCTGTTTTGGTCTATAAAAAATTCGAATGAGGTTGTAACTAAATTGAAATCTAGACATTTTCGTGCTTCTAGTCTGTCTACCTACGATTTTTCCACTCTTTACACTACACTTCATCATAATCTTATAAAAGAAAAGCTTAATGATTTAATTGAATGGGCTTTTCACAGAGAAGATTCTCTCTATCTTGCATGTAATGTCAGTAATGCATTTTTCACTTCTAAAGAGCATAAGAATTATACACTTTGGTCATGTCAGAAAGTGTTTGATGCCCTCACCTTTCTACTTGACAATATTTATATTAGATTCGGTACTAAGTTATTTAGACAAATTGTGGGTATTCCGATGGGTACTAATTGCGCACCTCTTGTGGCTGATCTGTTCTTGTATTGTTATGAAAGAGACTTCATTTTGTCGCTTTCCATTGATAACCAATCTGAAATTATTGAAGCTTTTAGCTCTACTTCTAGATATTTAGATGATTTATTAAATATTGATAATACCTAGTTTGATGGTTTGATCAGTCAGATTTACCCCCTAGAACTTCTAGATATTTAGATGATTTATTAAACATTGATAATACCTAGTTTGATGGTTTGATCAGTCAGATTTACCCCCTAGAACTTCAGTTAAATAAAGCAAATTCTTCTGATAACGAGGCCCCGTTTTTGGATTTACATCTATCTATTGTAGATGGATTTGTTTCGTGCAAAATTTATGATAAACGCGATGACTTTGATTTTGAGATTGTAATTTTCCTTTTTTGGATGGTGATGTTCCTCGTGCGCCATCCTATGGCGTTTATATTTCGCAATTAATTCGATTTGCTAGAGTGTGTAGTCATGTAACTGACTTCAACACTCGTAATAAATTATTAACGGCTAAACTCCTTAATCAGGGTTATCGGTACCATAAACTACGCAAAGCCTTTTCAAAATTTTATAGACGCCATTCTGATTTAATTTCAAAATTCAATATTGGACTTAAATCTCTTCTGCAACAAGGTCTATCGGAACCCGAATTTTATGGTGACTTAGTATATAAATTCAGAAAAATATATAACCGCAATGACTTCAGCACCCAATTTCGTAAAATCATTCTTCGATATAAAAAGATTGGGTGCAACATGGATATTATACGACAGACTGCATGCATGGTAGTTAACACAATCACGGTTGGCAACTTTGCTTCCCTCTTTAATTGCACGCCGGTGGGTCAGGCCTCAGATTCTATGACGGCTCCAACGTAAAGGCTTATCGAGAATTAGAGAGATACTGTTGGTTGGTGCCTGATGCTCTGTCTCTGGTCGAGCTCATCGGAGTCTAACTGTTGGTTTTCTTTTGCTCCAGCATTTCAGTGGTTTCTTGCTGTCGAGTTCTTACCGTTATCTCACCTCTGTGTTTCTTTGATTTTTGTGTTCACGGAGATGTTGCACTGATGAGTTAGGAGGCCTTCATGCGGACTGAACAAATTATTTGTCTAAATCGCGACGGAAGTAAGGGCGAGGATTGTGGCCACGTAAAATCGATTTAAGGCCCCCAGTGGAAATCTTCCACTGATCGTTCCAAGGCGGCTCTTCTGTGGCGAATTATTTTAAGATGTTGTTTGTTACTTACTGTGTGTATCACTTGTGTCTTTTAATTTTGGATGGCCATATGGCCATTTTGTGGGAAAGTAACTGTCCTTATGGCCTTCCTTTGTTTAGGTTTCCATTATGGTCTGGTCGCTTAATGTTTGTATTTCTTTCCCTTTGGTGTCTTTAATGGGTGGAGTAAGTTAATTGTATCAATTCCTGATCTTTGTTTTACTTCTACTTTCAAGCATGTCAAAATAATATTTTATATATCAAGATGATAGTGTGTGTAATTAAACTGCCTTGATATTGTCGAACTTAGGTACATGTTGAAAATCCATGTTTTTTCCACTTAAGCTACCGATCTGAGATTGCTATCATACTCAGAAATTGTCTATACATATTCGTCTCATCGAAAAACAACAAACTATTTATTCACAGATGGTGGTAACAAATCATTAAAATCCTGGACTCAGCTCACGCACTAAGTTGTGATGACTTTACACTAATCATCATGTACATGCGTCAACCAAGAGATAATGCAGTATCCTTTTCTGTAGTACTGTCTTGTTTTCCTTTGTCACAGAAAAAAGTGTTTAATTTATCAGTGTATGCACACTGTGTCTGGTTCTTTTTAAGAATAAAAAATGTGAAAACTAAAGTGTACATCCAGACAGATTTATCAATTCAACCTTGTTTGTGAATTCAGAAATCATGGACCGTATGTGTGCAGTCTCAGCCCCGGTCTTGTGAGTTGAGTTCATGTTCACTGTTGCTGTATTTGTTCACATCTGCCAGATGATGCTGAATGGGATTCAGTGCTTAGAGATTAAAATTGTTAGTTGTGTGACATACAGATCAAGCATATAATTGTTCTTTTGATTATTGTTTCAACGTGAATGCCACTCTTCATTAGCAATCACCTAATTACCGGCTCCAATTCAGAAAGAGGAACACCATCGGGTGACTATTGCATGCTCAATTAAAACCACTTTAAACTGATTGGTTGGCCATGATACAAACCAGATACAAATATAGAACTGTCACTCAATATTTGCAGATATACTTCTCAGGGCAAGCCCCTCGAAGTATATCTGCAAATATCTCGTGACACTGTTCTATATCTATATCTGTCACTCAATATTTGCAGATATACTTCTCAGGGCAAGCCCCTCGAAGTATATCTGCAAATATCTCGTGACACTGTTCTATATCTATTACTTACATGCTCTTCCATAGATTTTTAGAACAATTTGGATCTGAATTCCCGTTCAGTTGACTGTTTACAGCTCATGTTAAAGGTTCAAGCAGCATAGTGTTACAGACACTTAGTAGAAGAAAAACTGGACGGGGGCCATTTTGAAAGAGCTTTCTACAGTTTTGAACAAGAATAGAATAAATAAAGTATTTCATTGATAAAATGATTAAAATGTGAAATCAAATAAAGCAAAAGGTACATCTTATTCAATAGCCATATCCATGTTTCTTTTGTTTCAGAGTTGCATCCGACTCAAACGTCACGCACTCTGAACGTCTGTTGATATCTTCCCAGAAGCCATTGCAATGGCGTCATAAATTACGTCGACGTGACTGAAACTTTCCCGCGTTTGAATATAACGATTTCGCTGCAAAGTAGAAGTAAAACAAAGATCAGGAATTGATACAATTAACTTACTCCATCCATAAAAGACACCAAAGGGAAAGAAATACAACCATTATGCGACCAGACCATAATGGAAACCTAAACAAAGGAAGGTATCTTGTATCTTGTACATAAAATAGTTCCACAAAAAAGATTTATTTCCCCGGCTAAGAGGAAATATTTCTTCCTAGCAAAAAGGAAAATACCAAGTTTATGTCTGGTAGAAATCATAGTATTTCTCTGTTATGCATGTTATATAAATGCTATATTTCAATTGGCTGCTGGTTAGAAAGACCTTAGTAGTTTGATTGGCTGTGCTGGTCTCATGCGCCACATTTCAAAATCCTTCCCTATAATCAGCCAACTAGCTGATGGAAAGTTTAGATGGGAAAATGGACATAGGGCCACATCTAGCTATAGTCTGGCTAAGAATATAATAATCTTACATGGGTGTGAGGGGTAGATGGAAAAATCCGTCATGAGGGTCAATGTCCGACATCAAGTGGCTTGCCGAGTGATGCCATATTGTGATTACACTACAAGAATGTTTATTGGCGTCACGTAACATGCTTTGACGTCAAACTTAACAACGGCGCAAATGAGATCGTATTCAACCACACGCGAGTGGCCCCCGCCCGTCGGGGCTTGTAGAAATAGATGGGCTGCATGATGCTTCCACGCTGAGCTGAAACCGACCGCACACGAGTACTGGTAAACCGCTTAGAGGGTCTAAAGTAGAAGTAAAACAAAGATCAGGAATTGATACAATTAACTTACTCCACCCATAAAAGACACCAAAGGGAAAGAAATACAAACATTAATCGACTAGACCATAATGGAAACCTAAACAAAGGAAGGCCATAAGGACAGTTACTTTCCCACAAAATGGCCATATGGCCATCCAAAACCAAAAGACACAAGTGATACACACAGTAAGTAACAAACAACAACATAAATAAATCGCCACAGAAGAGCCGCCTTGGAACGGTCAGTGGAAGATTTCCACTGGGGGGCTTAAATCGATTTTACGTGGCCACAATCCTCGCCCTTACTTCCGTCGCGATCTAGACAAATAATTTGTTCAGTCCGCATGAAGGCCTCCTAACTCATCAGTGCAACATCTCCGTGAACACAAAAATCAAAGAACCACAGAGGTGAGACAACGGTGAGGACTCGACAGCAAGAAACCACTGAAATGCTGGAGCAAAAGAAAACCAACAGTTAGACTCCGATGAGCCCGACCAGAGACAGAGCACCAGGCACCAACCGACATTATCTCTCTAATTTTCAATAAGCCTTTACGTTGGAGCCGTCATATAATTTAAGGCCTGACCCACCGGCGTGCAATTAAATAGGGAAGCAAAGTTGCCAACCGTGATTGGGTTAACTACCATGCATGCAGTCTGTCGTATAATATCCATGTTGTACCCAATCTTTTTATATCGAAGAATGATTTTACGAAATTGGGTGCTGAAGTCATTGCGGTTATATATTTTTCTGAATTTATATACTAAGTCACCATAAAATTCGGGTTCCGATAGACCTTGTTGCAGAAGAGATTTAAGTCCAATATTAAATTTTGAAATTAAATCAGAATGGCGTCTATAAAATTATGAAAAGGCTTTGCGTAGTTAATGGTACCGATAACCCTGATTAAGGAGTTTAGCCGTTAATAATTTATTACGAGTGTTGAAGTCAGTTACATGACTACACACTCTAGCAAATCGAATTAATTGCGAAATATAAGCGCCATAGGATGGCGCACGAGGAACATCACCATCCAAAAAAGGAAAATTTACAATCTCAAAATCAGAGTCATCGCGTTTATCATAAATTTTGCACGAAACAAATCCATCTACAATAGATAGATGTAAATCCAAAAACGGGGCCTCGGTATCAGAAGAAATTGCTTTATTTAACTGAAGTTCTAGGGGGTAAATCTGACTGATCAAACCATCAAAATAGGTATTATCAATATTTAATAAATCATCTAAATATCTAGAAGTAGAGCTAAAAGCTTCAATAATTTCAGATTGGTTATCAATGGAAAGCGACAAAATGAAGTCTCTTTCATAACAATACAAGAACAGATCAGCCACAAGAGGTGCGCAATTAGTACCCATCGGAATACCCATAATTTGTCTAAATAACTTAGTACCGAATCTAATATAAATATTGTCAAGTAGAAAGGTGAGGGCATCACACACTTTCTGACATGACCAAAGTGTATAATTCTTATGCTCTTTAGAAGTGAAAAATGCATTTCTGACATTACATGCAAGATAGAGAGAATCTTCTCTATGAAAAGCCCATTCAATTAAATCATTAAGCTTTTCTTTTATAAGATTATGAGGAAGTGTAGTGTAAAGAGTGGAAAAATCGTAGGTAGACAGACTAGAAGCACGAAAATGTCTAGATTTCAATTTATTTAAAACCTCATTCGAATTTTTTATAGACCAAAACAGATTTCTTCCTGATCTTTCAAAGACTTTATCACAATATTTAATTACATGCGTTTTAATAGCAGTAAGACAGGAAGTTAATAATTTAGAAAGTTCAGTGGTAGTGCAAGAGCTAGAATTTGCAATAAACCGTGCTTTGTAAGGTTTTTTATGAAGTTTTGGTAACCAGTATAGCGTAGGAAGCTTGTCTTGGCCTTCGTTAACACACACAGCAAACTTGGTGGCTGAAATACAAACATGTTTATCTACTATAGCTCTCTCTTCAGCTAAAGGCTGAAGTTCATATGCCTTAGTAGCACCAAGCTCCTGCTTAAGCGTGTTAACATAGTGGAGCCGTCACACAACGACGACGTTGTTAGCGGCCTTGTCTGCAGGGGCCAAAACAAACTTCTTATGAAATTCTTGAATACCTAATTTAAGATGACGTAAAGACGTCTTGGGCTTAGGAGGTAATAAGTTAGTATTTTGAGAATAGAAAGAAATGCGTTTATTCACTAGTTTTAAAATGCTTAGTTTCCAGTCCTTAAGGGCTTTATGCTAAACATACTCTCGCTTACACCATCGATTACCGAATTCACTCAAGGAAGCAGCGATTTCATCTCTACATTTACTGAAATCAATTTTAGAAGGAAACCGATATTTCGGTCCTTTAGAAATTATATTCCTTATCCTAGAATCAGGAATAATTTTCAAATTGCCAGTAATTACATGACCAGCAGCAGGATAGCAATACTTTGAGTTTTTACAATCACATGAATCAGGAGTATTAGTATCAATATCAAGATCTGAAACAAGTTTATTGAAATTAAAAATGATAGATCTAACAGGTTTGTTATATTTATAGCAAATTATAGGTGTTTCAGTATTTTGAAAATAAGCAGGAATGGAAGAAAGCACCGATCTCTCACGGAAGATACTGGGCAAATCTATAAAATCCATACCCTTATTAATGAAGGATATTTTGAAGAAATGGCGTTTATGATTAATTTCAGAATCGATGTAAGGACGGAGAGTATGCTGAGTATAGCCTCTAGTTAAGAGAGCCGCATCATATAACTGATGAGAACTATCGTAGAATTTATTCGCCTCGGTGTCCAGAAGACGTAAAACAGAAACGGGTAATGAACTTAAAAATGAAAGCATAGAGTGGCGTCCATAATTTAATAATATAATTGACAGTCACTTCAGTCTAGTATTGTAAGCCTGCCCAGACAAAGCGGTGCGAGTCGGGCCGTCCATGCTTATAAACCCTATTGGTTTTATCGGGTGACAGGGCTTGAGATATCATTTCATCTCAATGTCGGGTAAAAGTGCCACAACATTGGAAGCAACGTCTCCAAAATGACCTGTTTCCGGAGACGTTAAACCTCAAATCAAACAAAACAAATCAAAGTCGCGATAATATTCAGTTTTGGGTAAGAACACCAGGGTTAGAACAGAATTTCTATCCTAAGCTAAACCTATGGATTTCCTAATCAGGTGTGCTAAGAAATATTTTGTACACTCCGTGGTGTTCAGTTCTGTGTTGGTGTCCTTTCTTCCGAAGGATTACCGCTTTTTCACAACATTGAGATAAATTTCAACATCCGCAACTGGCTCCGATCCGGCCTCATCACGAAAACACGCCTATATAATTCTGAACACTTGAACCCCACTTTTATATCGTAAAATTGGGTTGACCTTATTTTTGTTATTACTGCTCTAAGATATAGGTTGTGGGTACACATCGAGGCGGTTCTAACGAGTACCCACAATCTATATTTCGAGCGAAAATAAGAAAATATCACAATTTTTCAGCTTAAGGTTTCTTTTTCCGGCGGGAAAATTTACAATGCATTAGCATAGGCGTGTTTCGTAATGTTTGCTTATGCAAGGACAGGAAGATTATAAGAATCTTATATTGGATTCTTTTTTTTTTCGCATACCTTCCATTTCTATTGCGAATTTTTAATGCTGCTGTCACTTCGGTTACCGACGTCCGCCATTTTGTGATGACACAACAGAAAAGTTTAGTGACGTCACGCATGACGACGCCGCGCATGAGGTTGTAATCAACCAGTGCATTTATCAAACACGCGATTATATTCGATTTGGGGTCGGAACACCAGGGTCAGAACGTAAATTTCTATCCCAGGGTAAAATCACGGATTTCCTTGTCTGGTATGCAAGAAACATGTATCCGCCTTGCTGGACAATAAGTTTGAAAAGAAATTCTTAATAAGCAAGTCTGGCAGAGATCCCCACAGTTTCAGACGCGGAATTTGTATTTGGATATTTAAGTGGGGGGTCCTAACATCTCTTTACTATTACCATGGGGATTGGGCTTCTGAATGCTTCTGACGTTATTTAGCTTTCGATTTCCAGTCAAAATTGTCCGTAAGCATCGAAATGGTTAATCGCATTTTTGAATTATGTTAGCTTTTTTCATCCTTTTTATCCCCCGACCGAATAGGTTCGGGGGATATAGCGATCAGCCTGGCGTCCGTCCGTCCGTCTGTCCGTCCGTCCGTCCGTCCGTAGACGCAACCTTGTGATGGCCATAACTCCTATACCCTTTGAGATTCATTGATGGTTCTTGGCACAATTGTTCACAAGGCCGAGACGGCGTGTCATGCGCAAGAACCAGAACTGTGGATGCCATACTTTTTTAGTTATCTCCCCTTTTAATAAAATAGAATGACTGCTTTGTGATGGCTATAACTCCAATACCCTTTGAGATATATTGATTGTACCTTGCACAGTTGTTCACAAGGCTGAGACGGCGTGTCATGCACAAGAACCACAACTCTGGTTGCCATGGTTTTGGAGTTATCTCCCCTTCCAATAAAATAGAGTGACAACCTTGTGATGGCCATAACTCCTATACCCTTTGAGATTCATTGATGGTTCTTGGCACAATTGTTCACAAGGCTGAGGCAGCGTGTCATGCGCAAGAACCAGAACTCTGGATGCCATACTTTTTTAGTTATCTCCCCTTTAAATAAAATAGAATGACTACTTTGTGATGGCCATAACTCCAATACCCTTTGAGATATATTGATGGTACCTGGCACAGTTGTTCACAAGGCTGAGACAGTGTGTCATGCACAAGAACCACAACTCTGGTTGCCATGGTTTTGAAGTTATCTCCCCTTCCAATAAAATAGAGTGACAACCTTGTGATGGCCATAATTCCAATAGACTTTAAGATATATTGATGATACCTGGCACAGTTGTTCACAAGGCCGAGACAGTGTGTCATGCACAAGAACCACAACTCTGGGTGCCGTGTTTTTTTAGTTATCTCCCCTTCCAATAATATAGAATCACTACCTTGTGATGGCCACATCTCCAACACTCTTTGAGATATATTGATGATACTTGGTACAGTTGTACATGAGGTTAAGCAGGTGTGTCACCTGCAAGAACCACAACTCTGGGTGCCCTGGTTTTTTAATTATCTCCCCTGACAATATAACCTTGTGATGGCCATAACTCCAATACCCTTTGAGATATATTGATGGTACTTGGCACAATTGTATACAACGTTGAGACAGCGCTTCATGCCTAAGAATCACAAATCTTGGTGCTATGATATTTGAGTTATCTCCCCTTCCAATATAACAGTATGACAACCTTGTGACCACTGTACCTCCAATACCCTTTGAGACATATTGGTGGTACTTGATGCAGATGTACATGAGGTTAAGCAGGTGTGTCACGCTCAAGAATAACAACTCTGGGTGCTCTGGTTTTTTAGTTATCTCCCCTGGCAATATAACCTTGTGATGGCCATAACTCCAACTCCCTTTGAGATATATTGAAGGAACTTGGCACAATTGTATACAAGGTACAGAAGGGATGTCATGTGCAAGAACCACAACTGTTGTTGCTGTGGTATTTGAGTTATCTACCCTTCCAATATAACAGTATGACCAGCTTGTGATCACCATATCTCCAATACCTTTTGAGACATATTGATGGTACGTTGTGCAGAAATACATGAGCTTAAGCAGGTATGTCATGCGCAAGAACCACATTTCTGAGTGCCCTGGTTTTTTAGTTATCTCCCCTGACAGTATAATCTTGCGATGGCCATAACTGCAATAAGTGTGATATGTGGTTTAATTCTGGTGCACTTTCTATTGGTGAACAATCTTCTGAAGGCCATATTGGCTTTTGGTCGGGGGATTTGCCATCTCTTCCGATGGCTATTTTTTTCAGAAACAAGAGTCACCAGGGTCGCCAAAGTCTCAGATTCCATTGCCAAGTAGGATGGCCGGGTTAGGTAGTGTGGGATGATCAGTTTCCCAGGTATTAATATCGACCCATTGAGGCTGGAAGAAATAGATGGGCTGCATGATGCTTCCGTACAGAGATAAAACCGACGGCACCTATAGGATTCTTTTTCTTGCATACCTTCCATTTCATAGCGCGGATTTTTAATGTTTCAGTAACTTCGGTTACCGACGTCCGCCATATTGTGATGACACTACAGGAATGTTTATTGGCGTCACGTAACATGCTGTGACGTCATCCTAAACGACGGCGCATACGAGATCGTATTGAACCACACGCGAGTGGCCCCCGCCCGTCGGGGCTTGTAGAAATAGATGGGCTGCATGATGCTTCCACGCAGAGCTGAAACCGACCGCACACGATTACTAGTAAACCACTTAAAGAATCTAAGCTTGCCCAGGCAAAGCGGTGCGAGTCGGACCGTCCATGCTTATAAACCATATTGGTTTCATTGGGCGACAGGGCTTGCCGGGTATGTCGGGTAAAAGTTCCACAAAATTGGAAGCAACGTCTCCAAAATGACCTATACAGTGTTGACGGGGACGTTAAACCTCCAATCAAACAAACAAAAAGCAGAAGAGACAAAATAATTAGCATTTACAATTCTCCATGTAGGAACTTACGATATACCTAGATTGTCAGGGAAACAAATGATGAGTTGTTTTAATAAACTTGATAATATTGACACGCCAGAGTTGTAGCACGACAATCTCCACGCCCTAATGACTATAGTATACCTGGCGAAAAGGTGAATGATGCCAATAAACTGAAGGTTTTGTTTAACGATAGGTACGTGCAATTTCTTCATACCTATCGCCCTTTTCATCACATGAACAAGTCCGTGAAATGAAGGCCCACCTATACCCCAATTTATATAGAGCAAACTAGGGTTTACGGGGGTAAACATTACTTTTCTTATTTTTGCTCCAAGACATAGGTTGTGTGTACTCGTTAGAACCGTTAGAGCACCCACACAACCAATGTTTACAGTAAAGAAAAATATCACTGATTTCCACCAGAAAAGTAGCCATTTTGGATATCTGAAAATGCAATGTGTCGCACGGGTGTATTATCGTAATGCATAAAAATTCGGAGCCCGTGATCTGCATTTGAACTTGGAGATTGTCAGGATTTCACGGCAATTTTTAATCAGTTCGATAGCACATTTGCTGAATGGTTTATTGCGGCGTGTGTCTCCGCTGCTGCCACCCGTTTCCCGATACCTTTAAAGCTCATCCCGGGGCGCACATCTCCCCGTGTAGCCGGTAATCCTTCCAGGAAACAAGTTCTCCCTGTAGATTGAAGCCGGTCGGCCCACCCAGACGGGGCCGATGGGGCTTGTTGGGCGCCGGGAGACAGCAGACATGGCTAATTTAGTTAATGCTAACTCTTGGTGCTGTCGAGTTGTTGGAGGGATGAAGGCGTCCGTCCGTTCACAATTTTGACGGTATTCGTCATATGTAAAATGTGGAATCAGTCTTTTGCACATAAGTCTTTTCAGAAGCGGGCAAGGAACTGTTCTAAATAAGAGACTAATCAATTGACTGGCGAAGATTGAAGTAAGTTTTATTGTTTGCGTGATGTCGTTTGTCTTTGTTGTGATGACCTTATGTCTGTTTTGCTTAGTTGTTAGTTGTAAATAATTAGCTTTATGTGTGTATAAAAACTTCCCTCCTGCAGAGACATATGGGTTGCCTCATAAACTTACAGCTGTCAATGCAACAATACAGCATCCAGTATAGCTGAATGGGTGATGCTGAGTGGTATACAAGATATGCAGTGAGGAGGAGGGTTAGATGTTTAATAGTATCCTTTTATGGCTAGCAAAATAACAGGCTCGAAGACACCACACATTTTCCTCCTTTTAATTTCTGCATTTTCATGTCGGCGGACCTTCGATTTAGCGGCTTTTCTCTATGAGGAGGTTGTGTCCTTTTATTTATAATTACAGGATTTGTGTTCTCTTGGTAAAGAATAAATTAAACAAAGTCAGTGCCTTTAAGCTGTTGTTCACGGGCCTCTGTGGCCTAGTGGATAAGAGCCCTGACTCTATATCACTAGGTCTCTCGGCGCTCTGGTGCGAGCCTGGCTCGGGTCACGAGTGATATCCCAAGTACTGCAACGGCAATGAAAGGTTTGGTGTTTTTTCTCTGGGTACTCCGGTTTTTGCCAACCTCTGATTAACGATCGGCTCGACATGCTCCATGACCTCACGGGGTCGCTCTCGATGCGGGGGTTTGAGACCAACATGGCCTCCATTTCTGACCCTCGCGCGGGGGTCGCCGGATGACCATTGCGGAGGGGGGTGACGCGTTTAGTAGAAACGCCCTAGACCACGGGAAGGTAGCGTCACGTCCTAGGGCAAAGGGGGCCTTCTATATACAGGCTCATCTACAAGGTTGAGGGGTGCCCCCTTTTTACGGATTATCGAACATACACCGATCGGGACTGATCAATCCGTAGAATTTCTGAAGGAAGTCGTATGACCTTGCGTGGGTCCCCTTTGTAGGCCAAGGTGGCCGTCGGGTGACTGTTTAGACAGAGAATCCATATCCATCAGATCCATATTCCATATGCTGTCCAGCCCTTCGACAATTACTCTTAATCTACGGAATCTCCTTCTGGTCCCCTCTCGTAAGCGAGTAGGCTTCCTGTTTTGAAGCCATTTTACCTCGATTCGAGCCATATGGAACCGGATAGGAGCGGTGAAGCTCGAGCCCTTCTTCTTCTTTTGACTAAATTAGATGTCAAAATATTTAGCAGACTACAATTAAAATAATAACTCGCATTATTTTGCCTACTCTTTTTGCTGCCTCGTCACTAAATGATTGCAGAATGGCTAAACTCTTCGTTTAATACGTCGGCTGACCCTAGATGACCTTTCAGACCGGTGTAGGTCTTCACCACTAACTATCGGAAAATGGAACACTCCGTTCTTATTAGGCGGGGAAAGTCCATTGTCATACAAGGGTTAGACCATTTATGATAATGAAACGTTGATCTTTAATGAGAAAAACATTCGACCATTCCGCACTCATTACGAGCACTCGCCATTTCAAGCCTAACACACTATAAGTGGAACGAGTCAAACGGCGTAGATCCTGATGACACGACCCTAGGCAAACGGTACGGACTAAGGCCCATTATACGGGAATGTCTTGAATCATGACTTTTTCATGAAAATGAGCAAGAGGACTAAAATCGTATCGTAGATGGTACTTTTCTATCAAAGTTTTATCAAAATATCTGCAAAGGCGTGGCAGTTAATGCCATTTTTCGACTACCTGTCGATTCCACTCGTCTAAGATGGAAGAACTCATTCGGCTTAAATGGCCTTTGGTCAGTTTTATCGTGTTACAGCATTTAGTCATTAAATTCGACACCATTTCAAGCCTAAATGGCATATAGATTTATACGCTGTTCGACTTGTTTTATATACTATCGCCATTGTCTAAATACTCCAGTATTTCTAGAACGTATTTAACCTGTACAGGAGATGACTGTTCCTGCATAGGGGGCCTCCAGTTAACGTCCCGAACCGAGGGACGGTGGTACACCTGATGGCTTTCACCCCCAGAAATGATGCCACTGTAGCGTGTTAGGACACCGACCGAATTGTCTTCACTCGTCTAAGATGGAATAACTCATTCGGCTTAAATGGGGTTAGGTCAGTTCCTTTAAACGCCGTTTGATGACCTTTATGTATTATAATAAATATTTTATCAATTTCAATACACGTTTTCCGCATATGCCTAGTGGCCCTTTTCGGGGACATTTGCAAACAGTGTGGTCCCAGATCAAACGAGGTGTTCGATGTCGGTTTTGACCTCATTTATCTCGCAAAGCTTATCGCTAACTTAACACCGCTTTTATTGGAGCACTCCATAATTTTAGGCAGAAGATTGCATTGTGGGTTAGACTACGAGAAAAACATTCGTCGAGCGTACTGAGACCCATTTCAAGCATAAATGGCATTTAGATTTATACACTATTTTTTCCACATTGTTCTCTAACTTTATAACGGTAGGATTATTTAAACTGCACAAGGGATGACTCTACCTGTACAGGGGGGCCACAAGTTTACGCCCCGATCCGATCGTCGGTGCTCTTTTTGCGTTCACCCCCGCAAATGATGCCAATGGACATCGAAATAATCACCGCCTCAGACATACATACACACAACAGAACCATCTCGTTAAAGATACGTTGTGGATACGCGTTGAGGTGGATCATTAATTACGGGTTTCGGGATTCCGGCGCTTCACGCCTAAGTTCTGGGCGTTTGTCCCTTAAAGACATGTTAAAAATCAAAATAATAACAGTACCGAATATCTACGTTACCGTGTATAAGGCTTGATGCGAAGAAAAATCAAAGTAATAGCAGTACCGAGAATCTACCTGTTCGTGCATAAGGGTTTCTACCAAAAAATCAAAGTACTAATGGTACCTCAAATTTCCCGCCCAAAAAATCAAAGTACAAAAAAACCCTTACATACTTATTTTGAGAAACAAAAATCAAAGTAAAATGTTTGGCACGAATAGGATTCGAACCTATGACGTCCTGCTTATGAGGCAGTTGCTCTGACTGCTGAGATAAGGTGTCTGGATATACTTTCCTTAATATTAAGGTGTCTTAAACTTTCACAGCTCCACATAGCAAATGTTAAATATCCACACATTGGCGTTTGTTAGAATGAGATGCCCCCTCAAAGACATGTTAAAAGTCAAAGTAATAACAACATCTTAAATCCTAAATTAAGACATCCATCCATCCATCCATCCATCCATCCATCCATCCATCCATCCGTCCATCCAACCATAAATACGACCTTCGGGACCCTGCCTCGGTGAAGCGGCTCGTAACGCATGAGTTTTAGGCGTTTAAATTATTAGAATGAGGTGGTCCCTCAAAGGACATGTGCACGTTAAGACATGTTTAATGAGACTATTTATAGTAACCGACGTTTGTTTCTAAAATAACGACCTCATGAAGCTCAAACCATGAATGAGGCTAAATATAGTTACTGACGTTGTTTCAAAAAATAGCCACCATGCACACACACAACACACAAAAAATATTCACTGCACATACACCTAAAAACGCAAACTGCTTCAAACCCTAATTGAATGCGAAAAGTTTAAAACGACATACCCGATCAGAGCTTTGCGCCATCCTAACAGACAATAACTTCTATCAGATAAAGCCTATGTTTAATATGGCTACGACACATACCGACCTATAATACTTATGCTATGAACAAATGACAGCCTCGTTTTGAAATCGGCGAGGAAAACACAAAGGTTGTAGTAAATAACTTCAGTCTCAAACGAATCCGCAAAGACAAATCACGACGCGTTCTGTTCCAGGTAGGATGGGAAGGTTTCCGACATTATATCACGCTTGTGGCGGAGATGAGTGCATAGAAAAGATCTGCACGTTATTAATGAAGTTATTAATAACTGGAATTTCAACGAAAGGGTATATGTTAACCAGTCTTTGGGCACGTAAAATCGATTCAAGCCCCCAAGTTGAATTCGTTTCCGCTGACCGTTCAAAAGCGGTTCTTTTGTTGCGGTTTATTTTTGTTATTATTTGTCTTTGACTGTTTGTGATGCTTATATTATTTTGTTTTGGATAGCCTATTGGCCATTTTGTGGGAAAGTAACTGTCCTTTTGGCTTTCCGCTATTGACGTTTCCATTAGGTCTGTTGTTTCATGTTTGTGCTTCTTTCCCTTTGGTGTCTCTGATGGGAGCTGTAGGTTGATTATATCGATAGCTGATCATTGCCTTCACTTCTATTTTTATATACATGGCACATTTTTGTCATTTGTGCACTGGAATCCATTAAAAGAACGGGTATATAGTAGTTGTCCGTGTCCATTTTATATATCCTCCATACACTCTATCCAAATGATGAATTCCCTGAGTTATTATTGCAAACACGTGATTCCTTATTGCAAAAAGAACGCGATTGTTTTTTGCACAAAATAAGATTCCTTATTGCACAAAATGAGATTCCTTATTGCACAAAACGCGATTCCTTATTACAGAAAACGAGATTCCTTACTGCACAAAACGCGATTCCTTATTGCACCAAACGCGATTCCTTATTGCACAAAACGCGATTCCTTATTGCACAAAACGCGATTCCTTAATGCACAAAATGAGATTCCTTATTGCACAAAACGCGATTTCTTATTGCACATAACGCGGTTCCTTATAGCACAAAATGCGATTTCTTATTGCAGAAAACGCGATTCCTTATTACAGAAAACGCGATTCCTAATTACACAAAACGGGATTCCTTATTGCACAAAAAGAGATTCCTTATTGCACAATACGCGATTCCTTATTGCACAAAACGCGATCCCTTATTACACAAAATGAGATTCCTTATTGCACAAAATGGGATTCCTTATTGCACAAAATGAGATTCCTTATTGCAAAAAATATGCGATTCCTTATTGCAAAAAAAAAACGCGATTCCTTATTGCACAAAACGCGATTCCTTATTGCAAAAGCGTGATTCCTTACTGCACAAAATGAAATGACACCACCTCACATGCCACCACCCGACATCACCACCACCAAGTACGGTTTCCAGTCGGGCATTTGTATCAAATATGACTTTCAAAAGAGATTGAAAGTCATTCAATTTGAGAAAAGTACACATGTCCGACTGGAAACCGTACTTTGTGGTGGTGATGTCGGGTGGTGGTGTGGGGCGTGTGAGGTGGTGTGTGGGTGTGGAGGAGGTGGTGGTGATGGTAGTGGTGGCGGTGTGTTTGTGGTGGCGGCGGGTGGTGTTGGGTTGTAATTTTGGTGGTGGTGGCGGTTGGTGGTGCTGGTGTCGGGTGGAGGTGTTGGTGGAGGAAATGTCGGTGGTGTCTGTGGTGGTGGTGCTGGAGATGTTTGTGGTAGTGGTGCAGGTGGAAGTGGTGACGTTGTTGGAGGTGGTGGCTGTGATAGTGGTGGAGGTGGTGATGGTGAATAGTGATGATGGCAGTGGTGTATGTATCACGTTTTTTTGGAAAAAGGAATCGCGTTTTGAGCAATAAGGAATCGCGTTTTGCGCAGTAAGTAATCACGTTTTGTGCAAGAAGGAATCCCGCTTTTTTGCATTAAGGAATCGCGTTTTGTGCAATAAGGAATCTCATTTTATGCAATATGGAATCGCGTTTTCTGCACTTAGGAATCACGTTTTGTGCAATAAGGAATCTCATTTTGTGCAATAAGGAATCGCGTTTTGTGCAATAAGAAATCGCGTTTTTATGCAATAAAGAATCGCGTTTTTGGGCGATAAGGAAATTCATTTTGTGCAATAAGAATACGCGTTTTTTTTGGCAATAAGGAATCAAATTTTTGCAATAAAGAAATCCAATTTTTGCTTTAAGGTATCCGATTTTTGCAATAAGGGATCTAATTTTTGCTTTAAGATATCCAATTTTTGCAATAAGGGATTGCGTTTTGGGCAATAAGGAATTTCATTTTGGGTAATAAGGAATCTCATTTTGTGCAATAAGGAATCACGTTTGTTGCAGTAAGGAATCACGTTTTTTTGCAATAAGGACATTTTCGCTATAAGGTATCTTTTTGTGTGCCATATTTTCAAATGTCCCCCCTCAAAAGGGTCATTAGGCATATGTGGAAAACGTGTACTGAAAATGAGAAAAGCTTGTTATAATACATAAACGCCTTCTAGTCCTAACATGTTTAAATGGCGTTTAAAGGAACTGACCTAATCCCGTTTCAGCCGAATGAGTTCTTCCATCTTAGACGAGTGCAGACAATTCAAACTGCGAAATGGGCGAATATTTTTCTCATTAATTTCGTCAAATACATTAAGCTATCTACAGCAGAGGTAATTTTCCGTCTTCCTGGAGTATTTCATAACCAGTTGTAATGAGTAAGGTTGTATTTGTAGTTAAACGACCCCGTCAACACTGTAAAGGTCATTTTGGAGACGTTGCTTCCAATTTTGTGGGACTTTTACACATTGAGATGAAATGACATCTCAAGCCCTGTAGCCCGATAAAAAACATGTTTATAAACGTGGACTGGCCGACTCGCACCGCTTTGCCTGGGCAAGCTTAGAACCTTACCAGTATGCGGTCGGTTTCAGCGTGGAAGCATCGGGCAGCTCATTCTATTTCTTCAAGTCCCGATGAGCGGGAGGCGGCTAAGGTTTTCAATAGACGTTTTTGTCAATGATGAATCACGTTTTTGTCAAAAAGGAATCTCATTTTCTGCAATGAGGAATCATGTTTATTGCAATAAGGAATCAGGTATTTTGCAATAAGGAATCTCATTTTGTGCAGTAAGGAATCACGTTTTTGCAATAATTAATCGCGTTTTGTGCAATAAGGAATCGCATATTTTTGCAATAAGGAATCGCGTTTTCTGCACTAAGGAATCACGTTTTGTGCAATAAGGAATCTCATTTTGTGCAATAAGGAATCGCGTTTTGTGCAATAAGGAATCGGGTTTTTTTTTTTGGCAACAAGGAATCAAATTTTTGCAATAAAGAAATCCAATTTTTGCTTTAAGGTATCCGATTTTTGCAATAAGGGATCCAATTTTTGCTTTAAGGTATCCAATTTTTGCAATAAGGGATTGCGTTTTGGGCAATAAGGAATTTCATTTTGGGTAATAAGGAATCTCATTTTGTACAATAAGGAATCACGTTTTTTTTGCAATAAGGAATCACGTTTTTTGCAAAAAGGAAATTTTCGCTATAAGGTCTCTTTTTGTGTGCAATATTTGCAAATGTCCCCCCAAAAGGGTCATTAGGCATATCTGGAAAACGTGTACTGAAAATGAGAAAAGCTTGTTATAATACATAAAGGTCTTCTAGTCCTAACATGTTAAAACGGCGTTTAAAGGAACTGACCTAATCCCGTTTCAGCCGAATGAGTTCTTCCATCTTAGACGAGTGCAGACAATTCAAAGTGCGAAATGGGCGAATATTTTTCTCATTAATTTCAATACCTCTTCGTCAAATACATTAAACTATCTACGGCAGAGGTAATTTTCCGTTTTCCAGGAGTATTTCATAACCAGTTGTAATGATGTAAGGTTGTATTTGAAGTTAAACGTCCCCGTCAACACTGTAAAGGGCATTTTGGAGACGTTGCTTCCAATTTTGTGGGACTTTTACACGACTGCGAGATGAAATGACATCTCAAGCCCTGTCACCCGATAAAAAACATGTTTATAAACGTGGACTGGCCGACTCGCACCGCTTTGCCTGGGCAACCTTAGAACCTTACCAGTATGCGGTAGGTTTCAGCGTGGAAGCATCGGGCGGCTCATTCTATTTCTTCAAGTCCCGATGAGCGGGGGCGGCTGAGGTTTTCAATAGACGTTTTTGTCAATGATGAATCACGTTTTTGGCAAAAAGGAATCTCATTTTCTGCAATGAGGAATCATGTTTATTGCAATAAGGAATCAGGTTTTTGCAATAAGGAATCTCATTTTGTGCAATAAGGAATCACGTTTTTGCAATAAGGAATTGCGTTTTGTGCAATAAGGAATCGCATATTTTTGCAATAAGGAATCGAGTTTTTTTTTTTGCAATAGGGAATCGAGTTATGTGCAATAAGGAATCCCATTTTTGCAGTAAGGAATCTCATTTTGTGTAATAAGGAATCGCGTTTTGTGCAATAAGGAATCAGGTTTTGTGCAATAAGGAATCGCGTTTTTTGCAATGAGGAATCGCGTTTTGTGCAATAAGGAATCCCATTTTGTGCAATATGGAATCGCGTTTTTGTGCAAAAGGAATCTCGTTTTGTGCAATAAGGAATCCCGTTTTGTGTAATAAGGAATCGCGTTTTATGCAATAAGGAATCGCGTTTTGTGCAATAAGGAATCTCATTTTGTGCAATAAGGAATCGCGTTTTTTTGCAATAAGGAATCGCGTTTTGTGCAATAAGGAATCGCGTTTTCTACGATAAGGAATCGCATTTTGTGCAATTAGGAATCCCGTTTTGTGTAATAAGGAATCGCGTTTTCTTCAATAAAGAATGGCGTTTTCTGCAATAAGGAATATCGTTTTGTGCAATAAGGAATCCCATTTTGTGTAATTAGGAATCGCGTTTTCTGCAATAAGGAATCGCGTTTTCTGCAATAAGGAATCGCATTTTGTTCAATAAGGAAACGCGTTTTTTTTTGCAATAAGGAATCGCGTTATGTGCAATTAGAAATCGCGTTTTGTGCAATAAGGAATCGCATTTTGTGCAGTAAGGAATCGCGTTTTGTGCAATAAGGAATCGCGTTTTGTGCAATAAGGAATCGCGTTTTGTGCAGTAAGGAATCTCGTTTACTCTAATAAGGAATCGCGTTTTGTGCAATAAGGAATCTCATTTTGTGCAATAAGGAATCTCATTTGGTGCAATAAGGAATCTCATTTTGTGCAATACTGAATCGCGTTTGTGCAATAAGGAATCTCATTTGGTGCAATAAGGAATCTCATTTTGTGCAATACTGAATCGCGTTTGTGCAATTAAGAATCGCGTTTTATGCAATTAGGAATCGAGTGTTTGCAATAATAACTCAGGGAATCCATCATTTGGATGGAGTGTATGGAGGATATATAAAATGGACACGGACAACTACTATCTACCCGTTCTATTAATGGATTCCAGTGCACAAATGACAAAAATGTGTCATGTATATAAAATAGAAGTGAAGGCAATGATCAGAAATCTATATAATCAACCTACAGCTCCCCTCAGAGACACCAAAGGGAAAGAAGCACAAACATGAAACAATAGACCTAATGGAAACGTCAATAACGGAAAGCCAAAAGGCCAGTTACTTTCCCACAAAATGGCCAATAGGCTATCCAAAACAAAATAACATAAGCATCACAAACAGTCAAAGACAAACCATAACAAAAATAAATCGCAACAAAAGAACCGCTTTGGAACGGTCAGCGGAAACGCACTGGGGGGGGGGGGTGGGCTTTAATCGATTTTACGTGCCCAAAGACTGGTTAACATATACCCTTTCGTTGAAATTCTAATGCACTTATTCGGGTGTTAAGTTAAAAATTGTACTATTTTCCACGAGGTAGCAAGCGCGGTGAGCTGCGTAAAACCAAAAGCCACCCAATGGAAATCGACATTACGTGATGACGTCGGGTTTCCGACAGTATATCGCAGGATATACTGTCGCAAATTTTTGACATTATCCAATCAGACGTTGCGTTACATATGAAAGTGCATTAGAATCTTCGTTTAATACGCCGACTGACCCTAGATGACCTTTCAGACCGGTGTAGGTCTTCACCACTAACTATCGGAAAATGGAACACTCCGTTCTTATTAGGCGAGGAGAGTCCATTGTCATACATGGGTTAGACCATTTATGTTTATAAAACGTGGATCTGCAATGAGAAATACATTCGACCATTCCGCACTCATTATGAGCACTCGCCATTTCAAGCCTAACATCCTATAAATGGAACGAGGCAAACGGCCTAGATCCTGAGGCAAACGGTACGGACTAAGGCCCATTATACGGGAATGTCTTGAATCATGACTTTTTTCATGAAAATGAGCAAGAGGACTTAAATCGTATCGTAGATGGTACTTTTCTATCAAAGTTTTATCAAAATATCTGCAAAGGCGTGGCAGTTAATGCCATTTTTCGACTACCTGTCGATTCCACTCATCTAAGATGGAAGAATCCATTCGGCTTAAATGGCCTTTGGTCAGTTTTTATAGTTTTACAGCATTTAGTCATTAAATTCGACACCATTTCAAGCCTAAATGGCATATAGATTTATACGCTGTTCGACTATTGTTTTATATACTATCGCCATTGTCTAAATACTCTAGCAAGACGGAAAATTCTCTCTGTCGTAGATGAAAATTAATGAGAAAAACAATCGCCCCCATTTCGCCCTTTGAATTGTCTTCACTCGTCTAAGAAACTCATTCGACTTAAATGGGTTTATGCCAGTTTTATCGCGTTACGGGTCGTTAAAATTAGATCGCATTAATTGTTTTTCAACACTTACCCAGGTATTAACTTTTTTGAATTCCGATGGTATATTTCTAAACTTCAGCCGCCCGAGCTCATCGGGAGCTTGAAGAAATAGATGAGGCTGCGCATATCTGAAATGACCGCATACTGGTATGGTTCTAAGGATGCCAAGGCAAAGTGGTGCGAGGAAACCGCTATAAACCCTATCGGTTTCATCGTGTGACAGGGCTCAAGGTGTCATTTCGTCTCCGTATCTTCTTCTTTCTTATACCGCGATCGGTCACATTTAACCATTACTCGCAGGTGCACATTATATACACTCCGGGTTGCAGGCTTGCCGGACAGCCTACGCAGTAATCGTGTAATTACGGTAGGGATCTTCTTGAGGCCTAAATGGCCGAAACTAGCTAGTCTGGCCCAGAAATTTCGAGTTCTGTGGTGTATCCCTTGCTTCCAAATGATAACCCTTTCTAGAACATATTTGACGTCACTACAGCTGTTGTCTGGGAATGTGTGGCGGCCGTAAAACGTCTCCCTGTCCTACATTATAGTGTAGTTTATAATTTCTTGTCCTATGGGATCATTGATTCCATTGTGGAGTTTTGAAAATATTTGAGGGTCACTGATGAGGCCTAAATTGCCAAAATTAGCTATTCTGCCCCAGAAAACATGTCTGTGTTGTATTCCTTGCTTCCAAAGGATAACCCTTTCTAGAACATATTTAACCTGCACAGGAGATGTCTCTTCCTGCTAGGGGGCATCCAGTTAACGTCCCGAACCGAGGGGCGGTACACCTTTTGGCTTTCACCCTCAGCAAATGATGCCACTGGAGTGTGTTAGGACACCGACCGAATTGTCTGCACTCGTCTAAGTTGGAATAACTCGTTCGGCTTAAATGGGGTTAGGTCAGTTCCTTTAAACGCCATTTGATGACCTTTATGTATTATAATAAATAGTTTATCAATTTCAATACACGTTTTCCGCATATGCCTAGTGGCCCTTTCCGGGGACATTTGCAAACAGTGTTGTCCCAGATCATACGAGGTGTTCGATGTCGGTCTTGACCTCATTAATCTCGCAAAGCTTATCGCTAACTTAACACCGTTTTTATTGGAGCACTCCATAATTTTAGGCAGAAGATTCCATTGTGGTTTAGACCACGAGAAAAACATTCGTCGAGCGTACTGAGACCCATTTTAAGCATAAATGGCATATAGATTTATACACTATTTTTTCCACATTGTTCTCTAACTTTATAACGGTAGGGGTATTTAAACTGCACAGGAGATGACTCGACCTGCACGGGGGAGGGGGGGGGGGCTCCAGTTAACGCCCCGATCCGATCGTCGGTGCACTTTTTTGGCGTTCACCCCCGCAAATGATGCCCATGGACATCGAAATAATCACCGCCTCAGACATACATACCCACAACAGAACCATCTCGTTAAAGATACGTTGTGGATGCGCGTTGAGGCGGATCATTAATTACGGGATTCGGGATTCCGCCTACGTGAGGCGGCGCTTCACGCCTAAGTTCTGGGCGTCTATCCCTCAAAGACATGCTAAAAATCAAAATAGTAACATTACCGAATATCTACGTTACCGTGTATAAGGCTTGATACGAAGAAAAATCAAAGTAATAGCAGTACCGAGAATCTACCTTATCGTGCATAAGGCTTTCTACAAAAAAAATCAAAGTACTAATGGTACCTCAAATTTTCCGAAAAAAAAATCGAAGTACAAAAAAACCCTTACATACTTATTTTGAGAAAAAAAAAATCAAAGTAAAATGTTTGGCACGAATAGGATTCGAACCTATGACGTCCTGCTTATGATGCATGCTCTGACCACTGAGATAAAGTGTCTGGATATACTTTCCTTAATATTAAGGTGTCTTAAACTTTCACAGCTCCACATAGCAAATGTGAAATATCCACACATTGGCGTTTGTTAAAATGAGATGCCCCCTCAAAGACATGTTAAAAGTCAAAATAAAAACAACATCTTAAATCCTAATTTAAGACATCCATCCATCCATCCATCCATCCATCCATCCATCCATCCATCAATCCATAAGACCTTCGGGACCCTGCCTCGGTGAGGCGGCTCGTAACGCATGAGTTTTAGGCGTTTAATTTATTAGAATGAGGTGCTCCGTCAAAGGACATGTGCTCGTTAAGACATGTTTAATGAGACTATTTATAGTAACTGACGTTTGTTTCTAAAATAACGACCTCATGAAGCTCAAACCATGAATGATGCTAAATATAGCAACTGACGTTTGTTTCTAAAAATAGCCACCAAGCACACACACAACACACAAAAAATATTCACTGCACATACACCTAAAACGCAAACAGCTTCAAACCCTAATTGAATGCGAAAAGTTTAAAACGACATACCCGATCAGAGCTTTGCGCCATCCTAACAGACAATAACTTCTATTAGATAAAGCCTATGTTTAATATGGCTACGACACATACCGATTGGTTGCTATTAATAACCGACCTATAATACTTATGCTGTGAACAAATGACAGCCTCGTTTTGAAATCGGCGAAGAAAACACAAAGGTTGTAGTAAATAACTTCAGTCTCAAACGAATCCGCAAAGACAAAACACGACGCGTTCTGTTCCAGGTAGGATGGGAAGGTTTCTGACATTATATCGCGCTTGCGGCGGAGATGAATGCATAGAAAATGATCTGCACGTAATTAATGAAGTTATTAATAACTGGAATTTCAACGAAAGGGTATATGTTAACCAGTCTTTGGGCACGTAAAATCGATTAAAGCCCCCCCCCCCCCCCCCCCCCCAGTGAGTTTCCGCTGACCGTTCCAAAGCGGTTCTTTTGTTGCGATTTATTTTTGTTATGGTTTGTCTTCGACTGTTTGTGATGCTTATGTTATTTTGTTTTGGATAGCCTATTGGCCATTTTGTGGGAAAGTAACTGGCCTTTTGGCTTTCCGTTATTGGCGTTTCCATTAGGTATGTTGTTTCATGTTTGTGCTTCTTTCCCTTTGGTGTCTCTGAGGGGAGCTGTAGGTTGATTATATAGATTTCTGATCATTGCCTTCACTTCTATTTTATATACACGGCACATTTTTGTCATTTGTGCACTGGAATCCATTAAAAGAACGGGTAGATAGTAGTTGTCCGTGTCCATTTTATATATCCTCCATACACTCCATCCAAATGATGGATTCCCTGAGTTATTATTGCAAACACTCGATTCCTAATTGCATAAAACGCGATTCTTTATTGCACAAACGCGATTCAGTATTGCACAAAATGAGATTCCTTATTGCACCAAATGAGATTCCTTATTGCACAAACGCGATTCAGTATTGCACAAAATGAGATTCCTTATTGCACCAAATGAGATTCCTTATTGCACAAAATGAGATTCCTTATTGCACAAAACGTCTAAGATGGAATAACTCATTCGGCTTAAATGGGGTAAGGTCAGTTCCTTTAAACGCCGTTTGATGACCTTTATGTATTATAATAAATATTTTATCAATTTCAATACACGTTTTCCGCATATGCCTAGTGGCCCTTTTCGGGGACATTTGCAAACAGTGTGGTCCCAGATCAAACGAGGTGTTCGATGTCGGTTTTGACGATCATTGCCTTCACTTCTATTTTATATACATGACACATTTTTGTCATTTGTGCACTGGAATCCATTAAAAGAACGGGTATATAGTAGTTGTCCGTGTCCATTTTATATATCCTCCATACACTCTATCCAAATGATGAATTCCCTGAGTTATTATTGCATAACACGTCATTCCTTATTGCAAAAAGAACGCGATTCTTTATTGCATAAACGCGATTCTTTATTGCACAAAATAAGATTCCTTATTGCACAAAATGAGATTCCTTATTGCACAAAACGCGATTCCTTATTACAGAAAACGAGATTCCTTACTGCACAAAACGCGATTCCTTATTGCACCAAACGCGATTCCTTATTGCACAAAACGCGATTCCTTATTGCAGAAAACGCGATTCCTTAATGCACAAAATGAGATTCCTTATTGCACAAAACGCGATTTCTTATTGCACATAACGCGGTTCCTTATAGCACAAAATGCGATTTCTTATTGCAGAAAACGCGATTCCTTATTACAGAAAACGCGATTCCTAATTACACAAAACGGGATTCCTTATTGCACAAAACGAGATTCCTTATTGCACAATACGCGATTCCTTATTGCACAAAACGCGCTCCCTTATTACACAAAATGAGATTCCTTATTGCACAAAATGGGATTCCTTATTGCACAAAATGAGATTCCTTATTGCAAAAAATACGCGATTCCTTATTGCAAAAAAAATCGCGATTCCTTATTGCACAAAACGCGATTCCTTATTGCAAAAACGTGATTCCTTACTGCACAAAATGAAATGACACCACCTCACATGCCACCACCCGACATCACCACCACCAAGTACGGTTTCCAGTCGGGCATTTGTATCAAATATGACTTTCAAAAGAGATTGAAAGTCATTCAATTTGAGAAAAGTACACATGTTCGACTGGAAACCGTACTTTGTGGTGGTGATGTCGGGTGGTGGTGTGGGGCGTGTGAGGTGGTGTGTGGGTGTGGAGGAGGTGGTGGTGATGGTAGTGGTGGCGGTGTGTTTGTGGTGGCGGCGATGGCGGCGGGTGGTGTTGGGTTGTAATTTTGGTGGTGGTGGCGGTTGGTGTCGGGTGGAGGTGTTGGTGGAGGAAATGTCGGTGGTGTCTGTGGTGGTGGTGCTGGAGATGTTTGTGGTAGTGGTGCAGGTGGAAGTGGTGACGTTGTTGGAGGTGGTGGCTGTGATAGTGGTGGAGGTGGTGATGGTGAATAGTGATGATGGCAGTGGTGTATGTATCACGTTTTTTGGAAAAAGGAATCGCGTTTTGAGCAATAAGGAATCGTGTTTTGCGCAATAAGTAATCACGTTTTGTGCAATAAGGAATCCCGCTTTTTTGCATTAAGGAATCGCGTTTTGTGCAATAAGGAATCTCATTTTATGCAATATGGAATCGCGTTTTCTGCACTTAGGAATCACGTTTTGTGCAATAAGGAATCTCATTTTGTGCAATAAGGAATCGCGTTTTGTGCAATAAGGAATCGCGTTTTTATGCAATAAAGAATCGCGTTTTGTGCGATAAGGAATTTCATTTTGTGCAATAAGAATACGCGTTTTTTTTTTTTTTTTGGCAATAAGGAATCAAATTTTTGCAATAAAGAAATCCAATTTTTGCTTTAAGGTATCCGATTTTTGCAATAAGGGATCTAATTTTTGCTTTAAGATATCCAATTTTTGCAATAAGGGATTGCGTTTTGGGCAATAAGGAATTTTTGTTTTGGGTAATAAGGAATCTCATTTTGTGCAATAAGGAATCACGTTTTTTGCAGTAGGGAATCACGTTTTTTGCAATAAGGACATTTTCGCTATAAGGTATCTTTTTGTGTGCAATATTTGCAAATGTCCCCCCCCCCCCCCAAAAAAAAGGGTCATTAGGCATATGTGGAAAACGTGTACTGAAAATGAGAAAAGCTTGTTATAATACATAAACGCCTTCTAGTCTTAACATGTTTAAATGGCGTTTAAAGGAACTGACCTAATCCCGTTTCAGCCGAACGAGTTCTTCCATCTTAGACGAGTGCAGACAATTCAAACTGCGAAATGGGCGAATATTTTTCTCATTAATTTCGTCAAATACATTAAGCTATCTACAGCAGAGGTAATTTTCCGTCTTCCTGGAGTATTTCATAACCAGTTGTAATGAGTAAGGTTGTATTTGTAGTTAAACGACCCCGTCAACACTGTAAAGGTCATTTTGGAGACGTTGCTTCCAATTTTGTGGGACTTTTACACATTGAGATGAAATGACATCTCAAGCCCTGTAGCCCGATAAAAAACATGTTTATAAACGTGGACTGGCCGACTCGCACCGCTTTGCCTGGGCTAGCTTAGAACCTTACCAGTATGCGGTCGGTTTCAGCGTGGAAGCATCGGGCAGCTCATTCTATTTCTTCAAGTCCCGATGAGCGGGAGGCGGCTGAGGTTTTCAATAGACGTTTTTGTCAATGATGAATCACGTGTTTGTCAAAAAGGAATCTCATTTTCTGCAATGAGGAATCATGTTTATTGCAATAAGGAATCAGGTTTTTTGCAATAAGGAATCTCATTTTGTGCAGTAAGGAATCACGTTTTTACAATAATTAATCGCGTTTTGTGCAATAAGGAATCGCATATTTTTGCAATAAGGAATCGCGTTTTCTGCACTAAGGAATCACGTTTTGTGCAATAAGGAATCTCATTTTGTGCAATAAGGAATCGCGTTTTGTGCAATAAGGAATCGGGTTTTTCTTTTTTGGCAACAAGGAATCAAATTTTTGCAATAAAGAAATCCAATTTTTGCTTTAAGGTATCCGATTTTTGCAATAAGGGATCCAATTTTTGCTTTAAGGTATCCAATTTTTGCAATAAGGGATTGCGTTTTGGGCAATAAGGAATTTCATTTTGGGTAATAAGGAATCTCATTTTGAACAATAAGGAATCACGTTTTTTGGCAATAAGGAATCACGTTTTTTGCAAAAAGGAAATTTTCGCTATAAGGTCTCTTTTTGTGTGCAATATTTGCAAATGTCCCCCCATGGGTCATTAGGCATATCTGGAAAACGTGTATTGAAAATGAGAAAAGCTTGTTATAATACATAAAGGTCTAACATGTCTAGTCCTAACATGTTTAAAAGGCGTTTAAAGGAACTGACCTAATCCCGTTTCAGCCGAATGAGTTCTTCCATCTTAGACGAGTGCAGACAATTCAAAGTGCGAAATGGGCGAATATTTTTCTCATTAATTTCAATACCTCTTCGTCAAATACATTAAACTATCTACGGCAGAGGTAATTTTCCGTCTTCCTGGAGTATTTCATAACCAGTTGTAATGATGTAAGGTTGTATTTGAAGTTAAACGTCCCCGTCAACACTGTAAAGGTCATTTTGGAGACGTTGCTTCCAATTTTGTGGGACTTTTACACGACATTGAGATGAAATGACATCTCAAGCCCTGTCGCCCGATAAAAAACATGTTTATAAACGTGGACTGGCCGACTCGCACCGCTTTGCCTGGGCAACCTTAGAACCTTACCAGTATGCGGTAGGTTTCAGCGTGGAAGCATCGGGCGGCTCATTCTATTTCTTCAAGTCCCGATGAGCGGGGGCGGCTGAGGTTTTCAATAGACGTTTTTGTCAATGATGAATCACGTTTTTGGCAAAAAGGAATCTCATTTTCTGCAATGAGGAATCATGTTTATTGCAATAAGGAATCAGGTTTTTGCAATAAGGAATCTCATTTTGTGCAATAAGGAATCACGTTTTTGCAATAAGGAATCGCGTTTTGTGCAATAAGGAATCGCATATTTTTGCAATAAGGAATCGAGTTTTTTTGCAATAAGGAATCGAGTTATGTGCAATAAGGAATCCCATTTTTGCAATAAGGAATCTCATTTTGTGTAATAAGGAATCGCGTTTTGTGCAATAAGGAATCACGTTTTGTGCAATAAGGAATCGCGTTTTGTGCAATAAGGAATCACGTTTTGTGCAATAAGGAATCGCGTTTTGTGCAATTAGGAATCGCGTTTTGTGCAATAAGGAATCCCATTTTGTGCAATAAGGAATCGCGTTTTTGTGCCAAAAGGAATCTCGTTTTGTGCAATAAGGAATCCCGTTTTGTGTAATAAGGAATCGCGTTTTATGCAAAAAGGAATCGCGTTTTGTGCAATAAGGAATCTCATTTTGTGCAATAACGAATCGCGTTTTTTTTTGCAATAAGGAATCGCGTTTTGTGCAATAAGGAATCGCGTTTTCTACGATAAGGAGCGCATTTTGTGCAATAAGGAATCCCGTCGCGTCGCCGTAAAACGAAATGTCCGACCGTAAAACCTCCGATTTACCTCCCCAAATAACAATTTTGAATACTGTTATCCCCTAAGTTTAGCCATTCTGCAATCATTTAGTAACGAGGCAGCAAAGATAGTAGGCAAAATAATGCGAGTTATTATTTTAATTGTCGTCTGCTAAATATTTTGACATCTAATTTAGTCAAAAGAAGAAGAAGGGCTCGAGCTTCACCGCTCCTATCTGGTTCCATATGGCTCGGATCGAGGTAAAATGGCTTCAAAACAGGAAGCTTACTCGCTTACGAGAGGGGACAAGAAGGAGATTCCGGAGATCTAGAGTGATTGTCGAAGGGCTGGACAGCATGTGGGATACGGATTTGATGGGTATGGTGCCTCTGTCTAAACAGTCACCCGACGGCCACCTTGGCCTAAAAAGGGGACCCCCGCAAGGTCTTCCGACTTCCTTCAGAAATGCTACGGATTGATCAGTCCCGATCGGTGTATGTTCGATAATCCGTAAAAAGGGGGCACCCCTCCACCTTGTAGATGAGCCTGTATATAGAAGACCCCATGTGCCCTAGGACGTGACGCTACCTTCCCGTGGTCTAGGGCGTTTCTACTAAACGCGTCACCCCCCTCCGTAATGGTCATCCGGCGACCCCCGCGCGAGGGTCAGAAATGGAGGCCATGTAGGTCTCAAACCCCCGCATCGAGAGCGACACTTGTGAGGTCATGGAGGGTCACCCGACTTCCTTATATGGCGGCCATCTTGTCGACCATCTTGTGGGGTCATTTCCCCTAAAGAGAACCCTATACTACTTTAAACTAAAATTGTGGCTATCCTTTAACTCCGAAGATTTTTATGGAGTTATAATCAAAACTGATAATTAAGCTGAGGGCTCGGTGAACTGACGGTCTCTTCCTGTTCCTGTCTGTTCTGAACTGTCCTGCCCTGGTTAGTTTTAAAAAAAAAAAGCATTGATTGACCAGTAGTTGTGTACTCGCGCCATCCGACGTCATAATATATTCATTGCAATATATTTCATTAGCTGCTGGTTAGAAAACCATTTGATTGTCTGTTCTCACCTCACGCGCTAAATGCCAAAATATTTCCCTCCATTGTCATTATCTGCCAACTAGCTGATGGAACGTTATGATTAGAAAAAATGGACTCGAGATAAATTTCAACATTTTACCCACCCTCAAACGCCCTGTGCATAACAATCAGTATCATTAACTGTTGGTTAATCACTAAATGTCATTGTTGGACACACTTAGAGCTGGTTAGGGTTACTTTAGAACAAAGTAGGTTACATGTTAAAGGCGATTTATAATGTCTGGCTTATACTGCCGGCTTTCCTCTGTGAGGAACTTGTCATTAGGAAAACATGTCCGTGTGAAATAATTGCGTCCAACATGGTGTCAGAAGTTACACATTTTGGATAAAAATGATAACATCTTTGTTATTTCTGCTTTCAACATAGATTGTGAGTGCTCGTTAGAACCGCCTCAATGAGGCGGTTCCAACGAGTACCCACAATCTATGTTTTTGAGCAAAAATAATGTATATAATGTATACCCCATGAACCCCACTTTTCTCTATATAAAGGGGGGGGGGTTAGCGGAGTGTTCATTTCACTGACGTGTTCACGTGATGTGTTGTTTTACTTATGATGGCAGGATTTGTGTCTACTTGGATGAAATTCGGTGCCTGTTAAGCATTTGTTCACTAATACTCCCATTGTCTTGTACATAAAATGTAAATAGATCCGACTGGCAAACACATAATCAATAAATCCAAGTATTTTAAATCTAAAATCTTGGCTTTCCTTTAATTCTGAAGATTAATTTGTGATATTGTTTCTTATTTTTACTCCAAACATAGGTTGTGTGCGCGCAAGAACATTGAAGCGGTTCTAATTAGTACCAACATCCTATGTCTTGGAGTAGGAATACGAAACATAAAATATACCCCTGTAAACTTCAGTTTTGTCTTTATTTTGTAAAGTGGAATTTATCATCACGAAAACACGCCTATATAATTTTGACCCCCTTAAACCACACTTTTATACAGTAAAACTGGGGTTTACGGGGGTATACCTTATTTTTCATATTTCTGCTCTAAAATATAGTTTGTTGGTACTCGTTAGAACCGCCTCGATGAGGCGGTTCTAACGAGTGCCAACAATCTATATTTTCTAAAATATAGTTTGTTGATACTCGTTAGAACCGCCTCGATGAGGCGGTTCTAACGAGTGCCCACAATCTATATTTTGAGCAGAAATAAGAAAAATATCACAATTTTTCATCATAAAATTTTCATTTTTACGGCAATGTATTTGAATAGACGTGTTTGCGTAATGAGGGGTGTTCATTAAACGGGCTTGTTAATGTTCTAATTCTGTATTTACAGGCGACAAGTCCAAGAAATTTCACTCGGCCATTTTCATGTTAATTTGTTTAAGCTTTAAAATGTTTCCTTACTTTTACAAAACATATATTCTAAGTTCTCGATAGTACCACCTCATAGCAGTGTTTCCAGTGAATACCAAGGTTTAAAGGGGTTTACATTATTTTTCTGATTTACTGCTGGAAATACAGAGATTGTGGATACTTGTTAGAAACGCCTCGCCGTGGCGGTTCTAGCGAGTACCGACTACATTTATCTAGGTTGTAACGAGTACCGAGAATCGTTTCAGCAGAAATATAGAAACTATCAGATTTTGTTTAATTTTCATTTTTGGTGGTGGAATTTTTTATAATATATTTTGAATAGGCGTGATTTCGCAATGATCAGATATCAATGTCTCACGTGCCGTCGGGACCATGGAAATGTATTTGAGATTGTGTTAGTTCGAGCCACTGAGGATCAGTCATAACTTCACACTAGGCGGTATAATGGCTGTATTTTTCTATTTTCTAGAAGATAAAGATAAGTGAGTGAGTGTTTGAGTTTTACGTCTCACCAACAGCTAAGGTCATAGGGAGACGAGACCTCGGTTTAAAGACTCATCCGAAAGTCTGGAGAAGCCCGGGATCGATCCTGCGACCCCTGGTTTACAAGGCGGGTGGCATAACCACTATACCACGGAGGCTTCTAAAAGAGGATAAAGATAAAGGTATATTGTGTATTCTCATTAGATGAGGCGATGATAATGAGTACAAACACCACACCGTTTGGAAACTTAAATGTTCTTGAATCTATTGATAGTTGGAGGATTAACTGAAGAGCGAATTTGCACAAACCATGGTTTTGTTTGTGTGATTTGAGGTTTAACGTCCCCGTCACTGTAAAGGTCATTTTGGAGACATTGCTTCCAATTTTTTGGGACTTTTACCCGACATTGAGTTGAAATGACTTCTCAAGCCCTGTCGCCCAATGAAACCAATAGGGTTTATTAGCATGGACGGTCCGCCTCGCGCCGCGGTTCCTGGACAGGCTTAGATCCTCTAAGCGGTTTACCAGTACTAGTGTGCGGACCGGATTCAGCTCTGCGTGGAAGCATCATGCAGCCCATATATTTCTTCAAGCCCCTATGGGCGGGGGCCGACACTAACCATGGTAAGCGAGCCTTCTGTGTACGATGCAATGTTATTTTACTGTTAAGAGGTTGGGGGATGGGGGTGGGGGGTAGGACGGTTGGGGTTGGGTGTCATTTTAAGGGGTTGTTCACATGGTTGTATTAATATTGTGTTGTCTGATCAGAGCTTTCTCTATGTGCTACTTGAATATCTATTGACACAAAATTACGTCACCACGTTAACAAGTCCGTGAAATTGACACCCCCTTAACCCCACTTTTTATAGGGAAAACTCGAGTTTACGGGGCTATACATTACAATTCTTATTTCTGCTCCCAGACATAGGCTGTTGGTACTCGTTAGAACCGCTTCGTTGTGGGTACTCGTTAGAACCGCCTCATTTCACACCCACAACCACTAACGAGCACCCACAACCTATGTTTGCAGTATAATTAAGAAAAATATTACGGATTTTCAATCTAAAAGTAGTCATTTTGGAGACGTTGAAAGGCACTATGTCGCAAGGGTGTGTTACCGTAATGTGTAACCAAGGACTGTTGTGATCTGACTTATTTATTTATGTTGTTGTTTGTTACTTACTGTGTGTATCACTTGTGTCTTTTAATTTTGGATGGCCATATGGCCATTTTGTGGGAAAGTAACTGTCCTTATGGCCTTCCTTTGTTTAGGTTTCCATTATGGTCTGGTCGCTTAATGTTTGTATTTCTTTCCCTTTGGTGTCTTTTATGGGTGGAGTAAGTTAATTGTATCAATTCCTTATCTTTGTTTTACTTCTACCTTACATGTACATGTAGTTTGTGTATAGACTGACTTGTGACTTTGATGAGCGTTCATGCTCAAAATCCCATCCCGTTAAGCGAAAAGATCAAACTTGTCGTTTTCATTGTTATTTAATAGAGGATCTTATATGAGTGTTCATGTATTATTGAATTTATTAAACGAGCTGAGGAAAAGGGGTAAAATGCGAGATTCATTAACGCGTAGGAGAAAAGGGATGAAATGCGACGCTTCCTATAAAATGCGGGGCTTCGCCGAACATTTTATCACTTTTCCTCAACGAGTTCACTAACTTGAATAATAGGTGAACACGAGTTGTAGATTCTATTTATCATAAACGCATTATGTTCCCGATTTTTTAAACTAAAATGTCAATATTCCTGTTTTAGTAAACGCGACGTCGGTAAGGACGTCGAACGTGTAAACTAATTTGCATATTAAATCCAATAGCGGATTACCGAATTTGATACAGTGCGTTATCATATTCTCAGACGCGACGTCATTTGATAAACCTTTATTATAGTTATCAGAGCATCAATTTATTAGTTTTCATATGCTTTCCAGCCATGATAATTCAGTGGGCCAACGTCAACTCGAAATGTTCACGACGTTACCACATCGATTCGATGTCAACCAGACTTTGGCCCAGCATTCCATCACGTAAACAAGTCCGTGAAATGACCCCAATAAACCGCACATTATATAGAGAAAAAATGGGGTTTACGGGGGTATACACTATTTGTCGTATTTCTGCTCAAAGATATAGGTGGTACATGTAGGCATTCGTTAGCTGAAGCGCCTCAATGAGTAACCACAACCTATTTTTGCAGTATAAATAAGAAAAAAAAATCAGGGATTTTCACCAGAAATTAAAGTAGCAATTTGAAGATGTGAAAATACACTATGTCGCACGGGTGTGTTATCGTAATGCTTTGCTGGGTGTGACAAAATGCGCTTTGATGCACGGGCGGGTTATCATGATGCTTGAGTTGGTGTCTTTTGTTTCCAAATACAACCTTTGTATGTTCTATTTTTGGAACCACTGGCAATATTACAAGCAAACGTAACTTTAACCTATTTTGTACCGGAAATCCCAAAACCGTACCCTAGCAAACAGAGTAAGCCAAGATCAGGCGCCGCAAAACGCGGCGTCGCAAAACGCGGCGTCTAATCTATTATCAGGGCCTACACTGTTAGCGAAAAGTTAAGCCATTTTCCAAATAAATTTTGAAGCAAACACAATCTGACACCCCTTTATTTTGAAATGGACTCTTGGTATATATAAGGAGGAAGATTCCATTTTGTACAAAAGAGGTTAATGGCACAAACACGATGGCCTGTTTGCCACGGTTATTTCGAACTCGGTTTTTATGGGAATGGGAACACCTTCAGGGGAGGTACATGTGACTCCTGCAAAATCGTTTGTCTCCCTTGTCAATAGGGATAAACTCTTAAAGGAAAGAATTTGCTCCTAAGGAGCAAATTCTTTCCTTTAAGAGTGGACCCCTTTTTCTCTTGGACAGAGCTTATAGAAAAGCGGAAAGGAAGTCCCGAAAGTTGTCTCCGTTTGAAAAATGGCGTACAAATCTGCCAGCTGTTCCAATTCCCCTTAATTCCGTAGAAATTTCTTCTGAGAATTCCAAGTATCAAATTGAATATATTTTATACTTAGCATTGGAATCAGGGCATGTGGGAAACCAATAAGTGTGTTATTTTCACAGTGTGAAAATATAAATGATATTTGACCACGTTAGCCGGAACTACATTTTTGGTGTGTTTGTTTCGTATATAAAATAAAAAGAAAATTTACTCTCTTCTTTTCGATAAATACCAACTATCTTTCATTTCGTGTGTTGAAAACATTAGAATTTCCACCACTCGTGCTTCGCATTCGTGAAAATTATGATGTTTTAAATACACTCGATGAGATATTTTGGTATTCGTCCCCCAAAAGTAATTGTGGTCTATATATTCAGGATTATTGATTATTTTTTTTTTTTATTTGGAAAGCTATGTTTTGTACTCATTAGAATGAGGCGATTCTAATCAGAACACACAGCATACATTCATCGTCTAGTAGATAGAACTATTAAGCCCTGTTTGCCGGTATGATGTGGTATGATTTGCCGGTATGATGCCGGTATGATGTATGATGTATAGTGTGGCGGTATGATACCAATATTCTACGACATTATGTACACGTCGAGCGATTTGATTGGTTGAAATAAAAGTTTCCATGAGCAAGATTTCACACAGCAACAGGTAGTAATATAGCGTGACGTCAAAGAGCACGTCATTGAATACGAAGTGACATCAACAACGTTCGATTAAATGATGGGAAACTATTAAGAAGTCAAATAAACTGTATTTAAAGACGGCGATTTTTCGCTTGGGTGTCTTTCAAAGAGGGAAATTTCTTATCGAATAATCGTTCCGCCGCTGCCGTCATTAAATTCATTATTACGCCTAAGAAAGAAGTTCTAAAATTCACCGTTCTGTAGCCTTTTTGCCATTCCAATGACAAAGTTGGAATTATTATAAAAAATAAGGTATATTTTTTGTGGAGTTCAACGATTTGTTAACGCCAACGAATCATTCACAAAATTAGCATAAAGCCCGTCGGGTGAGTGATTCGCCAGAGTTCACATATCGATAAAATCCACAGAAAATGACATTCATTCGTATAATAACTAAACCCAGGGGCTCAAACATCCACTATCACGAATAAAATTTATGGTCTTGTTTCGGTTTGAGACATTAAAGTCTCACCATATGTTATATGGCTTGGACAGGAGAAAACGTTAAAAAGATTCAATTTAACCCATATATGACAAAGGAATCTTCCATCTTATAAATTTGGAGTTGTCCATTTTCAATTATAGGGGTGTCAGATTTGTTTTGTTTAATGTAAGTTGTACAAAAATGTATATTCTTTGAGCAAACAGTGTAGACCCAGATCAGACGCCGCGTTATGCGGCGTCTGATCTGGGTCTACACTGTTTGCCAACGTCCCAAAAAAGGGCCACTAGGCATATATGGGTTAACTTATTACATTGCTAGAACACGCCTATACAGATACATTGTATATTTTACCGCTGGAAAAAAAAAAAAAAACATGAAAAAATTAAGATGAAACATTGCGATTTTTCTCTCATTTCTGCTCAAAATATATTTTAGAGCAGAAATAAGAAAAATAAAGGTTACCCCTGCAAACCCAAGTTTTACTATAATTGGGGTTCAAGGGGGTAAAATTATATAGGCGTGCTTTCGTGATGTATTAGAATGAGTTAATTAGATGTGGGAGAAATAATTCATACATATTCGCTTCTAATTAATAATTTTGGCAGTTTGCATAGCCATTCGCTTGTTGCCTTGACAAAGCTGTCTAAGGGAAATATATTTGCTAATGCAGTACCAAATCAGCGTGAAATGTTTACGATAACTGATTTTATAGCCTAGTGCAATGTCAATGTTACTGACAAAACCTGACATCAAGAAGTCTCACATTCAATACGAGCCCAAGTTTTACTATAATTGGGGTTCAAGGGGGTAAAATTATATAGGCGTGCTTTCGTGATGTATTAGAATGAGTTAATTAGATGTGGGAGAAATAATTCATACATATTCGCTTCTAATTAATAATTTTGGCAGTTTGCATAGCCATTCGCTTGTTGCCTTGACAAAGCTGTCTAAGGGAAATATATTTGCTAATGCAGTACCAAATCAGCGTGAAATGTTTACGATAACTGATTTTATAGCCTAGTGCAATGTCAATGTTACTGACAAAACCTGACATCAAGAAGTCTCACATTCAATACGAGCCGCTCCAAGAGAAAAGATGTCATGAGAAGAAATGTGCCCACAGTGAAAACAAAAAATAGATCATTATTTTACTAAGGGTATACAGCAATCCCAGTCCGAATGAGGCGGCTTCAACCTACAAATGTTGGCCCCCGCACATCGGGGTTTGACGAAATAGCTGCTTCCACGCAGAGCTGAACCCTACCCGCACACGAGTACTGGTCAGCCGCGTAGAGGATCTAAGCCTGTCCAGGCAAAGCGGTGCGAGTCGGACCGTCCATGCTTGTAAACCCTATTGGTTTCATTGGGCGGCAGGGCTTGAGATGTCATTTCATCTAAATGTCGGGTAAAAGTCCCACAAATTGGAAGCAACGTCTCCAAAATGACCTTTAGAGTGTTGACGAGAAGGTTAAACCTCAAATCAAACAAACATAACCTACACTTATACTAGCAGCCATAAAACTCTGCAACAAAGACTCTCGTCTGCTTGCAAGATACGCAGTCTTATCTGTGAGTACATATCTGAAGGCACCATTACTATTGTCACAGCTCAATAAAAGAAAATTGGGATCAGAACCTTCAGACCTCATCTACGTTTATAGGCCTTATGTGTCTGTTTTACAAAATTATTTTCCCATTGCAATGTGTAAATGTGCACTATACGTTTTGGCATTTGGGATAATGCTGCCTGGAGATGTCGAAAAATGAGAAAATGCCAGACGAAATACAATTGAGCCGACGCACGTTAAAACAAGACCTTGGCATTAAATTAACCATTATCCTACTGAATATATAAATTTAGCCATACCTATTTCTGAATATCAACCAATCATATTACCTGACATAATGTATTGAATCAATTCACAAGCAGCATTACAAAAAGGGTAATCAGATGGATGATCTGGATCTATACTGTTTGGAAAGGTAGGGGTTGTCGTGTTCGGCAGGATAGGGGTTAACCAATTTATGATCTTCAAGTACGCATAGACGACCGATGTACAGCTAAGTTTAAGTCAAAACTAGACAATAAAAAGGTTAAGGGGGATGAATACACTTTCAGGGGATGCAACTCATCCAAAAGTATTTTGTTTCCCGTGTCAATGGGGTCAACTCTTAAAGGAAAGAATGTGCTCCTGAGGAGCGTTTTCCGTGGGACAGAGCTTATAGAAAAGCAAACAGGAAGTTCCGAAAGTTGTCTCCCTTTGAAAAATGGCGGATAAATCTGCCAGGTGTTCCAATTACCCTTAATTTCTGTGATAAGTTATGCGATTTCGGTGCAGAAAAACAATTCGACAGCAATACAAGTGCAATTATAATCACCGTTACCGATTGCGAACTGACAGGTTTCGCAGCCTCGCTTGTGTTTGTCGCCTCTGAGATGAGGAAGAATTTTACATGTGTTTGATCATCAAAAAGCAAACATTATGCGCACTGGAGGTAACCAACACAGCAGGAAACGGACACAGACTGTTCTATAAAATATAGCTATAGTGGTGGTCAAAGGACAAGGATAAAATCATTAAGAAGTTTTCAAGATAAGACTGGCTAGTTTTAGCAAAATAGACCACATAAGTGACCCTAATATCAATTTCGAAAACCACGAATGGGCTCAATGGTCCCATTATAAATTGTCTCAGATATTCATAATCAAACTAGAGGCCCAAGTGGGCCAGACCGTGGCATTGCTCAGCTGGCTGAGGCTGATAATGATATATTACATTGTGCCTTGGTGGTCATTTTGTCTACCATATGGGCCTCGTCAAGCGATTTTGGTACTTATCGCCTATGCGAGCAGCAAAGGTTCAGGCGACTCGCCGGAACCTTCGCTGCTCGCTCATACAAGCAGTGAATCAAGACGAACCTTCAGACAGAAAGCCATATCCCTGGCCCCTCTGCATGGCTGCGCATACGCAGTTAAAATTTGTCATGACGGAATGCTCGAAGACACAAATTCGTTCTGCGGGGCTCATATCACATTGCCATCTGCATGTTGTCTTGGTGCCTCTGGTTAAGTTTTTGAACAGCTCAATCTGATTCAGCAAGAGATGATGTGATACACAATGGGGTGTTTAATTTGGCAGGGCAGAGCTATCGTTCGGGAGGATATATCGTTTGCAGAATTTCATGGTGACTGCAATGGCTGCCATCTTAGATATCGGATCGGGATGATTGAAGCAAAACTGAATCTCCATTTCGCCTTGATGCCTACCATTAGGTTGCAGCTTAATCCGAATTTTGGACAGATGAGACATCGCTTGAAGGATTTTAAGGTGGCCGCGGTGACGGCCATCTTGGATATCGAAATGGAATGATTTTAGCAAATCTGAATGTACATGTCACCCCGAAGCCTCACAGTAAGTTTCAGATCAAGTCGACCTTTTGTCACTTGAAGGATTTCAAGATGGCTGCCTTGACGACAATTTTGGATATCGGAAGGAAATGATTTTAGCAAATTTGAATCAACTGACGGCCTTCTTTGATATCGGAAGGTAAAAATTTTAACAAATCAGATTATATCCTTTGGTTTGGGAGGAGATACTGTTTAAAGAATTTCAAGATGGCCTCAATGACAGCCTACTTGAATATTGGAACTAAACAAATTTAGCAAATCTGAATTTCCATATCACTCCGATGCCTCCATCCAAGTTTTAGCTCAACCACACATTTGGTACGGGAGGAGATGTCGTTTGAGAATTCAAGATGGTCGGAAAGAGGGCCATTTCGGACATCGGAATGACATGATTTTAACAAACATCACGAAAACACGCCTATATAATTCTGACCCCCTTGAATCCCACTTTTATATAGTAAAACTGGGGTTTCGGGGGTATACCTTATTTTTCTTATTTCTGCTCTAAAATATAGATTGTGGGTACTCGTTAGAACCGCCTCGATGAGGCGGTTCTAACGAGTGCTCACAATCTATATTTTGAGCAGAAATAAGAAAAATATCACAATTTTTCATTATAAAATTTTCATTTTTTCGGCGATAAAGGTGGCAATGTATTTGTATAGGCGAGTTTGCGTAATGGCTGAATTTTCATGTCACTCGATGCCTCCCATCAAGTTTCTGTTCGAATTCTGGAGATGTTGTTCGAAGAATGTCAACAGGGGGACGTCATGGCAGTCATCTTAAATATCGGAACAAAAAGATTTTAGCAAATCTTAATCTCCATGTCGTCCCGATGCCGTCCATCTAGTTTCAGCTTGATCAAATCTTTGGTTCAGGAGGAGATGTCGATTGAAGCATTTCAAAATTTGGCGCCATGCCTGCCGTCTTGTATATAGAGGATCGTACATGATCCTAATATCAATTTCGAAAACCACGAATGGGCCCAATGGTCCCAATATAAATTGTCTCAGACATTCATAATCAAACTAGAGGCCCAAGTGGGTCAGACCGTGGCAACCTGATTGTAAATTCAATAATACATGAGCACGAATGTAAGATTCTATTGATCATATGACATTTAAAACGCATTTTATTCACGATTGTTTACAAAAATATCAATATTCCGCCATTAGTAAACGCGACGTCGTTAAGGACGTCGTACGTGTAACGTTACGGGACATATCTAGCTAATTTGCATATTTAATCCACTAGAGTGGATTATCGAAAATATTACATGGCGTTATTGCAATCTCAGACGCGACGTCATATGATAAAACGGAAGTAATGACTTGGCAAATCGAAATTTCCATGTCACGCCGATGCTTCACAAAAAGTGTGAGCTCAACCCGACCTTTGGCGCGTGAGATATCGTATGAAGAATTTCAAGATTTCCTTCATCGCTGCGATATCAGAACGGAATGATTTAAGCAAATCTAAATCCCCATGCCACCCTGATGTCACCCGACAAGGTTCAGTTCTATCCTTTTTTTGGTTCGGTAGGAGATTTCAAGATGGCCGCAAATCTGAATCTCCATGTCACCCCGATGTCTTCAATCAAATTTAAGCTCAATCCGCTCTTTGATTTGTAGGTAGTAGTCGTTTTAAGAATGAAGGCCATCTTGGATATCAGTACGAATTAGTTTTAGCAAATTTGATGCCTCCCATCAAGTTTCAGCTGCATCCGACCTCTGGTTCGGGAGGAGATGTCGCGTAAAGGATTTCAAAATGTCCGCCATGGCGGCCATCTTTGATATCGAAACGAAATCATTTTTATCAAAACTAAATTAAATGTCATAAAATGGTTCCCATCAAGTTTCCGCTCAATCCGACCTTTTGTTCGGGAGGAGATGTCGTTTGAAGATTTTTAAGATGAACGTCATAGAAGCCATTTTGGATATCGGAATGGAATTAGTTTAGTAAATCTTAATATCCATGTCAACCCGATGCCTCGAAGCAAGTTTAAGATCGCTCCGATCTTTGGTTCGAGAGATGTGATTTGATTTATTTTTCTGTTAGATAAAGGAACGGAACTGTTTTAGCAAATCTGAATCTCGTTGTCATACCGATGCCTCCCAACAAGTATCAGATTAATCCTGCTTCCGGTTCTGGAGGAGATGTCGAAAATGTGAAAAGTTTATCAAGAACAGATGGACACATAACCCGTGCGACACAGTGCATTTTATGCCTACTTTCTTGAAGAAAATCCAGAAGCCTCAGTGGTGTATTGGTTACGCTACTCGCCTTGTAAACCAGGGATCGCAGGATCGATCCCGGGCTTCTCCAGACTTTCGGACGAGTCTTTAAACCGAGGTCCCGTCTCCGTATGACCTTAGCTGTTGCTGGGACGTAAAACGCAAACACTCACTCACTCACTTGAAGAAAATCCGTGACATTTTTCTTATTTATATTCCAAACATAGGATGTGGGTGCTGGTTGGAAATGCCTCATTGAGCAGAAATCATTGAGGTGGTTCTAACAAGTACCCACAACCTATGTATTGGAGTAGAAATAAGAACAATATTGTATACCCCCTTAGACCTCAGTTTTCTCTATATAAAGCGGGGTTTAAGGGGTGTTCATTTCACGGACTTTTCACGTGATGGACGACGGTCGGACGGACGACGGACAACAGGCTATGTTACAAACTGACCTGGAGCTTCGCTCTAGGTAATGGGATGTATCCTTGAGTGCAAAATTAGCTGCGTATGAAAACTAGCATATATATTTTGTTTCATATATTTTATATATACTAGTCGTCAAAAGAAACTTCCCCTGTTAATAAATGTAAATTTTATTTATGTCTTGGAGTAGAAATAAGAACAATATTATATACCCCCTTAGTCCCCAAGTTTCTCTATATAAAGTGGGGTTTAAGGGACGACGGACAACGGACGATGGACGACGGACAACGGACAACATGCTATGTTACAAACTGACCTGAAGCTTCGCTTTAGGTGATGGAATGTTTCCTTGAGTGCAAAATTAGCTGCGTATGACAAAATTTTATAGTATATAGATTTTATTTCATATATTTTATATATACTTTTCGTCAATAGAAACGTCTTCTGTTTGTAAATGTAAATTTTATTTTTCACAGGTGTAAAGGTATTTGAAATGGCTAATCTAATTGTTTCCAATGGATAATGTCAATTTTGTCTCTTTCTCATCAAAACTGCATGACGTCACCCTACCCTGAAAGAGAGGCGTCACAAGAGTTAGTATAGAGTATGTACCTCACGGGCAGCAAAGCAGTCGTTGCAACGTCTCACCATAGATTTGATAAGGTGCGAAATCTTCACTGGTATTGATGGACAGACATCGAGGAATGACTTGCTGTACGACAACGCACGGCCGCATACACCACTGGCTGTCTGTGACAGAATAATGTGAATGTGCTTCCGTGGCCATTAGTGTCCCATGATTTTAACCCCGTTGAACAATTGATTGCACCAAATGGGACATGACGTCAAAAGACGCCAAGTGAGACCAAGCAACGGAAACCAGATGTGGAAAGTGTCTCGGAATGCCTGGCAGAACACTCCAAATTTCAGTATAACGCGCCTAATCAACACCATGCGGAGACGTCAACGCCTTCATTGCTGCCCACTTGGGACATACTCGATACCAACTCTCGTGACTGATCCCTTTGAGGATACGGTGACGTAATGCAGTATTGACGTTAGGTGATGAGAAAGAAAAAAAAAACATTTGCATTGTCCCTTGGAAAGAGTGAGATTAGCCATTTCAAATGCATTTACACCTTTTCTGTAAGTATGTGAAAAATAAAAATATTAACCCTTCTAAACAGGAAACGTTCTTTTGACCCCTAGTATGTATCTTTTTATGCGAGCATTTCAATTTACAGCCCATCCGTTTTAAAAACCTAAGGGATATCCAAATTGTGCTTTTTTAAAGACATGTGCTTACTTATTCAGGTGAATTTTAGTGCATTTGCTTTTGTTGGGATCTGAATACATGCTTGATTAAAACAGGTTCCTTGCATAATACAGGTGGCAACTATGACATGTTTTAACTGTCCTTTTGGCTTTCCGCTATTGATGTTTCCATTAGGGTTTGTTGTTTCATGTTTGTGTTTCTTTCCCTTTGGTTTCCCTTAAGGGAGCTGTGGGTTAATTGTATCGATTCCTGATTATTGCCTCCACTTCTATTTTAGTGTACTTCTTTTAGCAGGCTACCATTACGAAAACACGCCTATACAAATACATTGTGAACTTTATCGCCGAAAAACGCAAATTTTCAGATGAAAAATTGTGATATTTTTCTTATTTCTGCTCAAAACATAGATTGTGGATACTCGTTAGAACCGCCTCGGCGAGGCGGTTCTAACGAGTACCCATAATCTATGTTTTTGAGCAGAAATAAGAAAACTATTGTATACCCCTGCAAACCCCAGTTTTACTATATAAAAGTGGGGTTTAAGGGGGTCAAATTAAGATAAGCGTGTTTTCGTGATGATTTGTTCTGCTTTTGGAAAGAAGAAGGGCCGATCGTTCTGCTGCATTTGTAATTTGTATCTCCTCTTGAAACATTTAGACGACTTGAAGTACCGCCTATGACGTGCTTTTGTATTCAGCATATCACAAACAATATATTTTGCAAAAATTTGTATTTACTGTTTCTGGTTAGCTAAACGTTTTAAGGTTTAAATGTGGACAGGCTGTTTTTACCACATCTTTTTCATTACTTGTTCGTTTTTGTTGTTTCGAGATCAATTTTACCTGAATATTCTGACAAATTACAGACGCCTCCGTGGTGTAGTGGTCGCAGGATCGATCCCAGGCTTCTCCAGCCTTTTGGACAAGTCTTTAAACCGAGGTCCCGTCTCCGTATGACCTTAGTTGTTGATGAGACGTAAAGCACAAACACTCACGCACAAATGACAAATGTGAAAGACACCTATGTGAGAGATATGTCCCTAGTGTGTGTTTTTATTTATTAATTATTTGTGTTGGAATGTCGAGCTCAGCTAGATCTAATGTTATCCTTACAACTAGGTTTTGAAAAGATATAAGAACTTACTGAGCCTCGTTTTAAGTCCCGATACATGTATTTGTTAACGTAGAGGACGAGCTCTTTCAAGGGCAGTGGAACTACGGAACCTCCGACAGCTGGAAGCTGCTCTGATCAAAAGATAGGCAACCTATTCCACAGTAAGCATCCGTCATTATGATTTTCCAATGGATATAAGGTATAAAGCATTTTTTTAGGAAATGAAGTAGGCTTAGTCTCCCTGCCCTACATCATAGTGTAGTTTATATTTTCTTGTCCTTTTGGATAATTGATTCCATTGTGGAAGTTTTAAAATATTTGAGGGTCACTGTAGAGGCCTAATTGGCCGAAACTAGCTAGTCTGGCCAAGAAAATATGTACACTCCATATTTTTTTAGTTCTGTGGTGTATTACTTGCTTCCAAAGGATAACCCTGTCCTACACCATAGTGCATTTCATATTTTCCTGTCCTTTGGAATCACTGATTCCATCGTGGAATTTTTAAAAATATTTGAGGGTCACTGGTGCGGCCTAATTGGCCGAAACTAGCTAGTCTGGCACAGAAAATATGCACACTCCATATTTTTAGTTCGGTGGTGTATTCCTTGCTTACAAAGGATAACCCTTTTATAGAACATTATTAGATACTATAATGTCCAGAAGTGTGAATATATTCTAAACGAAATGTGCTTGAAACGTAATTCTGAACTCCAATGTGACTATGGAAAATGGAATGTGATATCTCATCCGTACGTTCGAACCGTAACCTGTACCTTCAAGTTGACAGACCAGTTTGCATTAGAATTATATCGAAAAACGAATGTTTTGAGGCAGGCGGATTGTCAGGAATGGACATGAAAACATTTCACATCCCGCCCAAAAATACATAGAGGATATTGTGTATGTAAATACTAAGTTTGGCGTTTCATTGGAATCAAAATTGATCTTACACTGAATAACATATTTTTTTTCTGTTTCTTTCATGCTTTAAACAGTAATTTTAATGCAATTTCAAAGCGCATGTAGTCATCACAGGGAACAAACTTTTTCAGCGAATATTGGGTGTAACTTGAACTTTCACCTGAGAACATCACGAAAACACGCCTATAAGATTTTGACCCCCTTGAACCCCACTTTTATATAGTAAAACTGGGGTTTCCGGGGGTATACCTTAATTTTCTTATTTCTGCTCTGAAATATAGATTGTGGTTACTCGTTAGAACCTACTCTAACGAGTGCCCACAATCTATATTTGGCACAGAAATAAGAAAAATATCACAATTTTTCATCATAAAATTTTCATTTTTTCGGCGATAAAGGTGGCAATGTATTTGTATTGGCGTGTTTGCGTAATGAATAGCTGGAAATGTTACTTTATCGAATAGTCCACATGTAATTTGCATAATAGTGTCCGCAGTTGTTAAGCTTATCTGGCGTCGCGTGTAAAAATTACGGTTCGTCGGCGCCAAACGTGACGTCATAAACGTCATAATTACCTGCGAACTTCTGAAATTGATATCGAACAAACTCAGTATTTGTGTTATTTCTATGATACATGTACAGTACATCGAATTCACTTATATATTCAAATATATTGTAAAGGCACTTTTGGTTGCAGGTATATTAATCGCTGTTGGACGAAAGCATTAGGAATATTAAATTATGCAGCATACCCTGCGTTGATACTTTGTTCAAAAGAACAAAAATCATCACGGTTAGTCCGGGATTTGAGACCAAATTTCGGAAAATTTAATGCACCCGAAATTCTCACGCTTTATTTGTGCCGTTTCATTGAAATAGAAGCCTAATCTATATGACATGTAATTATTTAGCAAATCTGGTGGGGAAAAGGGGTCGAAAAATCTATGAGTTTACACCCACCCCCATTTGAATGGCATAATTGGATTAAGTTGAGTTATGTGTAGCTTGCGCTTATAAATGAAAGATGATTTATTGTATCAGCCAAAATATTTGTCAATACACGAACACACCAAAATTCATGATATGACGTAACTACCTCCGGTGTTACCATACATTTTGACCATTGAAATTTGACCCCACCAATTGGATAAATTTTACACTATTTTTGCGCTAAATGTTTTTACTACTTTTTGGAATAATTTCTTTTTCGTCAGTATGCAGGACGGCTATTTTTGTACGTGCATGTGAAACTTGATGGCTATGTTTCAATCTGGGCATGAATACGGGACTCCGATACCTATGGACCCTTTTACTGCTTTTTCCTGTTGTGTCACAGATCGTGATAAAAATCCATATGAAAACAATCATAAAATAAATTATTTTACTGGCTGGTCATAGATGTATCATAACAGGGACCAAAAGATTTATTTTTGAAGAGTTACTGATGGCCTTTTCCTTCCGGTTTATATTTAGTGAGGGGAATATACATCACCGCGGGTGAAATATCAAGTGATTCTCGAAACTTGTGACTTGAATCAATCAACATTGAATGAAAACATTATATATTTCAAGAATCATTATCCAAGGTTTCCGGTTTGTGCTGAAGGCTCCCCAAGTAACATCGACATTATTATATTTTAATCACGTACACATGTTACTGACCACTACAAGGTCTCTATTGAAATCTTGGTTGGTACCTTATTTTATGTTAAGTCGCACGACTAATAATAAATAGTACCCGAGCTTTAATGTAACGTAAAGTCTGCCCCTTAAACATTCTTTTATTTTCTTTTTTCCCAAAGTTGTGGTATAACCTATAAACGTGCATCTTAAGATGTCACCTGCACTTACTCTCTACCATTTCGTTGGACAACCTGCCTTCGATAGCTTTGCCCCTCTATTCACCATTAGCTCTTAATTATTCTGAGTGAGTGAGTGTTTGAATTTTACGTCCCGTCAACAGCTAAGGTCATACAGTGACGGGACCTCGGTTTAAACACTCACCCGAAAGTCTGGAGAAGCCCGGGATCGATCCTGCGATCCCTGGTTTACAAGGCGAGTAGCGTTACCACTATACCACGGAGGCTTCTCTTAATTATTCTGTGTATCTTGTCACACACTGATTTATCTGGTCTTCATCTCCTTTTTCACTTCTCCCTTTTTCTGATATTTGTCCCAAATATTGATTGTTTTAGGTTTAAAGGCACTTCAACCCATGTTGGTAATTCTGTGTCCTCTCCCCAGAGAAAGGCGATAGAAAACATAGTTAGGAGATGAAAGTTAATGACAGAGGAAAAAGGGGAAAAATAGAAAAACAGAAATAGAACAAATAACAGTATTCCCCCTCTATTCTTACCTGCTGCAAGAATAGCAGTTCTTGTTCAGCGGTAAGCCAATATCAGTTGGACGCACTATTGACGCAAGGTACACGTCGCCTTTGCCTCACCCAACTACACCAACTGTCTTATATAGAGTTGCCAAAAAGGCCTTCGATGACAAGCCATCAGGAGTTATCACGTTTGAAAAACAGAGTGTAGATAATGATCAGGAATCTATACAAAATATCTCGCACCTCTAATTCGAAACACCAAAATGAAAACGTCACGAATGGAAAGCCAGAAGGACACTTATCCCCCCACAAGGTCAAACGGCTATCCAAAATAAAAAGGCATTAGCAATACAGACATCTTAAGGACTAACTATGAAAATAATAAAACCGACAAAAAGGACCGCATTGGAACGGGGTCAATAAGAAGTATTACTGGGGTGGGGTGGACACTTTAATTGATTTTAGGTGGCAACAATACTCGCCCTTGGTTGTCTTGGTTAAAACCGATGGAGTTCTAGACCATCAGTGCAACATCTCCGAGAACAGAAAATCAAAAAAATCAAGAGATGAAACAACGATGGGAACTCGACAGTATGAAATAGCTAGAATGCTGAAGCAAAGGAAACGAAACAGTTAGGCTCCGGTTAGCCCTACCAGAGACAGAGGATCAGGCACCTACCTTCAGGTTTGTGGCGGACATGCTTTCGTACATATGAAAGACACTAGGCGGGTGGGTTAATTTACTTAAGGTTGCAGCCTGATACGTCAGATATATTGAACAGTCAACAGGGTCGATGTTTTGCATAATAAATGTTACGATTCCTACGTAAATCAATCTTCTTCGCTACACCTTTGTCAAGAAGGGTGGGAACATCGGGTTCAACACAGACTCTCGACCGACCTTTTCGGCATCTTCATGTAACTTGGTTACCTCAATTTGCGCATGTTTGCCAGAACAGCGACCAAAACCAGAGTCATTCACTCAGCAAATAAGCTGGAGTATATCAAATCTACATGCTGGTATTTAAATTTGGTAGAGTATCTTTTTCTGCAGCAAATTAAAGGTAAAAACCAAAACAATAATGTAAAGTCGATCCACCAAATACTATATAATGTTTCTTTTTGTTTGCAGTTAAATTTTGCAGACCTTCAATCAAAAGGAGGCTGGATTGTCAGAGGCGTAAACTCATTAAAATACGTCTTTCCTTCGATTATGAAATACTGGACAAAAATCTGCCAACCCTTTGAAAAAAGACTGAAATAGGGCTGCGCTGTTATCTTCACTGAACATTGTCGTCTTTCAGAGGTATTGCTGTCATGGTAACTTCATACCAAACTACCACTGGTCATCAATTAATTGTTAATGAAGGCTTGCAAATTCAGCTAAGCAACAGGCGCAATCAGTAAAGCAGAAAACTGTGTCTGCTGTATCATGACAACACCAATTAAATATAGTTTACGCTTGCCATCAAGCTTACACGACTTTTAATAAATGCCCTGAATACAAAATTATAAACAAGCGGCCCATGGGAAACTACGCTCACCTGAGCTCAAGTGGGCATAAATCGCCAACCCCCATCCCAGTCGCCCGCTTGGTGGCCATTTATTTCAAAAGAATAATATAATGGTTTAGTAGAGGCCAATCCCAGGACCATTGCTGCCAGATTATTTTGAAATCAACCATTTTTTGCCGTCGCATTCATTATGGTCAGCTTTAAACAATCTTAGCAGAGCTAGAGTCCAAAATGCTTCATACCAAGGTCTTGTATTTCTTGTGATGCAGAATTTAAAATCGTGTTGGTCATATATTGGTGTGACGATCACACAGATCACTCTTATAAACTTTGATTTCTCGACCACACTGATGCAGTATATGTAATTTGGTTTCATTTAGTCCAGTAGTTTTAGAAAAATTAAAACTTATTTAATCTTATGGCCCCAGGATCATTAAGCTGATTGCAAATATCAACCTTGATGTCATGAGCTGCAACAAAATCAGAAAATCCGCTCTGTTTCATACAAAATCCTGAGTGACCGAATGTGACCTTGAAGTATGAAAGGTCAAGGTCAACAAAATGTCATCATTTGAACAACTTTGATAGGGCCCGGGTCCCCAATATTGTATACCAAGTTTAAAGGTAATCGGTCGATCGGATCCTGAGAAGGCAATTTTCAAAGGTTTTTACCATATATGGGCATGGTGGACATTTAGGTCATGTGACCCAGACATTCAGTATATATGTTTGTTCTTACATCCGGTGGCGGCTTCACATAAAATTTGGTTCCAATTGGCCTTGTAGTTTCAGAGGAAATGTCGTTTGGAATTGTTTGGATGCTTAAATGAGAAAATAGGGTAGGAACATTTATCTCCCCTTTTTATGTATTTTTCCCCACTTTTTGGATTTTCTAACTCCATTTTCAAGATGCTTGGAGACCTCTAAATAAATTCTTATCATAGTTAAGTGTGAGAAAGTTAGGTGCATTAAACTCCTTAAATACTGGTGCTACGAATTTCAAATCCCCGACTAGGTAACACATCCAATACAAATGTAGTAAATACCGATGTGTGCCTCATATAATATAGGAAAAATAGACTGGTTATCTGAAAAATATTTTAGCTCACCTGGGCCGAAGGCTCCAGGGGAGCTTATAGTATAGTGGGTCCTCCGTCGTCCGTCCGTCGTCCGTCCGTCCGTCCGTCCACACATTTGACCAGTTATATCTCTGCGACCTGCAGGCTGATCTCAACCATTTCTCATCTGTAGCATGCCCCTGGTAGGGCATTTATGACTTAAGCTTTTTTTCGAAATCGAACAAAAACTTTGGTTGCTGTGACACCACAAGGTCCCATAGACTTACAATGGGAAAATGCTTGTCATCACCATAGCGCCTTCAGTTTTGATCAGATCTTTCTGAAACTTATACGTTAGGTGGCTTGGGATAAAATCTCGGACGAGTTCGAAAACCGGACAAGTCGGCCCGTTAATAATAGTGTTATGTCCCCTTGCTCGCTGAAAATGCCTATTTTTGACCTTGTCATCATCGTAGACCCTTCAATTTTGATTGGATCATCATGAAACGTACATACAAGTAAGTCATGGTTCACAACTCGGATGAGTTCGAAAACTAGCGATGTCGGTCGATGACTTACGGAGTTATGCCCCTACGTTTCTGAAAATGCTTATTTTTGACAGTGTCATCACCGTAGCCCCTTCAGTTTTGATCTACTCTTCTTGAAACTTACAAAGAAGTAAGTCAGGGATAAAAGCTAGGATAAGTTCGAAAACTAGCAATATCGGTGGAGTACTTACTGAGTTATGTCCCCTACTTTGCTGAAAATGCTTATTTTTGACCTTGTCATCACCGTAGCCCCATTCAGTTTTGATCGGACCTTCTTGAAACTTTCAAACGAGTAAGACAGGGGTAAAAGCGCGGATGATTTCGAAAACTAGCGATGTGGGTCGATTACTCACGGAGGTATGTCCCCTAATTTGCTGAAAATGCCTATTATTGACCTTGTCATCGCCGTAGCCCCTTCAGATTTGGTCGGATCTTCTGGAAACTTACAAACATGTAAGTCAGGGAGAGGAGCTCGGATGAGTTCAAAAACTAGCGATGCCGGTTGATTAACCATGGAGTTATGTCCCCTACTCTGCTGAAAATGCTAGTTTTTGACCTTGTCATCACTGTAGCCCCTTCAGTGTTGATCGAATCTTCTTGAAACTTACTTACAAGTAAGTCAGGGTCAAAAGCTAGGATGAGTTGGAAAACTAGCAATGTCGGTTGATGACTCACAGATTGTGTCCCCTAGTTTGCTGAAAATGCTTATTCTTGACCTTTCCATCACCGTAGCACCTTCAGTTTTGATTGGACCTTCTTTAAACTTACAAACAAGTAAGTCAGGGATAAAAGCTCGGAGTTCGAAAAGTAGCGATATCGGTCGATTACTTAGTAATACGGAGTTATGTCCTCTACTTTGCTGAAAATGCTTATTTTGACCGTGTCATCACCGTAGACCCTTCAGTTTTTATCGGATGTTCTGGAAACTTACAATTAAGTACGAGGACTGTTCAAATATGAATGCAAGTAGAACGCTTTCTCATGTACTAATGCAAAAATCACCTGGAAATAAATATCACAGCGTAGAAAAACATTTTACCTATACATTGATACCAAAATCGTTAAAATCCGTCAACTTTAGCCATGTATATTGTTCGATAAACACTGTCTACTCTTGTATACTAATACAAAATATGGTTGGAAGAAGGTCAGAGTACGCGGTTGAAATAAGGTCCTATATTAAGAATCGTTGTATTCTTGGTATACAGTGCAAAGACATTTTTGATGAAATATGTTCGGTTTATGGGCATAATGGAATGTCTTTTCCGACAGTTTTTCGTTGGTGTAAGAAATTCAGCTGTGAGCTAGACTCAACAGAAGATGTACCACATGATCGTCGGCCGAAAAGAGCAACATCTGCTAAGATGGTTGCTAGAGTGAAAGAAATAGTTGCTACCGATGCACGATTAACCACTAGGCAAAAAGCTAGTATGGTTGGCATCTCATTAGGAGCAGCTCATACAATTCTGAAATGGGATTTGAAAATGAGAAAGATCTGTGCTAGATGGATTCCCCATCTGTTGACAGATGAGCAGAAAAAGACACGCGTTAAGTGCGCCAAGAAGTTGCTTAAAAAGTTTTCCAAATTACAATGCACGGGTTCACTTTTTTGAGCCAAAACGAAAGATTCAGAACAAAATATGGGCAACAAAGTATTGCAAAAGACAATGCATTGCAAAGCGGACCATGAGCGTCAAGAAGGTAATGTATGCCATATTCTTTTCAAATCAGGGACCTGCTATTCAAGTTGCTGTGCCTAAAGGCAAATCTGTAAATGCGAAGTTTTACAAGAATAAAGTTCTTCGAAAATTGAAGAAATATTTCAAAGCACGAAGACCAGCAACTGGTTTGGCCAATGTCAGATTGCTACGTGACAATGCGTCATCGCACAAGGCGTTAATTGTGCAAGACTATCCGAAGCAGGAGAAGGTTGTTGAACTCCCTCACCCCCCGTATTCCCCTGACCTAGCCCCGTGTGACTTTTTTGTTCCCGCGGCTGAAAAAATACCTTTCTGGTCGAAAATTTGTCCAGCGCAAACACCTCGGTTCTGCAATATTCCAGTGCCTTCATAGTATACCTCGAAAAGACTAACAAAATGCATTCAAAGATTGGCTCAGAAGCCTGAAAGTTTGTATATCTATTAAAGGGGAATACTTTGAGGGGACAAAATAAATTTTTCATCGAAATCTAACACGGAACCATTGTTATGTGCTTAGTTGCATTCATATTTGAACAGTCCTAGTAAGTCAGTGATAAAAGCTCGGATGAGTTCGAAAACTGGGAGGTCGGCCTATCTATCATAGTGTTTCACCCCTCGATAGCTGAAAATGTCAATTTGTTACATTGTTATCACTGTAGCCGCTTCAGTTTCCATCGGATCTTCTTGAATCTTACATGTTAGGAAGTAAGAGATAAAACCTAGGTTGAGTCAAAAAATTGGTGTGGTCGGCCTATACTTTAGAGAGTTATGTCCCCCATGGTTTCAGAAAATGCCTATTTTTGATCTTGTCATCACCGTACCCCTTAGATCGTCTAGACACTTACTTGTAAGTAAGTCAGGGATAAAAGCTTGGATGAGTTCGAAAACTGATGAGGTCATCTTATTTATCATAGAGATACGTCGATTTGGTTGCAGAAAATGCCTATTTTTGACCTGCAGAAAATGCCTATTTTTGACCTTAACATCACCCTAACTCCTTCAGTTTTCAACATGTCTTCTTGAAAATTACAAATAAGTAAGTCAGGGATCAAAGCTCTGATGAGTTCGAAAAACTAGCGATGTCGGTCTATTACTGACAGAGTTATGTCCCCTATTATGCTGAAAAAATGTTTATTTTTGACCTTGTATTCAGTTTTGATCGGGTGTTCTTGAAAATTATATATAAGCAAGTCAGGGATAAAGCTCGATAACAGGCGAGTTTGGCTTATTTATCATAGAGTTACGTCACTTCGAATCTTCTTTAAACTTACATTTAAGTAAGTCAGGGATAAAAGCTTGGATGATTGTAAAAACTGGTGAGATCGGCCTATTTATCATAGTTATGTCCCTTTGATCGCTGAAAATGCCCAATTTTATACCCCACCACACGATAGTTGTGGGGCATTATGATATACCTACGAGTGCCTGTCCGTCCATCTGTTCGTCCGGATGTACGTCCGTCCGTCCGTCCATCCGTCCATCCGCACCATTTCCGATCGATAACTTGAATAATCGTTCACAGATTTGTTTTCACATTTTGCATACATGTTTATATTGGGATTGACTGGTATGGGATTGTCAATAACGTTTGACAGACTTACTGCCAAATTCTATTGTGACTTAGTATATAATGACAGTAAAGAAAAATATCTTGATTGTGAAAATTTGGCATTTTTCTTTAATTTTGCACGTGCATTTGTACACCATCAAAATCACGCAGTATTCCTGTAAAACAACTCGTTCTTCAGTGACAACCGTATTTATCAGTTGAAAAAATAAGTCATATATACCTTAGACTAACAAAATTGTAAAAGTGGTTCTTTTTTATTGAATCTGAGTGTATATGTACCGAAGAAATGAATAGTAAAGGCAGTCCCAGATCGTCCCAGTTGGGTGGTGATAGTAAACAAGAGGAAGATTTTCAAAGGTTTTACCTATGAAAGTTTGTATATCTATTAAGGGGAATACTTTGAGGGGACAAAATAAATTTTTCATCGAAATCTATCACGGAACCATTTTTATGTGCTTAGTTGCATTCATATTTGAACAGTCCTCGTAAGTCAGTGATAAAAGCTCGGATGAGTTCGAAAACTGGGAGGTCGGCCTATCTATCATAGTGTTACACCCCTCGATAGCTGAAAATGTCAATTTGTTACATTGTCATCACTGTAGCCCCTTCAGTTTCCATCGGATCTTCTTGAATCTTACATGTTAGGAAGTAAGAGATAAAACCTAGAATGAGTTAAAAAATGGGTGAGGTCGGCCTATGTTTTAGAGAGTTATGTCCCCCATGATTTCAGAAAATGCCTATTTTTGACCTTGTCATCACCGTACCCCTTTGATCGTCTAGACACTTACTTGTAAGTAAGTCAGGGATAAAAACTTGGATGAGTTCGAAAACTGATGAGGTCATCTTATTTATCATAGAGTTACGTCCCTTTGGTTGCAGAAAATGCCTATTTTTGACCTTAACATCACCCTAACTCCTTCAGTTTTCAACATGTCTTCTTGAAAATTACAAATAAGTAAGTCAGGGATCAAAGCTCTGATGAGTTTGAAAAACTAGCGATGTCGGTCTATTACTGACAGAGTTATGTCCCCTATTATGCTGAAAAAATGTTTATTTTGACCTTGTCTTCAGTTTTGATCGGGTGTTCTTGAAACTTATATATAAGCAAGTCAGGGATAAAGCTCGAAAACGGGCGAGTTTGGCTTATGTATCACTTCAGTTCGAATCTTCTTTAAACTTACATTTAAGTAAGTCAGGGATAAAAGCTTGGATGAGTGTAAAAACTGGTGAGATCGGCCTATTTATCATAGTTATGTCCCTTTGATCGCTGAAAATGCCCAATTTTATACCCCACCACACGATAGTGGTGGGGCATTATTATATACCTACGAGTGTCTGTCCGTCCATCTGTTCATACGGATGTATGTCCGTCCGTCCGTCCGTCCATCCGTCCGTCCATCCGCACGATTTCCGATCGATAACTTGAATAATCGTTCACAGATTTCTTTTCACATTTTGCATACATGTTTATATTGGGATTGACTTACTGCCAAATTCTATTGTGACTTAGTATATAAATTTAGAAAAATACATGCCTGTAATGACTATAGTACCCAATTTCGAAAAATCGTTCGTCGATATATAAAGATTGGGTACAACATAAATGTTATAAAACATACTACATGCATGGTGATTAACCCAATCACGGTTGGCAACTTTTCTTCCCTTTTTGAAAGCATGCCGGTGGGTCGGACCTAAGATTAAATGACGGTTTAGGCGTAAAAAACATAAATGGAATTTTATTTTTGTATTTTTTATGTTTGTTGGCGCCTGATGCTCCGTCTTTGGTCGGGCCCCTCGGAGTCTATATGTTGGTTTTCTTTTGCTCCAGCAATTCTGTTGTTGTATGCTGTCGAGTCCTCAACCTTGTTTCATCTCTGTAGTTTTTGATGTGTATGTTCTCGGAGATGTAACACTGATGAGTTAGGAAGCCTTCATGCGGACTAAACAAAATCAGTGTATACCGCGACAGAGGTAAGGGCGAGGATTATGGCCATGTAAAATCGATTTAAGCCTCCCCCCCCCCGCCCCAGTGGAATTCTTTCTACTGACCGTTCCAAGGCGGTTCTTCTGTGGCGGTTTATTTATGTTGTTGTTTGTTATTTACTGTGTGTATCACTTGTGTCTTTTTATTTTGGATGGCCATTTGGCCATTTTGTGACAAAGTAACTGTCCTTATGGCCTTCCTTTGTTTAGGTTTCCATTATGGTCTGGTCGCTTCATGTTTGTATTTCTTTCCTTTTGGTGTCTTTATGGGTGAAGTAAGTTATTTGTATCGATTCCTGATCTTTGTTTTACTTCTACTTTACGGCCATTTTTAGTTCAAATAAATTTCGTTTCCGATAAATACCTTGAACATTTTTTGACGGATATTCTTCAAATTTTGAATACACATTGGTATTGGGTATGAGTGGTTTGGGATTATTAATAGGCAAAATACGTTAACATTTAACAGAGTAATGGCCGTTAATTGTTTTGTGGGCACTAATTCCTATACTAAATGGAATATGTGGATGAAACTACACTGATATATAGCCACCATAAGAAGCTGGTTTTGTGCACATTGTCATCATCAGAAGTCCCTGAGTTTTGAACAGATCTTCCTAAAACTCACGTATAAGTAATTTAGAGATGAAAGCTTGAATGTGTTTGCAAACTAAGATTGTTGGCACATTACTTCCAGAGGTAAGTACCCGTCTTTGCTGGAAATGCTTATTTTGTACCTTGTCATCACTATAAGTCCACTAATTTTGATTGAATCTTCCTGAAACTAGCATATAAGTAGGTTGGGATTGGCAGTACGGATGAGTTGGAAAACTGGTGATGTCTGCCTATCTCTCATAGAGTTACGTGCCCTTTAGTGCTGAAAATATCTGTTTTTAACCTTGGTATCAAGCATAAATACTTCGGTAAAGATTGGAACTTCCTGAAACTTCTAATCTGTTAGCTCAGGTGAGCGGTATAGGACCATCATGGTCCTCTTATTTTGCATTGGATGCTTAAATCGATTTACGGGGCGACAATCCTCGCCCTTGGTTCTGTCGTGGTTTAGTCAAATGGATTGTTTGACTCCACATAAGGGCTTTCTAACTCTTTCTTACTCTAAAGCGCAACATATCCGAAAACAGACTTAAAGAACGACGAAGAATCGGCAACATGTGAGTGAGTGAGTTTTCTGGGTTTTACGTTCCACCAACAGCTAAGGTCGTACGGAGACGGGACCTCGGTTTAAAAACTCATCCGAAGTCTGGAGAAGCCCGGGATCGATCCTGCGATCCCTGGTTTACAAGGCGAGTAGCGTAACCACTACACAGAGGCTTCTCGACAACATGTAATAACTGAAATGCTAGTGCAAAAGAAAACCAACAGCTGGATTCTAATGGGACCGACAAGGGTCATCTTTCAAACAGTGGCCACATATTTCATCTGATATATCAATGGTAAAAAAAAAATAAAACTAGGACAGTATTCTCTGCATTATGGAAGTGAAGGCAACGATGATGAAGATATCACACGAAAGAAAAAAAATGCACACATACATACACTTTATTTAGGAACATCAAAATTAAAACGTTTCTTGTGTAAAGCCAAAAGAACAGTTTTGGCTTAAAAAAGCCCAAACGCATTACGTGAACAAGTCCGTGAAATGAACACCCACTAAATAGAAGTGGAGGCAATGGTCAGGAATCGATACAATCAACCCACAGCTCCCATCAGAGACAGCAAAGGGAAAGACACACAAACATGAAACAAACGACCGTAATTGAAACACCAACAGCGGAAAGCCAAAAGGGCAGTTACTTTCCCACAAAATGGCCACTTTATGTAGAGACACTGTGGTTTACGGGACTGAACACTATTTTTCTTACTTCCGCTCCAAGACATAGGTTGTGGGTACTGGTAAGAACCGCCACGTTCAAACGAGCATCCACAATCTATGTTTGCAGTATAAATGAGAAAACTGTGCAGGATTTTTATCAGAAAAGGTAGCCATTTAGGAGATGTGAAAATATGACCCATGTAGCACGGGTGTGTTATCATATTGGGTTACCAAACCTAAAAGAAATATATTTACAGGACATACGCACAAAGATTAACAATGACTACAATACTTGCTCGCCCGGCTATAAAATGTTACAGGTGCCGCATGCAGTGACAGTCATTAGTGTCTAAGGAGTACTTGCGAGAATATATAATTGTTACTTCTAAAAACGATAAAGCATTTGTAAAATGCTTCGGTTACCACAACCATTCTATATTTGAAACAAAACGTAAGGCAGATATGTCCTTGTTTTAACATAGCCATGAACAAAATGGCCATGACAAATAACATTATCATTCATATACAGAAAATACAGGCGACCAGCCATATCGCAGAATCATCACCAGCAGTAGAAAAACAAACAAACACAAAACAAACAAACAAAACAAATCAATTATCATTGACATAAAGATAACAAAGCGGAGTCAGAACACAGTGTAGTGTATAGTACAGAGCAATATAGGCTGCCTTTGACAAAGGTTACTGGCCTATTTTATTGTGGTTTATTATTGTTATAGTTCGTTTTTGCCTGTATGTATTGTAAACATCTTTTCATTTTGGGTAGCTGTTGGGCCATTTTGTGGAAAGCAACTGTCGTTTTGACTTTCCGCTGGTGACGTTCCATTATGGTGAAATTGTTTAATGTTCGTATTCCCTTTGGTGTCTTGGATGGGAGGTGTGGGTTATAACGAACGGAAATTTTGATGATGTACGGACAAACATTGTATCATCATATACGATCTAAACATAGCATGCAGGCAAAGGAAATACAGTAATAAATATTGCAGTTTGAAACACAAAATAAATAAGAAAGGGCGGGAGCAGCAAAGATTCACCTAAGCATTCAGATCGTACGCCGATTTTGTTTTATTGTTTAATTTGAGGTTTAATGTCCTCGTCAACACTGTACATGTCATTTTGGAGACGTTGCTTCCAATTTTGTGGGACATATACCCGACATTGAGATGAAATGACATCTCAAGCCCTGTCGCCCAAAGTAACCAATAGGGTTTGTAAGAATTGACGGTCCGACTCGCACCCTTTGACTGGGCAGGCTTAGATCCTCAAAGTGGTTTACCAGTACTCGTATGCAGTCGGTTTCAGCTCTGAGTGGAAGCATTATGTAGCCCACTATTTCTTCAAGCCCCGATGGGCGGGGCCCTAGCCGATTTCGTTTTAATTGTATGACATCTCATTAGAATCTCTAGAATACGCTACGTGATTTCCCTTACTTTTGCCACAGACATATTGTGCATGCTTAAATTGTATCATGTAGCAGTCTGTAAAGAAATAGAAGCGGGGGCTTGAAAAGGAATCGATATAATTCCCTTACACCTCACAGTCAAGGCACCAAATGGAATCCCAGCAGACACGTGACGTAATTTTGACGTCACATTAACGTCGGTACAACGTCATGACTTTTATGCATCGTCACATCTACGTCGGTGCAACGTCATGACGTTGCCCTAACGACGTGTGCCTGCTGGGATGAAGCTCTAACTAAAAGCAACGGCACAGTAATTGCAGCATTACAAGTTGAACGACAAAGGGGACAGTTTCTTTTCCCAAAACGGGACCAAACCATTGCACAAAATAAAAGATATTAAAAGAACATGCATGTTAATACAAAAATGGCAAACATAAACCACTTGGGAAGCGCCTGATTCGAAGGGTTAGTTTTCCAGAAATGAAAAAGTACCAACTGCGCAGTGTTAGGATTCCAACTCACGCTGGCTATGGCCTGTAGAAGTAGAAGGCTGAAAAGGACCATTTCATTCCCAAACATGGCCAAACCACAGTTCAAAATAGAAGCTATTACGTGTATATACATGTAAGGACAAAAATGACAAAATTGAACCACAAAAGAAGCACCGACTACGACCGTTTGTTTTTATAGAGAATCTTACATGAGTGTTCGTATATTATTTAATTTATTAAACGAGTTAAGGAAAATAAAATAAAACTCAAGGTCTTGCCGAGCATTTTGATCCATTTTCCTAATGAGATTAATACATTCAATAATTTACGAGCGCGAATGCAATATGTATTTATCTTATCACATTTAAAAGGAATTTCATTCACGATTGTTTTACAAAAACATCATTATTCCGCCATTAGTAAACGTGACGTTGTTAAGGACGTCGTACATTTAACGTTACGGGTCGTATCTAACTAATTTGCATATTTAATCCACTAGTGGATTATTGCGTTTATTACATGGTGTTATTACATTCTCACGTATTTGAGTTTATTACATGGCGTTATTACATTCTCAAGTAATTGTGACGTCACATTAACGTCGGTGAAACCTCATGGTCATATGATAAATAGAAGTAAGAAAGTGGCAACTGCGCGGTGGTGGGATTCACAACTCACGCCGCCAATGGATGGATAGCTAGCCACGCAGGAATAACGGTCTAAACGACTTTGCCACAATGCTCCTCAAAAAAGGAGTTTGGTGTTTATCCCATTTTTCCTGCAGTGCCCGTCCGATAGAGCCACTAAATACCGTTTTGCGTTGGCAAATCGGATTTTTATGATGGATGCCTGGATCCTATATTTAATTAGAGACCGAAGGTTGCAGCTATTATATTATGAAATTTCAGATTTATCTAGCTCCAAGAGATATCCAATCTATGATCTTTTCACAGTTGCCAGCGTTTCAATGAAAACGCTTCACTGGTACTATACCTAAAATTTTAATTGATTCACAGTAATTCCAGCATTTGATCGCGTTTAAAAAATTATCACTAACTCACAGACTTACTACAGAGTTACATCATTTCATTGGATGCAGAGAAACGGAAACTGGAATAAGTCCACACACCCGAAAATCAAAATCACATATCCTAATACCGGGTATGTCTACCATTAGCTTCAAGTGTTGCTTGGCATCGACGCCTCATGCTTCGAATTAAACGCTGTATCTGGTCTTGTGTGATGTTGTCCTATTCTGCCTGTAGCGTCATGGCAAGCTGCTGACGGTCGATTGGCGGATGACGTCGACTGTACACACGTTTATCTAGCTGGTCCCAAGGTGCTAAATTGGGTTTAAATCAGGCGAAAACGCAGGACAAGGAAGAACTTGCACACCATTTTGATTGCAAAATTCCTTGGTTAGCCTCGCAAAAAGCGCACGTGCATTGTCGTGTTGGAAAAGCGTAACGTTACCATTATTGCATACAAAACGGTACCAACCCCAGGCTCTAAGATTTCATCGATGTATCGAGGTGCCGTCGAATTGCCATCAACAACGATGAGTTGGGTTTTGTGGCGCCATGAGATCCCTCCCCGCGCCATTGCGCAACCACCACCCCAGCGTGACACCTGTTTAAAAAAACAGTCTTGAAATCGCTCCTCAAGTCGACGACTTACTTTACGCCGTCTATCACAGTACACCACGTCAACGCTGTTGTGTCCATAGGATAAGGTGTCGACACCAATTAAAGCGACTGATTCGACGTTCCGCCGTCAAAACGTTCCCCCTATACGTCTTATGGCTAGAAATACCGCGTTCATCGAGACGCCGCCGTAGTTAATGCACATACGCGTAGGTTATGGGTTCCCACTGTCTACTGGGCTGTTTCAACAGACGTCCTGAATCGGTCCCGTAAATGTCTCAAAACAAAGTACCGGTCCTGCTGACGTGCAGTAACACGTTCACATCCAGGGCGTTGTCTATCGTCCACAGACCCCGTAGCGCTGTGTCTTTAAACCAATCGAGCAATCGTAGTGTGCGAACATTCCATACGCTCCGCAACTTGGCGGTATGAAAGCCCACCTTCAATCATAACGAGGGCACGATGAAGTTCGACTTCACTTAGACGTCCCGTTGGATTGTACTTATGAAATGTTTTGCTGCCTTTTAAAGTAAAGAATCCGTACCATATAATGACAGTAAATATGTTCTAGAAAGGGTTATACTTTGGAAGCAAATAATACACCACAGAACTGGAAAATATGGAGTGTATATGTTTCTGGGCCAGACCAGCTAGTTTCGGCCATTTAGGACTCATCAGTGACCCTCAAATACTTTAAAAAATTCCACAATGGAATCAATGTTCCAAAGGACAAGAAAATATAAACTACAATATGATGTAGGGCAGGGAGACTTTTTACGGCCGCCACACATTCCCAGACAGTCCGGATTAGAAGTCCCGTTGGATTGTTCTTATGAAATGTTTTGCTGCCTTTTAAAGTAAAGAATCCGGACCATATAATGACAGTAAAGAAAAATATCTTGATTATGAAAATTTGGCATTTTTCTTTAATTTTGCACGTGCATTTGTACACCATCAAAATCACGCAGTATTCGTGTCAAACAACTCGTTCTTCAGTGACAATCGTATTTATCAGTTGAAAAATTAAGTCATATTTTCCTTAGACTAACGAAATTGAAAAAGTTGTGCGTTTTCATTGAATCTGAGTGTATAAGTACTTCCGAAGAAATGTATATTAAAGGCAGTCCCAGAAAGTCCCAGTTGGGTGGTGATAGTAACAAATGAAAAACAATGCATAACCTGGTAATTCATACTTTATTTTCCTTTACATATATATAATGGTTTAAATGGGTATCTGTTGTTTCATGTTTGTTTGTCTTTCCCTTTGGTGTCTCTGATGGGAGCTGTGGGTTGTATCGATTCCTGATCATTGCCTCCACTTCTATTTTTCATTACACAGGCGTGGTCCTTGAAATCACTTCTATTTTGTTAAACTTGATCTATTTTGCTTTACTGCGCAGATGTATTGTTTGAGGCGCCGTTTGAGTGCTTTTGAGAATAGCGTTGATTCTGACAGGCATTTGCCTATTCGGGTGTCATAGAATTTAGGCATGTCATACTATACGTGTAACAGGATATCTTAATCGTCAGTTTCAAGACTGTTACTGGTGATAATGGACTTCGAGAAAAGGTTCGCCACTATCCAAAATTACATTTTTTGATAAAACGTTAATGCCATCCGGTACGAAATTAAGGACGCGTTCCCCTGTGCTTTATTTAAGTTTCTGGCAGGTAAATATTCGGCGGTTTGATACCAATTGTACTTCGAGTTAACGTTTTCGTAGCAAGAGTAAGAGAGAGAACTTCAAACGTATTCACATCTAAATACTCCAATACTTATCCATATTTGCTTAACATCAGCTTACACTCCATAACCAAACCAAAGTCGTATACTTTGCAAATAACATTTTGCCAATTATGCAGACGCTGTTACTATGTGCTTATTATAATTATCTTATAAGAAATTAAAATTGAATATTTTAAACATATTCACACATATTCACACAGATGGGAAGTAAAAGCGGGCCCGAGGCAATAAATTATTTATGTGGCTGCTGCATATTGTGCATATTCAAACACTGAAAAGGTACTTGCTTTTAACTCGAGGCGCGACGTAAAATCGGTATCACGAAAACACACCTATATAATTTTGACCTACTTGAACCCCTCTTTTATTTAGTAAAACTGGGGTTCACAAGGGCATACCTTATTATTATTATTTTTTTGTTATTTTTCTGCTCTAAATAAGAAAAATATCACAATTATTTCATCTTAAACTTTTCGTGTTTTTGGCGGTAAAGTTTACAATGTATTTGTATAGGCGTGTTTTCATAATGCAGGCGTCACACTGTCCCGAAATTGACACCAGATGGAAACACGATAAAGGAAATGTTCAAATTCGGCTCTGATCGTGAAAACATCGGGCCATTCGTGAGGACATCTTAAGCCATCGTATGATCGCCGGTGGATTTTCTGAGGCTCCGGCAGCAACTTCGTGAGCGGCGGCAAAATCTTTGGCATGCCAAAAAATTGCAGGAAGGCCTTGCGAAGGTTCATTTTCGTGTTGAATTCGTTTGTCCATCTTGCCCTTCGTAAGGCCATCGTGGGGGCATCTTGTCAAATCGTGTCATCTTCGTCTTTTCTTCGTGTGATCATCGGTGCTCTCGGGCATTTTACGCCTCACGAAGATAATACGAGGGAAACAAGAAGTCGTCCGATTGTCTTAGGAAGGCAATACGACTACTTGAAACCCTCGCAATGACGTCGTGTAGACATCGTATTATAGTACGATGACATTGAGATAGGACCACGGTGTCGACGAAGACAGCTGAATTTGAGTACCTCAAGCGATACCCATGTGTCATGGTAACGTAGACATATAAAAGGCCAACCTCAGAGCATCATCTTCAGTCATTACTGATGAGCAACTCTGCAGAGCATATGCTTGTGTAACTCCCAAAGCATCAGTCATAATTATTCACAATTCCGTTCCTGCCGAATAGCATACTTTGATGATGAGACAACCAGGAAAAAGGAGGCAGCAGCATTGCTTATTTTGATGCACCTTAGAGAACAAGATGAGCAGATCTTATTTTCCTATAAACCAAGTCTCTCTGAAAAAGTGGTCTTCTCTTTGGGTGGCATTTTAAATTGGTTTTAAGTTGAATCCAATTTAAGAGAGTTGAAATGTACTGTGTACTCTCCGATCATCAAATGAATTTCAAACGGTCGGCCGAAGGTTTTATAACATCGGGAGGTCACGTGTCGTCTTAGTGACCTAGTTCGAACGCATCGTACTCTCAATACGACGTCGTGAAGCCGTCGTGTGGCCTTCGTTTGGCCTGCGGGTAAACTTCGTACTAAAAAAACACATCTTCGTGTTGCCTTCGTGTGTGGTTCGGATGCCATCGTGTGACCTTCTGTATGCATCGTACTTGCTTCGGCTAGAGATTGGCTGTTGACCATGTTCGGAGAGATCTTCGCGCGAAATTCAAAATTCCATATTCGTATGGCCACCTGGTGTCATTTTCGGGACAGTGTGACGCCTGCATAATGGACGTACTTTGTGACGGTAGCACCCAAATGCATAAGATGGCTGGAACGATTTTTCATGCAAATGATTCTGCACCGCCGCCTTCAACTCAGACCTAAGGGTCCAGTTTTTCAAAGCTTAAAGAGTGGTCCCTTCCTTATCTGTTACATCAAGTACATAACTAATCTTCCGATATTTTGTTGAAAACTGTGAGTAGTTTAAATTAGCTTTTGCATTTGCACAGCTATTCAGATTTTAAGCAAACTATTAGTGTAAATGCTAAATGATCAAAATGTTAACGTTACAATAATTAATAAAGTCGTAAGATTTAAACGGGTAGAACTGGGCTGTTGTAAAGACCTCAACAATGTTTAAAAATACACAGTTGTTTTCCTTACATGTTGCTTCCATGAGTCAAGTTTACATGTGAGAGCTCTGTGCATGATACGACATGAAATTGTGGGGGGGGGGATTGTTGAAATTTCATGACGCAGATATAAGATACCCAGTGTGTATACAGTCGAGCTCTCCACTGCAGTTTTTCTGTTGTACAGTTTTGTTTATTGTTTTGAGGTCGTGTACAGGAAGCCCAATGCACAATAAAACTTCTAGTCAAAACACGGGTTGAGCTTAAATAGCGGTTTGAAGTTTTCTAGCGCTTGACCAGGTCGCATTACTGTTTCGAAACGGAGCTGCCCAATAGCTTTGAAAAAGTCAATACGAATTTCCAAACCAGGGGTTTCGTTTCTAGTCGAACGCAAACGGTACATCACATGGCTTTCACCTTGGTTTATGTTTTTTTTAAATTATTTTTACTATGCACATATTACACAGTGCTATGAAATTCGTATTCAATCTCATTTTTCGATCCGACGTAAGGTTTTCTTTGAGTATACAATTGCATACAAAGATATATTTGGCTAACAATATTGCCTGTTACTGCTGTAAGATATTTTATTAACCGAAAACGGATACGCGATTACACCTACATATCAAGGCACATAAAGAACAGTCTTGCCCAATATATTGATTGCTTGGCTATAAGTCCACTCCCGATAGCCACTGTGCTGGAAGTTCAGTCTTAGTACTTTGTCATCTACAAACAACAGATATACACGATTCAAATCAAGAAAACCGTTACTTCCATTTTATTATTGTTCTTCCCATTTATTTCTTTCCTTCATAGTAGATGGCAGCTCATGTTGCATACTTTCAGGAAGGCGAAGTGCTAGCACCACAACAATTAAACAGAGTACACAGAATATTGCACCTGGTATCCACATGGCGACGAGGGCCTGAAACCAATGAAAATACAAAATCATCCATGTTCATTTATGTATACATTATGCGTGGTTGTCGGATAGAGTACCTGCATTTTGTGGCCATTTGTAGTTTATTGTATGATACAAATCCTGCATGTTTTTGTCTGCACCTAACATAAATTTTGTGTATGTTAGTCCATTTGGTGTCTCTGAGGGGAGGTGTGATGTTATTGTATCGATTCCTGATTATTGCCTTCACTTCTGTTTAGTATATGAACTAAAAGATGTAAGCACGTACAATGGAATACAAAACAAAAACGCTTCAAAAACATGATTTTTTTCTCGAACAGAGACAGCCATCGCATACATCGTGTATATATTGTTACATTCGAAGGAAGTGCACGTAATTAAGTTTGCTTAACCAATTTACAATTAAATGGAACCTGCCTCAGCATTATATATAATGGCAGGCGTCGATTTCAAAATTAACTGAGGTCAGGTTGAGTTATTTTTAAATTTAATTGGAAAATGGCGGACCTTTTTGCGCATAGTTTGTGCCTTGATCTTATGCTCAGATCTTGGACTGCATAATGGAAACGTCAAAAGCGGAACGCCAAAGGTACAGTTACTTTCCCACAAAATCGTCAAACGGTTATCCAAAATAATAACTATATTAGCAGGCGAACTATAACAATAATAAACCACAACAGAAGAAATGTCTTGGAATGGTCTGTAATTTAAGTTTTATTTATATACAGTGTATATTAGTTGGTTAGTCCTGCCTGATCGTGTGTCTGTGATCGGGCCCACTTCATGGTTTCTTTTGCTTCAGTATTTCAGTTATTTCATGCTGTGGAGTCCTCGACCTTGTTATATCTCTGAATCCGTTTGATATTTATATTCCCGGAGACGTTGGACTGATGAGTTAGAAATCCATCACGTGAACAAGTCCGTGAAATGAACACCCCCTTAAACCCCACTTTATATAGAGAAAACTGGTGTTTAGTGGGGGTAAACATTATTTTCCTTATTTCTGCTCCAAAACATAGGTTGTGGGTACTCGTTAGAACCGCCTCAATGAGGCGGTTCTAACGAGCACTTACAACCTATGTTTGCAGTATAAATAAGAAAAATATCATGGATTTTCATCATAAAAGTAGCCATTTTGGAGATAAGAAAAATGCACTATGTCGCACGGGTGTGTTATCGTAATGTCTTTCGCGAGGACTGAACAAAGTACTTGTGCAAACCATTTGCCACGAAACGGACTGGTCCAATATGGTTTGTTATCATTTGCCTTGTGTGTAAGCGAAGGTTTTCTCTTTTTTTTTTTTTTTTGTTTATATATATGATTACAGTTAGGTCATTCTATGTGAGAAATTAACGCTGTCCGTTTGGATTTCTGCATTTGATGTTTCGTGTGGTGTCATTTTTATGCGTCTTTCTATCACTTTCTTATGTATTGTAATGATGTTTAATAATTATTTTCCTTTCTTGTTACATTTAAGCGATCTTTCTTAAACATAGTATAGAAAGTAAAAAAAGTACAAAATGAGGTGTTGCCTCCGAAATAAAAAACAAAAATAAGTTCACGAGGATTAATTGGCCATTGGCCAAAACTATCTGAAGTCGATTTTTATGTTTTGTCGCGCGTTTTTTTTTTTTATTTCTGATTAATACACTCGGCGATGTGATTGTCGAGAAGAAGCTCCGCAAATTTTCGTTAAGGATTAAGCCTTTTGAATGGTATACTTTTCGCTGTAATCAGATGGACTTTTTCCAAATTTTGAATTTTGTGATAAAAACTATGTCCAATTCTATCACTCACGCTTTTGAAATGTAAACAAATGACTAGCCTAAGAGAAACGATATCTATATATGGATACATCCCGTGCGACCAAGGAAGCGACCAACTGAAGGCACGTTTCACAAAATATTGGAGTGAAGACCATCAAAACATAAAATACATTACGAAAAACACCCGCGTGACTTGGTGCATTCTTTTATTTCTCCATAATGGCTACTTTTCCGATGAAAATTTATTATTTTGTCAACATTTACACTCAGAACATAGGTTCTGGCTGCTCGTTAGAATTGCCTCATTGAGCCAATGAGGCGGTTCTAACGAGCATCCAAAACATATGTCTTGGAACAGAAATAAGCAAGATAATATATACCCCTGTAAACCCCAGCTTTCTCTATATATAGTGGGGTTTGCGGCGTATTCATTTCGCGGACTTGTTAACTTGAGGATTGTTTTTTTTTTCGTTAGCAAGCCCGTAGAAGAGACTATACAGGTCTAAGGCCTGTGATCTATATTCTTAAAATATTAAAAATACTACACCAATATTAATATGGCGATGTTTTTGTTTAACTCCCGAATGTTCACATTTTAAACCTGTAAATACTTGAATGACCGTCATAACTTTCTACACATTGGACTTGTGGAAAGAAGAAAATTTGGCACAAAATTGGAATCACAAAAATCTGCATTTCTCACAAAAGTTTTCTCGCTGAATGTATGGATCAAAAATGAAAAAGTCATCGTCGAAAAACGCGGAACAAAAGATACAAAATCGACTTTATTCGTTTCACTGACCGTTCCAAGGCGGTTCTTCTGTCGCGGTTTATTTTTGTTATGGTTTGTCTTTGAGTGTGAGTTTCGCTAATATTATTTTTTTTATAGCCAGTTGGCCATTTTGTGGGAAAGTAACTGTCCTTTTCGGCTATCCGCTATTGATGTTTCCAGTAGGGTCTAGGTTTTTCATGTTTGTGTTTATTTCCCAATGATCCAATGCTGGGAGATGTTGTTTAATTGTATCGATTCCTGATAATTGCCTTCACTTCTATTTAGTCTGGCCTAGAATAAAGTGTACACTCCGTAGTTTTCAGTTCGTTGCTCATTACGATAACACACCCGTGCGACATAGTGCATTTTTCACATATCCAAAATTGCTACTTTTTTGATGAAAATCATTGATATTTTTCTTATAAATGCTCGAAACATAGGTTGAGGGTGCTCGTTAGAACCGCCTCAGTAAGGCGGTTCTAACGAGTACCTACAAACTATGTCTTGGAGCAGAAATAAGAAAAATAGTGTATACCCCCGTAAACCCCAGTTTTCTCTATATAAAAGTGGGGTTCAAGGGGGTCAAAATTATATAGGCGTGTTTTCGTGATGTGAAGTACTTGCTTCCAAGCAATTACCCCTTTTTCAGAACAATCTATTTCACGACAGCTTGTGTTTATGGAATTTGTGTTGGATGTAAAAAGTCTCCCTGCCTTCAGTATATTGTGGGTTGTATATATTTTCTAGTCCTTTGGGATCATTGCTTTTAATGCGGAAGTAAGGAAATATTTGGCGATAACTGATGAGACCTAAGTGGCCGAAAGTAGCTATTCGGGTCCAGAAAAAAATTTGTAAACTCAATAGTTTTCGTTCTGTGTTGTAGTCCTTGCTTCCATATTACAGGTGCATTATTGAGCTATCTGGAAACAATGCTTCCAAAAATAAAATACATATAACCGGTATTTTTCTTTAAAACAATACAAATGAATGCATTTTATGCAAAAATGCGAACAATTATGATGACAGGTAAACGAGTTTGAGAGAGATTCCCTAACTAGGTTTTGAACACTAGTTAGATCTATTTTTAGTTCGTGACAAAAATAAAATCCCCATACATGACGTTATGCGACGTTCATTTTTGGCCTTGTTTGCTTAGGCCATGCCTGAATCGGAAAAACATATGACGCTGAATACCATGCAATAAGTACTGACACTCAGAGACGATACTGTCGCCATGTATGTGTAAAGTGACAGATCTATTTTTAGAACAGAAATTCCGAACACATGTTCAGAGCGAAGGGTAAACACGAATGAAAACGACCATTTTCACAAAGTTCTGAAGCTGTATTTGGCTCCAAAAATGTACACATGACAAAGGAGTGTGCATTGAAGATAAAAACCAGAAAAAAAAATTGAGACCCTGTAGCTCAATAATGCACCTTTAAGAACATTCAACTTTTTATAAATATAGATATTTATTGTTTTATGTATGATAGTCTCGATTTTTTAACCGCCAAATGGTTCAAAGAAAAAACCAAAGTGTTTTCAACTAATTACATGTAGTTTTCAAATAATTAAAAGAAGGTTTTCTTGAACACGCGAGCAGGATGATTAAGTTTTTTTATGTATTTGTCATCAAAGGCACGTGTCAAAGCTTTATGTTTTGACGACCTATGTAGGGTACAAATATTGAACTCCCACCTCAGTTACAAATGTAGATTCATACATAAGGCAATAAACATGATCTAAATGTCGCGCCTGAGAATGTTTTAACGCCTTGGATTAAATTTGGAAATCCACTTGTGGATTTAGATTACAAATTCGTAACGTTAAATCTAGGACGTTCCTATCACCAACGCATTTACTCATGACAGAATATTGACATTTGTGTTAAAATGTGAATAATATACATTTAAAACGTTATATAATAAATAAATCATACATTTGTGCTCATATATTATTAGGCAAATTCAGCAAAATATTGGACTCTCATATACAATCCTCCATATCTGTTAACCATGGCAGCAACACACAGATTAAAACATCTAATATCGTGTAGCAATATTGATCATCATGAAAACACGCCTTTGCTTCCCTCTTTACGTGCACGCCGGTGGGTCAGGCCTCAGATTCTATGACGGTACCAGCGTAAAGGCTTATGTAGGTTGGTACATGATGCTCTGTCTCTGGTTGGACCCATCGGGGTCTAACTGTTGGTTTTCTTTTGCTCCAGCATTTCAGTGGTTTCTTGCTGTCGAGTCCTCACCTTGGTTTCATCTCTGTGGTTGTTTGATTTTTGTGTTCACGGAGATGTTGCACTGATGAGTAAAATCGATTTAAGACCCCCGCCCCCACTACAGTTGAATTCGTTTATGCTGACCGTTCCAAGGCGGTTCTTCTGTCGCAGTTTATTTTTGTTATGGTTTGTCTTTGGGTGTTTGTGTCATTTATATTATTTTATTTTCGATAGCCTATTGGCCATTTTCTGGGAAAGTAACTGTCCGTTTGGCTTTCCGCAATTGATGTTTCCATTAGGGTCTGTTGTTTCATGTTTGTGTTTCGTTCCCTTTGGTGTCTCTGATAGGAGCTGTGGGTTAATTGTATCGATCCCGGATCATTGCCTCCACTTCCCTTTTTTATAATTTTGACACCCTTTAGCCCACTTTTATATCGAAAAAATTGGGTTTACAGAGGTAAACCGTATGTTTCCTCTCAAATATAGATTGTGGATACTCGTTAGAGCCATCTAATGAGGCGGCAATAACTTGTTACCACACTCTATATTTTGAGTAGTAATAAGAAGAAAAATACCTTTGTTCTTAAAACAAAATCGCTTTTTTCTGCAATAAAATTTACAATGTATTTGTATAGACATTGTCATCAATGTGAAAACAAGTTATTTAAGAAATAGATCAACTCTTACCGTGTTTGTTGAGTAATAAATTACAGTTTGGAGGTCAGTTGTTAAGTAGATAAAATCACGAGCGCGCAGCGCGCGAGATTTGTCTACTTACAACTGACCTACAAACTGTGATTTATTACTCAACAAATCAAAAACTAGAGCTGATCTATTTCGATTCTAACAGACTAAAAAAAGCAATAATGCTGTTGTTTCCTTCAAAATCTCACAACTTTTCGCCATTGTTAGAAGAAATTCCGCTAAAATTGTCGACTGAAACACATGCATTTATATCCTTTCTCTAACGTTTTCGAAGAGAGAATATGACGTTACACCGTCTAACGTCAAGGAAATCGACGAGCGACGTCATAAATTGGCAGTTTGTAATGACGTCACTCGTCACGCTCTTCCTTGCCATGATTTGTTGTAGAATAAATCACAGTTCTTTTCCATTGACTATATAGGCGCACTGTGTTAGAATTTTCATTAATGTGAAAACAATGTATAGGAAAATTTATCACGTTAACAAGTCCGTGAAAACACCCCCTTAAAGTAGAAGTGAAGGCAACGATCAGGAATCAATACAATTAACCCACAGCTTCCACCAGAGACATCAAAGGGAATGTAACATAAAACTGAAATAACTAGACATTGAGTAGACACTAATGGAAACAACAATAACGGAACCCAAAATGACAGTCACTTTCCCATACTATCCAAACCAAACAAATATAAGCGATACACACACTCAAAGACAAACCATAACAAAATAAAACGCGACAGAAGAACCGCCTCGGAACGGTCAGTGAAACTAATTCCACTGTGCAGTTCTGCAAAATACTGACTTTTTCTGAAATGTCTCTATTTTGTTATCAGATTTTAATCTCTAAACTAAACCATCTCCCTGCTTTGGACTGTCAGAATGGGTATTTTGTTACCAGAGCTGGCAAAAATCTGGAAACACTCAAGAAATTGCTGAAGCTAAGAACAATTTACAGATTTTAACTATATATGCAGAGGAAAATTCATTTCTAGGAAAAAGAAACAGGTTTGAGTGAGTGAGTGAGTGAGCACGTGAGCAAGCAAGAGAGTGGGTGAGTAGGTAAGTAAGCAAGTTACCCTGCAGGCACACAACGTTGACTCAACTTTGATTCAACGTTGTTGTTTCAAGGGTGATTCAATAGTAGGTAGATAAGTAAATACGTTAATAAGTAAGGTCTTGATTTAAAGAGGTTTTGGTAATGAGGAAAAATCACAAATAAATAAAAGGAAAAGAAAAATAAAATAAAGTAAAAATAAATATTTTTTCAATATTGTATAGAATGCGATCTCCCATCCCGCATACTGACGGGTACCAGGCTGAGTAGAATTTAAACATTGATAAAAATTGAAACAGTGAAAGCCCTGATCAGGCGTCTTCTACTGCAGCATCTGATATGGGCCTGCACTGTTTGCAACGAGTGATAAGTTGTTTCCTTATTCCTTTTTCCTTATTCCTTATTTATTTTTTCAACCTGAATTTTTATAAGGTGTCATACCAGGAAAGGTCCATTTTCAGCCCCATCAAAATAAGTCGACTTAACGCTTCGGCTACTATCAAAATAAGACGACTTTACGCAAATATGCTTGGTAAGATTTTAAGTAACATAGAATCGACTATAGTCTTTCAAAACGCAGTGAGACGTAACTGCACTTTTAATTTTGGACTCGTCCGTGTTTTAGGTAAGTCGCCTGCAGTGGGTATTTTTACACTGGGCGATAGTTACCGTCATATTCTTAAACTTGCGCTCTGTTTAACCAGATTGACCACCAGTCAAGACAGTCTAGTAACACGTCTCCCATCTTGGAGATCTAGGGTTCGAATCTTAGGCAGATGTTTTTTTTTTTTGTTTTTTTTTATTATTATTACTTTTTCTTAACATTTTCGTACCTATAAAATTGGAGCACAGGAGCACAGGAGATGTTTGTTTGGTTGTTTGTTCGATGGATTTGAGGTTTATTGTACCCGTCAAGTTTGGAGAAGTTGCTTCCAGTTTTGTGGGTTTTTACCCGACATTGAGATAAAATGACATCTCAAGCCCTGCCACCCAATAAAACTAACGGGTTTAATAAATATGGACGGTCCAACTCGCACCACTTTGCCTGGGCAGGCTCGGACTTACTAAGCGGTTTACCATTGCTCATGTGTCGTTAGTTTCAGATCCGCTTGAAAGCATCGTGCAGCTCGAACTATTTATCCAAGCCCCTATGGGCGGTGCCATCAAATTAGATGTATATTCATTTTATTGAAAGGATGGAACGAGCACAAGCGAATCGTTGTAGCTCGGATTCAAGAGGTATTATTAAAAATGTTAGGATGATTGAACGTACGTTCACATCCGTCAGTGAAGGCAAATGCGCTGTTGAAATGAATCTGAAAGAGTTTCGTTTGTTTGTATTGGGCTTTTACGGCCCAGGCATCACTATTTATGTTATTTTTGAGCCGGCCAGTTTACTTATCCACACTTATCCTGGGCAAGCTTATACGTAAGCGGTTAACCAGTACAGTGCACATTCTTTCCCCAGAAACTAACAACTGCCCTTCTTGAATCATCGGAAGGGAGGTAATGGCCATCGAAAAGATTTCATGATTAATCTCCATGGGAAAGACTGTTGCTGACCCCGGCAGGTATCGAGCCCGCGTCCTATTGACCAACAGTCATACGCGCATCCGACTGAACTACCGAGGCCGGCATCCAAAAGATTTACAATGACATAAAAATATAATTGTTGAACATAAAACAAAGGAAACAAAATATTAAGGATGTAAATATAACAAATAAAGAAAATAACTTTAAACATAAAAAGATAAAATAAAAATGAAACATTAAATATAAAATAAAAATGTGCCACTGGGACTCGAACCCTCGCCAAAAAAAAATTTTAGTGTGACTCGCAGTACATCGCATTAACCACTCGACCATGACTTCTAGGTAGAATTTCTACAAACATTGATTTATATCTTTAAAATCCCGAGAAAAAAGTATCCGAAACCTGCTTCCCCTTTAAAATGGAATCGACTCGTCACGCTTAAACTTTGAACTCTCAAAGGTCGTTGATAAACTATACTCAGTTATCATATACAATATCAAACCAAAAACCACCCCGCCTATCGAGGCTTGTTTTGTTTGTTTGATTTGAGGTTTAACGTCCCCGTCAACACAGTATAGGTTATTTTGGAGACGTTGCTTCCAATTTTGTGGGACTTTTACCCGACATTGAGATGAAATGACATCTCAAGCCCTGTCGCCCAATGAAACCAATAGGGTTTATAAGCATGGACGGTCCGCCTCGCACCGCGGTGCCTTGACAGGCTTAGATCCTCTAAGCGGTTTACCAGTACTAGTGTGCGGGTGGTTTCAGCTCTGCGTGGAAGCATCATGCAGCCCATTTATTTCTTGAAGCCCCGATGGGCGGGGGCGGTATCGGGGCTTGGAGAAATATATATTGAGCTGAATGGTGCTTCCACGTAGAGCTGAAACTGACTACACATGAGTAAGCCTGCACAGTTACGAGCTACCGTGATCTAGTGTATAAGAGCGGTGACTCTTAATCATTAGGTCTTTCATCGCTGTGGGTTCGAGCCTGACTGGGGACACGTGTGAGACGCCAGGTTCTGCAACGGAAGATCAGGTGGATTTTCTCCGGGTATTCCGGTTTTTGCCTACCTCTGATTATCGCTTGGCTCAAAATAAGTGAAATAATCTTGGAAGGGACGTAAAACCATATCAAAACAAAAAAAGTTTTGAGCAGGCTGGTCAATGGAACTAAATAATGTTCAACTCTGCTACAACCTGGAAAACTAATTATTCTCTGTTTTTTTCTAGAATATTATCTTCTTATCTGTCATATTATCTGATTTACAGTCTTCTACTGGGATCTGTTTGTTTTCATAGAAATTGTTATCTTTCAAGCTAGTAAGATCAAAGCCACTCAAATTGAGGAAACTCCTGTCACATTTTGGCTTTCATCGATTTTACGAGGCCGCAATCCTCGCCCTTACTTCCGTCGCGATTTAGACAAATAGTTTGTTCAATCCTCATGAAGGCCTCCTAACTCTCAGTGAAACATCTCATAGAATACAAAAAATCAAACGTCCACTGAGATGGAACAACTGTTAGGACTCGACAGCAAGAAACCAATGAAATGCTGGAGCAAAAGAAAACCAACAGTTAGTCACTTTATATAGAGAACACCGGGGTATACGGGGGTATACATTTTTGTGCTTAATTCTGCTCCAAAACATAGAATGTGGGAACTCATTAGAACCGCCTCCCTCACAACCAATATTTGCAGTATGAATAAATAAAAAAAAAACATCACGGATTTTCATCACGAAAGTAGCCCTACATGCACTATGCCACACGGGTGTGTTATAAGGTGCGGTTTAATGGATAAGGTATGACATATAAACACCTTAAGGTATAGTCCTTATGACGTCAACACAGATGAAAGGACAATTTAAAAGCACCACTTAAGTAGTAAATTTTGGACAACATTCTTTCGCTAGAGGATTTTAATCTTTGAAATGGTTAACTTGCAACTAAAGGCTTATATTTACAACTAGCTACATACAGAAGTTGTGAACAGTAAAGAAAAGCTGGATGTCGAATAAAAGAAATAACCAGTGCTTCAGCTGAAGTGCACGACACGCCGGATGCTTTTAGCTTTATGAGTGTTACCATAAATTGGTATGGCGGCCATTGTGGTCATGTGACCTGGACCTAAAACGGTTCCCCCAATAAATGCGCCTTATCGTAAGGAGCAAAAATATATCTTATACTTTAGTACTGTATTCTGAATCGTTTGCAGGATAAATGCATTCTCACAAAGAAGGTCAAGGTCAACCCAGGGTCACCATTTTAGCAATTTATGATGGGCCTACGTCCCATATGCTATTTATCAAGTTTCGTGGAAATCTGCCCAGTGATTCTGGAGAAGACTATTTTTGAAGGGTTTTTACCATATATGGCTTCGCGGCCATTTTGGTCATGTGACCTGGACCCCATGAGCAAATTTTGGTTTCCCCCATCCCATAGAGGCTCCATATGAAATTTGACTTCAATCGGCCAAACGGTTTCCGAGGAGAAGCAGTTCGAAAATGTTCACATTTTTCGCCTCGTTGAGGCTATACTAAATGGAATATAATATTTCGCAAGTTCATTGGTTAGATCTCATTGATACCTATCAGTATGCCAACAATTGTTTAAATATTCCAAGCGGTTAAGTCACTATCACCAATTTTCACAAACGGGTTACGGACGGACAGAAAGACAGACCATATATGGCTTGGCGGCCATTTTGGTCATGTGACCTGGACCCCATGAGCAAGTTTTGATTTCCCCATCCCATAAAGGCTCCATATGAAATTTGACTTCAATCGGCCCAACGGTTTTCGAGGAGAAGCAGTTCGAAAATTTTCACATTTTCGCCTCGGCGAGGTTATACTGAATGGAATGTAATATTTCACAAGTTCATTGGTTAGATCTCATTGATATCTATCAGTATGCCAAAAATTGTTTAAATATTCCAAGCGGTTAAGTCACTACCACCAATTTTCTAACAACGGGTTACGGACGGACAGACAGACTGACAGAATGACAGAATGACACAGTGATTTTAGGGCACTCTTAGAAAATCAACCGATTTAGTCGGTCGCTTTTTCTGCGGGTCGTGCAATTGCTACGAAAACACCCCTATACATTGTAAAAGTTTTTTATTTCTGTTCGAAATTTAGATGGTTGGTACTCGTTAGAACCGCCTCATCGATGCTATTCTAATGAGTACCCAAAGTCTATATCGTAGAACAAAAAATAAGAAAAATAAGATTTACCCCTGTAAAGCCCAGTTTTACTACCATATAAAAGTGAGTTTCAAGGGTGTCAAAATTACATGTTTTCATGATGATTTATCTGTGGAAAGACACACACTTTGCTCGTTGTCGTTAAGAGAAAACCAATTTTTAACAATCTCTAATAAACAGTTTTCTTACTTCATATCCAGATCACGTCGATCATAGATATGCTATAGCACCGTGTCGGTTAAGCGCCCCAGGTTTCGTCCAATACATGTTGACCTCCGTGGAGGACAAAGATGAACATTAGCTTGTCTTATTGGACATAAATTGGAAGACGGTAACAAAGGTTTGCTCTGTAAATTATTAAAAGCCTCCGTGGTGTAGTGGTTATGCTACTCTACTTGTAAACCAGGGGTCGCAGGATCGATCCCGGGCTTCTCCAGACTTAAGGATGAGTCTTTAAACCGAGGACCCGTCTCCGTATGACCTTAGATGTTGGTGACACGTAAATCTCAAACACTCACACATTATCTGTAAATTATTATTCATACTGTCTGTAAATCTTACCTCACACTTGTGAGTACTTAATACCTACCAGATTACTTGCGAAAGGAGACAGTATACCTCCTATTCTCGCAACGGAAGATGCAATACCTAAACCGCTGTTCCTGAAAAAAGACAGATATTTATTACGCTAACAGAGTGATTTCGATTACTGAAAGTGATGCGATATCTCATCGCGTGAACATGTCCGTGAAATAAACTACCCGCTAAACCATGCATTATATAGAGAAAACTGGGGTTTACAGGGGTTCACATTATTATTCCTATTCCTGCTCCAAGACATAGGTTGTGGGTACTCGTAAAAATCGCTTCATCAAAACCGACTCAATGAAGCGGTTCTAATGAGCACCCACAACCTATGTTTGACTTGAAGATAATACAATTTCACATAGTTTCATCAGAAAAATCACTAGAGCGAGCAGTCGATGGCAATCCATCGCAAATCCCCACGCTTTTGCCACATAGCAGACGTTACCTTTTGACCCCTTGAGAAGACCCCTTTGGGCGGAGCCAACTATATCGTCCCTCTCGCACGCCCTCATCATATAAGGAAGTCATTTAGCAAATATGGTTGCATTCCAGCCAGTGGTTAAGGAGGAGATAGCGTGATGGACGAACGGACAGATTGACAGTCGAACGGAGGCGTTCACAATATCCCCAACGCTTTCTTTAAAAGCGTGGGGATAATAAAAATCCATCAATAAATGTAGTCATTAGAGCGATGACAATTTGTTTTATAAAAATAACCACAGTGACCTTGACCATGAGGTCATGACCTTGAAAGTCAACTCACTCGAGATATTGTCATAAGGAACATTTGTGTGAAATTATATTGAAATTAATCAAGAAATGTGGGCACTAGAGCTATGACAAGGTTTTTCTAAATATAGGCACAGTGACCTTGACGTTGAACGTCGAACTCGCTCAAGATATTGTCATAAGGAACATTTGTGTGAAGTTATATTGAAATCGGGCATGAAATGTAGGCGCTAGAGCGATGACAAAGTTTTTCTAAAAATAGGCACAGTGACCTTGACCTTGAAAGTCGAACTCGCTGAAGATAGTGTCATAAGGAACATTTATGTGAAGTTATATTGAAATCGGTCAAGAAATTTAGGCGCTAGAGCGATGACAAAGCTTTTCTTCAAAAAGCCACAGTGATCTTGATCTTGAAAGTCAAACACACTCGAGATATTGTCAAAAGGAACATTTGTGCGAAATTATATTGAAATTGGTCAAGAAATGTAGGCGCTAGAGCGATTACAAAGTTTTTTTCTACAAATAGCCACAGTAACCTTGACCTTGAAAGTCAAATACGCTCGAGATATTTTCATAAGGAACATTTGTTTGAAGTTATATTGAAATTGGTCAAGAAATGTAGGCGCTAGAGCGATAAAGATTTTCTCAAAGTAGCCACAGTGTCCTTGACCTTGAGGTCATGACTTTGAAAGTCAAACTCGATCGAGATATTGCCATAAGGAGCATTTGTGTGAAGTTATATTGAATTCGGACAAGAAATGTAGGCGCTAGAGTGATGGCAAAGCTTTTCTCAAAATAGCCACAGTGACCTTGACCTTGAAAGTCAAACACACTCGAGATATAGTCAAAAGGATCATTTGTGTGAAATCATATTGAAATTGGTAGAGAAATGTAGGCGCTAGAGCGATAACAAAGTTTTTCTGAAAATAGCGACAGCGAGCTTGACCTTGAGGTCACGAACTTGAAAGTCAATCTCGCTCGAGATATTTTCATACGGAACATTTGTATGAAGTTATATTGAAATCGGTGGACAAATTTAGGCGCTAGAGCGATGACAAAGTTTATTTTCTAAAAAAAAGTCACAGTGACCTTGACCTTGAGGTCACGACCTTGAAAGTCGAACTCGCTCAAGATATTGTCATTAGGAACATTTGTGTGAAGTTATATTGAAATCGGTGAAGAAATGTAGGCGCTACGGCGATAGCGTGACTTTTACAGTGTAGCGTGACCTTTTGACCCCTTGAGATGGCCCCTTTGTGCAAAACCAACTATAACCTCCCTCTCGCGCGGCTTCACCATGTGAGGAAGTCATGTAGCAAATATAGTTGCATTCCGGCCAGTGGTTAAGGAGGAGATAGCGCGTCGGACGGACGGACAGATGGACATACAGACGGAGGCGTTCACAATATCCCCGAAAGCTTTTTTAAAGCGTGGGGATAAAACGTTTTTTGGAGAAGTGAAAGGTTGTCCTATGTCAAACAGATTTTTTATCGTAAAGAGCATTTAGTGTGTCAATTCATTAGTCTTCAGATGTTAACCATGTATATTTGCATTCTCAGTGCATTTGCGCAAAAACACTTTAGTTTACTATCGAGATGCTATCAATAAATATATTGACTCAGGCCACGTAGCTTGATTAAAGTGTAACGTCAAAATAAACAGTTCTCTCACTGAGAAAACTGCCTGCAATTGTTTCAATTGTTTCCCTCAAATCTGACTTTGTTGGACACATTATGATTAGATCTAATGTAGAAATAAGTAATGGAGGTAATTTATTTAACATTCATTGAAGTATGCATTACATCGGGACACGAGAAAATTTAAAGAACCTCTTCGTTCTCAATGTACGTAAAATACATTACATTCATTTTTAAATGCTATCCATTATGATAACTCACCCGTGCGACATAGTGCATTTTTCAAATCTCCAAAATAACTACCTTTCTGATGAACATCGTTGATATTTTTCTTAGAAGTGCTCAAAACAAAGGTTGTGGGTGCTCGTTAGAACCGCCTAAATGAGGCGGTTCTAACGAGTACCTACAACCTATGTCTTGGAGCAGAAATAAGAAAACTAATGTATAGCCCCGCAAACCCCAGTTTTGTCAATATGAAGTGGGGTTTAGTGGGGTCTTCATTTTACGGACGTGACGCGGTTTATGTCAAGCAAACTACATAATTATATTATAAAACCTTGTAGTATATCAGAGCAATACGCTCAGACATTGTTTCATTATCTCTTTGTTAGAATCGTTCATGCATCGGATGTTGATGATATATATCGTTAGAAAAAGGCATCCAATGTTTATTTACTTTATTGGTGTATCTATTTTAGCTGGAAGACAATACATTTCATGATAAATCAGTACATTGTTATTAGGATACACACAAAAAGAGTGACATATTCAATAAGTTCGCGTCTCCGCACATGATAAGTTTCTAACTTCATGAAATAGTGTTTTTTTTTTTTTTTCCTTTGGTGTCTGTGATGGGAGGTGTGGTTTAATTGTATCGATTTCTGATCATTGCCCTCATTTCTATTTTAATACGAACATGACTTTTGTGTTCTCATAACAACCGTCTAATTAAGGCAGGTCTATTGAACATTAGCGTTCCATGTGCTTGAAAAAAAAGAAAAATAATGTATGCTCCTGTAAATATAAAATTGTGGAGTTTAAAGTGACTTGTTGACGTATAGGAAAATCTTGCACCTTCATCAGAGAGTGGTGATAAACCTATAAGCTATGTATTTAAGGCTACCAAGGCAGATTATCGAAGGCAATGCCGGCCGTAACACACCAAATCTGCAAGAGGATCATCATTTGTGATGGCGAAAAGACAATAAAGTTGTAAAAAAGACACAATAGTCGTAAACAAGGAACGAAGCATAGCTTGAACAAAAATCCCCGCCTCTGGTGGTATTCGAACCCGGGCCGCTCGGGTGAAAGTCCAATACTCCGACTACCTGACGCAGTTATCAGAGAGTGGTGATAAACCTATATGGTATGCATATAATCTACCAAGTAGATTACTGAAGGGATGCAATGAGGCCCGTAACACTTGTATCATCAAAGAATCGGATGTCACCGCTAAATATATACCGTATTAAATCTTGTTTAAATAGTTAACACCTTGACATACATCGAACTTGCAATAGCGGTTCGGAAATCTGCCGTGCCATTACGTTGTACACATGAACAAGAAATCCTACAGCACCAAGCCAAATAACGCAATGAAAAACTTAAATTAATGGACAGTCTTAGGTTTGTTGGCAGAAACACAGTAGAGTTGGTGTGTGATGTGTATGTGTTGGTGGGGGTGTAGGGGGTGGGGGTGCATGCTTCAGGCCGGCCGTTTATGAATATTTAACACTTGGCCTCTATGCCAGAACAGATTTACTAGAAATAAAGGTAAACTGGTCCTCAATGAGGAAACCTAGATCAGCAATGAGTCATACCCTATTTTATAAGCTCCCACGATTTGTACCCTTCTATCAGCCCGTAAAACATCCTTTACATGTACCCATCGGCAAACTACAAACAAAATGAAGATGTTCAATGCGTTTCACTTAAAAAGAAGAAGAAAAACAAAGATCAGGAATCGATACACTTAACTTACTCCACCCATCAAAGACACCAAAGGGAAAAAACACAAACATGAAGCGACCAGACCATAATGGAAACCTAAACAAAGGAAGGCCATAAGGACAGTTACTTTCACACAAAATGGCCAAATGGCCATCCAAAATAAAAAGACACAAGTGATACACACAGTAAGTAACAAACAACAACATAAATAACCCCCACAGAAGAACCGCCTTGGAACGGTCAGTGGAAAGAATTCCACTTGGGGCTTAAATCGATTTTACATTGCTATAATCCTCGCCCTTACCTCTGTCGCGGTATACACTAATTTTGTTTAGTCCGCATGAAAGCTTCCTAACTCATCAGTGTAGTATCTCCGAGAACATACAAATAAAAATACTACAGAGATGAAACAAGGTTGAGGCCTCGACAGCATACAATAACAGAATTGCTGGAGCAAAAGGCAGTTAGACTCCGAGGGGCCCCACCAAAGACAGAGTATCAGGCGCCAACCAACATAAAGAATACTAAAATAAAATTCCATTTATGTTTTTACGCTGGAACCGTCATATAATATTAGGCCCGACCCACCGGTGTGCAATCAAAGAGGGAAGCAATGTTGCCAACCGTGATTTGGTTAACCACCATGCATGCAGTCTATTTTATAACATTTATGTTGTACCCAATCTTTATATATCGACGAACGATTTTACGAAATTGGGTACTCAAGTCATTACAGGCATGTTTTTTTCTAGATTTATATACTAAGTCACCATAGAATTCGGGTTCCGATAGGTCTTGTTGAAGAAGTGTTTTAAGTCCAACATTGAATTTTGAAACCAAATCAGAATGACATCTATAAAACTTAGAAATGACTTTACGTAGTTTATGATACCGATACTCCTGATTAAGAAGTTTAGCGGTTAATAATTTATTACGAGTGTTGAAGTCGGATACATGACTTAACACTCTAGCGAATCGAATAAACTGCGACATATAAACCCCGTACGATGTCGCACGAGGAACATCCCCGTCCAAAAACGGAAAATTTACAATCTCCAAATCCAAATCATCATGCTTATCTTAAATTTTGCAAGAAACAAATCCATCTACAATAGATAAATGTAAATCCAAAAAGGGGGCCTCGGTATCAGAAGAATTTGCCTTGTTTAACTGAAGTTCTAGGGGATAAATCTGACTGATCAAATCATCAAAGTAAGCATTATCAATATTTAATAAAGCATTTAAATATCTAGAAGTAGAGCTAAAAGCGTCAATAATTTCAGATTGGTAATCAATGGAAAGCGACAACATGAAGTCTCTTTCATAACAATACAAGAACAGATCAGCCACAAGAGGTGCGCAATTCGTACCCATCGGAATACCCACAATTTGTCTAAATAACTTAGTAGCGAATCTAATATAAATATTGTCAAGTAGAAAGGTGAGGGCATCACACACTTTCTGACCTCGATAGCGCAGTGGTTAACGCGTTCGACTTATGATCGGGAGGTTGTGCGTTCGAACCGGCCACCGGTATCGAGGTGTGTCCTTGGGCAAGACACGTAATGACACTGCTCCACTCCACCCAGTTGTAAATTGGTAGCAGTGGTGTAAAAGCTACTGCCTCTCTCTCGCGCGCTTGAAAACACCCGGAATGAGTGTTCGATTGCGATTCAATAAGCTTAAAGATTTCATCGCAATCGAACTAAAATAAATTAGTATAAACTAAACTAAGATTCTTTCTGACATGACCAAAGTGTATAATTTTTATGCTCTTTAGAAGTGAAAAATGCATTCTGACTTTACATGCAAGCTAGAGAGAATCTTCTCTGTGAAAAGCCCATTTAATTAAATCATTAAGCTTTTCTTTTATAAGATTATGGGGAAGTGTAGTGTAAAGAGTGGAAAAATCTTAAGTAGACAGACTTGAAACACGAAACCGTCTGGGGTTCAATTTATTTAAAATCTCAATCGAATTTTGTATAGACCAAAACAGATTTTCTTCCTAATATTTCAAAGACTGCCTCTGTTCAGAACTCCCATTATGTGTCGAAGAAAATAAGAATCTCATATGTGTGCAAGGGGTGGTTCGAAAATCCGTCCCAAGGGTCACTGTCCGACTTCACGAGACTTGCCGAGTGATTCCGGACAGTGTTCCCGACGGACGGATTTTTCTATCCACCCCGTAAACCCATATAGGTTTATTTTTCTTGCATGTCTTCCTATTCTTAGCGCGGATTTTTTATGCTGCAGTCACTTCGGTTACCGACGTCCGCCATATTGTGATGACACTTCAGGAATGTTTAGTGACGTCACGTAACGTGCTGTTACGTCAAAATTAATAACGGCGTATATGATGTCTTATTCAGCCAGTGCATTTATCAAACACGCATGAATATACGATTTTGAGTAAGAACAGCCGGATAAGAACAGAATTTTTATTCCAAGCTAAAACTATGAATTAGCTGGTGTGCAAGAAAATGTTTCCTTTCGCGCTTGACATAATCATGGCTATTACAATAGGCCAACCCAACGAATTCCGACCTAGTAGGAGTCCTTTCAGTATATATCATACCTGTAATTCGTAGGATATATTTCTGGAGTGTACAAGAAACAAGCGTTGAATGTCCCGGCGGCGGCCATTTTTCCTATTAAGGAAAATCCGGTTGCCACGATCGTCAGTGCGTGGATATGCGCTGCAAAGGGAAGAATACACTTAATTATCGTCTACTGTTGATTAATTATCTATGGTTTCTAGATCACGAGACGACCTTAGTACCTGGCAGTGACCATTTCTTCAAATCTAACGAGTCGTTAGTTAAAAAATATCGTTAAAACTTTGATAATTGAATATGGCAAACATACAATTATTTATGCTGTAAACATGTGAGTAGCTTTTGTACAAAAGATACTCACATTTTTCAGCAAAATAACCAAATTTTAGATATTGTACTTTTTAGAACAGTTAACAATTGGCCATCTATCGAGCTTGTTAAGCTAACGCGGCTTTTAACAACTGAGCCCTGTTACCTCACACGTGCTATGTTTGTGAATTAATAAACTTTTGAAACATTAAAACTTTATAGGTAGACAGGGAATGAAAAGCAGATGACCTGATAAACGTTTGAAAACAATACGATGTTGTTTTTCTTCTTAGTTATGACCCTTTGACAATTTAAGTATAATTTTAATTTTAAAAGCAAAATATCTCTAAAATTATTTAAGGCATTGTCTTGAAACTTGACAGGCTGATAGAATGATGAGTAGATGCCCTGATTAACGTTTAACAAGGTCCGAAATTTCTATTTGAGTTTTGGCCCTTTGAACAATTCGGCGTTTTTTTACACTGTAAGCAACATAGTTAGTTTTTTGTTAGTTTTGGAGTTAAACAGCCGGGTCAACATTATTTAGGTCATTTTTGAGCCGAACATTTATCCTATCCACACATTTCCTGGACAGGATTATACGTAAGCACCAGTACAGTGCACATTCTTTCGCCAGAAACTGACAACTGCCCTTCTTGAATCAGTGGAAGAGAGAGAATGACCGTAGAAAAGATTCCATGATCAATCTACAAGAAAGAATGTTGCAGCAGGTATCGAACCCGTGCCTACTGATCACCAACCGACTGAGCTACCGAGGCCGGCTCTTATCGCGAAAACTGTTTAAGCTTTTCCCTTGAAATTTAGCAGACTGATGGGGAATCATAAGTACAATGTAGATGACGTGACAAACTTCTGAAAAATATCTGAATGTTTTTCTTTAGTTATTGTTAGTCTTTGAAAATTGAGGCATTTAAGCCTTGTAAACAAGATATCCCCAAACCGGTTAAAAGCTATTGCCTTGAAAGTTTGACACGCACATAGGGAATCGTGAGAAGATCACCCGATTAACTTTTAAAAAGAAATGTATTTCTTGTGTTATTGACCTTTCAGAGTTTCGGCATCTCAAAACTGCTTTAGCCATTGCCCTAAAACTTAACATAGTGATAGGGAATGATACATGTAAGTAGATGATCTGGGTCACTTTTGAAGAAAAAAAATAAGATTTATTTTTCTTCAGTTATGACAGGTTGAAAACTTTGGCATTTTACATTTCTAGTATTCATTATGCCACTAACTTTGGAAAAGGTGTGGGGGACATATTGTCTTTGCATTTTCATACCCCCAACTTAGACGAAGTTGTGAAGGCATGTTGTCTTTGCTTTGTTCGTTCCTCAGTTTGTTCGTATATATATTTTTCCGTCCGTCACAAACTACAAAATGTGTCATATCGTAAGCATCATACATGCTGGGGTTCAGAAAATTCATATGTGGAATATGTATGAAAAAGTAGCAAACCCATTGTTTCAATGCCTCAAACTTCGAGGAAATGTTTTTTTTTTGTGTTCGGGAGGGAGGGGGTGCATATTGCTTTTGCTTACTTTTCCCTTCTAATCGTCATTTCGTCCGACCGGGCTCATGAGCCACTGTGCTCACGAGACCTCAGGTGGGTGCCCACTGGCAGCCATGTTTTTAAACAAGACATGATTTTAATCTACTGATTATAAAGTCTCCCAAACGAACTCCAATACCCAAATGAGCACCAATCTTGACTCTGTATCTTAATTAGTAGACCTTTTATGAAGTGTATGGGGTGTGGCATGGACCCAACAGAGCCCCGTTTGGTATCACTGAATGCGTCTTGTCATAAGGAACGAGAATACTTATAGTTTATGGGTGGGGATCTGTAAGGTTCCTGAGATGTAAGATCTTTTCAGCAGTGAAGGGGTTGGGCATGGCCCCGGCGGACCCGCGGATAGTCCAAGCTTGTTGGCACTGAGTGTGTCTTATCATTAGGACAAAAATATATATGGTTTAGGGTATGGGATCTAATAAAATAAAATAAGAAAATAATAATCGACCTTATTTATAGAGGGTAACTCATTTAGTACCAGTACTAGTCTTCCATGAGGCCCTCTTTTCCTGGATTTGAACCAATACTAAGCAATGTGGATAAAGTCTCTTGCTCAAGGAAACAACACTTGGCGCTTGCAGGATAAAACCGGCTACCTCTCGATCTCAAACCCGATGCTTTACCACTGCTGCAAAGCGCTCCATGAACTGTTTCTGAGATATGAGGCCCTTTTTATGAAGTAGATGGGAGAGTTGGTGTGACTTGATGTGTGTAATCATAAGGAACAAGAATATATATGTTTATGGGGTGGGGATCTGAATGGTTTCTGAGATATATGTCCTTTTATGAAGTTTAGGGACGGAGCATGGCCCCGGCCCATTGGCAAAGCACAAATGAACCCCCAGATTGGTGTGACTGAATGTGTCTTATCATAAGGAACAAGACTTTATATGGTTTAGTGTTGGGGATCTTAACGGTTTCTGAGATATATGCCGTCGAGGGCTTGGACATGGCCAAGGGCACCCCAGGGCAACCCCAGGCTTGTGTCACTGAATGTGTCTTATCATATATGAACATGAGTATATATGGTTTAGGAGCTGGGCTATGAACAGTGTCTCAAATATATTGCCTTTTGTGAAGTGTGTGGGGGCCTGGCACCGGAACACCCGGGAGATCTCTAGGTTGGCGACACTGAGTTTGTCTTACAATAAGAAAAATAATATATATTGTTTAGGGGTGGAGATCTATGACGTTTCTGAGGCACTGGGCCTTTTGTGAATTTGATGATTGAGGCATGACATCTGCAAATCCTGGGGGACCCCAGGTTGGTGTCCCTTAATACGTCTTACCACATCACGTGAACAAGTCCGTGAAATGAGTACCCACTATACCTCACTTTATATAGAGAAAACTGGGGTTTAAGAGGATAACTATTGTCCTTATTTTTGCTCAAAGGCATAGGTTTTGGGTACTCGTTAGAACCGCCTCAATGAGGCGATTCTAACGAGCATCCACAACCTATGTTTGCAGTATAAATTAGAAAAAAAAGGGGAATTTTATCAGAAAAGTAGCCATTTTGGAGCTTTAAAAATATGCACTATTTCGCACGGATGTATTATCGTAATGCTAAGAAACAAAGTTATATATGGTTTAGAGATAGGGATCTGAATGGTTGCTAAGACATATGGCCGTTTTATGCACTGGAGGGGGTGAGGGAACTTCCCCCGCACAGCATATGGGAACCCCAGGTTGTCATAAAAGCATATACTATTAGCTGAAAGAGGTCTACTCAAGCAACATTTCTATAAAAGTTTTGTCAAAATATCTGCAACGGCTTGGCAGTAACTGCCATTTGCCAGTTTATCCCATCATAAGTCTGTGGCAACTATGAGTTGCTATAGCAGCTAAACCAATAAGCCAATTTCCATAAAATCTCAAATTATCACCCCCACAAGCCCACTGATGCTACAGATGAACGTTTGGCCAAATCGGCCCAGTGGCTTCAGAGGAGATGTCGTTTGAAAGTGTTAACACCGGACGACGTCAGACGACGACTACGTCAGACAACGACGACGACTACGGACAACTGCCTATCCTAAAAGCTCCGCCGGAGACTTCGGCTCTGGTGAGCTAAAACTAAAAAAAAAGTATTTATTTTCTTTCAGTCAGACGTCTTGTTGCAAAGTTATGGCTCTTTGCAGTCTTAAACATTTTTGGACAGGAAAACCTTGAAAGCAAATTATCTAAAGAACCGCTTGAACTAGGCTCTTAAAACTTTGAAAGCTGTTTGAAACCAATGTGAAGATGTCCTGGTGAAATTTTGGTATGAATTTATGAAATAATTTACCACAGAATGTCACCTGTTTTACTTAGCCATACTAACATAAGTAACAGGGCCAAAGCTCAGTCTGCCATATTAGCGGAGTTATTGGACTTCGTTTTGTTTGTTTGGAATTTTGTCCCGACAGTACCTTGAAAACCGCTTGCGTTATCCAAATGAAACTTCACACATTTGTGAAGGGCACTGTGCAGAAGTGCAGTTCACAAGGAACATAACTCTATCTGTTGTTGGACCTAAATTTTGTTTATAATTTTGTCCCGACAATAACCCGAAATCTGCTTTAGATATCTGCCATATTACCGGAGTTATTGGACTTTGTATCGTTTGTTTTGAATTTGGTCCCGAAAGTACCTTGAAAACCGTTTGAGATATCCAAATGAAATTTCAAAAACGTGTTAAGGACACTGTGCGAAAGTGCAGAGCACAAGGGCCATAATTCTATCTGCAATATAAGTTGAAGTATTGGACTTTGTATTATTATTTTTTAGATCTTTTTCCAGATAATAGCTGCATGATGCCATATCATCACGTTAACAGGTCTGTGTAAGGAACACCCTTGAATATTCCAGTTTACGTAGTGAAAAGCCACATTTTCGGTAAAATGCGCTTAACCGGGGACGTAGCAGCCCGATTCTCTGACAGTTCTTGCTGCTATTATGTAATACAATTTTTCAGCTAACACGAGGTTTTCATTTGTTACAATGATGTAAAGCTACACAAAAACAAGGTAAATTTACCAAACTGTGTCAGCAGTAGAGTTGCCACAATGAGGGAAATAGCTTCCAAAGCGTACCACATTATTAGTACCCTCTTTCGTCCAATCCTAGAAGTAATACAATATTAGACAGGACAAGACAAAACTTTTAACTAGATATTACGAAAACGCACTTAGACAAATACGAGGACTGTTCAAATATGAATGCAACTAAGCACATAAAAATGATTCCGTGATAGAGTTCGATAAAAGATTTATTTTGTCCCCTCAAAGTATTCCTCTTTAACAGATATACAAAATTTCAGTCTTCTGATCCAATCATTGAATGCATTTTGGTAGTCGTTTCGTGGTATACTATGAAGGCACTGGAATATTGCAGAACCGAGGTGTTTGCGCTGTACAAATTTTCGACCGGAAAGGTATTTTGTTTCATCCGCGGGAACAAAAAAAAGTAACACGGGGCCAGGTCAGGGGAATACGGGGGGGGGGGAGGGTGAGGGAGTTCAACAACCTTTTCCTGCTTCAGATAGTCTTGCACAATGAACGCCTTGTGCGATGACGCATTGTCATGTAGCAATCTGACATTGGCCAAACCAGTTGCGGATCTTTGTTCTTTGAAATACTTCTTCAATTTTCGAAGAACTTTATTCTTGTAAAACTTCGCATTTACAGATTTCCCTTTAGGCACAGCAACCTGAATAGCTGGGCCCTGATTAGAAAAGAATATGGCATACATTACCTTCTGGTCCGCTTTGCAATGCATGGTCTTTTGCAATACTTTGTTGTCCATATTTTGTTCTGCATCTTTCGTTTTGGCTCAAAAAAGTGAACCCATGTCTCGTCAACTGTGACGACATTGGCGAAAGACCATGCATTGTAATTTGGAAACTTTTAAGCAACTTCTTGGCGCACTGAACGCGTGTCTTTTTCTGATCATCTGTAAACAGATGGGGAATCCATCTAGCACAGATCTTTCTCATTTTCAAATCCCGTTTCAGAATTGTATCAGCTGCTCCTAATGAGATGCCAACCATACTAGCTATTTGCCTAGTGGTGTATCGTGCATCGGTAGCAACTATTTCTTTCACTCTAGCAACCATCTTGGCAGATGTTGCTATTTTCGGCCGAGGATCATGTGGTGCATCTTCTGTTGAGCCTAGCCCATAGCTGAATTTCTTACACCAACGAAAAACTGTCGGAAAAGACATTTCATTATGCTCATAAACCGAACATATTTCATCAAAAATGTCTTTGCACCGTACACCAAGAATACAACGATTCTTAATATAGGACCGTATTTCAACGGCGTACACTGACCTTCTTCTAACCATGTTTTGTATAAGTATACACGAGTAGACGGTGTTTATCGAACTATATACATGGCTAAAGTGGACGGATTTTAACGGGTTTGGTATCAATGTATAGGTAAAATGTTTTTCTACGCTGTGATATTTATTTCCAGGTGATTTTCGCATTAGTGCATGAGTAAACCTTCTACTTGCATTCATATTTGAACAGTCCTCGTACAACGTATTTTTCTGCGGAAAATACGAAAGATTTAAGATGAAAAATTGTGATATTTGGCGTGAACAATATTTTTCTTATTTCTGCTCAAAACATAAATTGCGGGTACACGTCAGCACTGCCGCATCGAGGCGGTTCTAACGAGTACACACAATCTTTATTTTGGAACAGAAATAAGAAAAATAATGTTTACTCCTGTAAACATCAGTTTTACAATATAAAAGAGGGGTTCAAGAGGGTAAAAATTACGAGTATCGAAGCAAAGCCGCAGGCATTGCCTTCACAACCTTCTAGGGACTCGACGAGTATTGATAAACGATATATATATATATAAATGATCCCTATATGTTTTCATTTTAGAAGTCATAATACCGATTAGCTGGGCGAAAATGTCGAGTCCTCACCTTTGTTTCATATCTGTGATTGTTTGATTTTTTCGTGTTCACGGAGATGTTGCACTGATGAGTTAGGAGGCCTTCATGCAGACTGAACAAATTATTTGTCTAAATCGCGACGAAAGTAAGGGCGAGAATTGTGGCTGCGTAAAATCAATTTAAGCCCCCCAGTGGAATTCGTTTCACTGACCGTTCCAAGGCGGCTCTTCTGTCGCGGTTTATTTTTGTTATGGTTTGTGTCTTTGAGTGTTTGTATCGCTTTTATTTTGTTTTGGATAGCCAATTGGCCATTTGGTGGGAAAGTAATTGTCCTTTTGGCTTTCTGCTATTTATGTTGTTTCATGTTTGTGTTTCGTTCCCTTTTCTGTCTCTGATTGGAGTTGTGGATTAATTGTATCGATTCCTGATCATTGCCTTCACTTCTATTTGGTAAAGTGCCTTTCGCAGCATATGTATAATTATTTGTCTCACCTGTTGAATAAGTACATTCCGATGAATCCAGCTGGCACCTCTACAATGCCACTGAGGGCAAAGTTAACAAACCTGTCTCCAGCTAAATGTGAGGATACAAGAGTCAATCCATAGTAATTACCAGCAGCAACAATCCTACAGTAAAATAAATAGAGGATCTTACATGAGTGTTCATTTATTATTGAATTTATTAACGAGTTGATGAAAAGGGATAAAATGCGAGGCTTTAGAGATGAATGTTGGTTGGTGCCTGATGGTCTGTTTCTGCCCATCGGAGTATAACTGTTGGTTTTCTTTTGCTCCAGCATTTCGGTGGTTGCTCGCTGTGAGTCCTGACCTTGGTTCATCTCTGCGGTTGTTTGATTTTTTTGTGTTCACGGAGATGTTGCACTAATGAGTAAGGAGGCCTTCGATTCCTGATCATTGCCTCCACTTCTATTCTTCATGCGGACTGAGCAAATTATTTTTCTAAATCGCGACGGAAGTAAGGGGGAGGATTGTGGCCACGTAAAATCGATTTAAGGCACCCAGTGGAATTCTTTCATTGACCGTTCCAAGGCTGTTCTGTTAAGGTTTATTTTTGTTATGGTCTGTCTTTGAGTACGTGTATCGCTTATATTATTTTGCTTTGGATAGCCAATTGGCCATTTTGCGGGAAAGTAACTGTCAATTTGGCTTTCGGCTATTAATATTTCCATTAGGGTCTGTTGTATCATGTTTGTGCTTCTTTCCCTTTGGTGTATCTGATGGGAGCTGGTGGTTAATTGTATCGATTCCTGAACATTGCCTACACTTCTTTTTAACATAGTGAATCCGTCAAACAACGACCACATTGTTAGCGGCCTAAGCTGCCGGTGCGAAAACAAACCTCTTATGGAATTCTTGAATACCTAGTTTAAGGGTCTTAAAGACGTCTTATGTTTAGGAGTTAGTATTTTGAGAATAAAAGTAAATGCGTTTGTTCACTACTTTCAGAATGCTAAGTTTCCAGAGCTCTTTAAGGGCTGTATGCTCAACATACTCTCGTTTACACCATCGATTACCAAATTCATTCAAGACAGCAGCGATTTCATCTCTACATTTATTGAAATAAATTTTAGAAGGAAATCGATATTTCGGTCCTTTAAAATTGTATTACGTATCCTAGAATCAGGAATAATTTCATAAATTGCCAGAAATAATATGACCAGCAGCAGGATAGCAATGCACTGAATTTTTACAATCACAGGTATCAGGAGTATTAATGTCAATATCAAGATCAGAAACAAGTTTATTATAGTTAATAATGATAGATCATCTAACAGTTTTATTGTATTTATAGTAATTTATGGGTGTTTCGGTAATTTGAAAATAAGCAGGAATGGATGAAATTACCGAACTGTCCCGGATGAAACTAGGTAAATCTATAAAACCCAAACTCTTATTAATGAAGTATAATTTTTATGCTCTTCAGAAGTGAAAAATGCATTTCTTTCATTACATGCAAGACTGAGGGAGTCTTCCCTATGAAATGTCCACTCAATTAAATCATTAAATTTTTCTTTTATAAGATTGTGAGGAAGTGAAATGGATGGAAAAATCATAAGTAGACAGACTTGAAGCACGAAAATGTCTGGATTTAAATTTATTTTATTTAGAATTTTTATAGACCAAAACATTTTCTCCCTGAACTTTAAAAGACAATTTTGCTTCCCTCTTTAATTGCACGCCGGTGGGTCAGGCCTCAGATTCTATGACGGTTCCAGCGTAAAGGCTTAAGTTGGTTGGTACCTGTTGTTCTGTCTCTGGTTGGGCCCATCGGAGTCTAACTGTTTGTTTTCTTTTACTCCAGCATTTCAGTGGTTTCTTGCTGTCGAGTTCCCACCGTTGTTTCATCTGTAAGGTTGTTTGGTTTTTGTGTTCAAGATGTTGCACTGAGGAGTGATGTTGGGGGGGGGCTTTATTCGGACTGAATAAATTGTTCGTCTTAATCGCGACGGAAGTAAGGGCGAGGATTGTGGCCACGTAAAATCGATTTAAGCCCCACCCCCCAGTGCAATTCGTTTCGGCTGACCGTTCCAAGTCGGTTCTTCTGTCGCGGTTTATTTTTGTTATGGTTTGTCTTTGGGTGTTTGTGTCGCTTATATTGTTTTATTTTGTATAGCCATTTTGTGGGAAAGTAATTTTGGCTTTTCGCAACTGATGTTTCCATTAGGGTCTGTTGTTTCGTGTTTGTGTTTCTTTCCCTTTGGTGTCTCTGATGGAAGCTGTGGGTTGATTGTATCGATTCCTGATCATTGCCCCCCACTTCTATTCTGCCGCAATATTTAATCACATGTTTTTTGATGGCAGTAAAACATAAAGTTAATAATTTGGAGAGTTCAGTGGTGGTACAAGAGCTTGATTTTGCAATAAACCAAGCTGTGTATGGTCTTTTATGAAGTTTAAGAAACCAATGTAACGTAGGAAAATAGAAGTAGAGGCAAAGATCAGGAATCGATATAATTAACCCACAACTAGGAAGCTTGTCTTGGCCTTCTGTAACACATACAGCAAAGTAGAAGTAAAACAAAGATCAGGAATCGATAAAATTAACTTACTCCACCCATCAAAGACACCAAAGGGAAAGAAATACAAACATTAAGCGACCAGACCATACTGGAAACCTAAACAAAGGAAGGCCATAAGGACAGTTACTTTCCCCACAA